>OX346253.1:10797632-11537632 GCA_947049275.1 Epinotia bilunana | reverse complement strand
CAAGCGAATGATTTGTACAAAACATTGACAGATAATACAGAAAACAAAAGATAATATCAAGTTTTAAATATCGAATCATTTACTCTCGAAATTTTGTATAAAAACTGTGCAAATTTCATTCCGCATACGTTATATCCTGAAAAGTCAAAAATTCTTTCAATAATACAAATAGGTTAGGAAAGAATTAACTAACCTAAGATACAATATAGTATTCACTAACATAACCTATTTTTTTATATAATTCCATTAGTCATCTACGTTAATTTTTAGCAAATGGAAAACTGGGGATCCTGTCGTTTTACCAAATTTATTTTCGTCAAATTTCATTTCCCAAACAAAGTTTAGAAACTATTTTGTTTGCCAATGCAAACTTTGGCACAATTTTGATACGAATATTTTTATTACGTCAAATTTTCATTCAGCAAAATATTACTACGAAAAATTACATTATGACATTTAGTCTTTTAGCAAATGCTTTAATAAGGCAAAATAGTTAATAGTTATATATTATAATTAGACAATAAACATTTAGTCAAGTTAATGATATGGCAAACTATAAATAGACAAAAATTCACATTTAATTGGGTTATGAAATTTTACCAAAATACTATTAATGAAACGGCACGGTCCCTTAAATAAAAAATGCACGGTTAGGTAGGTCGGTAGGCAAGGGCGTTAAATTTGGTTAGGACAGCCAAAGAAGGGGGGACGAGGGGCGGCGCCCACTACGGAGGGGGCTCACTAAAAAAGCAAACGATCGTAACAATTGTATTGGTTAGGGTTAGCTTGTGACCCTTAGAGCGGAAATAGGCACCCCGCGAAGCGGGGTGACGTAGACACGCTGGCGGTTAGGTTAGAATGGCAAACTCTACATAAATTCATTTATACTCCCTACCCACATAACAAAAAACGTTGTTATTTTATTGTGTATCTTATACGCCATTGAAATAAAGATGCAAATGATTTGTCATTGAAGAGTTCCTCTGCTGATTAACCGACGGAATAGAAATGGTAAATTAAATATTGACGATACAAATCATTTGTCTTATTTAGTTTTGGTTAAAACATATTATGCCAACTACCTAGTCGGTCCCAAAGTTCTGTCACAAATGAAAATAATGATAAAAACAAAAGTAGCAATAAATTTTTAATAAATTATATACTGATTTAAAGTACATTTAATAAAGAATTAAAATTACTCAAAATTATTCAATATTACCTCCTTTGTTTTTAATACAGGCCCTTAATCGGTGCGGCCAGTCGTCTATCGCAGCACGCACCATTTTCATATCTATCTCAGTGACTGCTTTTTTTAAAGATGACTTTAGGCTCTCCAAATTTTTATGTGGTTTAGCACAGACCTTCCCCTCTAAGACCTGCCAAATTTTATAGTCCAAAGGATTAAGGTCCGGACTAGAGGAAGGCCAATCTTCGTGTCTTATAAAGTCGATTTTTTGACGGTCAAACCAGGCTTGAGTGGTCTTGGCTTTGTGTGCTGGCGCAGAATCCTGCTGGAACACAAAATTATGTCCCGAAAATAGCGTGTTGGGCAGATCTTTGACAACCTTATCCAAAACTGTCTCTTGGTATACTTTCGCACTGATTTTGACACCTTTTTCGCAAAAATGAACCTCAGTTGGTCCGTAATAAGATACACCCAACCAGACCATCACTGATGATGGATAATGCCCATGTTGCACCCGCGGAACTCTTTTTCCTGCTTCTTCAGAGCTCCTAGCGTACACTCTATCATTCTGTTTATTGTACTTCTCATCAATATCGAAAATCTTTGCGTCTGTAAAGAGGATATCACGGTGTCGATTTTTCGCGTACCGCTTTAACAACTTCTGGGATCTTTTAAGCCTTATTGTTTTTAGACGGGCATTAAGTAAGTGCCCACGCTTTTTTTTGTATGCTCGTAGACTAAGATCTTCGTTTAAAACCTTTTTGACGGTTTTTCTACTGACACCCATCTGCAAAGCCATCAATTTCTGTTTTCGGACAGGATTTCTTGCTATGCGCGCCTTGATCGCTTTGATCACTGCTGGTGTTCGTACGAAGCGAGGCCGGCCAATTATTTTCTTGTCCTCAACACTGGAGACTTCATTGTACCTATCAATAGTACGGTACACAAACCTAAGCGTTATTTTTAAATTTTTGAGCAACTTGAAAATCGTACTTGGCGAGTGCCCACAGCGGTGCAATGCTAAAACAGCTATTCGGTTTTCTTTCTATGTCCACTCCATCGTGAGAAATTGCAACGAATGACTGTTTTTTGTTTTAAAATAATTGTCAAACATTCAAAAATGGAATGCAATAAAATTTTCTTAAAATCATCTTCTAAATTTAAAAATAATATGCCAGTGACAGAACTTTGGGACCGACTACGTAATATATTTGACTGAATGAAATTTGATCAAAGTACTAGTTGGTAAACGAGATATTGCTTAACATGAACATGCCAAAAATAATGATGGTTTCAGACAAATTACTCTCCGGATTTCTGTGTTGTCATTAAAGACCAATATTGAAAGTTAGCAATATTTCAAATTAAAAACGAACTCATCGACTCATATGGTTATCGACTATGTATATAAGGGTTTTACTGCGGATATGAATGTAAGCCACCACAAGTAGTACCATGCGAACGGCCATGACATCACTTGTTAATAAAAAAAATCTATTAAAAGAATAACCCCCGAAACGAGTATGACTGTAACACATCATCATTCCCTGTTCGGTTATGAATAATAAATTAAACACCAGATGTCTTCCCTCCCACAGTAGTATTAGGTCCCAAGTTGGCTACATATTCACACTACAAAATTTAGCTTGTCTCTTTTAGGTATGTGATTATGGAAAGGAGAGCAACAAAACTATTAGCAGTTTCTACTTAAATCCAAATGAATACAGAAAACACGACGATGCATGACATTATCGAGACAAGTTGAAGTGTTGATAACAGCGCGGCAAATGATAAGAGGAAACCTTCAGTTTATAGTCAGTGCAATAGAATTAGGAGACATTTTATGTTACAGAACTTTCTACAAGCAAAAAAATGGATTGTTTATCATGCTATGCGTAGCCAATTAAAATATGAAGCAAACATAATAAAATCGGATGAAGATAATTTTGGGTCGACTCGTCCATCAATAGTAAATTAAGAGTATTCTTAGCCAAACACTAATAAAAGATAACTATAACTTATAGCTCCAATCTTCCAACGATATTGACGTCTTCAATTTCAACATGAGGAATAACGATCCAGTGGCTTTAAAAACGAAAGCAGGCTATTTACGAGGCTCGAACGTTAGTTAAATTTACGATAATACCGCAGTAGATGAGTTTCTACTTAGTTGCGGTTGATTGGTTCACGCGTCAAGCTAACTACGTTGTATTACTGTTATTATTCAAAAGCTTCGGTAATACAATTAACGGCAGAGCGATATACACTCGAGAGCAAAAGTTTCGGGTCACTAGCATTTACTTCAATATCTTGAAAACGAATAAAGCTATCGTATTGAAATAAATTGAACCTTATAGACAATTTAATAATCCTTCATTACACGTATAAAAACTTATTGGTTGGCGTGAAGTAATGGCATTAAAAAAGTTATAAACATAATGATCCCTTTTTTTCAAATCAGAACTTCTAATTTTCGCAACTATTTTTGCTTTTGTTTTTGTTCTGTCATAAAATGTATTTATAAGAAGTCTTCTAGGTATCCAATAGTCATTATTAAAGTAGTAATTATGTCACTCACACCTGAGGAATGTACGAGAATCCTCACGATCCTGGAAAATGGAAGCAGTCAGCGAGAAACAGCAAGAATAGTCGGTGTATCGTTGTCTACAGTTCAGCGTATTCGCCAGCGGTTTCTAGAAACTGGTTCAAACCTACGCAGACCAATAACAGGCAGACCCAGGTGTACGACGGCACGGGAAGATCGATATCTAGTCAACTCTATGCTGCGAAATCGGTTTCTTACGGGAACATCACTGACTCATAATTTTTTAGGGCTTGGTAGAAGCAACCCTTCTGCTTGGACTGTAAGACGGCGACTTGCTGAAGGTAATTTGAAACCATTTAGACCCGCAAATGGTCCGAAACTCGAGAGGCACCATCGTATAGCAAGACGAATTTATGGACGCGAACACTCGCATTGGACGATTGAAAATTGGTCAAATGTCGGGTTCTCGGACGAATCAAAATTTATGCTGTATACACACGACGGAAGGGCAAAGGTGTACAGAAGACCAGGAGAAAGATTTATGCAAGCCTGTATTGAAGAAAAGGTGGCATACGGTGGTGGTTCGGTACTCGTGTGGGCTGGAATTTCTGCGGAAAGCCGAACAGAGCTTGTACTGATCGAAAACGGTACTCTTAATGGCGTAAGATACGTGGATGAAATCCTCAACGAGCACGTCGGTCCATTTATGGCAAGACTAGGTGAGAATGCCATCTTTATGCACGATAACGCCCCTCCCCACACTGCTCGTGTAGTGCAAGACTACCTTGATGAGGTGAATATTCGTCCCATGGTGTGGCCAGCACGTAGCCCCGACCTCAACCCGATCGAGCACGCCTGGGACGAGCTCGGACGACGTTTAAGACAACGAGATCCTCCTTTAATTACGCTTCGTGACTTGAAACATGCATTGGTAGAGGAATGGGAGAACATTCCCCAACAGTGTTTCAGAAACTTGGTGTACAGCATGCCGAATCGCATTGCAGCAGTCCAGACAGCACGTGGGGGTAATACCAAGTACTAAACTGTGTTAAAACTACTTGTAAATATAAAAAGTTCAATATTTTCAGTTTTGGTTTTGGAAGCAAAATGACGCCATTTTTAATTTGTCGTTTTAAACATAATAAAATAAATGGTCAGTAGTAAATGTAATGCATTTTATTTTAGTAACATTAAATTGTCTATAAGGTTCAATTTATTTCAATACGATAGCTTTATTCGTTTTCAAGATATTGAAGTAAATGCTAGTGACCCGAAACTTTTGCTCTCGAGTGTAATTATGCCTTATCCATGCGAAGCCACTACGTTGTAATCTTCTTAACTATTTGCTCGAGGCATTGTACAATTTAATTTGCTTTTTTTGCCAATCAAACTCACCAGACATTGTAAAACAGGCATGTTGAATTGTTAATCAGATTCAAAGTTTTAAATTAAAGTGACCACGCCCTAATAAAAAATTAGGAGATTTGGGATTTATTAAAGTTATATCTCGTATGATTCGCGTACGGAGAATACCAACATTTAGTTTTAACTTAGATATTTATGAATTGCCGTAGTTGACGACTAAAATGGTTATACAAAACGGTAGAAGAATAACAAGGACCTGTTTTTCCAAAAAAATACTGTTAGCATTGACTAAAAAACTAATTTAAAAGGGATTTTAACTGGAGCTACAAACCAATTACGTAACGGTATAAAAAATATGCTGTTTCAACACAACTTGACAATAAATGGCTACGTTCGTGTTCTGCGAACATGTGGTGTCGTAGGTTGCGTGTGATGCATGCTGTGAGCGCATGTACTATTCCAATGATAAAGACTGTATCGTTAAGTATAAAGACAGGTAAAACCTGGTCGAACTGTTGATATGTGTATTATTTTGTATTACTTGGCCTTTGCCCAATCTTGGGTCCCCAAAAACGATTTCACTTGTTTATAAATATATATATATATTCAGTTTTATTCAAGAATGCTATTATTTAAACCACATTATGCTTTTCCTAGAATGACACTTCGTCTTTTCACACTCCGAAGACCGCACATAAACAAAGAGTCATAAAATAATAGTGTCGAAAAGACTTGATTTGTTTGAAATTACTTAAGTTATATATTTTTGTATTCTTTAATTTAATTTTAAATGCTCGATCAAATGATTTTAAAATACTGACATTTAGAATATATACATTTTTAATTTTAAAATGAAAAGCATTTATTAAGTGTTTGCTTCAGCTTAAGCTCAAGTTTAAATGCATTTATTTAGTTTTAAGTTTTATAATTTGATGAATGTACTCGTATATAGAAATCTTCACTGCATGCTGAACAGATGATACACTAAAATGTAATGTAATTGTTATTTAAAAAGATTTAATTGGAATGTTTTCGTCGGAATAAATGGCTATTATTAATAATAAAAAAATGTCTGAGGGTATTTTAAGCCAAATCTGATATAAGGTTTTTTTTATTTATTTATTTATGGACTTTATGGTGCTTTCAATATCGTATAGCAAATTCATGTCGGGCAAGCCTATCGAACTTAATTTGAGACTATTGCACTGACTCCTTGGTACGATTGAAAGAAACAAAAGGTTAATAAGCTGCTTAAATATGTTATCTAAGTGATATCTTCACGATTGCTCAATTGAGCAGCTGCGAAATAAATGTGGTGAATTTTTATTTTTACATAAATACGATTTTTCTCGTACGTTTCGGATTCCCTTTAATTTCTGATGCAAGCGAAATGAGGGAGACAGCTAAAAGAATCAGCTAAAAACCAAAGCATAACGGACATTTAATGGCGTTGAACCATCACTAGAGCGGGTCGATAGAAACGCGCCATGATAGTTATATTGGATGCCAAAGTCGGAGTTGTCGTAAATAACATACCATATTCTCTAAAAGGCCACCATGCACAGATCTAAACCATTTTTTTAACTAAAAGATATAATTACACTATGCCCAGATGTTTAGCTTTACGAATCATGCGTAATTGCGGCTCGCATAGTACGATTTTTTTTGGTGTAATATCGTTTTGTTCGCACATCGTAAATTTTCTTATAGTATTTGTCTGAAATCGTTAATGTTACTCGGGGGAATTGAGTAAATATTGTCTAAACCATATGCTTTATGTCGAGCTCCCAGGACGAAATATGTATCTTGTTAAAGCAGTAATTAAACACATGTGTAATTTTTAAATAAAAATGTAAAACCAAAAAAAAACGGCTAAGTAAAGATGTCTTTATACTTAACGATACAGTCTTTATTCATAGCGTGCTAGTTGTGACCACCTTGGTCTTAATAAATGATTAGGCACGTTAGACTAACATTTATCCTGAAACATCAAACACAGTTTATCGACTCTACATATAACTCAAATATCTCTAACGCGAATGAGCACGTATGAGCAGTGTATGCTACGCTCGGTTACGATTTTACTCTTTCACCATCATGGAATACTATGCAGCAGCACGGAGTGTTGTGCTAGACTTCACAATTTATAAAGCACATCAAAAAACTTGAACGCGTCCATTCCTCGTGATGTGTTTATGTCGCTCCTCTATATTCTCTATGGTTTTTTGTGCCAAAAAGACTTCACGTCGTTCCTTTATTTTTGTCTCAAAATTAAAATTTTATCGTGGATTTATCAAGGAAAATGGGATACACGAGATCCTATTCTGTGCATAATGCGTTTATAATAAATACGCTTGAAAATTACAAGATTGGTAAGAATACCTGTCAACACCAACTCCGATAGCCGGTTTGTTTTGGTGATGTTTAAGTAAATAATAATGCTAGCGATCCAACAGGTATGTTTCTTCGTTGTTACTGTTAAGTAAGACTAGTAAAAACGTATGTTTTTAATATGCTGAACATGCGTAATAAGTGATGCTTAACTTTTTCAGTAATATAGGTTATTATTATTTTCCGACTGTTTTAGTCATTGTTTTAGCCGCGTAGTACGACGCGCGTAATAGTGTCGGGACAGGATAGATTCTTTGTCTATGAAACCTTTACTTTTTATTTAACCGGTGTTTCCGCGCTCTTTCTCAAAGACTTAAAATCTTTCTTTCTGACGATTCTTTCGATACGATCGGGCTCAAAGTTATCTTGAAGTGAAAGGTGATCATAAACCGTCGAGTTATGGGAAGAACGAAGAGAAAAGAAGACCGCGTTGAAATGGAAGAGAAGATAAGAGAACTGGAGGCTAGAATATCCAAGAAAAGGAGAAAATTGGCGAAGATGACAGACGTGAGCGTCACTCCATCACAATCGCTTCCTTGTCAGCAACAACATCAGGATCGTTCACTTACTTCAGAACTTACTGCTGAACAATTGACTGCAGAGGCTATATCTGAACCTGAGCCAGAGCCTGCGGCCATAGAACCCCAACCTGGGTGCAGCAATTTAGAATCACCAGCCGCAGAACTTCAACCTGAGTGCAACAATTTAGAATCAGGTGGGTTATTCTGACATTCTCAATCTTCTCTAATACTGTTCTTATGATGTCCATCAACATTTTTAGAGTTGTCACGCGTGGGCAAACAGAACAGGTGTATTTTAAAAATTCACAACAATATTGGTCCATATCTTTATAGAGCTGTCACGAGAGGACAGACGGAGACCTTAAGTATAGTGTCTTTAGCACACAAACGGTTCATGTTTGCAAAAAATTCATCATAATATGGTCCATATTTTATAGAGCTGTCACAAGAGGGCAGACAGAGACCCTGAATTGAATTATAGAAATACGTAAATTATTCCCTTCTTTTTAAAGATACACCACACAGATATTTAGTTTTCATATTATTGTTTCTTATCTGAAAATTATTAAGTATTATTTTAATGCTAAATTACAGAGGCTTTACCCGAGGAGTTCCTGTTAGCACTGGGGGATGAAGGCATTGTGCCCGAGGAGAAAGGGAAGGACATCCGAAAGGAGATTGCTGACAGATGGACGAATATGATTATTAATGGTATAAAGAAAGAGACCTTGACAACACTGCTTAAGAAGTATCAAACACCAGGTAACTTCCCTATGGCCACAGCCCCTAAACTAAACTCGGAGATTGTAGCGGCAATCTCAGAAAATGTTCTGAAGCGAGACAAGAAGTTTGAATATCGACAGAATCTGACAGGTAAAGTCCTCTCATGTCTCGGAGCAATGCTAACAGAGATTATGAAGGGCAATATTAATAGTATTAAATTAATTGAAAGCATTAATGATGCAGGAAAGGTTTTATGCAACATGAACCATTATGATGCACTCACACGAAGACATTTCATCCTGACTTCACTCCAAAATTGTGTGAAACAGGCTGTCATAGATGTACCGATTGGTACATATCTATTTGGAGAAAATTTAGGCGAACGCCTTAAGACTGCTAAAACAGTAGAGAGATCTAGCTCTCAACTAAAAATTAATATTCCCAAGAAACCACCTGTAAAATTCACACCACATACAAAGAATGTAAACTGGAAAAGCCCGTCTCAGCGAACACCTCATCAGGACAACAGACCCAGAGGCGGGCCGAAGAACCAGACCAAGAAGAACTGGAACTACAGGCACCACCAACCACACCCAACGCGTCGTCGTTAACTAACGAGGTACAGACAGGTAGAATCTTCTACTTTTATAATAACTGGCAGTGTTTAACAAATGACAAAACTATACTTTCTTGGATTTTAGGTTATAAAATCCCATTCATTGACACAATACCTGTGAGATGTGAAATTGAATCCAGAAAACATTCTAAAGTTGAAACAAAGAATTTGAGAAAGGAAATACAGAAATTATTAGACATAGGTGCAATCTCTGAATGTGATTCGCAAAATGATCAATATCTCTCCTCAATATTTCTCACACCGAAACAAAATGGAACCTTTAGATTCATCTTAAATTTACAGAGTCTTAACAAATTCATTCAAACAGAACACTTTAAACTGGAAGATATCCGTACTGTATGTAAACTCATAAATCAGGATTGTTATATGGCAACAATTGATATAAAAGAAGCATATTTCTCCGTTAGAATATCTGAGGAGGATAAAAAGTTTCTGAGATTCACCTTTCAAGGAAAGCTATATTGCTTTAATGTACTTCCATATGGATTATGTACAGCCCCATACGTCTTTACGAAAATACTAAAGCCAGTAGTATCATACCTCAGAGAACGTAACATTACAATATCTATATATCTAGATGACATCATATGTATCAGTGACAGCTATGCTACCTGCCAAAAAAATGTGCAGACTATTTATGAACTTCTAGAATCCCTAGGATTCACCATTAACCAAGAAAAGAGTTGTCTTAAGCCTGGCAAACAATGTAAATATTTAGGATTCTTGCTAAATTCTACCAATTTGACACTGTCACTACCAACAAAGAAGGTTGATATTCTCAAAAAGTCCCTACTGCCCTTTAAAAGTAAAAAAGTATGTAAGATAAGAGAGTTTTCTCAGCTACTAGGTCTTCTAAATTCGGCATGCCCAAGAATGAAATACGGTACCCTATACACAAAAATACTAGAAAGGGAAAGATTTCTGGCTCTGAAATTACATAACGAAAATGATGATGCCTCAATGAAAATCTCAAAGAGTATACAACCAGATATAGATTGGTGGCTCCACAAGCTAGACAGTCCCGGTAACCCTATTAGACAGCAAAATTACTCCCTAGAACTCTTTACAGATGCCTCCCGATCTGGGTGGGGAGGGGTCAGTAATGAGAATAAGGTGTCGGGATCATGGACTTTAGATGAACAAAAACATCATATAAATTACTTAGAATTAAAAGCTGCATATTTTATAAAATAAATACCAAAATTGCGAGATTCTAATAAGAATTGATAACACCACTGCCATATCGTATATAAATAGATTAGGAGGAGTCCAATACCCTCATTTAAACAGTATCACACGCGACATTTGGCAGTGGTGTGAACAGAGAAATATTTTCATTTTCGCATCTTATATCAATACAAAGGAAAATATATATGCTGACTACGAATCACGTAAATCAAACATAGAATGGGAACTATCTCATACAGCATTCCAAAAAAGTGTTGACACTTTCGGTGATCCAGATATTGACCTATTTGCTTCACGATTGAACAACAAATGTAAACAGTTTATCAGTTGGAAAAAAGACCCAGATTCCATTGGTATTGATGCTTTTACAATGAAATGGTCAAGATCTTTTTTTTACGCATTCCCTCCTTTTAACTTGGTACTCAAAGCCTTGCATAAAATAAGGAATGATAAGGCTTCGGGCATTTTAGTGGTCCCATATTGGACCACACAACCATGGTTCCCCTTGTTTAACTCATTATTGGTTACACAACCCATATTATTTCAACCAAATAAAACATTATTATTGTCAAATTTCAGGGAACCTCATCCTATGCACCAGACACTTACCCTGGCTGCAGGACTGCTCTATGCGAAGGCCTAAAGAAAAGAAATGTTCCGCAATCATCTCTTGATATAATGATCTCATCCCTATCTCCAAATACTTTAAAACAATATAATACCGGACTTAAATTATGGTGGACCTTCTGCAATAAACATAATCTAGACCCTTACCTGTGCTCAGTCCCAAACATTTTGACCTCCCTGACAGATCGCTTTAATCTGGGTGCTTCTTATGGTACATTAAACAGCTTCAGATCAGCATTGTCCTTACTAATAGATCCCAAAATAGGGTCAGACGACAGTCTTAAAAGATTCTTTAAAGGGGTTTTTAAGAATAAGCCTACAAAACCCAAGTACAGTAGTACATGGGATCCTAGTATTATATTAAGTATGCTCTCACAATGGTTTCCCAACGATACGCTAGGAATTGAGAAATTAACTCGTAAACTAGTAACACTACTAGCGTTTACGACAGGCCATATAATACAAACCCTATCGTTGATTAAGTTAGATAATATAATCCTTAGTAATGTAGGCATAACCATACACATAACAGATATTATAAAGACTTCAAGACCTGGAACTGAGCAACCTGTCTTAAGATTACCTTATTACAATGCTAAGCCTGAGATCTGTCCAGTAAGAACTATCATATCTTATATGAATGTGACTAAAGATGAAAGAAATAACATACAAAATCTAATCCTAACTTATAAAAGACCATATAAAAAAGCCTCATCCCAAAGCATAGCGCGATGGATAAAGTGTACCCTGCATGAAGGTGGGGTGGATACCAATGTGTACTCTGCTCATAGTACTAGACACTCGTCCACTTCTGCAGCCTTCCGAGCAGGTGTAACTATAGAGGCCATAAGAAAATGTGCCGGATGGGGACCAAATTCAGCTGTTTTTGCTCAGTATTATAATAGACCATTGTTACAGGATAATAACTTTAGTAGCGCTGTTCTAGAGAACTGCTAAATGTTAGTTAATTCACAAGATGATTAATTGCCGTTGATTATTGTTTCATTCTATCTTCGATTTGTTTTTCCTTTATTATTTTAATAAACACGTTTTTTAAATTCCTGTACATATAAATGTTTATTTTACATACACTCACAACCTTGGCTTTAAACATCTGCATAGTATTCCATGATGGTGAAAGAGTAAAATTGTGAAATTAAACGAACTTACCTGAAGTGAAGTTCTATTTCAATTTTACGAATTTCACCATCATGGAACAACCCGACCTTTCCCCAAAAACAAGTGTTTGACCAAGTTTTGTTTAAGGTTGTTCGTGTTTTGGCTTCAAACTGATAGTGAATATAGAGGAGCGACATAAACACATCACGAGGAATGGACGCGTTCAAGTTTTTTGATGTGCTTTATAAATTGTGAAGTCTAGCACAACACTCCGTGCTGCTGCAGAGTATTCCATGATGGTGAAATTCGTAAAATTGAAATAGAACTTCACTTCAGGTAAGTTCGTTTAATTTCACAATTTTATCACTTATCGTCGTGGAAAGGTCATTCGTCACCCTCGCACTCGCATACTTGTCAGAACGTGGCGGATAAACGGACGGGTTTTGTCCATAACGATATGTGATAAAATGGCAACAATGCTACGCCCGCAGAAGACGTTGAATGCGATATACCTTTGGTTTCGAGATACGCTTTGTACGGATACTTTCCATGGATTCCATCCGTGAATTGTGTAAATTACAATGTTATTCCAACATGTTAGTACGTGTAAGTAAATTATCCAATAAGTGATAATCGGCTGTAGAACATTGACAAGTGACGTCACGTCTCACGTGCAAGCCTTGAAGTGCGACTTTGAACGCCTGAGGGGAATCACGTAAGCCGTCAAATCTAAATAAACGAATCATGGAAAAATACACTTCAATGACAATACCTGTGTTCAGACATGAGAATACACATGCACAAAACAAATCGCCTTGTATTCACCAGTGACAATATAGTACAGAAGTAAAGATACATGTATCATTTATTGTTCAGTTCATTCTACCGCGTCTACAATCTGCAATGAGCAGCTAATTAAATTAAAGACTAAATGCAGCGCTCTTAATGCTTAGGTACTGTTCATTTAGGTGGTTGTAGCATTACATATATTTTATCAAAATAAAAATCACCGAGGTATACTTTCTTTACCAGATTCAAAATTAGGTAGGTACGTACTATTGGAACAGTAAACTTATAATCTGCCGAATATGGATGAATATAATCAATCAAACACATTACAAACTAGAGAAGTTATGACTAAACAGTGAGTAAGGAAGATACATCATGCCTAAAATAAACGTTGTGCAGCAATTGCAGCATGCCCGCTTCATCCTGTTCGCGGGAAGCAGGTCAGATGCAAATAGTAACTACAATTCGAGAAAATAGTTACTAATAGTTACTGTAACGTTCCTTCTAATTTGCACCACAGCTCAATTTTAATGACCTTGTATTATTAACTACAGACGTTTTTCAAAACCTGTTTGATACATTAGACAGGCGTGGAAACGTAGAAGCGCGGATTGACTACTACAGTGGCGGGCTATCTATTAATAGCCGACTTTTAAAAAGTACTTGTGGTACTTGCGTTCTGAGAAATATATTCATTTTCGCTATTAAGAGAGTCGATTGAAGCAACAACGCAAGTGCTCTTGAGGAGATGTCACTCGTACGGCTCGTACCGTACCCAACCAACGGTGACACTTAAATTTATTTATACTCGTAACGTGCGAAAGTGTTGTAGAAAATAAACTAAAGAGCGAATGTGTTTCAACAATAGAAAGTATTAGACAAGTAATGGCGAAGCATTCATTAACTTTGCATAAAACAACATGGAAACATGTTAATGCTCCCAAACCGCTCGATGACCCCAAACTTGCAAGGCAAGATCGAATGTGAACAGTCATACGTTTGTTCCGTGAATGTCTTGCAAATAGTACAACAAAAACTTACGAATAAGACGCTGTCGAGTCATGGCGATTCATCTGGAGAACATGTAAGTGTTACCTGGCTAAAATACCGTTTATAAAATAACTGTAAACTAACTGTAACTGTAAAATAACTGCAGTTATTATTAAAGGCAGAGAAGTCTAAAAATAGCAAACCAATATGACGGTTGACTTGAAAAACTGGCCATTGGAGAATACCTGCTTTCTCCTATATTATTAAAAATTAATTAGGTAGGTAGGTAATTGCAAACGACCCTTCGAAGAGCAAAATATCATGTCACGCAACGATAATAAAATTTTGAAGTTCATTCTAACTGTAACAGCCACGCTGAAGATTGTTACATACATTAGAAAACAAAGCTGTGGGAACTGTTTAGCACAACCGTCTTTTCAAGAGTCGCTTGTTAATGAATTGTTTATAAATGCATTCACATAATATCATAAATTATTTAACAAAGAGAAGTTCACTACAACCTACTATTTTGTTTTTTTGGGTCTCGTCATAGGGCCGAGCCAAAATTTTTGAGTCCGAGAAACGTTTTTAAGCCAGTTTCACCAAAGACTTTAAGAAGATACAAACCAAAAATAGACAGCGTTACGTCTTTTGTTAGGACCCTGTTCCCAATCCCCTGATGAATAGCGCCTTGTTAATTATTTACCCTTAGAACAAAGTCCACGGCTTTCTAATTGCTTCAAACGAGGCTGAATGTAGAGATTTATGGACTTTTTTAATCCTTAACGACACAAACCGAAATAACTTTTATGCGCTAAGTAATAAGACCTTTAAGAGTTTCTATTGGACCATTAAAATGGTTTATTGAAACAGTTCCTTCACAGTTCAAGTGGCAAGGTTAAAAAGGTCAGGGTGAATGACCAGACGACGTTATTTTCTTTATTATGAAGTGACACGCGAATTCTAATGTAGACGTAAATGCTAGGCTTTCATCAGCTAATTGGGAAATTACCCTCGACTCCCATAACGACTAAGCCAAAGCAGTGGAATGGTATTTACGACTAAACAATTTCCTCTAGAAAAGAGACTAAAACCACGTATCATAATTCGATTAAATAAGTAAATATATGCCTGCAACCGATAGTTTTATGGATGTAGTCACGCCTATATTCCGGAGGGGGCACCAAGGCATAGGGAACTGATTTGCACTTGCTACGATCCTGACCTGACATACATATATCTCGCTCTCCAGTCTTTTTTATAACTTACTGAATTCATGATCACCGGTTCAGGGTACTTACTTTCGACCTTTACATGCTTTTTTTCCTTCACAGTTCTAGACAATTGACTGTAGACAAAGGAGGTCAACAATACTATAATATTTCTGAAATGTTGGCCGAGCGGATGTTGGTTGTTCGGGTGGCGTATGGCATGACATTTTAACGGTCTAGCGGGCGTAGCACGGTTGCCATTTTATCACTTATCGTTGTGGATAAGGCATCCGTCACTCTCGCACTCGCATAATTGTCAGAGCGTGATGAGCGTCTTTACCACAACGATAAGTGATAAAATGGCAACCATGCTACGCCCACAGTTACGCTTTATCATAAAATTCATAAACTAGCTGACCCCGCCAACCACGTACGGATTTTACGTACAATATTTATGAGAAACTGAAAACAAAATCGTAAAACTTTCCATGTTTTGATAGTTATTCTGCTATTCGGAGCGAAGATTAATCCAAAAAAATAAATAACATAAAAATCGGTCCCGCCGTTCTTGAATAGTGTAACTAAGGGGTTGTCCATATATTACGTCATTTCAAAATAGGCGGAGGAGGAGGTCTGACCATTGGATGATTGTAGTCGATGACGTAATATAATATATGGACAATTCTAGGGTTAGTAGTCCCGATACTTATTGGGTCAGTCTCGGGAAATCCTGGATACTTTCGGGACTCTTGAAGTTTTTTATGGAGAATGTATTAAAAAACCGATAACGATTCAAATAATCTAATCAGCAAAGTGCATGGGATGTCTGCACTTTTCAGTGTTCCGTACCGAAATTGGTCCAACGGAACACTTATTTAAGTCAGAATAGTGCGGCAGTTACGTGGTTTGTCAGCAAGGCGTGAACGTCTTGAACGAATCGCGAGCACCATCGTCGTAGTTCCCGGAATGAAAAGGAAATAATTTACTTTAAAAACAAAGTTTTAACCGACTTCAATTTAGTAGGGACTCCGCCATACCACGAGAACATTTCCACATTTCTTTTCCAATTTACCACATGAACTGATTTCCGGGAGCAAGAGCGTTGATTATTAGAGAAAAAAACCCAATCGCTACATGTGTCCCGATAATATTTGAGGACTTCCATCGATTCCACAAGGATCACCTTTGGCACTTCATTAGTTGCTATTTCAACGGAATCTTATCAGAATCTGTGACGTACTTTTGTACTTTTAAGTACATAATTCAGGAATTCCATAAGTCATCTGTGGTCTTCATCATCAAATCCACTCCACAAGATGGACTGATTACCTCGTAAAGATCGCGGGTGTCCGCTGGAAGCGGGTGGCGCAGGACCGGTCACTTTGGCACTTTTTGTGAAGGCTCCAGTAGTAGACGGCTTTCGGCTGATATGATGACGGTGATGATGACTAATAATGAAATCCCGGAAGTCCCGAAAGTAACGGGAATTACATACTCAGTCCCGGGACTAAGTGAGGCTCACATTTCCCGGGAAATCCCCGGGACTTTCGGGATTTGCCGCAAGCCCGGCTTCGTTTTATATACCGTAGGCATATAATAAGATTTTGGTCAGCCGGCATTATATTTTAACGCAGGTTTTTATTAATATTTTCTCCAGTTCCCGCAAATATTATTCATTACATAAAACGATTTGAACGGATTTTATAGCGTATATTGTGTTTCGAGCACTTTGGAGCACTCGTGGATTGCAGGTTTTTATTATTTTATTTGTAATAAATAATAGATTTACATAATTTAGCTCATAGTACTAACGCCAACATAGTTAACTGACCATCCTGTATTTATATAGAACCTTATTACAATGCACATAAAGTGCACGGGTGGTTAGTTAGCTGTGTTGTCGATAGTACCGTTTGTACTGGTAATAATAATGTTTTATTGACGATTTAACATAAATTTTCGTGTAGCAGACCATTAGTGTAGGTATTTTCTCACATTTTAAACATGAACTTTAAGTTAATAGATAAGAAAACTACAAATTACAACCGTAAACCCTATCCTTTTTATTTACAATATTATTTATGGGCCTAGTCCGATTTACAACTATTATGCCCATTGATAATTTCCTCTACAGCAATTATAAAGCGATTCCAATGAATTATACATTTGATAACATGTCCGGTGTTTGCTTAGATTCACGTAATTAGAAATCGACTCTTCCGGGTACTGAACAAAGTTGACAATGGCTTGGCACAATGATGGAAATCTATAGGCTATTACGGAGTGATAATTTGCGTGTAATAACGTTTCTTGCGCTCCCATTTTGGGTGCAAGTGACTGAAGAATAGCTTTGAAGGCAATTAGTTGACACTTGAAGTATAATAATAAGTAAATTATAAAGGCTCCTTACCAATGAAGCTTGGGAGCTAATTACCCCCTTATTCATAAAACTCAAAATACCTCTGCTAAATAAAATTTGCTTTGTCCCTTTCTTATGCACACAAAAGTCAAAGTGACAGATAAAGACAAACGAATTTTAACGGCCTTAAAAAGTTAAAATAGGCTTGTAGAACGTTTATGAATACGGCCGTTAGACTCCTTACCAATGAAGCTTGGGAGACCATTAGAATAATGGAGGAAGACAAATTACGGCTGATATGTACAAATAACCTACTCCTGGGTAAAAAAAAAAACTGACTCTGAATCCAGGGTCATTGAACTCCACAACAAGAAACAATAAATGATTAAGTAAAGTACACTTATAACAAAAACAAGAGATAAAATCTATCGACTACCAGGGTTTTATACCAGACCCCTCCTCCCACGTTATTTTTGAAATCCACTGTCTCATTAATAATCCATTCTCTACGCAACTTATCACTTAGGCCCATCTAGTTTGACACAAAAGAAAGGCTCTGTTCCGACACCTACGGAGGAACTATATGGGCGTTGGGTCCTAACATTTCACGTGGATGATCACCGACCCCTGCCCGGGAACCGGTAACATTTCCTAAGAGTGAGAGGGATGGATGCTATTTTATTTGTGATAAATGTAAAGCAGCATGACTCGATGTTTTAGAGTGTATTGTTTCAATGCAATACAATGGATAGGCTTCGTTTTTTCAATTAGTACCTATCCTATTTACCAAGCTACATCTGCTCTACATGTTCCGTTATCGTTTGAATTGAAATTCAATGCAGAATAAACTCATAGATAATGTTTACAACAGAAACATTTGCTAAATTGAAAAATGATGTTCCATTCATCATAACGGAATTATTTACTCAAGTCAGATTTGCAAATGCCATGAGCCATGACTCAATCAAACATAAATGATTGGAACAGTATACGTCTAATTCCTGTTGAGCAAATTTTCTCAGTTAACACTTTTAGATACTAGAGCATAGCGCTACGAAATTGAAGGAAATGAATGTGTTAAATTAGATGCACACGTAACAATCCAATAAAAATAACAAAACATTCTGTGATTTTAAATTTACGGTTCCCTAAATTTGACCTTTTTCTAATGTTGAAAAATTAATTCTCTAGGAAGGGAATTTAAGGACCAAACTATTTTTACCCATCTATGTAAGAGAGACGTCTCGCTGTGTCCCACAGCTTGTGGCACACGCCACACCTGCCCGCGGCACGTGGCCCCCGTCGCGTGCGTGTCCCGCGAGTGGGACACACCCGCCCGCTGTCAGCTACAAATGTGACTAGATAACACGGATACGTGTCCACCTAGTGTGACCGGCTCGAGAGTAACCTTCCTGTCTGTGGGACTTGTATTGCGCTTTGGTGGACGTATATACTTTATGAGTATCATCCCGGACTAACCGCGGCGTACAGGGTAATAAATAGATTAGGTCAATTAAATTATCGAATATTTATTTTATTCTGTTGATTATTGATTATTATGGCATCAACATTAAAACCTGGAAATTACTTATTAGAGCGGAAATCTACAGAACATCAATTGCTGTGCCCTCCATTTGAAACAAAATAAGAGCTAATGTTCTGCACTACGGATGCGAAAAACGATTTTGAATTACTCAAAGCCATAATCTGTGTTTTTGTTCTAAAATAGAATACATTGTATGATAAAAAGGCTAACAAATCCAAGATAACTATTGTCTCACATTCTGGTACGATTGAAGATAATAATTGATAAAATGAAGTTTCCCACGAAGCATGTCGCCCTCCCTGTCAACATTCGCCGGCTTCCACGAGTCGCGCGCGTCTGCTCTCATTGTTTAGTTCCAACGAGGCGATGCATCAACGTCGATGACAGTTTTTATTTCATTGTTCTTGTTCGTTTAAATTAATAAATGTAACTGCAACTGCACTTTAATCATAATCATTAAACGAATTGATTAAAGTTTATTCCGCGATAAAATTAATACCGTACAACAATAGCTCAAAACCAAACAGGTGTAGCGAGTAAAACTTTTCCACAAACCACACGATATGTTAAATAATGTCTCACTTTATGTGTAATTACATATTGATATACATATTTATTTTATAAATAAATCGTAACGCAGGTGCAACTGCAACTGGCAGAAAAATAAAAAAGAATAAAAAAACAATCATAGTTCCCCTCGCGTATTTGTTCCTCAATCTACGCTCCATAATTACAGAGAGAACAATCAACACCCGGGCGAACAACCCGCGAACTAACCCCGACCGGGGTGCAGCCGGTCAACAACCTCTTAGAAAAACGAAACAATAAATAACCTGTCCTACTTTTTCTTCATTGCAAGTTCATAATATGTTTATAATTCGGTTCGGATGAAGTGAATTATCGTTACAGATTATAAAAGGTAATAAATATTACAAAATGCTATTGTAATTTTCTTTACGGAGTATTTCCCAAACATGCAGGAGGAATTTTATTGACTACCTAGAAGACCAGACTTAACTTGTTTACAAGAGCTTTAAATGTTTATAACCGAAAATGGGTTGTGGTCCCTAAAAGTAAGACAAACAAGTACTCTCATTTCAAGTTGAACGAGAGTCCACGTGGTCTGTTTTAAAATTTCCTTTATTTGAATGGGCAGGTTTAGTCCATTCATTGGCATCGCCGCACTGTTTACACTGACGGAAATATCTCGATCGACCTATTTACATAGATGGAGATAACTAAAAATATTCACGAGGGAATTCCAAGTGGACTTTCTATTGGTTTTTATGTTTAGAGAACTTTGGATATCTGAGGGAGCAATATACGTAAGGCTTTAAAATCGTGCCTATTTCTTGCTCAAACAGATGTCGAGTCTTAATTACCAATACGAACCAATATATAAAAAGGACTGTTACATTCGGCTTTAATTAAAACAATAAATACGAAAATAACAAATATCAAAATATTCGGCGGAATATTGCCTGATAAGGTTGCGATAAAAATGATCAATATTTTTTCTTATATTAGTGTTATCCATAAAATGTTTAATAAAAACAAAACGGGCGGGGAAAGGTGTCAATGATTTAATAAATTGCTACGGTTATAGGTACTCTGTTTTATATTAATCGAATCACTGCATGCAATTTCTCTCGACCACGCATTGAAAGTTATCGCATTTCTGCGCTAGCTACCGATTTGTCCACGGTTGTCGAGCTGTCATATGAGTAACATTATTATTCGCATAAAATGGAGCCGCGGACCACTTGCATCGGCCAATTGCGCTGATCCTATAATCTGGTTTATGGCAAGCGTGTCCGCGCATACGGTGGGGATATCAGCGCATTATGCGGGAGGTAAGATGTAATCAATATGACAGATTTTGTAATGCATAGATCTTGTGTACACATAATTACTTAGAGTAATTGTATTCGAAGTCAATGTACTAAGTGGCAGAGATGGAGATTTATTAAACACAGGCAGTGTCAGAAACTGAAGTATTGATTTCTTACGCCGGGTTAGTTCATCGTCAAAAGTTAGGTATACAAAAGTGGCAACCGACCGGTAATTGCGTATTGATTTACTAAAAAACTAGCTAGACTAGAATAGGGATCTTCACAACGCATTTCATCGCAATCGTAATCGAAAACGTAAGACCTAACTGTACAAACGCAGAAAATAAATTTCATATTTTTCAACTTTGTCGAAACCATCGCCTTTTTGTTTTTATTAGCAGAAGGTACAAAGAAGTTTGGAACATAAGGTGTAGAGCTTACGTGAACCCATTTAGAAGGCAACAATGGTGCCGCATTTAGTTTAGCTCGTTAGCCGGAGGAAGAGGGCCGGCCCGGGCACCGAACACGTGTCCCCGGCTTCCTGTGCCGACGCCGCCACGTTTGATGCCTCAGACGCCATCTTATTTTATACTTGACAACATTTCGAAATAGGCACAGATCACGTAAGTCTAGTATTTCTATTCGACACTGAAGAATCAACTGCGAGTGAAGTCATGAAAAGCAAGTTAAATTAATAACATAATAAAGAAAATTAATGTTAAATGTATGACGAATTCAATATGCTTATAAGTGCGTCTTATTCCTTAGCGCCCCGCGTGGGCGGTGAGCACTGAGCACTATTGCGTATTAGTGCTTCGTGGTTTTTACCGCACGTGAGCACTGGCCGGTATGTGTTTAGTCTGACCTATTGTGAACCGATCAGACACTCACACCTAATGTAACATACAGGTGCTGCTAGCACTCAAAAAAATATGATACCTAAAGAAAGTTTAAATGTTATAATCGTTATCTTTAAAGCAAGCCGTAATACCTATATTTATGTTAATTTAAGAAACTTAACTATTATGCTCATACTTGTGTCTATCTTTTATACCCACATTTATGCTAAAAGTGGCGGTGGAAAAAGTTTCATGTGCTCTGCCTACCCCTTTTGGAAATAAAGGCGTGAATGTATGTATGTATATTTTAATAGAGCGAGACAGCTGTCATCTAATTTTCCTGAAGGGTGCTACCTCGACCCAATTACTAAAGCTCTGCTGTCAGAATGTATATTTGGCCGCCCGTCTGTCACAAGGATGTGTTTTTGGCCTACATATGTATACACTAGAAAATTTCGCAAACCGTGTAGGCACACTGTACTAAGATAACAGCCCCCGATCACACCATCACCAAGCATCGATGACAGTAGTGTACCCGTACATGCACTTGCTGAGTCATTAAATGCATTGCACAGTGCAATTTGCACTACAAAGTATTTATGTTAACACGCAGAGTTATCAAGGAAGTCTGCGTTATACTTTCAACACATAAAAAATAATTAACTTATACGAAAAATATTATTGTGCTTGTACCTTGTGCCACTGTAAAATGGACTACCTTTATATTTCGCCTCGTTACAATCATTTACATTGCAACAAGCGCATTTTTTAAATAATTTAACATATTCGACGGCATGATGCATGTTAAATAATTTAATAATGAAAAATAACTGGCAAGCATACGTCTCGTATAATTGACATAGATACGATAAACGCACAAACATTTGTATCTAGTTACATAGCTCTCACGGGGCGTGGGAACTGCCTGGACGAGCGGGAACAAAACCGACTACTACACCACGTCCCTCTAAAAGGACTTAACGTCCCTCTAACTCTTGCGCACATACGCCTGTTTCAAATGACGATGAAATGCACTGTCAGACTGTTAAGACATATGTACGCTTGAAGAATAGCTAACATAGTCTGTTTTCAAAGTAAACAGTAGCACATACAACGAACGGGTGCACTGAGAAGCAGACTTGATCAATGATCAGATACGAGTCAGAAAATGCAGGAAAATGTAGACAGTATAAAGAGACGCAGATCATAGCCAGTTCTGCGCCAGTCAAGCCGCCAAAACGGATTCAGAACACAACGTACTATAAAGATCGACCGATACGATTAACTAGGAAAACTCCAAGATTCAACGCATTAAATCTTTTTTGTCGTTCGTCTTCGCGGAAATGATTACTTGTAGCCGAGGCAGCCCTAACAGACTGGATCAGTGAACACCAACTACCGTTGGCCCACGTCGGCGCCCGCGCACGCGCAGCTATCTCTGCACTAAAACAATAAACCCCGATGCACGCGAAAATTAAACGTTCGAACCGCGATCGCGTTGTAAACTTGTAGAAAAGGTCAATTCATCATTTAAGATGCTAGATTTCTAAAGTTTAGTAAGTCGATATCATATACGAGTAGGTGCATATATTTATCTGCAACAATAAATACGTTCAGTCCGGATCTAATTTCAATAAATTTTTAAACTAGATGGTTTTAACCATATGGAAACATCCTAAACCAATATTATAGGTAGAAGTTTATCTCATGAAGGCGGCTTGTTTACGCCTACTCTTGTGATACTGAGCCGGTAGGGTTTGAGATTATTAAATGTGGCGGGCTGTTTTATAAAAACTGTCATTGGAATTGGAATCCTCTGCCTTGAACGTTAGAGTTGTTTTTTGAACGCTACTTTGATGCAATTCGGCCAACTCTTTTAATCTCAAGTATACGTTTCACTAAT
Source organism: Epinotia bilunana (assembly GCA_947049275.1). Taxonomy (NCBI): domain Eukaryota; kingdom Metazoa; phylum Arthropoda; class Insecta; order Lepidoptera; family Tortricidae; genus Epinotia; species Epinotia bilunana. The sequence continues at coordinate 11,513,861 of OX346253.1, read as the reverse complement.
GTTAGACCAAACAACTTTTGGCCAAATGTTTTATTTGACAAAAGTTTCATTTGAACTGATGTATTTTTTTCTTAAATAGAAAGCTTTATAGGATTATTATAAAACAAACCTAACCTAACCTAATGACTTCTATTTGATAATATTCAAAGAATATCCGAAAATACCACTGTTTTGACGAAAAATGCATTAGGTCAAATGAAACATTTGTCAAATGATACATTTGGCTAAAAGAGGCAGGACCCCCAAGTATACACATCGTCTCTAAATAGCATATCTACTTACCAGCAGCCCTCGCAAGATGAATAACGATCCGTTTTTAACCGCCGACGCAAAGAGAGGGGTGTTATAAGTTTAACGTGTCTGTCTGTGTATCTGTCTGTGGTATCGTAGCTCCCAAACGGATGAACCGATTTTCGTTTAGTTTATTTTTGGGGTCATAGATAATTTTATGTGTTTTTAGCCATGTTTAATGCAAATCTCTTTAGCCGTTTTTGAGACATTGGACTTTGAAATGAAAATGTCGGGGGTTTTTCAACTATTCTAAGTTGTAGTTATTTCATTTTGATCATGATCACATCACTTACCATGCGTCTTCAGTGTAAAGTCTGAATAAATAGAATCCGCATATTGGTGCTTACCTGAAACAAAAATAATCGATATTTGTTATCGGTGCAACATGACGGCAGATAAACCGAAGTACCTGGCTGTTGATAAGATTGTGTATCGAGATGCCTTTGAAGTGAACAAACAGTCTAGGGCTACTTGATAAGTTACTTTTGTACATTACTTAGTGTTATGTGATTCGTAATATATAGGTACTAGATGCCCGCGCGACTTTGCCCGTGTATTGCAAAGAACACAGGCAAACCCGCGGGAGAAAACATAGCCTATGACCATCCGAAAAGTCCATTCTACACTTTTCCTTTTTTAACCAACTTCAAAAAAAAAGGAGGAGGTTCTCAATTCGGTTGTTTTTTTTTCATGTTTGTTTACCTAACTCCGTCATTGATGAGCCGATTCGTAATTATTTTTTATTGTTTGTAAGTATATCCTTCCAGGTAGGTCCCATCATCCAAAAAATCTTATGGATGATGGGATCCATGAGGAATTGAGGAAACTCCTTAATTATATTAGGCACGTGTGTAGTGATTTTGATATTTTCTATTGTAACTCGTGTATTTACAACCGGAAAACATAAATTTGGTGGAGTGGAATTCAGATTCAGATGTTTATTTGCTTAACGTACAAGTACATGCAAATACAGGAATATAAGAACATAGAGCTCAGTTACAAGTTTCAGTAGTAAAAATAATACTTGATTAAAAAAAACAAAAAAAATACATTTAAATTATTCACAAATGTCAATATTAATTGAGTAAAATAAGTACATTATAAGTGAAACACTAAAATAAAGTAAAATGTAAATTAACCAGATTGTTCATAAATGTCAATTAGTTACAAAGTAAATAGTAATCACACACAATTCATAAATGTCAATTAGTAAAGAAGTAAATAGTCATCACAATTAAATCAGTCAAGTGCATTTGCAAAAAATTAATTGATTGTATAATAGGGTCTATTTATAAATTATTTCTTTAATTTCTTGTCAAAAATTCTTATGTCATTACATTGATTTATTTCGTCACTTAATTTGTTAAAAAATTTAATTGCAATATTGTTGTAGCTATTATTAAAGTGAACATAAGTGGATTTACTTAGTACCAGTTTATTTTTATTTCGGATATTGAAGCTATGAGTCTCTTTAGCAGTTTTATAGTTACACTACTAATTGATGATGAAGACCACAGATGACTTATGCAATTCCTCAATTATGTACTTAAAAGTACAAAAGTACGTCACAGATTCTGATAAGATTCCGTTGAAATAACAACTAATGAAGTGCCAAAGGTGATCCTTGTGGAATCGACGGGTCCTCAAATATAATCGAGCCACATAGGTACAGCGATTGGATATTTATTTCTAATAATCAACGCATTTGCTCTCAGAAATCAGTTCATGTGGTTTAATTGGAAAAGAAATGTAGAAATGTTCTCGTGGCTTGGCGGAGTAGGTACTAAATTGAAGTCGGTTAAAACTTTGTTTTTAAAGTAAATTATATAATGTTAGTATAGTTTGCGAATTCGATTATACCTAATATACGCTACGCGCAAGCTTAAGACTATTCCGGCTTCGACGTTCAAATTGTTTGGCTATATACATTACAATTATGATTGAATGAATAGTTATTGTTTGCCTTGGTTCCCTATATATTATTCTAATTATTAGATGAAAACTGGTTCAACAAGAGGCCAATCCGATGAACTAATGAGATGAAATCGAACCTCATTATAAACGTCATACGTTCACGTCACGGTTCGGCCCAGGGTTCGTTAGTCGCGAGGTCTGGTTACAAAAGGCTGACGGACGGTTAAATTAAAGACTGCTCCTAGCGTTACGATGCCGGATACAAGGAAATTAAGAAAGCGGGTAGAAAGACTTACTTCAGAGACGTGGAAATGGAGCATGAGTCAACTTTTGTAAACGTTTATCACGTATATTTAATACTAGCTTCCGCCCGCGACTTCGTCTGCGAGGACCCGGTATAAAACTATCCTATATTTTAATCCAGGCTATAAACTATCTTCGTGCAAAAATCCATCCAAATCGGTTGAGCCGTTTAATGTGATTGAGTAACAAACTCCAAACTTTGGCATTTATAATACACTAGCTTCCGCCCGCGACTTCGTCCGCGTGGACCCGGGATAAAAACTATCCTATATTTTAATCCAGGCTATAAACTATCTTCGTGCAAAATTTCATTCAAATCGGTTCAGCCGTTTAAGCGTGATTGAGTAACAAACATCCAAACATCTAAACTTTTGCATTTATAATATTAGTAGGATATATTTAATTTATTTTAATGAATTGATTAATTAATTTAATTTCTTTAGGTTTTATGTATGTATTATCCCTATAAGGAATCTCTTCCAGCTAACCTTTGAGCAATTGATATTTGATATAAGGTTCATCCGTCTTATTAGGCCTACTTTCCGGAGTGGTAGAGTAAAACACGAGTCTGTTTTGCATACAGTGGATATGTCACCGCAAGACTGAGGCACTGATCCTATTTACCAATCAAATCAAATTATATCATGTAAATTCCTAGTCTTAATGCCTAATAATTTTACATTCGAGTAGAAGAAATATTTTAATACATTTTCCTTACGCTTGCGCTTGTTGCTTAAGACTCCCACGCTCTTGACTGACGGTTAAATGCCATGAATTGGTTAATACTCGTTAAACTGTATTGCCCAGGCTTCATTAAGATGGCGATTGTTTTCCTACAAAGACGCTGTAAGTTTACTCGTTCAATTCATGACCTAGTTCACATGGTTTCGAGACGAGAGCTGCTGTTAAATATATATAATTATGAGCATGTTGTTAATGTATTATACGCATTAAGAGTATACCGTCATCATCATCATCGTCCTAGCCGTATTCCCGGTTGTGCCCCTAAGGGAGCCCGGGGTCCGCTTTGACATCTAATCACAAGATTTGGCATAGGCACTAGTTTAACGAAAGCGACTGCCATCTGACCTTCCAACCCAGAGGGAAAACTAGACCTTATTGAGATTAATAAATAAATAATAAGAATAATAATTAATATTAGGAGACAATCTTACACAAATCGACCTAGTCCCATACTAGACGACGATGTATTTAATAGATAGAAATACTTAAATACAAAGAAAACATCCAAGACTCATAAACAAACACACACATGCTCATCACACAAATATTTGTTCTTACCGGGATTCGAACCCAGGACCTTCAGCTTCGTAGGCAGCGTCAATACCCACTAGGCTAACTGGTCGTCGATTAAACAGGTTTCCTCACGATGTTTTCCTTCACCGAAAAGCGGTGAATATTATTCCGTATATACTTAAGTACCGAAAAACTCAATGGTACGAGCCGGGACTCGAACCCATGACCGCCGCTTGACAACCGCATGCCTGAACCACTAGGCTACCATATATTAAAAACAATATTTTCCAATGCAAACAAAATTAGCTTTTATTTAAACTAATATTTACGCCATTTAAAATATATTAGACTGAAGTTTATAGTTACTCGCACGAGTCCACAGCTGCGACACTCAACCTTTTTGACAGCGATTAATGCACTTACATCCGCGGTAAAGGTAGAAACTAAGGCTGCGCGGCTAGGATCGGAATTGCAAATATAAGCAACCCTGCTGTTAAATAAATGATGTAACCAACAAGTCAACAACATACAATTAGCGCTAGTTGGCAGGCTAGCTATTGTAGCTATTGCTATACCTAGTATGCCTCATAACATTCTTCGGCAGTAAGTTAATATTCGAATTCCGATCTCTCCATCAGATTTCGTATTCCAATTTCATATCAATAAATATCATTCGCGTGCCGAATATATATGCCAGAACGAACGCGCGAGACACAATGATAAAAATCGAGTAATATGTCGATGGGTTGTATGATGAATTGCAAGGATCGAGAATATATTAAATTCGATTCGAAGTATTTCTATTTCTAGTTTTTAAAGTTGCGAAAATGAATGTCCTTTTTACCTACTTGGAGAAGCAATTGAAAGGAAAATTCAACGGCAGGTTATGGATATTTAGATATTCTCAAAATATGGTTAAATTATGGTTAAATATAACTTAGTCATATTCTCAATTAAGTATAGCCTTCTGAGCTAACGGTCTCACTAGTGCAGACCACGAAATTATTAATGTTAATTAAGAACAGTAATAAGAAGCCTTTAATCCATTTCCAAAGAAAGCAATTGTGAATATGTACATATAGTGAAATTCGATTGTAGCAAGAGATAAATGAAGTCAATGTATTACATTACACTCAATGGCTTTGTAAAATAAGTGAAAATTCTCGCAATGTGTATCAAAGCCAACAACTCATTATCGTGACAATGACCACGTACATTTCAAAAGTAAGGCACTTATAATGTTTGCATCATAACAAACACAATATTTCGCAATATGTTATACAATAGCACTGCAACAGTATAATGTCCCAAATCTTCATAACAAATATTCTGAAAAAAAAACAAACGACGACAAATAATGGTCTCTTTCGACTTCAGACTAACAAAGAAAACTCAAATCTAAAGAAAAATCTAATGTTAACAAAGTAGAATAAGCAATAACAACGGCTGAAAGGAACAATTTCTACACAAACCTAGTGCTTGCGCCTACGCACAGTAAATGTCTTAATAAATAACGTTAGTTGGGTTCATTTTGTATGTATTACGGCCCACGAGCGCTCTTCACCTCATTTGTGTGTTTATCTTCATAATGATTGATCAATCCCCTAAGGAACATTGTCTTAAAGAGGGACAGAAGTTAAAACATTTACTTTCAAATCATGATTTGTCGATTATCAAATACGAGTGAATCGTAGAAACCATTGCCAGTTCTATAGATATGTAATACGGATGTATTGTAAGTAAAGATGATTAAGGTACCTATAACCCAAACCTCTTAAAAAATATACTAAAACTTTTACAGTTACCTAATACTGCTCCAACGAGGTTTTAAGTAAAAAAATATAGTTCTGAGTACACACACATCGAGTAAACCGAACCAAGTATACATTGTACGAAAACGATGTTTTAAAGATTATATTTAAGCCCCGATGTCAACAGATCATTAAGCTTTTAAGAAAGGTACATGATCGTTGAACCACACACTTCCTTTCTGAGTAAACCGTCAGATTTAACCCCATTCGTTCATACGAAACCCACGCTCTTCGTGTAATGAGCCATTGAATTGGAGAGCCTTCTAATTAGTCCCATCTTACATGTGAGAGCCTGGTCCATTCAAACGTTATCCGATAGATATAATTGGAGTGTGAGCACATGAGTGAGGCTGAGCACAATGTCTAGAAAACTAGACTATTCATTATATTGATTTAGTAGTACGATTGTGTGCATGCCAAAGTTCCGCCTGCCCATAATGGACATGAAAAGTTCTGTAATAATAAAAGGTAAAACTGGGAATACCTTCAAGCTTATTAAAATAGTCGCAATATTTTATTGGGCGCAACATTACAGTTTTCACCAAAGCGTTACATTGATTCCATACTAAAACGACTATCTAAAGACTAACTACATATTTGAGACACTTCAGAGATTTCCCACTCGCTAGTGGCGTAATATGTTTTTATGGGTGCTGATACCAGCGGACGAAAAAAACCATATATAGAAGTCTAAGTAGCGCCGCAAAATAGCCCCACAGAATGGTTGCTATTGCCATCACGCGGGGATGGGGGCGGGGTGTCAAAATGATGCCAGGCAGCTGTTTAGTTCGAGCATACCGGGTTTTAGGCACGCGATTCTATGATTTTTTCGTTCGCTGGCTGATACAATAGTATATTCTAAAGTAGCCTATCCTTCAGTAGTTACTGCTGCCTTAAACAGTCAATCATAGGCAATAGCTTTTCATACACTAAACAAAGTTGCAATCAATAGAACGCATCAGGAGAAATTGCGTGTTCATGGTGTCAAGATGAATAGCCGATATTATTTGTCTTACCCGGTCAAATTGTATGCTCGGCGCCTCCGATAACGCCTAGGCCTTTATGAGCCATAGAATGGATTAAGAACATTCATTTCATGAAAGCAGCATTGACAGTTACGTTGGCAGCGATACAGCCTAGATTCCCAGTTACGATAAACCTTTAAACACACTAGGCCAGGGGCTGTATTACCCCATTGTAAGTGCCCATAGAATAGCATTCAGGCCACGCATTATTGATGGCAAGTCGACTATAAAATATTTCACATTCCGCCTGTTACTGCCCATTGTTCAACCGGCACAAAACGTTTTCTGTGACAAATATTGCAAACCCCAATCCTATTTTTCCCCAATGACATTGTAACCATAGGAAATCCGAACAAGCAGGAAAATGTGCTCGTAATTCACATGTTATTATTTGAACGAAGTTGTATCGAGTTTCTAAATTTTATATTGGTATGCATCGTTGGTCATAAAATAATAAGCGAGCGACGCAGCGGACACTCAACCGGTCATACCTATAACTCCGTAACCGGCAATTTCATCGAGAATTTCCAAGTGTTTTCACTCAAATCGCTAACAAAATAATGAGTGAGCAACTCAACTCAACCCTCACACTTTATCCTAGCTCTCTCCAGCATTACGGGCGCTTTTATTAAATCTAGACTCATATTATTGCGCTTTGCCAACGGCGACTGGAAATGACCTGTAATCGAGGGGGATAGCAAGATTGCAGATACGTGGTGATAGAACGTGATGGAGGTGCTGCGACCTATCCAATTTGCGTAGAAATTTTCATAGCGATCGACAGATAGGTGACAAATAGATTAGCTCAGTATTTTTACTCGAATCATGTTTTTGTTATCATAAGTACCTAGTACTAAAAAGAAATGTTGTATTTAAATAGCGATGTTCCGACAAAATTGTTAATCGGTTGAGATATATAAAAAACTGAGGAAGCGTTGAAAGTTCTATCAAACTCAATCACTTATTCTTGCAATCTCATCCCATAAAATGTTTTTACAGTATTCAACAAGTACTATTACATCGCGCTACCGTGAAACTAAGCTTCAATTAGTTCCCACAGGAAGTTCCAATAGACTTTAGCATTAAAGCAGGAGGAAATTATTAAGTTGTCATTGCTTCTATTAGGCGAGGCATCGACAAGATGGATTTATGGAGGTGCGCTTCCACGCGCGCAGGTTTGTATAAAAATAAAACACGTTTGACATTTATTTTGGGTAAAGAAGAGTTCAAGCTCGTTTAAAATAACGTTATTAAGATAGAAAGGATGATTCTAGAATGTCTCGCTTGTATAATAAATATAATACAATAACAATCTGAAAAGCCATATTACAGCTACTTTAGTATAATTTCTACAGCTTTGTTGTGAGACTTGTGAGATAAGTAGGGTAGTCAACACAATCGTTGAATTTATTTACCTTACTTTCAACGGTTTCTTAAATTTGAGTCGTAGGTATACTTCTAGTTTAGTAGTTTTAAGTTACGTTTGTTGTTCCAGATTATATGATAATTAGGATTTTGTCGAAAGAAGAAAGAACAACCTCGTAAGCGTGTCTTTTTGATCATAATATTAAAGAAAATATATAAGTAAAGCAAAATGATGAACTTGAATATACTAAACTGTTTATTTTGCATTTCTTAAGCTTCATTTTCATATATTGGAGTTTTGACTAACTTGGAGTTTTGACTGCGCATTTGCAAACTTACATGTTTTTGAGTTCTGAAGATCAAATCAATTCTTTCCAGTTAAAGAATTCAATAAGGTACTCATTTGATGGTGATTGGTGGCATATTAACTTCACAATCCGGCGTGTGAGCCCTATCAGCATCTTTACAACCATTGTACCCACAGATTAATCTGCATTCGACCTCCTTTGGACAATATAAACAGAACAGCATCAACCAAGACAAGAAGACCTGCAAAAGCTATACGATACTTGAACACTGATAGTTCAGATAAAGCGGTGGGTGTCGCGTGTCATACGTCAAGTCATCAAAGCCAGGTTATTAGAAAGCCCTTCGTGCCAGTAATTATTATTCATAACGAGATGTTCTCGTGAGCCGAAATGTTTACCCATTAAGGGATATCAGCATTTCACTTCACCGTAGGCAAACTGGTGCAAGTAGGTCGGTAAACATAGTATGTTGATTCGGACATGCGAAAGAAGTTGATGCGTCGGTAGAGAGCTAAACTAAAAAAAACGATAGGTAAGAGAAATAATATATTCAACTTTACTTCGAAACGAAAACGAGCGTAGAATAAAAGTAGGCCTCCGGATAAGTAATCTAAAAGATCTGTTTATCTTGAACTTAAATTTTAAAATAACAAAACGTCGTTTGAACCTTGAAACGCACCTAATGCGAATTAAATTGCGAAAAATTGCTTAGAACCATGAAACTCTTTTGAATGTACCTACATCGTATACCCATACCGTGACATGACAAGCCTGCCTCTCGAATACAGCACTAAACGTATTGACTTAAGGTCTCTTTCATGAAACATGGAATGTTTACAGTGTTTGGGGCATGCGCCGAAAGCCTTAATTACCGTTTGCGGCGCGCACGCAACGGCAACGTCAAGGTAAAAACATAGCATTGTGATCTTAACCCATTATTAGCGGCAAGGCGGCAATCTTGATAGTGGATTGAAAACAATATAAAGGGTTCAGTTTAAAATGAATGATAAGTTAAAATTGCGAGATCGAATGAAATGCTGAAGCTTAACAGGGCCAAGGTGAATAATTAATATTAGTAAGGAAAAATATGGCTGGATCCAAAACATTGTAACTAAATATTTTATCAACGTGTAAGTAATTTGAGGTGTCGTGGCGTTGACTAAACTAAAACCACATGGCGAGGACCGTGTTTGAACTCTGATAAGGACCGTCATTTGTGGGGCGCAAACTATATGGAATGGATGAACGGACATATCAGATTATGAAAGCGTCGTATAATACACATACATTCTCCTGAAAAAAAATATTAGACTCGATCTAAAACACCTACATCTAAAAGTAACGCTGGTTTCAATTTTGACTAACTAGAAGACTGACTAAGAAAATGATGCTGATAAAGCGAATGTACTTAACAGTAATAAAATAGAACGTGGTCGGTTGCGGAAATTAATTCATTGTTAACAATTTTACAACCACGCTGCCTGCGGATCAGTGTCAACTTTCAAATCAACTTTCGATAATTGCTGTGATTCGTAAAACCCATGGATTGCCAAACAGCAAAAACAATTAGCGAACACCACCTCACTTTGATTGGTAATTGCTATAATAGAGAATATATAGAGTAATCTCTACAAAAAATATGAATAATATGTCCTCGTGCTATTTTGTTATTAATTAGAATATATTTGAAATATAATAGTCACGACGAACTTGAAGTTATGGGTAGGTAGTCGGTGGGTTTATAATTTTTTTTCCAGTGCTAGGAAATGTGTTCCTACCTATGTAGCATCATAAGATTCATAAGTACTAATCACAAGTACTATATTGACGATAATATAGAAATAAGTGTCCCTTTTATAATCCAGTGTGTGTTCTTTCATATACACAGCATAATATTGCATGTAAAATTCGGAACACACGACCTACAATGAAAACCCAAAATTTTCAAATACTGAAGAAATGTAATAGGTAGATACACTTTTTAGTTGACGCGTTTACACATGTATGGTAGAAATGTTTAGCAAATGCACACACGTAGATGTTCAGTTCCGCTATCAACTTCGGATCCCGAATAAGAATCGTGATGATTTTTTTTACAGTCGCATTCGAATTTGGCTACTGGCAGTATAGGGCACAAAAAATGACCTGATCCGGATGGTAACGGGCTGCAACAAGTAACGGTGGTTAGATTACTGCCATTTCGGCCATTGTTGTGTGTTCGAGCGGCCAACGGACTGTCCTATCGCATCCGTCATTCATCTCGAGTTTGCAGTTGCCTGCCTCCCCAAGTAAACCTACCTAGTTATTTACCGGAAGCAAAGTTTCCTTAAGAAATTTTATCAGACGCTAGTAAAAAAAAACTACAACTGTAATATTTAAATGCTAATAATAATTATTATACTTGTTTACGAGTACGTAGTAAATCTGATCCATTACTACGATTTAAATGAGTTTTACTTAGATGAAAAGGTACGAGGCTAACCATATTATTAGTAAGTGGTGTAAAACCGTTTCACGTCAAAAAAGCTGACTACAAATAATTAACTATCTAGTTTAGCAGATAATTAATATGCATGTAAATTTTAATTAAAACGGTTAAGAAAGTGGTCTAGGAAAAGACAATTTTCTGGTCAAATAACTCTTTTTGTGTCTCGTTAGTCCGGTCCACGCCGACCGCACCGTACGAACCGATCGTTACCTCAAATTTGACCAAATTACAGTTAAACTATCGCGCCGAAACCTCGAAAAATAAGAAACCCCTATAATTCAATCCAGGAAATGATATTGACTAACATACCCATACCTGTATTTTTAAAATTAAAAATAAAGAAAGTTGTATTTTATCAAGCAGGTGATGTATAAGTTTCGTTTACTTGATTCCGTAATTGTTGATTGTGTAATTTTCATACGGTCGTTGTTACATTCGTATATTGTATACTGCCAGTTTTAATTTTGATTTTGGCTATTATAAAACCGCTATTAGAATGGGATTGAAGGTGCCAGTTTTGCCATATAAATAAGTCAAAGTTTATATGAACTGACAGCTATTTGATTTCCAAAGTCATCGCAGTTGCCGCTTGATAACAATGAAGTTTTATATTAATGGTCATACACATGTCAATCATTTATTACGGTAATTGATTGAAACTTCGGGACTAGTAGTACTACTACCGAGATTGCCCGATGGAAAAACATAATTCACAACACCTGTAGTCGGTGTAGCCCCGAATATCAATAAAGCTCAGCAACAAAGTCGCGTAACACCGGAAACTATCGGGTGCTGACTAAGTTTCCGGTTTACAGCCAAGGTCTTGAAATTTTAATGAGCTGTCTAGATTTTGGTAGTATTATTCAAAATAATATTTAGGCAAGTTATTTGAGTTTTGAACTATACTTTTTAAATAAAATCTTCTGGTTACCTGCCCCGTTCAGCATAAGTATGAACTTATAACGCTGTAATGAAAACAAATGCCAATTTACATTTATAGATTGGCTTAAATGTCTGTCCACAGCAGAATCTGGAAATTTTTAAACTTAGCCAGAAAAGAGTAGGAAAACATTGCTTCAAGAATTTTCACTCTTCCCGTCACGAAATCAGACCACAAGCTATCACTTTCAATTCGATCCCACTTAACTAAAAATTAGTCAATTTCGACCAAAACAAAACAAAAGTAATGTCGTCGGAAAGCGGCAGGCACAACAAATCGCAATTAAGCGAATGGCGGAACTGGGGCGTGAAGTTGCGGCAACCGGATGCGCCGAAACCTGCGCGCGCGCACGGGGAGACCGCGGGGGAGGGACCAGTCACCCGAGGAGCCTTCCAAAGGTTCCAGTGGGTTCCAAGATAACAAGAGTGTTACAATAAGAAGTCAGGACATTACCATCCATTCGACCCTTGGACATGGACAAAGATATTGTGCAATACGACTAATGGCGACGCTTACATGTGATATCATGTAATAATTAGAATCGTCGTATGACCAATACGCACGTGTCGAATGGACAGTCAGTAACTCGGGACAGTAAGATGATCGTTAGTGACTTAGGGAAGGAGATGCCCAACACGTGTCATCCTTACTAATATTATAAATGCGAAAGTGTGTGTGTGTGTGTGTGTGTTTGTCCTTCTTTCACGTCGCAACGGAGCGTCGTATTAATGTGTTTTTTTGTACGGAGATAGTTTAGAGGCTGGAGAGTGACATAGGCTACTTTTTCCAGCGGGAAAACTTCTAATTCCCACGGGAAAATTCAATATGTTACATTTTCCTTTAACCACGCGGGCGAAGCCGCGGGCATCAGCTGGTTTATGATAAAGTAAGTGCGTGGTAAGAGTTAAACAATAAATATTAGGGTACTTTCCAAGTGAATGACGTTGAATACGGCTATTGAACTACTAGAGAAAAGTCGAAAACAGAATGACTTAAAACGGCAATACGATTTATATGTTTGCATGTATCGCCGCTGTACCACTTTGTTACTCGTAATTGGACTTTCAAAGTAATTGGCTACTTGTATAACCACACGGCCAATCTTTTAAAAACTAGCTCCGAAAACAAAAGACGAAGCCATATCTTTTTTAAATCTCAGTTATAGCTATAAATGCATGGGGTCACTGGGTTAGTAAGGCAACAGTGTCGGTCGGTTCATTGTAAACCGGCCTATAAACAATTTTATTTTAACGAACGATATTCATTGCGCTCAATGCCTCAAATTTCAAGCGAGGGCATTTCGTAGACCGACATACAATCGTAACAGTTCTCAAATTTTCGGCGAGCGTAGAATCGAAAACGTTTATAATTTAATTTTTAATTGCTCTCTCACCAAATTTTACTGTCTAAATTCTGTGGTCTACTTAGCTTCTTTCTCCTTAGTCGATGCAATGAATGACTTTGTACATTACTCCGTCTTTTATTTCTGGCAGAATGGATGATTATTGCGAGTTCTACACTACAAATAAATACTAGGGGACAATCGTATACAAATCGAACTAGCTCTACAGTAAGCTCAATAAGGCCTGCGTTATGGGTACTAGACAACGATATATTTTAATATATATAAAAACGTAAATACATAGAAAAATCCCCAGACTCGGAAACAAATATTCATGCTCATCACACACATATTTGCCCTTACCAGGATTCGAACCACGCCAGGACCGTCAGCTTCGTAGGCAGGCAATAAATAACAATTTTGTTGTAGATGGGTAAGGCCGCGAATTTTGGCCAATGTGACATAGAATTAACATGAAAAAATAATAAAACGTAACATAACAACATAAGTTAGTATAACGCTTAAACCATACTGGTAAATATTCTCTTTCAGACGTAGCGTAGATAAGAAAAAAAAATGCACATTATAAAATAAGTTATTTTTTATCGACTCTAACAGCGATCAAAAAAGTATTCTCGCGTAACATTTGAATCAATAGAATAAAGAAGTGTTATTTTATTAAATTCGAGTTCAGCTACAACAATTTCAGATTCGCAAAAAAAATCGCAGAGTAATTGGGCCATTTTGCGGAAAGTTGTACACTCGACTTTTTTTTTTTTTTATATAATCGGGTGTTTTCTACTCAGAATCGAGAGCACTTTCGAACCTTAGGAGAAAAAAACTGTGCAAAATGTTACATATAATTTTCGGATTTCCGTTCCGTTACCACCATACAAGCTTAGTATGGAAACGGTAACGGAATAGAATAAAAATCTTGGGACACTTTTTTTTCTCCTATTAGGTTCGAAAGTGCTCTCGATTCTGAATAGAAGAGACCCAATTATATCAACATTTAAAAAAAGTCGAGGGTACAACTTTCCGTAAAATGGCCCAATTACTCGTTTAAATAATTTATACGAGGTTTTTATTTGTCATACATAAAATACCCACCTATACCGAGTTTTATCATTGAAAATGTAATAAATTCTAATTAAAGTTAGTAATTTTCGGTGTGCATTTCTATAGTGTTTGTTTAAGTTATTTAAAAATACGTTGTATATTGCAAAAATGTAACGTAATCGTAACGAAAGTGACACGTATTTTTGAAAAAAAGTCGGTTATTATGGTGAAATAACGACATTTTGAACATGCCACTTGCGCCAAAAATATTACCTTATCGTATGAAAAAACAACAGGTAAAAATATTCACTACTTACCCTTAGTCACTACTGTCACTAGAAGTAATTTTGCAAAACTTTGTCTCCGTTACTTACCTTTAAATTTTGAATGCCATTTGTCAACAAACTGACGAGATTTGGTTTTCTCGCCGGTGGTGCCCGAATACAATATGAGTTGCCAGTATACAATACCGCATTTCTAATACCTTAATTTAGCTTTATAAAGCGTCACCGTCAATTCTAAGAAAACGTGGAATTTAGGCTCGATAAAAGATAGAACGATACTAAAATGAAATTATTTGATTATTATGATTTCGCAATCGGTAAAACAATTGATATATCATATATTCTCCTTAAAAAAACACGGCCATGAGAGGTTCAATATTATGAAAATAACAGTTGGCTTTAAGTACTCGTGGTCGAAAAAGGTAGACATTTCGTTACGTTTTGGACAGAAATTTATTAATTTATTTATTGATACATGGAAAACCAACAGCGCAATATATTTATTATTTTTAAATCAATTATGTCACTTGTGACTTGAGAGTTTTTATCGCTTATTTATTTAAAATTGTTTTGAAACCTCTCTCGGTGTTACCATTTTTTTTATCAGCATGATTAATTTGAACCCTCCCAATTGGTCAAAATGCTCGGCCTTACCCATATGATATGTTATGTTATGAGCCCGTCAACAAAACTGAGTAGCGAATAATTTGTGTTCATTCTCCGTATTGCGCGAGCTGAGAAACGTACTCACCTAATTGTTTGTATCATCTTTGGAAACGTAGAATGCTCGGGCAAGTGTCGCGGGCGATCGGCGTTTCTCCTTTCCAGGTTGACGTTGTAGATATATAAGTATTCTTCTGGATATTGCAGGGCAATATTATTAAAAGAATAATTTGATTCTCTTTTTGTACTGGCTTAGGTTTTTAAATCACTTTGACCACTTTGTTTGATTGTTCGACTACAATTTATGGAATGTTGCGTGTGTCCCTTTGGTATAATGAAATTGATAAAATAAACTAATTTCAAGAAAACAAAGAAGAAAAATTACTTAAGCATATAAACAAAAGTAGAGTTTCAATCAAAGCGTAATATGAAAAAATATATAATAGTTATTTTTTGGAATGATATAACACATTAAAACAATATGCGTATTCCTGTGACAAAAATTCACGTCACACACTTGAATTAACTCTAGTTTAGCAAAACATGCATAAAAAGTTAGTACTTAACATATAAAACATCTAGCTAATTTAATAAACTAGATGTAGGTACTGATGAATGTTAAAACCAAAGTAAATGAATAATATACATGCATATGTATAGACAAATGGTTACGTAACCTAAAGGCAGCATATTTAATGCATAAAATTATTAAGGAAACGAAAAGTCTGTTGGAAACGGCTAGTTGTTATAAGTACATTATATATTATTATTACAAGAACTCTAATATTCTTTGAAATGCAACGATCAGAAACTCAACTAATTGAGCAGAAAATGGTCAGCCGCTACGCTACATGCTGTAAATATGATCTATGTTTTTATACACATAAGGTGACTCAGCAATCCGCGATTTATTCAATCTCTCCGATGACCGGCCACGATCTGTCCGTTACACGAACATTTTTAAGTTATTGACAACCTTCTTAGCGCTTTACATAACAGATCGTCGGTAGACGTTCCGTCTGCAGGGTTCACTCAACCTTCATTTTCTTTTTCTTTCATGGAAGCAATACATTTTAAGGTGACAGTGTTGGAAGCCTGCCATTCTTCAGTTACGCAACTCCCATGCGCGTACGCGCTATGTCGCTACGTGACTCAGAGGAAATGCCGCGTTAGAAACAGCCCAGGGCGGCAATAGGACACATAAAAAACTACAAATTGGCAAAGTAAAACTTGTGCAATTCAATAGCAAATTTAGTTAGGTTTGTAGATAAATACGAACTCACGCTTGCAGTAAAAAACTGAATGGAGTCACGTTTAAGTGAAGCGGAGCGTGCAACAAGTGGCGAGAGAACAGGCGGATTATGGAGGCGATTTAACGAGATCGTTACAGATAAAGTGCAGATGACAGATGCACGGAGACGGGCGAGATTTACTGCGCACGGCGCAGGCGTTGAAACAACGATACTGCCCTTAGATGCAATTAAAGAAGCGCTCTGTAAATTAGCGGCGCTAGACTTGCCCACGCGACGTCTGTCCTGTTTATATTACGTGCAGTTAACAACGATTAATGCCCACTACTTTGGACAGTAATTCAATGTTTATGGTGGGGGGTTTTTCAGAAATCTATAGTTTTTGCCAGTCCGCTCATATGTACACACACATGTCGATTCATGACCGACTAGATATGTTAATTGCCGAGTAAGGCTTTATAAGGATTAGGCTGACCTCGGAACAGAAAGTCTGCATCGGTGCAGTGTTAAACGGTCAAGGCAAATCGGCCAGATTAGCAAGAGATAAAGAGGAAATATGGAAAGTAATATGATGGTATCAAATGGGATAGCGGAAAGTCTACAACAATGACAGATAAGGAAGATTAATTTGATACGATGTGTCAGCCAACTGATAATAACAACCTACATCCAAGCAGTGAATCAATTCAATATGAGACAAAGCCATTCCTCACAAGTGTGTGTTATATATAAGACGACGTATGTCTTGAATTTCGTTTACGAGAAAGGCGCCCGCATATGTAAGTCAGGATAACCACAGGCGCAACACTCGCAAACTGGTTTGGTGCGCTATTATTATTAAGGGCTCGTGCCAATATACGGGTCGAAATGTATTAAACCTCAACACACCACAGTCAACAAAGCGTTCCTGAATAAAGACAAAAAACTTAGGCAATTGCAAAATTAAATTCTAACCAAAAGGACACAAACGCAAGATGCCACCAAACTCCACAGGCTGTCACTTTTGTTGCAGATTATGTTCTCCTGAGTTGTTAATCCATGCATACACTCGCACATCCATTAATGATAAGGCACTGTCATGTGATAAAACTGTAAAGATGGATCAAAAATTGAAATAAATTCGCGATTTGAGCGCAACTGACGGTCTGCGTGAGTCGGCCGTGCGCGCGGCCGGCGTCTTGCAAACTGTTCCGATTCGTTTCAAACGCAACACCAACGGCCACGCGGCGGGCGCCCTACTATTCCGTCTCCCTCACCACCTACAAAAACACCACGCTGAAAAGAGACGGTCACAGTTCTAGCACCGCTCAAGTTTTATCGCAGGATAAACTTTACAGCGACGTGAATAGTTACCAGACATTAGCCAGAAAGGAAAGGAACGAGTATGTTTTTTTTTGTGTATTTGGCAGGGCTTTTTCTCGTGTCGAATGTTGGTTCGGTTTTGGACTTCTATTTTTGTTGTGAACCGAACACGCGTCCAGGCGGAACAGGGAGGGACAAGTTTGTTAGAGGAAGTGCAGTGTGCACGAGCATTCTTGGTGTTTGTTAAAAATAGCGAATCATAACGATGAAAACAGATAGCAGACATACTTGGTCCCACACAAGGTCGTCCAATTACAAAGTATCCTTATTCAATTACATAGCTCTAACTCCTATGTTAACTTGTACTAAGACATTATAGTGTTCTGTGACCAAAATTAGGTAATTTAGCTATAACTCGGTAGGCAAGCGGAGGAGTTTTATGATATAATTTAAGTCATAATTCAGAATACGCATGGCAATTATTAGCTCTAACCAAGGATTTCCCATCATAAATCTAAAACTCCTGGGCTAATTGGATTAAAGGTGTCATTGTTGCAATGACAACATGTCGCAAAACCCACCGAAGTGGCAAAGTTAACCTCAATTGATACTATGTGCAAATGAAATGAAATCCTTATCTTCCACACCAGCGACAATCGACAATCAAACTTAGTACAGCTTTAGTAAGTAAAGAAGATAAAAGGAAAATAAAACTCGAGTCATTATCGAAACCCGAGATGCAATGTTAACCACCCTTTTAACGAGAAGCATTAGCAATTTTCACGTCAAAGAGATACGCATATGAAATGACAGCCGCACTGTATATAATTTCGGATACAGGTAGGTACTTGCATATGCATAATTACTGATTGATCGTCTAAATGACAAGAAAAAAATTCAGACTACTATTTTGTCAATTGTTGTCGTCACCTCATATTCATCTAAGTCTCTTAATAAAACAAAGCTTAAGAGAAGAAGTATAAATAAATAAAATAAATAAATAAATATCAGGGGACAATCTTACACAAATCGACCTAGTCCCAAACTAAGCAAAGCTTGTACTATGGGTACTAGACGACGATAAACATACTTATATAGATAAATAAATACTTAAATACATAGAAAACATCCATGACTCAGGAACAAATATTCGTGCTCATCACACAAATAAATGCCCTTACCGGGATTCGAACCCAGGACCTCTTGCTTCGTAGGCAGGGTCACTACCAACTAGGCTAAAGCGGTCGTATAAGAACCATTTACAACAATTGCAACCTTCTGGAAATGAATTTAGAATACCTACACAACCACTTCAATACGTGAAACGATAACAGTCAAAGAAATAAGAAGAAGTGGTGAGGAAGTGCTGCAATCGTCTAAATCGAACATTCGAAGCGGTCCCGAGACAAAGCAAAAAATACAAATCAAAAAACGGAAAAAGGTAATTTGAATTCATGTAGAATTGCACAACAATTGCCACCGAATCGCGGGTGCACTTAACAAACAATGAAAGCGTCAAATCATTTGTACAGAAGAAAACGTTATATAAGAAAAATCTAATTTTCACTGATACCGAGTCAAAGAAATGTTGCGTGGAGTGTTGCTAGAGAAAGAATGACAGTCTATGAAATAAGTAATTGGTCATCGGATGCACACTTTCTCCGTTCTATTCTGTTCTGTATGAATATGGGAAGTCGCGGAGCGCGAGCGTCAAATGTGGTGACTATTGTAAAAGCTTTAAGTATTACGCACATTATCACTTACGCAATCGCCACATTGTATACTTAGACTTTAGACTACAATGGTCTAACCTAGCTTACAGGTGAATAAATTCACTAAGCATCTTGTCTTTTCGTTTCATGAGAATACCAGATAAAAACGATGGTGCTCGCAATATTTTTCATTCATAAATAAGCGAACCAAAATCATTTCTTCTGAATAAGTGGATATTACATTTAGTACTAACCATCTGCTAATGAAACAGCATAATTAAATACTCAAATAAGTTGGTGAAAAGAATGCTAAAGATGTAATGCAAATCATGCATACTCAATGAGTTAATACGCAATCGTATGGTAACTATAGTTAAAAGATTGATGTACCAGATGAATCTGGATCGACACATACAATGGACAAACTGATTTACGAAATAGTGACTTTCACTTGGCCGTTCACAAAGCATCGCCATTAGGGACTTTTCTATTTTCGATGTAGATGCTAGAGTGGGATTACAGTAAGAGCCATTGATTGCAATGCCAGATGTAAATCGAAATAAAAGATCTCTTTTATTCTAATCTTGTCACGTCATGTGTATCTACACATGACGTGACAAGATTATCTGTAGATATTTGACACTAGTAATAAGTATTCACAGTGGAAGTGAGATTTTAAAATGTACTTGGATTATAAATTGTTTTGCACAATTCTAAAGGTGTATGCCAAATCTAAGCATTTTTGAGTTTTGTCAGTTTACAAGTTAAGTTAGTAGCTACTTTTACTTGTGGTCTGATGGTGTTGTTCCTGTTGATAGTATTCATGTTTGCCTAAGTTACCAGCACCTAAAAATTAATTTTATTTTATTAGAGTATCCCGATTTTGTCACCCCGAGGTTTTCATCGATTTTTGACAAGTTTTGAATCAATCAATCAATCAATCAAAACATTTATTCGTGACAAACACAACACAGATAATAATAAAAAAAGCACATTTCCTTTTTGTCACGAAATGGACCCAGCTCAGCATGTTGCTAGCTTTGCAGCCAGCGCTGGTCTTCCGCAGGGTCCATTCGGTGAGAGCACGGAGAGTAACAAACAAAACAATTAAAAGGAAATAACTATATACTTAACCTTAATAAATCGTATCTCCTACTTTTGAACAACAGATAGAATTATAAATCAAACGGCTATCGGTTCTTCAACTTTTATCTCCATTTTGGTCTACCGGATTTTGAAACGAATATTTAATTTTGTATGATTTTTTTTAAATATTGTCTAAAAAAACACATATTTCGTATCACTATTCTCTATATTGACGTGAAAGTCTAACATATACGAAATCTACATATTTGGATTCATCTGTGACGTCTCTAAAAACTGGTCTAAGGTTTTCATTTTAAACCGATTCAAACAATAGTTATGGCCAGAAAACCAGTTTATTGGCCTAAAATTGTTCAACTTTGATGCCAAATATCTCGAAAACAATGAACTTTGAAGTAAATATGGGATACTATATTGCTAATAGCCGTTGTTGTTAATATAATAAATAAGCTACAAAAAACATTACAAAACTAAGGGATTCAGATCGAAGGTCATTGGCGTATGGGAGCCCCTTAACGTTCTTCAGTACAAATAATGGGTTCGATCAACGGTTCGATAAGTAAAACACACAAAATAATTGACAAAGGCTTTTGTGAGAAGGTACACTGCCTTGTGCCACTACACCGCTTAAAGGAAAGGCAAAACCGTATACGTAATTGTTTTTTAATGGAAAAACGGTTGGACCCCCGCGTTGCGTAACACAACTTGCGACTTAATTCGAAAGTGATAGTTTTTGAGTAATCTACGTGTGAAAGATACGCATTTGGGGTGAAAACAAATATAATCCATCAGTGACACTGAGGCTGATTGATATCCTTAAAATATCACAAAAATAAATTCGCCTGAGTACATATATCCGAAATGGCGTCTATAGAAGTATTTGTCGCTTTCAAACGGTCTATCGTGTATGTAAGTTCCAGTGTCTGATAACTACATTTCCATATGAAAACATCACCTTAAAGGGCAACAGAAACCGTATTTCAGGACAATTGTGGCGAACGAACGACAAATGAAGCGTGTAACAAAGGGGATACTTATTCTGTCTTCGTAAGGGCATCGCTTGCGCACAACCTTCCATATATGTGCTCTGCTAGGCGTCTGCAGACATACTCCGGATGACTAAAGATGCGGAGGACGTCGGCGCGCTCTTCATTCGCATTGCGTTTAAGTGTCTTTATAAGGTATAATGATCAAGTAATTAGAGATCAAAAATGTTGACAGCACTTTGATTTGCATCAATAAACGCTTAGAAATATTTCGACTGCGCTGCCTTACTACACAAGGAGCCAAAATTTGATAAGCGTCACAATCGCAAAAAAATCGATAAAGCATGATACTGCAAGAACTAAACTTCTTGCGTCACATTACATTTTCTAGTCATGAAAGTTATTCAGGAATCCATTAGCGCGAAATGAGGAACAGGGCTAGTAAATCTACATTAACCCTTAAACAACGGGCCAATATATCAACCGGTCACTATCCTTCCTTAAGCAGCGCAATGGACGTTATCTCTTCATTTATATCGAGTTACAATTACTAGCCGCTTCCCGGTCCGACGCGTTGCGTAGGCGCAAGTTTCCGTGTTATGGCAGATAGATATTGGATGTGCCAAAGGAATAATAGATTGGGCAAGGGAGATTGTGATATAAACGATGATATAATCCAAGTAAAATAATTAACGATTTTTTTATTATTAATATATTGCATAGAAAAATAAAATTTGCTGCGCTCCATTCGTGTAGTACTTGTTAATCGCACTTACGTACCTACGTGTAGCACTTCTGTATAATTTTCATCCTTTTAGGGGATGATTTCCGGGATAAAATGTCCTATACCATTCTTCAAGACTCGAACACTCTATACCAAACGTCATCAAAAACGGTTCAGCGCACCGGTCGGAAAAAGGTATCAAATTGACAAACAATTGGATGCTATAGCCAGAAGCTACTAGTCAAAAAGATCAATTACGTCTACTAAAAAGTATTTATATTTGAACATCGCAAGAGCAATACGATTGTTGGTGAATGTAAACAAACAACAATCTGAGCAAAAGCGTGACAAATGTCAACTGTTGCAGGTCTTTGTTTACCGTTGTCCAGAAACGAAAGGAAAACAGATACCATTTTACAAATATACCTTCCGAAGAGATGACGTCAATAGCTAGATAGCAGCAATTCTACATTTTCAATAAAATAAAAAATCACGTCTAGTTTTCGGTTCATCGAAGCAGATCGGAAGCGATATTTTACTTTGATGGTTACTCAATACTACTCGTACGGTTGGCGTGTGCCAAAATTGTGTAAATTTCTTCGAATCCAGTTTCTTATTGGAAGAGTTCTAGTTTGTCTTGTCCGAATTGTGTTGACTTTGGGCACACGCCAATACTTATACTGTAAACTACTGTTGCCTAAAGGAAATTGGTCATCACTAGAGTGACCGAGTTCTTCTTAAGTACAGTTACGAAATCGCCTTCGTTTCAATTTATATCAATATAATTTACTTTAAAAACAAAGCTTTAAGCGACTTCAATTTAGTAGTCCGCCAAGCCACGAGAACATTTCCACATTTATTTTCCAATTTACCACATGAACTGATTTCCGAGAGCAAATGCGTTGATTATTAGAGAAAAAAACCCAATCGCTTTATGTGTCCGATAATATTAGGATTTCCGTCGATTCCACAAGGATCACCTTTGGCACTTCATTAGTTGCAATTTCAACGGAATCTTATCAGAATCTGTGGCGTACTTTTGTACTTTTAAGTACATAATTGAGGAATTCCATAAGTCATCTGTAGTCTTCATCATCATCACACGAGATATAATAGAAAATACCAAAATCACTACACGCCTGCCTAATATAATTGAGGAGTTCCCTCAATTCCTTATGGATCCCATAATCCAACTGATTTTTAGGGTTCCTCAACAAGGAACCCTTATAGTTTCGCCATGTCCGTCCGTCTGTCTGTCCGTCTTGGGCTTAGCTCAGTAACCATCACTACTAGAAAACTGTGATTCGGCATGGATATATGAATCAATCACGCCGGCAAAACAGTACAATACAATTTGGAAAAAGATTTTTCTTTAGGGTACCTCCCTCACACCTAAAGCGAGGATGTAATTTTTTAAGTGATGTACAAAGGCGAACTTATCCCTTTGAGGGATCTCTTCCAGTTGACCTTTACACAAGTAACGAATTACTAATATAAATAATAAAAGCCTTATATTTGGCGGCTATTCTCAAATTTTGTGTCTGCATTGAATTACCACGACTCCATATAAAATGTTCGTAAATGGTTGTGGTAATTAGACGCAACCGCAGACACAAAATTTGAGAATAGCCGTTGGGACCTAATTATCATAGTCACGCGGATAATGATTTTGTAGTTAAGCAGTGTAGTCTGTAAAACGTTTGTAAGTATGGAAAGTTCATGCTGTCGTTCGACCTTATGAGTAGGTTTCCGGGTGTACGAGTAAATACACTATTTAAAACAGAAAATACAAAAATCACTACACACGGGCCTAATATAATTGAAGAGTTCCCTCAATTCCTCATGGATCCCATCCAATTGAATTTTTGAAAAAAATGGGACCCACCTGGAAGAATATACTTACAAACAAAAAAAGAATTACGAATCGGCTCATCAATGACGGAGTTCTGAGGTAATAAACATTGAAAAGAATAATAATAAAAAAATAAAACCGAATTGAGAACCTCCTCTTTTTTTTGAAGTCGGTTAAAAAGGACAGAGATTAACCCAATAAGGACTCTGTGTCAGATCAATCCATAGAGAAACAATAAGAATCCTCTATCTACGGATCAAACTGTACTTACGTGAATCACTATCGACCTAAATGTAGGTATCTAGTGCCGGCCCAGGTTCCAAGGGACTCGGAACGGAAGATGCATCTCTGTTGCAACGCACCCACGCTCTCCCACGTGCTCCGGCGTTGCCTAATTATCCACGATATATAGGTGCTATTACTTGCATTAGCTCTCGGAATTATTATTAGATCCGCTTGCTTCATCATTGTTATTAACTTGTAGATTCGTTCTCCGATACGTTCATGATTTCTCAAATGCCATGTCTTTAAGCACTTCTCTAGCTCAGTATTATTTCTCGTAGCATTCGCATTGATACCGCAACGTCCGCTACTCAAGTAAACATCCGACTTCAGTGGAACAGAGTGCATCTCGCTGAAATATTGTTTATAAAAATGCCTAAAGATATGAACCTACCTGACGCGTTCATAACTAATAGTCATATTGACGTTAACCTAAAGCTTACATATCTAAATTACTACCGCTACGACTTGTCGATGCTAACAGACATTTCTCAGTAACTGTGTCATTTCATGCCTATTTAGTTTGATGTAAGAACTCCATGATTTTCATAGTTCACAATCGAGCAGGCAGCCGCAGGCGCAGCCATAACGTGTGAACCCACCCGCGCCCGAGCAGCCGTGGGTGTCCTGCCTGACTCCTGACGCAACGCTTGCGACAGGTGCACTTACTAAACAACATAATTGTGCCATAAAAATCCATAATAACGGTTAGAAATATTCATGGCAGCCATTGTCATTTTGTTGATACAAACCTATTTTATTGCTTTGTGCACGCACGTGTGTGCCTTCACAAATGGTGAATAACGAAATCGAAAGTTAAAAGTAATTTGGGTAGTAAAAGTAACGCAGCAAAGTAGATATTGGTTGTGATCGTCTTTTTAAATTAACATAAAAAGAAGGAGGTTCTCGTATATATTATCCCATAAAAAACATTCCATGTAAAAAAGAGGCCAAGTCTCGAAACTGTTCCACCGCAAAAAGTTGTGAGATATTTGGTAGTACCTGCCACCCGGGCATTCTTATTATTCTTTATTTGCTAGCTAAATAAAATTCGGCAACTTGGCAATCACACAACTTTACTGCATTTATGGATTTTTGCATACCCAAAACTATGTAGTAACTATTGTGTGATTGTCAAGTCTCAAAATTTTATTTAGCTATCAAATAAAGAATAATGAGAATGCTCGAGACTTGGTACTACCAAATATCTCACAACTTTTTGCGGTGGAAGAGTTTCGAGACTTGGCCTCTTTTTTACATGGAATGTTTTTTATGGGATCTCACTTCTTTTTGTAGGTTATTGTGTCAATATCCCATTCTTGATTTTTTGTCTCATTGGCTGCAAATATAACTTTGTAATCCTATATGTTTATATGGGATTACAAAGTTTTTTGCCCCATTCACTGCAAATATAACTTTGTAATCAAATAAAGATACTTCAGACCTTCGATTTTTGACATCAAATGAAGCGGCCCACCAAGTTGTATATTTTTTGTAAAGCCGGTATAGATATATCTCTAATAGATTGTTTGGGCTCTTGTCTTTCTAATCAGGGTCACCAGGTACTCCAGATCTTCGATTATCCTAGTTTTTATAGTTTTCCCTTTATGTGGTCATTAAACCCTAACTCTGTACCAAATTTCAGCTCTCTGAGTTTGTGGCCATTAAACCCTAACTCTGTGCCAAATTTCAGCTCTCTGAGTTTATGGGAAGTACTAGTTCTATTTTGATGATCATGAGTGAGTGAGTGAGTGAGTGTCATAAATGCGAAACTTTGCTTTCGCTTAACTTCGGAACTAAATGACCTACAGACTTGAAATTTTACATTTTAAATATGTCATTATAGCTTACTGGGTGACGAAAATTTCTGCGTTCTGGTCCAGAGGTTCTCAAATAGGGGCCTGAAAATGCGGCGAAATGGTTCCAGTAAAGGATGGCTGTGTTTGCTTCGCGCTCGACTTGGCGGGGCACTGCCGTGCCCCCAGATTATAAGTGAGAATGAGCGGTCTTGCTTGTGTGTTGGATATCTGAATGCGGTTCTGCTTGAATGTGGTTTTCATAATATTTTATTGAAAGGACAGGTTACACATATTCAGGTAACTGATTGTCCCTCAAGGATCGAAAAAAAGTCGGTCAAAGTGAGTTAAAGAAGGTTGTCGGACAATTTTAATGTATGTTTTCAAGGATCGTAGATACAAGCTAACAAAGTTCAACCTGTTATGTAGTCGGTTATGAGGTGTCTTACTTGGCTATATGATTGTCGTACGGCCGTTTTAAGAACCCACTAACCTAATTCTACAAGAATACTAAGGACGTGAGAAAGTATCAGTATCCGGCGACCATTTCCCGGGTAATTTAACGGTTTCCAGTGGATTGTCTAAAACAAAGCTGCGGGTACGCGATCGATAGCGCGCCGGCGACGGCGACACGGACGGACGAAGAGGCGATCACTCGTGACGGTGCGAGGTGCGAACCAATCCGGCGCAAGTCACGAGAGGGTGGATTATCGGAACCGGCCACAATTATTAAGGTAGCCATATAAGGACTATGCGTCACGATCCGCCGTTTATGCTGGTCGAAACACTAATCGACGATGTACGTCAACATCGTCAACGATTGACGAACAATAACCCATGTGATCATGAATGGTGTAACAATATCGACAGTGTTATTGACTGACTGACTATGTACTCGTATTTGCGATCGCTGACTCGATTTTTTGTCTCACTTCCATTTCATTCACATCGTTCCCAGTTATTAATTTATTTATTTAATCTACGCAACAAACAATGCTGGCAATTTTTCGAGTTCTAAATTTAAAATTGTAAATATTTTATTAAAAATTAAACTAATGTCCAATATGATTCCGTACGTGCGACTTATCGAAGTGCCGAATCATTCCGTATATGTCCCGATTTATTTAGCCGTATAAGAGAATTAACGGTGCAACTTTTAACAAAGGGTAGGAAATGATGTTAAATAGCAATAACTGTACCTGCACGACAAAACCTCAAAGCCTGAAGCATAATATTCACTCAAAATTATATTACGAAGGCAAGGGTTACCCAAAGTCAAAGGCAATGCCAGTGGGAACAGGATGTAGATCATTAATTAATCAGACACCAAACGTGTAGGTACTTAAAGTCGAGCGTCATCTTCGGATGTGTGTAATAATTAACTCCTTTACTTTACAGCAGTAGTAATCAGACTATTTTATAATTAAAAAAACAGCTTCCCAACTTTTTAACTATTACGAACAAAACTTATCGTTTAACTTAACGTTAACCTAGCGTTTGATTTGTAATAAAAATCAGACTACTAAAGGCCTGCGCAAACCGGCGGAGCGCAGCGCAGATCACTTTAAATGTATCAATCTATATTCTTTTCTATTTTAATTACAATAAGGTATAAATTCGAATGCTCTGAAACCGACCTCGGAGCATCACGGGGGATTTCTACTCTGCGGCATCGAGTAGCATGTTAGAGGATACCGCGGCGGTAGGCGGCGGCATGCCGCGGCATCCCCCGGTATGCGCAGAAGTGCTCCCAGGTGCGCCGGCCACCGGCGCTGCGCTGGCGGCGGGCGCTCGCGGTATCACGGGGGATTTTCCCTTGTCGGTGTGCGCTGCGCGGAGTAAATCCTCCTAGGTGATCTGCGCTGCGCTCCGCCGGTTTGCGCAATCCTTAAATCGTATGATTTGGCAACGATGTCCAAGAAGCTGCTATCGCTACATACATAAATTAACATTCCGGCCGTTCAATCGTTAAGAACATGACTTCCCTACAAGAGTGGGCCGTTTGCACCACCCGTAATGGCGGGCATTAGGGATTATGCATCCGGTGATAAAAGCTAGCGGGTAAACATGGGTAACGGTGATCCCGGATTACGCACTTTATTGATAATCTAACTCACGCATAAATTACAAGCGATTGCACGTACTTTCCGACACGGACCATTTTAGTATTAGCAAGTAATTTTCCATCACATTTCACGTTTTTACCTTTATAGAATAGAATAGAATAGAATAGAAAAACTTTATTCAACATCACATGACATTTCTAGTTACAGACAGATCCTTTTCTTAGTGAAACACAAATGTGTTGTTTTAATGACGTAGTGTGTTTGGTTTTACGTACAGTAAGCGAAGCTCTGTTGATCGAGGTTTTAAAAAACTTAGGCTCATAATACCTATTTAATGTAACGCCGGGGTTAAAGCAAGGTTTGGTGACATAACCAAGTATGTATAATTGTAGTATGTGTAGTATAAGCGGTCATATTCATCATAAAATCATTTCCTAGCTATATTTATTGAACACGCTTTCGCTTCACAGTTCCGTTCAGGACTTCAATAACCTGCCGGGACCGGGATCTCTTAAACATTTTACAATCCAACCTAGCATTGCTTTTGTTTAATGTGGTAGAAATTACAATTTTCTGGTTATATTGTTGGTGTGGGTGGTGTTGTGATTAATTTAATCCATGAACCGTGTGACCAACAACCCCAGCCCTCAAACGCCCGCAGATTTAAAATTAAAACCGCACTTCGGGTTCTTAAAACTTTCTTTAATAAATACTAGTTACTTAATTACTTATACAGTCACGGGATCCGCTCCACTTTATCAATATCGACAGCAAACGGGTTTGCGGATGAAGCTCGGGGGTTG
The DNA here is from genome assembly GCA_947049275.1 of Epinotia bilunana. Taxonomy (NCBI): domain Eukaryota; kingdom Metazoa; phylum Arthropoda; class Insecta; order Lepidoptera; family Tortricidae; genus Epinotia; species Epinotia bilunana. Next base: position 11,484,934 of record OX346253.1, on the reverse strand, counting down.
ACAATCGACAACGACAAGTAGGCTGCTTCCGTGAAGCGGCCCGGCCTAGGTCGAGATGATTTATTATACGATGCGACTGATTGTTGTCAGTTTGTCGCTGGGATCAATGGAAATAAATGAGCTCTCAAGAGTTACTTAAGGCAAACGTTAAAGTTTATAGGTACATTGTACGCGAATGATTGACTGATTGGGGGCAGTCTTACGCATCATAAAACTGAAATTGTATTAACCTGTAAGCAAATGCTAACTGAAGCTTTCTATAAAATGAACATTTGACATTGAATAAGATCAAAGTAATTCGTGATTTAGATAATATTTAGTTATTTACGCATTTTAACAAGCGAACAGACACAAGTTCATCATTTGAACATGATTCATCGAAATCAGTTTATTCACATGTTACGTAACAACTGACTTTCAAAATAGACGAAAACAATTTGTACCATAGACCCTTCAATTACATGCAAATCATATCGTGGCGCGCAACTGAGATTCATTCATTCATTCATTAATTTTTCTTTGTTTAAACCAGTGCAATTAGCATCTATTTGCATCTGATTTGAACAAGTGAATTATTTATTGTACAACAAACGACTAACGATTAAATGACGAAATGAGATTTTAATTAGGACAGATAAAACCATTTGCATTAATCATAGTTTTATCTATGTTTCTAATCATTTTAAATGCTGGGTATCTGATTTTATTTATCTCAATTTGTTATTGCAGTCATCCTTGTTAAGCGAAATAGCAAGTCAAAATGCCCCAATTGTTCCAAAACGTTGTCGACATGTTGTAATTTTTTACCTACGTGGGACTCGTCTTGATCCTTGCTCGCGTTAGCGCGTTTCCAAGTATTTGCGAATACGACCACACTGCCAATCAGATGAAATGATTAGTTACAAAATGAAGGCCTTTGTAAGAATGAGGCCTTCAAATTACCCCATGTGCATCCAAGAGTCTTAGTCTTGGACACCTATGATTTAGGTAATTTGCAGGTCTGCACCGCTAATGCAACATGAAACAAGTCGTTGCACTTAGTTAGGGCAGCTGAAAGAAATATTCGCTATCGCCGTGATCAGATCCAATAATAATTTTGCAGATACCAAAATTGAAAATTAGAAGCGAACTCGTTGCTTTGTTATTCAGACGTCTAAAATACGGTTCAAATTATTCAATGGCGTTGCTTATCGTATATCACTGGTATAATAACGCCGTTGTACGTGGTTAGGAATTCTTATCGGTAACCCAAGCAAGGTCAGAACTTCTACTATCATTGTTAATCCAACTTCCAACCTTATTTTGTCGTACTATTACCCAGATGCACGCCGCCAGATATCACGTTATGAGAGGTGCGCGAAGTGGTGAATTTAGATCTCCTTATCTAACTGGGCCGATCACAACAAAAGTAGACGCTAAAACAATAATGGCTGCCACAGTGCTTTCATTGTTCATCTGTTGCATACAGGCTGACATGAACTGACAAACATATCTGTGACACGTCAAGCGCTCTTACTGCAACGACAGTAAGAATATTTTGGCGCGAGTCAGCTCTAACATAAGTCGGAGCGGGACTGGACCTATAGTACCATTAAAATTTCGCCACATTATTATTGAAGCAATTGTGGCGCGGCGCCGGTAGCTTCAAGCGTCTCTTAATCTTGTCGCAGGTTCGAATCCTGGCTCGTTCCAATGAGCTTTTCGGAACTCGTATTGTGACGTCGTTTTTATCTGTCAGGGCTCCGAGAGTACCCGTAGTTCGCGATATAATCCATTTCTGAAGTCACCTTTGGGCTTTGTGCAGTGACATATCGTAGTTTTGGCCATCAGGCTTCATTTTCGAGCTAGGATTTTGTGGAAAGTAGTTGTTTGTTAGATAGGTATATTAATTAGATATTCACATTCAGGGTAATTTATTTAATTATTGAATAACAATAAAGTCCAATCATTTTAAAATAAAATGGCTTTTTTGGTCTTGTACTTATTAACGTAGCTATGCTTTACCTATATAGGTAATTGATGAATACCCAGGTGTATGTAAATTAATGAAATAAATATATTAAATGGGTACATTAGGTATGAAAAATCGGCCAAGTGCGAGTCGGAACTCAGCAATTAGTGTTCCGTACATTCAGTTATTTTAAATGATTCTTACTATCTCCTGACTTTGAAGCTAGTTACTACTAACTAAACTGCTTGATTTATTTAATGGAGTTCAACAAAAAATATATTTCTATTATTGCAAAAACTCCACAATCGTATGTGTTCGTTTGTTGCTGCACGATTGGGAAAAATTTCCGGGGCTTATATTATAAGGAAAAAGTTTCGACAGAAACTGCTCCTGCAGTGGCGACAAATCGGTGTACAAACTATCATATATTTTTAATTCACCATTTACAAAATGAACACAAGTCCAGTGTCCAACGTCATTAAATGGTCGGTTCATGGGAGCTTCTCGGAAAATGACTTGTAAATGGTGATCTCCCCGAGGCACATCAGGCTCAATCAAGTACAGAGCGTGCATTAAAAGCACGTCGCGCGGACGGTAGCTTGAATTTTCAGAAAGTATCCTGTGAAATTCAGTTACGCATTCGTCTTCAATATATTCATTTCCCAGTACATACGAGAAACGAGTCATTTTAATGTTTTTAGGTCCTCGCCTTTTTTTTAGGTGTCGGGTTCAAAATTTTCGCAGCTCTCAAACTTGAATGGTATAAGGCAACAATACGATTCACCACTACAGCTTGGTATTCCAATTTTAAATCAAATAAAGAACCTCGTACTTTGATGCTATTTTGTTTCTAGATATTAACCAAATAGAGTTAACAATATGTAGAACTGTTAAAATATAGAACACCAAAAGCTGCTTGTAGTGTTGAAATCTGAAGCCATAATGGCATAGTATTATTTGTGTATTTTAGTAACCCAAACAAAACCGCATATGATTCAATTTAGAAGATTCAATCGTTTTTTTTAGTTCTCAACTGAATCGTTTTATTACAAAATCCAAAATATTCATCGATATTGATGCGTCATCAATCATCATTATATCAGCCGAAAGACGTCCACTTCAGGACATAGGCCTCCCCCAAAGAGTGTCACAATGACCAGTTCTGCGCCACCCGCATGCAGCGGACTGACACCGTTCGATAGAACGAGACGACGCTCTTATCTTGTCACTTATTGCGTGATAAGGCCGACCATGATACGGGGCCAGGTCATCGGTCCACCTTGTAGGAGGGGTCTACGCACTTACTTTACACTTTACTTTACTTTACTGTCTTGTGTTGATAACTTTAAATTTGTCGAATCCGCGAGCGATAACCTCAGACCAAGAAAAAAGACAGACAGAGCATTAAGAAAAACCTAGTGAAGCCGGTTTTCAACCAAGCCAAATAAGTTTAGGGCAGGCTCACGCGCACTTATACGAACAAAAAAATTGCACAAAACTGAATATGGGAACATTCAATAATGTGATAACTATGACGCCTCTAATTGGGTTATTAACCTTCAGCTTTAAATATGGAACACTAAAAACAAACATTCATAAAGTACGGAGTACTTTATTTGAATTGCTATAGATTATGACAACAATAAATCTTATTTTTACTAGATGCAAATTACTCGTCGGATTCATTCGGAAATACGGAAATATAAACTATTCACAATCTATCTCTAAACTACCACACACCCCCTAGTATATATTGACTCCCAGATCCGCAACAACTACACCGGATCGTAGGTCAGACTTTTAACTGGATCGTGGGTAATTGTTGAAAACACCAGACCTGCGTTGTCTAATTACTTGACATCGGGTATTTTTCGGTTTCGGTCGGAACAAATCGGAAACAGGAAACAACACGAAATAACATGCTGTGTTTTCATTATATCAATATTCATTTATCAGACTGCGAAGTGCAATGTAAGTCACCACTTCACCAGGCACGGCCATACTGAAGAACCAGCGTAAAATGAGAAACTATACCGATTTTATTTACTTTAATTTGTAAATATAATTTAAACTATTAAACCTAGCGTCATGTTGATAATTTTCCCGCCGTCTTCATACAATTTCCGTTATGCATGTGTATTTCCAAGTCTTAGTTGGCTATAGTTTTTGAAATAGAGCTGGGGACAGCACTGTATGAAAAAAAAGTTACTTTGGTCATATTTTACACTAGTAAGAGCTATCGTAAAAAGAACTCAAAATGTGTACCTATACCGTCTCTAAATTTTACGAGCTTTCGAATGATACCCCACACGTTCCTTACAATCCAAAAAAAAATGCGAAACCGCTCATTACCCCTCAAACTGCCCCCTTTATTGGGGTTTACACCTTTTAAAACTGGCTGTGACAGACGGACAGCCTCCGAGTGATCGCATCAGTGTTCCGTTGGACCAATTTTGGTACGGTACACTAAAAACGAGTATTTAAGAAAGGGATAACTCCTCCTTCATCCTTTGTACGAAGAGTTAGTTTATTTAATATATATTGGCGATTGATTGATAACACATGCTGTTGAAAATTATGATAATAAAATAAAATTATAACATTAGTAATATCACGTACTTATAGTTCATGCACAATCAATATAAACTAAGTCATACTTCAATCAAATATTCTATAAATTAACTAAGCAATGTTTATTCCAAATATTAAACTCCGTTCCCTACCGTCGTCGTGGTGGATAGCACAATAATTTTACTACTATGAACAGTAGGTAGGCTAATAGTAATTTGCAACTTCGTAACTACATACTTAGTAAATATTTTACGATCATTCGCACATTTCAAACTGATTTCCTACTGTCCATAGGCACAAGTAGGAATAAAATCTCTTTTTCATTCACTTTAAGATCGAATATCTTTTGCCAGTTACGGATTTTGTAATAATTATTATGAACTACGCGCGTTATACAATAAAGCTCACAGGAATGTTGTATGTCCACGCGAAAACAGTACATCGACTTACGCACTTCGCCACGAGTTGAGTAACGTACCTGCAACAAAAGAAGTAATTATCAAACAAATATCAGATAACGTTAACACCAATGCGCGCGCAACGAACAAAGAGTTCCATTAAACCGCCCTTCGATTGGGATCTCGATTAGTTATGACCTTATTGAGACATGGTTAGGATTGTGATCTAAGTTGTGAAATGTCCAGTGACCAGGATTGCAGTTCAATAGGTACAAATGGTTCAAAAGAGAATGGCTATAGATATGTTATGATTTACGTGGATGAGTCAATAAGAATATTCCAGTATTTTTTTTCACTAGATTTTCTATTGCCATCTCCTCTACTCGTAAGGACGATTCTAGCGAGCAGTACACGACGGTTTTGTCCTGTGTAGTTTGGGAGCTCCTATGGCACTTACCTTCTCAATGGAACCATAATATTCAATATAGAATAAAATTCTTAAGACTTAAATATAAGTAAGTACGAAATTTCAACTCATTTGAACTGCGGAATTTGATTACAAACGGACAGCGTGGCAGGTGAAACTAAATAAAAGTTACCAACTGTAGACTTCTTAAGATGGAATTAAATTGTCAAATAATGTCACAGATTTAGCCTGCTCCAGGATGATACACCAGCTCATGTGCCTCTTATTTCACATGGAGAGCCAATCCTGATTTGATGTCTTCTGTTAATTAACACTTTATAAGAAAATCAATGAGTTTTTCGCAATGGGATCTGGAAAGTGACGCAAAGATTATCCGCGAAGGCATATAATTGTGAAAGAATTAAATACGGACATAAAAGTATTCGGCACACTAAATACAACAATAAAGTCTTACAATCTTCATTTTACATAGGTAATTTGAATGATTTCTATTATTTGAATGATCAAGAAAATTTCTACAGCACAGATTAGGTAGTATCTCGGATAATTCTCATTGTAACCTATAAAGGTTACAATTATAATATTTAAGAGTCAACCATAAACAAATGTCAATAACATGAAGTGTGGACCACACATTTCGATATAATATCTCAAAGAGTGTCGCAACTCGAACAATACAGTCGTACGGAGCGGGGTGTGGCCGCGAGATGAATTATCGGCCGTACGTTATTTATCGCGCGGTCGATTCCGCGTTAGTTTCACTCGCTTGAGTCGCGTTCCGTCCGGCATGTTTGTGATGAGGACGGGTCCATACACAGCACTGGACATGCACCATGCCAAGCTGAGGGCACGTCTTTGAACTGTGTTATGGGACAGTTCCCTACTATGAAACCATAGGAGTGGACCATGTCTGAAGGATTAAGACATACGTACTGAGTGGGATTCGTAAAAACCCTCAATTTGAACCTGTTCTGTAATACTTCATTTTCCCTTCAACCTTCATTAAGGTCTTTGTACTTGTAATTACGCCATTAGAAAAACATCATTATCATAGATCCACAAACAAATATGCTTTATTATAAACACTTGAGACATCTTTCGAGATTCTAACCAAACATGATTGAGAAAACTAAACACTGCTGTATGCCTTACACAACTACGCAATCACCTGTCAGCGTCTAATATAGCAACTGTGGTAAATATCCACATCGCTACGTCAAGTTGCCTCGACCTCCGTCGATGGTGTCAGCTAAGTTATGCGTCGATAAAACTGATGAACGGTTGCATAGATACAAACAATATAAGCAAACACAAGTTATATGAACAACTAAGTAGTCAACTGCTGACTTTAGATCCTTGTGTATTAAGTTATCTATCGAAAGTTCTCCACGTTTTAGCTAGGCAGTAGTCGCCAGGCCTTATGAGATTGTGGTGGAAGTGGTCGAGCCAGCACGTTTGCCATCCGTGGAGCAGAGCTGTAAACATCGCCATACGCACTAAACAACTATCCTATCATGTGACAGGAATGCCATGATAGCATACTTGTGTTGTATTCTTGTGTACGCCCAAGTCGCGCTATAAGTTTGCCGAGACACTAAACCATGATACTCGCAAAAGGTAAATTACGTCGATACGACCAGGATAACCACTTTCCCGCTTACGTGTACTGAAGTAACAGAATTATCTTGTAATTTGAGAAACATGTGTGAGGCTGTCGGGGGTTAATTGAGCTATTTATAAGGTGGTCATTGGTTAAGGCAGTAGTGGCAAGGATCGGAAAAGTAGATAGAAAATTATCTTTTCTCTTCAGAGTTGATGCTGACGGGATTAATACGAAATACGTGTACGAAGGGCATCTAACTATCTATTCAAATCGTAAATATTTTAAAAATAATAAATAATTACAATGCCGTTAGCTGCTTGACAATCCCATTTTATATAACTAATAAACGTATTTTTAGTTATTATTACCCCGAGTTGTCCCGATGTACCGTCACATGGAAAACACACGATACCATCTGTTACGAACATTCAAGACATGCTGACGAGAATAATAAATAAGGAGGGAACATAAATAAAAACCTCCTAAGACTTAACTAGCGTGTCTTGGCGGTTCCAAGAACCCAGTGAAATGAATAGTCAGTATCCGATTTAATTCTCAGTCTCCAAAAAATGCTTACTTACACTTATGGCCGCTCCACACGATGGGTCATCCTGAACCATCATACAGGACGCGGCTATACGGTAGAAAGAGACATAAATATGTCTTACTCCCTTTAACGCATAGTTGCGTCCTGTATGATGGGTCAAGATGGCCCATCGTGTGGAGCGGCCATTACATCTATCTACTCGCAGCTACTTAATACATACTAATACAAAGATTGTCTAGCACCATGTTTGCTCAAGTTAAGATACTGTTTAGTTATTGACCGTCCCACCGGTCATAAAATGTAGAGATGATCATATAGGATGTCAAGTTGAACCTAAACATGGTTATTTTGTACGATTGTACGACGCCAAAGGCAGTAAAGTTGCATATGTGCAAACTTACTAAGCATGATTCAGTTTTATGAAGCCATCGGTAAATGTTGGAATTTCTTTATTAGACCAGTGAAACGTTTTACTTTCAGAAATATATGTTTGTTAAGATAATGGCAATAATTTCACATACATTTACTACAGCTTTAGTGGACAAAAGATTAGAAGAAAAACCAAACAGCTACCTAATTAACTATGAATGAAAGTCTGAAAGCAAGCTACTGCCGATAGACAATAATGTTAACTGACTAGACTAAAGAATTTTATTTAACTCTAAACTCTAAGCACAATTAAACAGGCTGTTTCTTTAAAACTCGTTCAACCAAGTCAACGACACGAGAACGAAGCAAAAACAAGGAAGTTTTGCGTAACAGGCGTCCAATTAACATCGCTATCATACAGTTTAGAAGCGGCGTGACAAATACAAGCCTACAATTGAAGTAACGACGAGCTGAGTTAACAGCCAGGGAGCCGAGTACGAGAAAAACATTTCGCAGCCGCCGCGCCGATCATGATTGTACGCTTACCATGAGTTTGACAATGACGGCTTACGCTAACGAGTATCGAGTTTTATATCTGTGCATCCCGCTCGTACCGTCAAAGTGCAATAGAGATGCACGGATAGAAAACTCGATTCTCGTTAACGAAAAATGACAATGTCAAACTCATGGTGGCCGTACAGAACCCGAGCGTAATTAAGTTATACGGTTTACTTGATCCAGCGACCGTTCGAAAGTAAATAGTAGAACTATCAAGATAAAAATGGCTACCATGCAATGGAAGCCCAAACCTACTGACTACGCGAATAATTCGACATAATTGCGTTTTTCTCAAACATGTTCGGAAAGCGTCGCATTTTGTTTGAAAAACGAACACGCGAAGTGCCTAATTCCATCCGCCAAAATTAAAAAGTTAAATTTCTTCCCTTCTAAGGAGTATAATAAATAAATAATAATCTATACAAAATCCATTAATCCCCGCTGCGTTACTTTTTAAAATCCTGATACCGCCATACTAAATCGAGATGGGTAAAGAAAAGTCCAGAAAATTCACATTCAGCCACGGTTTTCATGGTGATATACTGATATATTATATATATATTCGTTCTTTATTATTTATGGTTGAATGAAAATGACATTAAAAAGTTTAAAACCGTAAATTCATTTATTTGAGATAATTGAAACATGAAATTAATTAAATGTCTTATAATTACTTGAATCGCCGCATTGAATGTAAAATATAGTGTGGAGTGAATACCGCCTTTGAAAGAAGTTGTAGAAAGAATGCTTCCAGCTAAATCATAGTACAGTTATCACCGCGTTATTAGGTATGTCACAATATGTTTTTTGTAATGTCTTTATATTATTTCCTCTCGTCTTTGAGAAAAGCACTATATTTACCTTGGCGGAATCCGGGATTGTCTGACTCGTCTCTTGTCAGGCTGCCAAACACCTCGTCAGGCAACCCCTTTCTTTCCGCGCCTCGGCAATAATGTACTATCATAGCACCTACTACGTCAAATCAATCACGTCGCCCAAATCAAAAATAGCCATTTAAATGCCTCTCTCTCTGAAGAAATCGTATGTTGATAACGATTACGTCGATTGAATCGAACAATGCATCTGAAGCCGGATCACTAAACGCGTGACAAATCACACCCTGATAATGTATTAAACGAAAACAAAGGCAATTACCTAATAAAAGTAATGACGTTATGCTACGATTGATCACATTCAGAACAATTGAATGTCAAACGTTTCAACCTGCTACTGGTAAGTCAACGCTGTACTCGTAATATGTTGAGTTAATACTGTAAATGTAAAATAACAAGCCTCAAATAGCAATACTTTCTTTAACGCGGTCTCACGTCACGATTCGAGGCCCGCCTAAGATATATAAAGTGGAGACTATATTATAAGTCGGAGGACTCGGAGGGAACAATGTAGCTCTAGTAATTTATAAATTATCATTACTGCGTTTGATATTGATTTTTGTTGTCTACAGCACGTCTATCATGGGACGGCCGCGACATACTCTCGATTTTTCTCGCACTATACACCTTGTTATTAATAAGTATTCTAATAAGAGAGAGACGAATAGTGCGAGAAAAATAGAGAGAGCTCGCGCGCCGTCGCATGATAGCTGTGCAGGTGCCACTTTATACTGCGATAAACAGCGAATCTAAGTTTATGTCCTTTTTAGCTTGGCTATAAATCCCATTATTCAAAATTTAAAATCAAAATTGAACGTTTGGTATTTGGATGACAGAACCCTGGGAGGCGATGTAGACACTGTATTATCTGACTTATCAGATATTAAAACAAATTTCGAAAATATTAGTTTAGAATTAAGTTTTAGCAAAGTGAACTCTTTATTCAAAAAACTTCGTACGGATTGGATGATTTAAAATTCAAATTCAATTATCTGACACTCAGCATCAAAATTGTAGACAGAAAGTCACAATGCCTCCTGGGCTCTCCCATCTTTGATGAATCTTTTCCTGATTATATTAATAACACAATTTCTAAATTCCAAAGTCATGCAAATTGTTCACTCGAAATCTGCAGTCCTCATTATGCTTTTTGTCCCTAAATTCACGTATATGTGCTCCGCTGCTGCCCCTTTTTGAAACATCATAATTTGCTTTCACCAATAGTCGATTTCGTCAAAATTAGTTTAAAATTTTAAATATTCAGCTCAATGAACCATCTTGGTTACAAGCATCCTTCCCTATCCGGTTGGGCGGCATAGGAAGCCGCAAAATCTCGAGTGTTGTTCCGCAGCCTTTTTGTCGTCCACCCATAGCACGTCAAGTCTCATAGGTAATATCTTAAGGGCTTTGGCCACAAACTATAAGACTGCGGGCTTGGAGGATAAAGATTTTCCAGACAACCTAAAATCTCAAAGGAGCTGGGACTATATTTATTGCGATTTAATGTTCAAATCGATTCTGAGCCGCAGTTCAGATCGCGCAAGGCTTTTGGCGGTCGGAGCCAGAGAGGCTGGTCACTGGCTGCATGCCCATCCTTCACCAAATACCGGTACCTTTCTGGATCCGACCTCCCTTCGTCTGGCGATTGGTCCACGGCTTGGGGTCACAGTATGCACTCCACACATATGCCCTTGTGGCACGGACGTGGACCGACTGGATCACCACGGACTATGTTGTCAAAAAAGTGCAGGCCGCTTTTCAAGACATGCGACTCTTAATGACATAATCCGCCGGTCTCTTGCCACCATCAATGTGCCTGCTCTTCTTGAGGCGCCTGGCATTGTCAGAGATGATGGCAAAAGACCTGATGGAGTGTCTCTGGTTCCGTGGCGTTTGGGACGGATGCTTGTGTGGGACGCTACCTGTGTAGACACACTGGCGCCGTCCCACCTCCAACGGACTACTTCTAAAGCGGGCGCAGAGGCGGAAAATGACGAAAATCTGAAACGCATTAAATATAGAGGCCTCGGCAGAGAGTACAATATTGTACCATTTGGCATCGAGACCCTCGCTCCGTGGGGTCCCAGTGCGCAAAAGTTATTAGCGGAAATCGCGAAACGTCTGGTTGACGTAACTGGTGAGTGGTGACCGAAGAGCTGGCGGCTTTCTCGCGCAACGCATCAGCATTGCAATTCAGCGAGGAAATGCCGCCAGCATCCTCGGTACAATGCCTCGAAGGCCTTTTTTAGATTTAACTTAGTTTTAATTTAATTTAGTTAATGTTAGTTATCATTTTGTACATACTTTAAAAAATAAATTATACATTAAATAAATGATTATAGAGTATTGAAACACTCGTCGTTTGCAGTATTAACTATTTCAGTGCCTGTAGGGTAGGGTGTGGTGGTTTACGATGTTTATGCGGCACCCCTTCGAAGGAATAAAATCATAGGGATTCCAAAAAGACCCTTAGGTCTTTGGAATAAAGTCCTCAATTATCGATGACCTTACAATGAAGTACGAGTAGTACAGTGGTAATGCGACGATTGCGCGAAAGATACCGCCAAACGGGTACGTAGCCAGTATGTCACGACAGCCGCCAAGGAAACTGTTAACCTGACGACGTTTTCATTCTAATAATCCTAACAATAGCTATGTCAAGCTCCGATCTCACTAATATCTGTACTTGCAAAAACAGCCTTGCCGACTACAATTAAAGCATACATCTGAATAAATAAGGAAAAGCATAGAACGAGCTTAAACACGGTATTCTTCAAACGGCTCCTTGTGAATATTTGATAAACAATAGAAATCTGGTGAAACGCAGGAAGAAGTTGAATTCAAATGGGAGGGCAGACAGACATGTCGCGAATGTGAAGCTAAAAGGTAATGCGATTATTGTCGTGGCTTTTCCACGAGACCAAGGATTAACATCTTTTCTCCTTTCGTGTACATGTACTATTCTTACGAACGACGCTGACTAATGGAGTTTACGAATAATGTAGTCGCACAAAAGCCATTAACACGACACGATATCTGAAAGCCATTTTGTCTTCGGATGTTGCAACTTAAGCAAAATGCTTTTAAATTAACCATATGAAATGAGAGAAGAGATTAATGGTAAGAAAAGTGCATAAATCTCCGTACTTAATTACACTACAATAACATAAGAGGACACTTCCTATTCCTAGTCTTCTCAAGAAGAACAAGTTATGCTTTAATCATAATATTTTTTGCGCATGCTTCTACGATCTGACTAACTCGACAAGATCTACGAGTCATTTCAGCATAGTAGGTACTAAGTTAGAATAATTGCAATCGTGAGAAACCATTAAAGGACGTGCCTGACAAAGCCGTTCTCCAGAAGAAATAAACTCCGCATCATGATTGTTCCCATTATGGGTGACAGGTTTGATGTAGATGACAAAAAGCAGATTCCTAGCACACAATCAAGTAAATATTTAATACAAGCGATTATATTATAAGCAACATAATTGTTTCAATCTTTTTTCTCGCTTTACGTACCTACTTGCCGAAGAAAAGAATTAGGACACGAGTAGAGGAGTACGTTTTTTTATGGTATTGTGTGTGGCTGGCCCCGACAAGTGTCTTCTCTTCTCTAGCCTACAAAAAAATGCTAGCCGTAGATAGTTTCCGCCAACACATTGTCAAAAATATATATTGTCATCTAAATCTCTGTCGGCCCGTCCAACTGCCTCTCCATTTGTAAATACATACATAAAAGTAAATATCGGATATTATTAACATCACGGAATAACTCAAGTTAATATTTATGAAATTATTACGTACATATAAAATTAAGGAGAAACCTGCTATAGAAAATGTTTTCACTTGGAACTAAAGCAATTACCTAAACCGTTAAGATAGCGATAAAGCTCATAATAATAAGGATAAAATTAAAAACAACAATCCAGTAGTCACGACAGACACAAAGGTTAGGGATTAGCATGAGCAGTGGCTGCATAATGAAGTCTTTGGCGACGCTTATGACGATAAATCGACTAAAGCGAGATAGGGAGAAAGTAAGTGGGGTCAACCGGTAACGTAGCGTGTAGTGATGCCGAAGACAGGTGTCAACAATGTTACATTTCTACATTTTATAAATTTAAAAATAATAATATTTGAAAATATAAATAATTGGCCATTTGTAATTAAATTTAATTACACATGGCAAAATCATCATCTCAGGGCTCGTATATAAGAATCGTCTTGACGAGTAGTTACTTACTATGCAAAAGAATTAAGTAGGTACAGTTGGCAATACAAGCTCGTCTAAAAAAAACTTTACTTACTTATTTCCTTAGTCTTCTTAGGTAGCAGAAGTATTTTGATCTTTAGTAAGTATATGAACTTTATTTTTGTATACGATTTTATCTATGACTATCTATTGCCCGCGACTTCGTCCGCGTAGAACTTGATTGCTATTAAATTATTGTGGGCGGAACCTCAATTATCGCCGACCCAAACAAAGTTCTACCATCTTAAGGGATGATTTCTGATATAAAAACTATCCTATATCCTTCCAAGGGTCTCAACAAATCTGTACGAAAAATTTCATCTAAATCCGTTCACGGATAAAGCGTAAAAGGTAACAGTGCGATGAGTTCATTAGTTTCAATTGCAAAATTTCAATTGAAAACTCCGTTTTTACAAATATCATATCTTAAGAATCATCAACAGACGTTTCTGCTTAAATTGTATAATTTTTCATAATGTAGGTACCTATTAAAGAAAGCTACATGACTGGAAAAGTTTTGCTTAAATCCGTCCAGTAGTTTTACTCACGTTTGTTCGGGCTACCTGTATAGTTTTGAAAGCAAACTTATCTAATGCTAAAAGACGGAGAACTTTCCATCTCCATCCACCGTCCCCATTTAACGGTGTTAGAGAATAAATTATTGTGATTAAGCCCCTTTACCCCCTTATTTCAACACTTTAGGGGGCAAATAGATCTACATATTATAAAAGAAACCTGCTGTCCTGCTTTCATGTTTCTAGCCACAGTTTAATATTAAAAATCACACGTTACTTAGGTATGTGAACTTTCAACCCCTATTTTAACCCCTTCAAGGGATGAATTAGGAAAGTATCCCTTATCAATGTTTTTGAATGTATATTAGGAGCTTGTGGCCAAAGTTTTTAACGTCTAACTCTAAAAACGACATGATTCCCATACAAACTTTCAACTCTTTTTTAACCCTCTTAGGGGATGAATTTTTGTAACATCGCTTAATCATTTGCTTTGCTTTTTAGTAAGATACCTTCATACAAATATTTAAGTCTATAACTTTCCAAATGAACGATTTCCTTACAACGTTTCGACCCATATTTCACCCCCTTAAGGGTTGAATTTCGAAAAATCCTTTCTTAGTACACGTCCACGTACTGTAAAGTATATATATTCCAAATTCCATGCTTATAACTTTAGCGGTTTAGGAAATCACACATTACTTATGTGAACTTTCAACCCCTATCTTAACCCCTTCAAGGGATGAATTAGAAAAAAAATACCAATGTTTTTGACTGTACATTAGGAGCTTTTGACCGAAGTTTTAAATGGCTAACTTTAAAAACGACATGTTTCCCATACAAACATTCAACTCTTTTTTAACCTACTTAGGGGATGATTTTTTATAGCAAAGTTAAATCATTTGTTTGGCTTTTTAGTAAGAAACTTTCACACAAAGATTTGAAGAAGAGTCTATAACTTTCAAAATGAACGATTTCCATACAACGGTTCGACCCCTATTTCACCCCCTTAAGAGTTGATTTTCGAAAAATCCTTTCTTAGTGGACGTCCACGTACTGTAAAGAATATATGTTCCAAATTTCATGCTTATATCGTTAGCGGTTTAGGCTGTGCGCTGTCTGTCAATAGATTAGTAACGAAGAGTTTTATATATATAGTATAGATTAACAAGTGCTTATCTAAGCGAGCGCCGAGCCTGGTTGAGCCCAGGGGGCCTAGACAAGGTTACAATAGACAAGCGCTAACGAAATTAGAAAACAAATAAAATGTATGGGAATGACAGATGTTAACGTTAAAAAGTGTTTCGTCGGCATCTGTCATTCCCCTACATTTTATTATTTTCTATTGGCGTTAGCGCTTGTCGATTGTAACCTTGTCTACGGCGCCAGTACCATTATCCAGATCTCTATACATTAATGACGATAGTTACACAAATTTTACCATCGCAATCTGATTGCCGTTAAATGCAGAATTTGTATGGAGCTTTTGTTCAACCTGCCGCCGTTACAATATAAATTGCCATTTAATGACTTGGGATGAAAGTGAGATTGCGTACACTTCAGATTGTTTCATAGTGGATCTCGAGTTCTGTATTTCGCTATACCAAAACCACTTAACATTCAAGCAAGACGTTAGATCACGTTCCTAAATTATTATAAGAGTGAGTACATATACACGATAAAAACTGCAGTCGCCACGTTCGGAAGACTTCGTGTCGGAACAAGGCCCCTACCCCGAAATTGTGTCCGCTCATCGCGCCTGTAATGTGCATGTACCTACAACAGACGTTCTACATGTGATAGTGCGTTCACGGGAGCTAGCCACCGTGCATTTTATTGACAATTATAGTGTAGCGGTACTCGCTTAATTATTAGATTAAAACGGTGCGCGCGCGGCGACGCGCGACGCGTGCTGCGATCAGGGCCGCCACATAATGTACCATACCCGGAGTCATATTGCCTTAAAGTTTTGTCTTTTAATTCTTATTACACTATTTAATTTATAGATAGATTTAAAAACTGAACAATAAGGCTAACTTCCATATATAAGCTGACGAGCTACGCCGTTAATAAAGTACAGATCTAGGTGCAAAGTGTAAATAGATAGTAAAACAATTATTAATTTAAATTGTTTTGTTAGGTTAGCGAAATTAAGGTTAGTATGGAGGTACCTTACCCTGTCAGTCACATATCTAATGTATTAAATAAATAAAGAAACGCAAACTGTTTTGCAAACACTGGTGATGAGGTTTATATAATTAGAGCAAAGATCATTTACCAGAATAAAATACCATTCGAATCAACACACCCTACTAATATTATAAATGCGAAAGTTTGGATTTTTGGATGTTTAGATGTTCGAATGTTTGTTAAGCAATCACTTAAACGGCTCAATCGATTTGGATGAAATTTTGCACGAAGAGAAATTATAGCCTGGATTAAATAGATAAGATAGTTTTTATCTCGGGTCCACGCAAATGATGTCGCGGGCGGAAGTAGGTAATAATGCTCAGTTAATAAACAACTCCTAGGCAATGTGAAGTTCAGCGCCAGCCCTGCTGTTATTATACCGAAAAGCCATCACCGGGTTGTTTGGCGCAGGTCAACCAATATTTATGTTTATTAGCGCGTGCGACAAAACCATTGTTATTGTTGTTTGATTATAGCAATTAGACCGGATCGACTATCTCTATAAAGGTTAACTGGAAGAGATCCCTTACAGGGATAAGTTCGTCTTTGTACCGATGTCACTTTTTTGTATGTATTTTTACCTGTGTCTTGTGTACAATAAAGTGTTTACATACATACATACATACTATCTACTCTCTGAAATAAATATTTATTCTGATAACCAAATAATGCATACTTGTAGTTCAAAGCTACCATCGGAGCAAATTCTATTGCAGTCGTCGGTTTTTAATACCTATGTGTATATAAATAGACGGTTTGATTCCTATCGCTTCACTAGCATCTAACTTATCTTGCCCAGTAGCTTTTACTTGTTTAGAATTGAAGTTATCAGCAATCGATGCGTGTTTACATCGCCTGTCGCCGCATTGATACCTCGATAAGCAATAATCGTAAAGGTAAATTAGAAGAGGTGCGACAGGAAACATATACAACGCGGCGGATACACAATCGGTAGGGTCCGACCTTGCTGACAACATGCGGCATGATATTGTTGTGTAGTAGACTGTCGAAACGGTTAACAAATAAGTATAAGGCGGCGAACGTTACCAACCTAATAGCCAACAGCAAGATTAAGAAATTATGCCCGCATGCTGTGAAGTAGGTTTTTGTAGGTAGCATTTTGAAGCTGACTTGCATTATTTTTTTAATCGCCACTAAGACCTTTCCAAAATGTATACAACATCACCAGTGTTGAGAGAAAACAAATCTATAGAAATATAGACTAACTTATACTTCTTTGGACTAAATAGTCCTTAAATCATTGCACGTCAAAACGGGTCCAGAACGAAATTACAGTAATCCTAAGCAACCATAACCCCGCAGTGGAACAAGAATCAACTAATATTTATTGCCCGCAGTGTTCAGGAAGGAGCGTAATTGTGAGGTGGTATAATGAACGGCCCGGGCCCGCAGATTATAAAGAAGTATAGCATGAGACTCATTGCCAATATCTACTATTAATGATACAAATATAGCATAGCGCTGCGAGCTTGAAGCCTGGGTGTTTCACTAAGCTCGAGCACGTAACTATGTAGTCTATGTATTTTTTAAACTTACATTATGTTTAAAAAAACCTTGTTAACCCTTAGTCCGTTTTAGTGTAATTTATTTATAAAGTAAAAGCTTCCAGAAATAGTAGGTACATTACTACAGAGGCCGGGAAGAAGGGGTTGCCGGCCGAGTACCTACATATAGACCGATTAGATATACGGATAGTTATGACGCTTGCAACCCCTTTTCACGCATACGCGTATGTATTGGTATATAGTGCTTTTTTCAAACATGCAATAAAATAAATTAAAAAAACTCCAAGAATCAAACTTTAATTTTCATGGATGAACGCCGTGATGCTGCGCTTGTTTCGCCCAAACCGTGATATTTTGAAGCCTGTTATAATGAAAACATTAACAACATTTCATTACATGTCTGAGAAAATAAAGTTTTCTACCGAGTTCCGAAGTTGAGTGAAACAAGTAAAAATCCGGTTAGACGAAAAATGTTTATGTTCCATCTAAATAGAAGCTTTGGTTCATTACAAAGTAATTTCATTTTGACTACAAGTAAAACCCCAATACTCCTAATATCTGAAAATAACTGCCCAATTTGTTTCCTCATAACACCGGATTATTTTACACCATACGGTGTTTTAAGATATAAATGCTGTTTTTTTTTGTAATTATACCTAATACATATGATACTAAAACATTTTATTACTAAGCCAGCCAGTATTGAGTAAACAAATTAAGCTGTCTGAGCTTTAGGAATTTTGACACTCGTTATTTTACTTTGGGATCTAGAAGATTGTGATAAGGCAAAATGAACATACATTGTATTTAACCCAAAGGAAATAGAGCACAGGAAGAAAATGTTTGCTTCCCTACTCGTCCACAAGCAACTTAGTGTTTTCCGAGCCTGAGAGTTAGAGTTATGCACCAATTGCCCACCGTGATACGTGTACAAATGTAGACAGGCGTGATGTTTGCTCGGTAAACACAAGTAGGACCGAAATGTTTATCATTCCTATGGTTCTTGTTCCGATACTTTCCTCAAAATAATGGTTTTTATTTAGGTATGCCGCTCCATTTTTGCATCAGAAATAACGGAAAAATGGCACCTGTGACGTATAATTTTATTACACAACAGATACAAAATAATAATCTACTTAGTTGGATATTTGCCATTTGTGTCTAGAATGCTATAAGTTTGTTAAAGTAATAACAAAGCTTAGTCGGATTCAAGATTTTAGGTTCGGTTAGCTTGACAAATTCCTATGTATACCTAATATAGGTATGTTTTAATATTGTAAAATTGCTCCTTTTATTGACATCCCCTATAAAATGCGATCGGCGGGCAGGGGCATTACAAGCCTTTCTATCACGTGGGCTAATTACATAAGTCCAGAGTTATGGGCCGGCTAATGCTGATCTAGATAACGGGCGCTGAACGGCAGGATTTATACGGCAGGTGATAACCCGCACAAATATTAATAATGCCACTAATAATAGTGAGTAATGGGTGCGCGCGCGCGGTTATCCTGCGCGCGCAGTGTTGCGGAGGTTATCAGCCAATTGTAAGATTTGTTTTAGCAATAAAACCGCGGGAAAACAAAGAGTGTATTTAAAACATTAAGACAAGAGGCAAAACATAATAACAACAGGTTCTAATTTGAAACGACTCAGAGGTGCTGAGATGCTGTGAGTGCGCCTTTTTACAAGTCTGTAAAGCATAAAATTATAATTCATCTGTACAAGTCCTTTCAATTAAGTAAAACGGGCTTTCAACCGTCCGAAAAAAGGCACGATACCAAAATACGTTCTTTGACCGCTGTTATTAAGTGTAAGTGATATGTTGTTAAATGGCGGTTATTTACTTATGTTGCGCCGGTGGTATAAACTTCAAACTTGATTTTTCATGCTTTAGAAGCGTTTTCAGCAGGCTGAAAAGTGATTTCAGGCCGTTTCAGAGGTGGCTCTTCCACATACTAGAAGATTGAAAATTCACCCTAGTTGCCGTTGTTTTCAGGCGCCTGAAACATGTTTTCAGTCCGTTTCAGGACAGCCTCTATCAGATGGCGCGATAACCTGAAAACCCGTTTTCAGGCGTTTTCAGGACCCCTTATGGGCCTTTGAAGCACACTTCATTTTATGGCGAAATTTCTCGAAGGAATGAAAGAGACAGCACTATTAGAGAGAGATCTAGATTGAGAAGGTTCGAGAAGTGTGTGAAAGAGACAACTAGAAAGAGACAGCACTATTCTCTAGAGACATCTAGATTGAGAAGGTTCGAGAAGTGTGTGAAAGAGACAACTAGAAAGGGACAGCATATTCGGGAATGTTCCAGTCGTCGGGTCGAACGAGCATCGAACAATCTAGACGCTCTGGAACATTCATGAACCGAGGGGTCGCCGTTCCTAGAATTGGACCTTGGACCGTTTATTCAAGATTTCTCCGGAATGTTCTAGTGCGAAGGGCTCCGGATATATAAGCCGCGCGCCAACGCAGCGGAGGAGAGTTTGGAATTAAACTGCGAACAGTGCGAATCTCAAAGCGAAGCGAGTGAAAAGTGCGTCATAGTGAATTGATTTATTAAGTAAGCCTTGTTAATTTGTAATTTTGTAATAAAGTTTGCATTCCTTTTAATTAGTGATCAATTAGTGTATTTTCTATCACGTTACCCACCCCGTGGACGTAACATTTGGTGTCAGAAGTGGGATAGAAAATGTCGACTACATCACGTGAGAACGAGCAGAAGGGAGTGCAGACCCGGAGCCGAGTTGCAGCAGGTGAGGACTCTGCGTCGCGCGCTGGCCCATCAGACTCACCGACCCCATATAAGCAAGAGTTGGACGTCAATGCCATCTTAATTCTCTTAAAAGAGCAAGCTCGTCAACAACAAGAGCAAGCTCGTCAACAACAAGAGCAAGCTCGTCAACAACAGGAACAGGTCCGAAAAATCGTAGAGGGCCTGCGCAAACAGGAAGAAAAGCAAGAAGAACAAGCTCGTCAACAACAGGAACAGGTCCGAAAACAGGAAGAAAAGCAAGAAGAACAATCGAGGCTGCTTCGAGAGGTACATGAGACCGCGACTGAATGGAAGCGCGAGATGTGTGAGGTCCAGGAGAAACTGATTGACTTGGACATTAAATTTGAAACTGGACTTCATGGTGTTAGAGAAACCATTGGGACAGTTAAGGAGGAAGTCGACACCCACAAGAATCGCCTCCAGAAGCTCGAAATAAAAGTGGCCAGTGGTACGAGTACCTGTGCAGTCGAGGTGCCTGTATCGGGAGGTGGACGATTCAAGGTACCTCCCTTCGATGGTACATCGTCGTGGACAGCTTATAAGCGGCAATTCGAGTCATTCTCCAAGGCTAACGGTTGGAGTAAAAAGCAGGCCAGGACAGCCCTAACCTTAGCGTTACGTGACGAGGCTCTCACCATATTAGAAGCCTTAGGAGAAGAGGAGACTTACGACCGGCTTCTAGAGGCGTTGGAGGCCCGTTACGGTGACAAGCACCTGGAGCACGTGTACCGAGCTCAGTTAAAGGACAGGACGCAGGGGCGTAGCGAGACCTTGCAGCAGTGGGCCCTAGAAATTGAGAAGTTGGTCAGAAAGGCGTACCAACGTACATCCGCCTCCTTTGTGGACACCAAGTTAGTGCAGGCCTTCGTTGACGGAATACGGGATTTGGAGGTACGGGCTGCAGTGCGATTAGGACACCATGGGAGCCTGAAGGATGCGGTGGCTCATGCCCTGGAAGTAGAAGCTGTGCGCCAGGACCCGTCAAGGCCTTATAGGGTACGTGAAGTATCTCTTAGGGAACCGATTGCTCCACATCGTGAGTTTGGGCCACGATGTTACCATTGTGGAGAACGTGGCCACATCCAGACCAGTTGCCCGAAAAGGGGCAGGAGAGAACGAGATCTGACTCCAGTGGCAAGGGCAACAGGTACTGTGGCATCCGGGCCGCAACAGGGAAACGAGTAAAAGCCAGGACTAAGGGACGAGTGCTGGCTGGTGGTCGGAATGTCCCAGTTATGATCTCACAGGCTAGTGACGGGAATAGTCTGGTTGTCAAAGGAAAAATTGGTGGAGTACCATGTCACCTTACCATCGACACCGGAGCTTCTCGGACGGTTATCAGTTCTCGGCTACTGAAGCACCTGACAGAGATCATCTAGTCCAACCTAGGCATCTCCAGCTGCAAACCGCTACCGGCCAGTACATTCCCATACAGGGGGAGCGAGAGGTGGATTTAAAAATTGGTAATAAGAGCTACTGGCATAAGGTGATTGTAGCTAACATTATCGACGACTGCATCATTGGGCTGGATTTTATGAGAGGCCATGGCTGTAAAATTGACTTGAAGGTTGGAGTACTGAAATTTGGGCCTAATGAGGTGCCTATGGAGGGCGGAGTAAATGGGAATGTTTACTGTACTAGAAGAACGATCCTCCAACCGAGGGCACAGGTACTAGTTCCAGTGCGATTGCCGTACAGCACAAAACAAGGATGTCATCGTTGTGTTGTTGTGGAAAAGGTCAATGATGGTAAACCATGGATGACAGCCCGCACGGTGGTAACAACATCGACTAAAACCTTTGTGAGAGTTCTTAATTTAAGTGACACCGAGTGCGTCCTTAGAAAAGGAGCTCTAGTTGGATCATGTGAGGAAATCTCTTGGATACGAAGTTGTCAAGGTTCTACGGAGAGCGAAAACCCTGGGTGTTCTGCGCCTCCAAGACATTGAAAGGTTATTAGATGGCTCCAGAAACGATCTTACCGGGGAAGAGCTCAGTAAGGCACGTAAATTGCTGTTGCGATACAGCAATGTTTTCTCTGCGCATGACACTGACATCGGAAAAACTGGAGTCGTACAGCATGGGATCGACACTGGTGACGTCATGCCTATACGACAGCGACCCCGGCGAGTTCCAGTAGCCCAGGAGAAGGAAGTAGAAGACATGATCGAGGAAATGAAGAAGGGTGGCGTTATTGAACCTTCAACAAGCCCGTGGTGTTCTCCCGTAGTTTTGGTGAAGAAGAAGGACGGGACCATGAGATTCTGCGTCGACTACCGTCGACTGAATGATGCCACGAAGAAAGACAGCTATCCGTTACCTCGAATCGACGACACCTTAGACACTTTGAATGGAATGAAATGGTTTTCTACGTTGGATTTAAAAAATGGCTTTTGGCAAGTTGAGATCAAGGATAGTGATAAGGAGAAAACGGCTTTCTCAACCGGAAAGGGGCTCTGGCAGTTTAATGTTATGCCGTTTGGATTATGCAATGCACCAGCGACATTTGAGAGATTGATGGAACAAATACTAGCTGGATTGCTGGGAGATACTTGCTTGGTCTATTTGGATGACATTATCATCGTTGGTAGAGACTTCGATGATCACCTCGGCAAATTGGAGCAAGTATTGTCTAAGTTACGAGAGGCAAACCTTAAACTGAGTCCAAAGAAATGTTCACTTTTCAAACGAAAGGTTAACTACTTGGGACATGTGATTTCGAAGGATGGTATCCAGACAGATCCTGAGAAGATAAGTGCCGTGAAGGATTGGCCGATACCAAGGGACAAAACTGCAGTACGTGCATTTTTAGGACTGTGCTCATATTACAGGCGGTTTGTGAAAGACTTCTCGGATATAGCAAAGCCATTGCACGAACTGACGGAAGAGAAACGACAGTTTGATTGGACGGATCGGTGTACGGCAAGTTTCAACGACCTCAAGCAAAGACTCTGTGAAACACCAATACTGGGGTATCCAGATCCCGAAGTAGATTTTATTGTTGACACGGACGCGAGTAATACTGGTATTGGAGGAGTCTTGTCGCAAAAAAAAGGAGATAATGAAGTTGTAATCGCCTACTTTAGCAAATCGTTGTCGAAGCCAGAAAGAAATTACTGTGTCACTCGAAGGGAACTGCTGGCAGTCGTCAAGACGTTACAGCATTTCCGTAGATACCTGTTAGGGCGGAAGTTTCGTATCAGGACTGATCATGCTGCTCTGAAATGGTTGCTGGAGTTTAAAAATCCCGAGGGCCAGGTGGCACGCTGGATTGAACAGCTTCAGGAATATTATGACTTTGACATCGAACACCGTAGTGGGAAATCACATGGAAACGCAGACGCCCTTTCTCGAAGACCTTGTCCCGACGACTGTAAGCATTGTCTTAGACAAGAGGCCAAGGAATGTTTAAGGATGCTGAGAACTGACACAGTCAGCGAAGAGTGGAGTGATGAAGTCATGCAACTAGCTCAGCAAGAGGATCCTGACGTAAAGCCGATTTTTGACTGGATTACTGCAGGAATACCCAAACCAAGATGGTGTGAAGTAGCTCCGATGAGTTCGGTAACGAAAAGCTATTGGGCACAATGGGACAGCTTGGTTATGCATAGTGGCGTACTATGCAGGAAATGGGAATCGGCGAATGGGAAGGATGCTCATCTACAAGTAGTCGTTCCAAGGAAAAGAGTGAAAGATGTTTTGGGAAGTTTCCACGACGGTACTTCTGGTGGACACCTAGGAGTGAAAAGAACCTTGATGAAAATCCGACAACGGTTTTATTGGATTCACTGCCGTGAAGATGTCGAAAACTGGTGCAAGAAGTGCGTTAACTGTTCAGCAGTTAAAGGTCCGCACACCCGTAGTAGAGGAGCGCTCAAACTGTACAATGTTGGAGCACCTTGGGAAAGAATTGCGCTAGACGTCGCAGGCCCGTTCCCGACATCTGACTCCGGAAACAAGTACATTCTTGTCGTGATGGATTACTTCACCAAATGGCCTGAAGCGTTTGCCATCCCTAATCAGGAAGCAGTCACTATAGCAGAGAAGTTAGTAAATGAAGTTTGTTGTAGATTTGGAGTACCTCTGGAAATTCACAGCGATCAAGGCAGGGACTTTGAATCTGCGGTTTTTCAAGAGACTTGTCGAATCATGGGGATGCATAAGACGAGGACTACGGCATATCACCCACAATCGGATGGAATGGTGGAGAGATTCAATCAGACTCTGGAGAGACATCTGGCCAAGGTTGTTGAGAGTCACCAAAAGGATTGGGACCGGCATATTCCACTCTTTTTGATGTCATATAGGTCAGCAATCCATGAAAGTAGGGCAGTTACTCCAGCATATGCGAATTTTGGAAGAGAGCTTCGTTTACCGGCAGATCTTTTAACTGGACGTTCTCCTGATGCTCCAAGATCTATCACAGAGTATGCAAGTGATTTAGGGGATCGGATTGCCGACGTTCACAGTCTTGTTCGTGAACACGGGCTTCAAGCTAGCACGAGAATGAAGACCCGATACGATAGGAAGGCTAACCAAATTGGATTCGAGGAAGGTTCTTGGGTGTGGCTACATAACACGATGCGGAAAAAGGGAAAATCTCCAAAATTGTCCCCAAATTGGGAAGGGCCATATAGGGTAGTCACAAAAATCAATGACGTCACATATCGGATACAGCGAAATCCACGTGGTCCCTGCAAGGTTGTTCATGTTGACCGACTGGCGAAGTACCACGGAAACAATGATGCTCGGGACGAGCATGTCTTAGGAGGGGGTAGTGTTGCGCCGGTGGTATAAACTTCAAACTTGATTTTTCATGCTTTAGAAGCGTTTTCAGCAGGCTGAAAAGTGATTTCAGGCCGTTTCAGAGGTGGCTCTTCCACATACTAGAAGATTGAAAATTCACCCTAGTTGCCGTTTTTTTCAGGCGCCTGAAACATGTTTTCAGTCCGTTTTAAGGACAGCCTCTATCAGATGGCGCGATAACCTGAAAACCCGTTTTCAGGCGTTTTCAGGACCCCTTATGGGCCTTTGAAGCACTCTTCATTTTATGGCGAAATTTCTCGAAGGAATGAAAGAGACAGCACTATTAGAGAGAGATCTAGATTGAGAAGGTTCGAGAAGTGTGTGAAAGAGACAGCACTATTCTCTAGAGACATCTAGATTGAGAAGGTTCGAGAAGTGTGTGAAAGAGACAACTAGAAAGGGACAGCATATTCGGGAATGTTCCAGTCGTCGGGTCGAACGAGCATCGAACAATCTAGACGCTCTGGAACATTCATGAACCGAGGGGTCGCCGTTCCTAGAATTGGACCTTGGACCGTTTATTCAAGATTTCTCCGGAATGTTCTAGTGCGAAGGGCTCCGGATATATAAGCCGCGCGCCAACGCAGCGGAGGAGAGTTTGGAATTAAACTGCGAACAGTGCGAATCTCAAAGCGAAGCGAGTGAAAAGTGCGTCATAGTGAATTGATTTATTAAGTAAGCCTTGTTAATTTGTAATTTTGTAATAAAGTTTGCATTCCTTTTAATTAGTGATCAATTAGTGTATTTTCTATCACGTTACCCACCCCGTGGACGTAACACTTATTACCATCTTTATTGCACAAAAGTAGATCTTACAATATAGTAAAAAATGCAAACTCATGCCATAAAGCATTCCTTACCAGTCAACCTTAGGGCAAAGCAGTATGCATGATGTAGGTACTCATATGTATGGCTTGTAGATCAGTTTTCCTTTTTCAGCTATAAACTGGGGGCCTAGACAAGGTTACAATCGCTAACGCCAATGGGAAACGAATAAAATGTATGGGAATGACAGATGTTAACGAAAAGTGTTTCGTCGGCATCTGTCATTCCCCTACATTTAATTAGTTTTCTATTGGCGTTAGCGCTTGTCGATTGCAACCTCGTCTACGGCCCCTGGCCTTATAACTAGCGTTCCCTTAGTTACCTAGCGGGTGGGGCTGGGGATAACGCGCGTCGACGGCGCGTATAAAATATACGGTCATCTGAAGATGGGGAACGCAAAACTATTAACTTTGAAGTATGATAATATCATTTCGTAGACTCATAATTATGTATTTCCCAAGTGGAATATGTTGTAATATTTTATTATAAGACTAAATAAAATGTAATGTCGGCAATGACGACGAGGAGGTTAAGAAAACAACACTATTACTCGTATTTCTGGAATTTCATTATTTACTACGTTCCTGAAAAATTACCCTAATGGGGACGGTCTTCTATCTTTTTCTAGCAACATGATTGTTGTACGGGTATCTAATTCGAATTTAATATCATCAATTACGATGACGGCGAATGTCGTATATCTACCCGAGATGTGCGAAGAATTGAAGATCATTTTTCATATATTTGAGCTAGCTGTCAAGCATGTGAGGTGTCAAATACATAAAAACACGTCATCGCAGATCTCAGGTATCCACCAGCAGCCTACACACTCGCCCTTAGTCTGGTCTGACTTTGGGCCTATGCCTCGCAGAATAAAGAAGAGCCCAGGGGTACGGACTTCAAGTGGTGTCCTTATTGTAATGCTTGAACACAGCCCTGTTTGTGATGTCGGCAATGCCGACTCGGCATGTCAGGTATAATAAAAAGATGCATCGACTGCATCGCCAGTGGCGAGCATTGTCAGAATTGCTGCGTTATCGACGGCAGCCGCTGCGTGGAGCCACTTTCGCGCGGCTTTCTAAATGCGAAGATTAGCACGCAGCTATCTTGAATGCGCGCGCGCCTGCTAATAGCCCGATTCAATGTGGGGATTATGGGGGTTCAATTGGGAAAGGGAGGATCGAAATTTCTGATATCAATTATGACTGTAGATTTCATCAGCCTACGTAGAATATTTAATGTCGAAATAGTGACTAAACCTTATGAAAGATTAATAATAATGATTGGAATTAATTCACCGTTACGTGGTCAAGTGCATTTTGTTGACGTCGCCTGTCTCAAAACAAGTTTAAGCAACTGTATCATGATGATTAAATTGGATATAATAACTGACCGAATTATACTGTTTTTGCCCCCATATCATTAGTCAACTTAATACAATCTAAATATTGTTTTAACTAAAGGACCGTAATGAAATGTGGGTTGGGTTTTATCTGAAAATGACACCAAATTAATAAACCGCATCTTTATACCAGCTTCCAATTTATTGATCATATTCACGTGTATCTGTATGGATTACACTGAGTTAAAGTACGTAGAGGAGTGCCTATTCGACAGTCATGTACAGTATATCGAAAGAGCCAGTGAGAGTTCGATTGTTACCTTTCTAAGGTCCGAACGCGCGGTCGCAAGGTCGTGTTCGGTCATCGACTCACGCGCAACGCGACGCATTGTTTACGTTTACTGCCCACTGCCGCACTCACGACTCGATTGTGAGTATTGTGACTAACTTCTAGAAAGGGACCTTACTTGATGTTATAGTTACCGCACGTATTACTATTTTAAGTATTTATTTGTCTACTAGCTTCCGCCCGCGACTTCGTCCACGTGGACCCGGGATAAAAACTATCCTAAATTTTAATCCAGGCTATAAACTATCTTCGTGCAAAATTTCATTCAAATCGGTTCAGCCGTTTAAGCGTGATTGAGTAACAAACATCCAAACATCCAAACATCTAAACTTTCGCATTTATAATATTAGTAGGATTTAAGCTTCCACGTTTTAGATTATATGTCGTTCATATGCAGGATATCATACTTCTGCCGTGCCGTCATGGTCACTTATTGATAATACATTGACTTCCTATATTCTGTCAATTATTCCTGAATCTAGGTACAGTCAGCGTCATATAGTTAGTAGCAGCCAGAGTAGCCAAATATTTCGTAACACACCCTTATTCTTACAGTAATATAAAGACGTGTACCGAAATATTTGGCTACCTTGGCCGCTACTAACTATATGACGCTGACGGTACAACGATTGACACAAACTTACGACCTACCCATTAAATAATTCAGATAAGAAATCTTCAGGCATTGCAATAAATTACTCGATAGCGTGTCAACCCTAACGGCGTGTTGAGCGTTTGAAATGTCGCAGGCAATTTGACGTCCCAGCTTGAAACTCTATTACGAAAGCCTGATTAGGGTTATCAACTTATCACACAGTTGTATTCAACATTATGGTGGAAATAACTGTAAGCTTCTGTATAGGTATTACTACCTACTCGTAAGTATAATGTGTAATAGAGCGAAATCAGATATATTTCACACGTGTATTTACCTATGAAATCTAAAACGCTTGCATTACAAGTCCAATGAGTAACTTGTCCTTTTTTCAGTCATCGTTTTAGGAAGGACATTAATATTTTTACCAAAATGGACACTAGATCGACCTATTTCGTTGCTACATTTGCTTATAACTTATTGGTAACCCTGTCCAGTGGTAACAAGCCAATGCGGTAGCCAAATGCATTCCTCGGCCACCATGGGGCGATGGTATCGCCGTCGCGAGAATTATTGACCGCGGGTTGACCACACCTGGCTCGGAGCGTGCCGCCTCGCCCGCCTTCGATTGTGAGCTCGTGTTACGTTGCCATGGTACCTAGGTATATAGCTACGGGCCAAGCATTCCCCTGTTAAGATATTCAAATCTTTTCATTCTTCCTACTTCGTCTTCATTGTCATACTCGTACATTATGTAGGTAAGACAGAATCGAATGAGAAATATCAACAAGATAAGAAGGATAAAAAAGTGATGAAATCGAGCTAGTCGTAGTTCCTTTTGAATATTCGCAAGCCAAAGCGTTTCCTCGAAAGTTTTGTCAGTCAGAGATTTTCGCAATTCCAAACGTGTCGGAACTACATAACAGCATTTTGATACTTACAGCGTCCATAAGTTAGTGATATGTACGTGTTGTCGCGTCTGGCCGATGGCGGAGAAAGCAAACACACATATAGGTAAAGGGAAATTTACGGAACACGTAAATGACTATTTTTGTAAATTACTGTTGTCTTTTTCCGGTTTTGAACAAAACAATCACTCGCAGTAAAATGGTTACGGTTGATGCTTCAAAAATTTAGGCCGGTTACTTTCTTCCGGTCAATTAAGGTTTCTAGTTGTTTGTTATTATTATGACTTGTGGTTATAAACATGGATTTTTCTAACGACTATTAAGGATGTTTCAATAACCCTGCAGGTGTCTTAGTACCCATAGGTAATACAGGCTTTATTGAGCTTAGGTACGGTAAGCATCATAGCACTAATTTATTATCAATTGATTTATTAAAGCTAATGCCGAATCGAATCTACGCACCATATCACATTAGCATCACATTTTCCCTACAGGGCAAAGTCACCACTAGATCGTATCTCACAGAATGCAAATACTTTCGCCCTACGGCCTTAGATATTCGCATTGCTACCTCCGCCGTCTACTATATTCACACTTATCTGCGAACCACGTGATAGCCCATTTAATCGGTACACGATGACGTTAAATCGCTGTTGCGACCCAGTAGGGCAGGGTAACTATTACGTCCCCTTGCGCGAGCGTAAAGTAATCTATTTTTTATAAATCATAGCAATCGCGTACCCCCCGGGTCGAAAGTTACCACCGACCGTATCGACACTTGATCTTATCGCCACATTGTGCAAAAACTATCGCCCACTGTACGACCTGTCACTGTAGGTACTGACAGAGATTATCTGTGGAACAAATGAACCGTTTATGACTCGTTACGAAATTTTTTTGTTAATCAATTCCACCTTTGTGGGTTTACGTAACTCCAGGACACGTTGGCTTTATGCCCGTAGACACAGCAGCAGGTCGCCTGCCAATCAAGTGGTGTAATTGTAATGGTTAGAGTAGAGTAGCTACGCCGACGTGCCACCTTTCATAATAACAAAACATTAGACTGTATTCATTATGGAGCTCATTACACTGTAACTATATAGCTCCGCTGATATAGAACCTTGTAGAACATACCCTTTTCTTTATCCATTTGGGATGATATACATTTTCTCCTTTTTTTCTGTAGCTCTTCTCGGAAATTAAAGGTTAGGGTTTCGGGTGTACGTACCTACGATATACGAACTACGATATGAACCCATCATAAAAAGTTTGTCATTCAATT
Organism: Epinotia bilunana; assembly: GCA_947049275.1. Lineage (NCBI taxonomy): Eukaryota > Metazoa > Arthropoda > Insecta > Lepidoptera > Tortricidae > Epinotia > Epinotia bilunana. The sequence continues at coordinate 11,454,249 of OX346253.1, read as the reverse complement.
CAAAAAGCTAAAACTGGTTTGCGTCATTTGCGACATAAAACACGAGTAGGTAAAATAATCACGTGCATATACACTGTTGGCAGTGTTGACTTTTGCAATGTTATCTTTGAAATATCGCATTTATGTATTCCCCTAAGAGCGTTTATTTTCTGTTATAGAGATTTCAACAATTGATTTCTCGTTTATAACACAAACCACTCGGTTTAAGGTAGTTTTTACATACACACATACATACATTCACGCCTTTATCCCTAAAAGGTACCCCTTTAGGCTTTAGGTAGGCAGAGCACATGAAACTTGTGTTCAAGTGCCACTTTTAGCATCAATGTGGGTATAAAAGATCGACAAAATGTGATATCGTAGTGACAGGTTGCTAGCCCATCGCCCACAACACACTTCAACCCAGTACCCTTAGTCGACTCTTACGACACCCACAGGAAGAAAGGGGGTGGTGCTATTCTTACCCGACACCACACGGGGTAGGTTAGGCACGGGGTAAGGTAGTTTTTGTGATGCATTTATTGCAGGACTCGAAACGCTTTAAGTATTATGTTATGTATACATATAGGTACAGACAGTCGACGACAAGTTTTTATGTCATCGTGTAGACGTAACAAGCCGTCCGTGCAAAAATACTAGTTTTACGATCAAGAGCAACAAACTGGATCAAGTACTTACTTGAATTCACTCAGTTTATTAACTTGGTTCACTTGTCGCACGGGTGTTTACCCTGCGTCGCTGACAGATTGATGGCGCTTCAGATCCGTGCACCTCGTAGTTACAAGAAATCATCACACTTCTCCGAGACCGGATCGCAAGTATCGCAACATATTAAAATGTTGTTACATTTTATCGATCAGTAACGTTGATGAATAATAAACAAGAACCTATCTCTCGACCCTTTACCGGCTAGTTAATATCGATTACCTACGCTCAATAAAACTACGGAAGCATCGTTTTCTCATTTATTTCTGCGCGGGCATCTACTTAATTATAATTTTACGCAGACATCGTAAAATACGATTGCACCAGAAAATTAAAACAAAACTAGTATACGCGCATAATATAGTATGTTTATTCGTCATTTTATTCACGCAGAACTTTTATGCGCAAGTTTAATCACGTTCGCTTACAGGACAAAGGGTACTTATTAGGATTTGTGGCCAATACACTGTAATAATAAGCAAGCTTTACAAGAATAGAGTACATAGAATACAGTGAAATCAAATTAATCTACGAAGGAACTGTTTTATAAAATAATACCTAAAAAACTTAGCGACGTAAATAACCGGAAAGATTAATCGCCAAAGTGAATTAAACACAATCGAACTCAACATAAATCAATAATGAGAGAGAGTCATCATCAGACCTAGGATTCCGTGGGGCAAATCGTCTTGACAGCTAGGGACTTCCTATATCGATAAACTCATTTATCGATACTAGTTCTAAATACTAGTGATCACACAAAGGTTTGCTTATTAAATGTTTTTTATTAAAAGAATATAATGTAATAAAGTAACTACTCAAATTTCTCCTTCATTTTTGGAAAATTCTTAAATTTTTACTTTTCACAATTTATTTCTTCATGACCTTATATATATATTATTGTTAAAGTACACCACCAGATTTTTTTCCATATTTTCAGGCGTTAAGCTTCTCCGTCTTGGCTGAAAAATCCATTTCAGGTGGCTAAAAGACTTTTCAATTTTTGTGGAGGTTATGGGAGCATAACAAAATTTCATAAAGTGATCAACCGTATTTCGTTTATTTTTCGGTTGTAATGTGACTACTTCACCTTTTTGTAACAAATTGATTTTTTTCATTGTTTCGTACCCGAAGTTTTTGTAAAAAGTTGTTTTTTTTTAAGTTACAAAAATCACACAATGTTGGGGGTGGTCACTAGTATTTAGAACTAGCATCGATATAGGAGGAGGAGGAGGAGTTTATCGATATAGGAAGTCCCTAGCTGTCAAGACGATTTGCCTCACGGAATCCTAGGTCTGGTCATCATCATCATCATCATCCTATCAGCCGAAACACGTCCACTGCTGGACGTAGGCCTCCCCCGACCTACACCTCCACTGCTGGACGTAGGCCTCCCCCGACCTATACCTCCACTGCTGGACGTAGGCCTCTCCCGGCCTACACCTCCACTGCTGGACATAGGCCTCCCCCGGCCTACACCTCCACTGCTGGGCGTAGGCCTCCCTCGACCTATACCTCCACTGCTGGACGTAGGCCTCCCCCGACCTATACCTCCACTGCTGGACGTAGGCCTCTCCCGGCCTACACCTCCACTGCTGGACATAGGCCTCCCCCGGCCTACACCTCCACTGCTGGGCGTAGGCCTCCCCCGACCTACACCTCCACCACTGCTGGACGTAGGCCTCCCCCGACCTATACCTCCACTGCTGGACGTAGGCCTCTCCCGACCTACACGTCAACTGCTGGACGTAGGCCTCCCCCGACCTACACCTCCACTGCTGGACAAAGGCCTCCCCCGACCTACACCTCCACTGCTGGACATAGGCCTCCCCGACCTACACCCCAAGTGTAAGTATTAATTTGTGGTGAGGTTGACAACTGACAAGCTATCGTATAAATGAAATAAATGTATTTTATTCTGCAAGTAGGCCATAATGGCACTTTTACAAGTCAAAATTCTACCAGCGTCTCTGAAAAAGAAGAAGACTGTTAAGAAGAAACGCCGAAACAAACTCAACAGACAGTCATTTTTTGCCAAAGAAAGCTTATTACAATGATAGTTCTTAACCTACTTAAAATAAGTCAAACTGAATATGAATACAAAGAAAAAAATCATCATAATGCGTTGTTCTACAAGAACAAATGTCCGAATAAGCTATATGAATAATTAAGCTATTTTGGGCTCTGGTTTCTTCTTCTGGGTTCTGTAATAAGCCATAAATTAGTGCTATGTTTTTTTCAAGTAATTTTTAAGGGCTGGAAAGGGTAGAGCCATAATTTTATTCGGTAATTAGGTAATGTGGATACATTGATCCGAAAAAGACTTGTATACTTTACGAACATGAAACTTTTTAGTTGATATTTAATTTTTCTCAAACATGCAATGAAATATTGACGTTGTGTTCTTCATAATGGGCTTCGAAGTATCACGTTTCGGGCGCAGCGAGACGAGAGACCCGTAATGGCATTTCATACAAAATTCGGCCGGCAAGATGATCATTTCGAGGGGTGCGAAGTTCCATTCCTATTTCCATTCCTCAATTTGTGGCACAACATCACGGCGTTCAGCCATGAAAATTAAAATTTGATTTCTTGGAGTTTTTTTAATTTATTTCATTGCATGTTTGAGAAATGCACTATACATACCTCGGCGTGAAAAGGGGTTGCCGGCCTTATAACTATCCGTCCTCGCTACGCTCGGCCGTCTATATGTACTCGGCCGGCAACCCCTTACTTCTCGGCCTCTGTAGTAATGTACTATTTATTTCGTGTTTTAAAATTATGGGTATCAGATTTTTTACAGAATGAATCTATGTTGAATATATGAATATATTTGACGACCGCGTTAGCCTAGTTGGTAGTGACCCTGCCTACGAAGCAAGAGGTCCTGGGTTCGAATCCCAGTGAGGGTATTTATTTGTGTGATGAGCACGAATATTTGTTCCTGAGTCATGGATGTTTTCTATGTATTTAAGTATTTATTTATCTATATAAGTATTTTTATCATCGTCTAGTAGTAGTTTGGAACTAGGTCGATTTGTGTAAGATTGTCCCCTAATACTTATGTAAGATTGTCCCCTAATATTTATTTATTTTATCAACCTTCATGAAGGAGGTGATCTGTTCGAAGAGTGTACTTTTCCGTCGATTTCGAGGCCGGTTATGTCGCCGTCATTTGTTTACTTATAAGTTTTGTATATGTATGTCGGTCTGGAAGGTATTTGTAAATATGGGCCTTATTGCCTGAGACAAATAAATAAATAAGTTACCTAAGCCAGGCTTCGTCATGAACTCAATTGGCTCGCGAGGCATTTGTTTATATGTATTTATACTCGGTTAAGTTTGTCCAGTGTATCATTAGCTCAGACCGCGGTGACCCGCTATTCATAGAGACCGAAATGCCAGGCGCTGATCTTTCACGTAAAAATAAACGTGCCTCACTCAATGGAATTAACGAATGTTGAAATAATAAAAGTTAAAGATCACATGGAATTTGCAAATCCGATTCAAAGGTTCACTGTCTAAAGCTTATGTGATATGTCACAGTATAACTGCTTTCTGCTTCTATATACATTTATAAATTTGTCATGTGTATGCTTTGGTGGCGCAGAACCGGTCATTATGGCGCTCTTTGGGGGAGGCCTTTGTCCAGCAGTGCACGTCTTGATTTATTTGGGGCATCAACATCAATACATACAAAAATTCAAAACTTAAAAAACAAAAATAGGAGCCAATAACTGATGTCCACAAAAATATAATCAATGTGATGATCGATGATGATGATGCTTCAAGTAATCTTTAGAAACATGACACAACACAACAACCAAACTATAATCAACCAATCGTAAAAACCGGCCAAGTGCGTGTCGGGCGACGCGCAGTGTAGGGTTCCGTTGTTGCCTGTCTGTCTTAGTTACATCGACGTGCGGTGCGGTTTCGTCGGCCGAATTTGTTCGAATATTGGCCTTTCCAAGTACACATTAGGTAAGTTGGTCGACTATTACTTGGTAACTACTTAAGCCTACTTATCCGTTATAGTTTTGATCTTAAATTCATTATATGTACTACTGCCACTGCTACTGCTACTGCTGGATGCGGGTGGCGCAGGACCGGTCATTGTGGCACTCTTTGGGGGAAGCCTATGTCCAGCAGTGGACGTCTTTCGGCTGATATGATGATGATGACTACTGCCACGATTTTTTTCACATCCCCAGTAGTAGCCATTTAGCCGGCAGGGGGGAAGGACACATGCCTCGAAGACGGTTTACTGAGCTAAGCCGAAGACGGACTGACGGACAGACGGACGGACATGGCGAAACTATAAGGGTTCCTTGTTGACTACGGAACCTAAAAACAGGCATAGCCGAACTATCATATTATTATTGACAGCATTGTAACTAGGTTTTACTCTATTATATTCAAATCTTATAATAAATACGCTGACGTTTGTTACTAGGAAAGGAACCTTAGTATATACTTACCTACTGATCCGAGAAAATATACCATGTAACCAAGTAATGTCTGGTATTCATACCTAGTGATAAAAACATGCTATTCCAATACTATTTATTCGAGAAAAGCGGCCGGATAAATCACGTTGTTGGTAAGTCATAATTAAAAACACATTACATCCATTTTAGTAATCAACAACGCTTACATAATCAAGTTATAAAAGTTTTAACTGCGTACGTTATGAAATTTAAATAAATCATTAAAGGCGCAAAACAGCCGAATATGGGCGTTAACTCGTAAAAATGTGAAAAAGGTAATTAAGATACATTTTATAACGACTTTCTTGGAAGTTTTCCCCATAAGGAAGTGGTAGGAAGGAAATGAAGTCGATTTGCTTCACTTTGATGGAACACGACGACGTATTTTCCATTTTAATTAAATCTTATTTTTGGTGTTAAAACTCATCTACAAACAGGAGATATGCAACATTAACAAAAACTATTCCTGTCGATATGTTGCAGAGTTTAATGTCATTCAGCAGCGGCCATTCAATCCAAAATAAAAATAAGCAGTGATATTTAAATAATTGTGTACAAACTGGCATCATACTGTTTGTAAAAAAAAACACAGGTACAAACGCCAACACAGTCAACTGACCATCCTGTATTTATACCACGTGTTTTTGTCAATTTTCGTTGATTGCATGGGCATAGTTTAGATCAAATAAAGTTAATTTCTCCAAGACAGTAGTATCTTAACTCTTACTGTTATCAAGATATTCAATATTTTAATTTAATCAGGTTTGCAGATTTAACCACTACTTACAAGAAGGTTTACAAAGTGATTTCGTTCGATATTAGGCACGAACTGACTCGGAGGTATATATTTTTTATTTCATGTGTTTCAAGACCCTAGTACAATAAGTCAATAACCGTTAATGCTACATTAAATTATTTTAACGAATATGCTAATTTGTTTCTGTGAATGTAATCTGCAATATGCCGAAGTTAACGAAAAATCCCGGGAACACCGTGTATAGAACCTTATTACAATGCACATAAAGTGCACGTATGGTCAGTTTTTTTGTGTATCTCGTTTACGATTTTTGTTCCGATTTAGAGTGCACCTAAGGCTATAGCAAAATACCTAGGAATATGAACTACCCATCTACATAGCTTCCAGAAACAATAAAATAAATAACCCTAAGCAACTACGATCACGATTATTCACGATCAATAATTCCAAACAGATAGCTCGTCAGAGCTAAGAGGTCAATTCTGTTTCTTACGTCGTGCGACTCTCTCGGACAACTGCACAAAATAGACACCTAGCGTTAGTCAATCAACTGAAACTCGCGAACCGTCACTCGGCGCCCGAGCTGAACCATTTTGAACTGTATCACAACAAGAGAAAGTTCACGTAAAGTACAGTTTTAAACTATTGGTTAGGGGGCAATTTGTGCAACGCTAGACATCGATCGTCCGCGATAGTCGATCTTTATGGAAGTGTCCTATTGGCTTATTGTTATTTATGGCTTTATAATGCGGCTCGAGTAAATTTTGAGATCATGGAGCGTAAAGTTCATTGGAGAAATTCGAATGGTTGGAGACTGTGTTCTATTGCTTCATTAGCGGTGAACTGATGGGGTTACTTCCAGGCTCCATACTACTAATCTTATGTCTGCAATCATAAGCCAGGGCACGGGCAGTGGTTGAAAATAAAAATGTTGCTGGTAACAAAATCATCTATACCTACATGACTTTTGTCATGAGTAAGAATTTGTACAAATTGTTTTCAGGGCAGCGCGTAGTACCTAATGTGTTCTTCAGCCCACAACTCTCAGGGTTTCGTATCCTAAAAAGCTAAACGAAAGCCACACTCTCAAGCCAGTCTGCTTTAGGATCCGTTTTTCTTTCGAATTATTCGTTGCATGGACTTGGACATGATGGCAGCTAGGGCAGGCGCGTACTCGTGCGACCTTTATTACGTAGAGGCGGCCAACGTGTGGCGTGATATATCAGTTGTTGAAATCTAAGCCACAGGAAACAACATTTCAGTAAGTATACTTTGAAATAAACTGGCCATGTTTTATTTTTAAGATACCCACCAAATTTATATCACAGTAAATGTTTTAAAATCTGACAACACAGAATAGAAATGATCATCACACATGACAAATCGGTCCATAGATTGCAAAACAAAATCATTCAATCTTATTAAAGGTTCTTTGACCTTCTTCAATTCCTCGTGGGTATGTACTTGGGAAACTACATTTGTAAGGGTTTACAAATGTAGTTTCCCAAGCAAAGCCGAAATCAGCATTGCCTCACATGACAATTGGCGCGTAAAACTACAAAATAAAGCGATGATCTAGTTTGTATCATTTTTTTCGTGAACCCTTATGATAGTTCTACTCCAATTTTAAGCTTTATATACATAACAGTAAGTACAGACTTAAACGATTTTTATTTTAAATTAAACAACTGCGCAAGATATGAAGTTGGGAAAATAAACCGTAGAACTTTCCTCACTGCATCCTTCAATACTATGTGACAGTGAGAGCGCATTGTCCCCGTACAATGTACAAAGCGCTCTCACTCACGAAACGTCAAACCTAATTAAGGGCATCGCTCCATCGCGCGTGATTTACGGCGGTCATTAGGCCGGCCGCCGCGCGTCACGATCTTGCCCCGCAATGGATATCGTGTAAGCGGGCTGAATCGTAGATTCACCGGTGTAAATTATTTGTGAACAATTTTGTGTAAACACATAAAACAAGGTGATGATCTGTACAGCAACCTACATAGTATGCGATAAGATCTAATAAGATGAAATCGAGGAATGTTAATTTAACGAAGGACTTCATGGGACAATTTCGAACCAATTACAAATTCAATATAGGAGGTCTAGCAGCGAACGTCTTTCGGCTAGCTAGTATGATGACGACCAATTCAGTTGTTGAGCCACCATGAAACCCTGTCATAGTAATAACAACTCAGGTAAAACTAATTGTTCAAATCAACGCTACAAGAAGCCGTACAAAATATGTCCTATGACGATACAGAGAAGTTATTTATCGTTTTAAAATATTTTTTGTTCTATCTTTTATACCGCATAGGTCCTAATTCCCTAATGATTTGTACTAGTCAATAAGAATGATCTTGTAGTATATTTTGCATGTGAATAACATATTCGATTGCTAGTTCTTTTTTGCCTGAAAGACAGGGGGTATTCTAGCTCAGGCACGTATTATTTGCCTCTAAAAGTAAGCTCCTAGTCTATAGTAAAAACTGATGTAAGTACATTATGTTTTATCAATAAGTTAATATTATCTCTTTATTCATATTTCATCTTAAGTTAGGTTTGTACAATAATTTTATAAAAAGTAAAATTATAAAGTATTATTATTATTTAGTTATTAGGCCATATAATTGTAATATTTCTCAATCTCGGCACGTACCTCATGCTCTCTCAGCTTTCTCAGCAGCTCGTGGTAGGGCGCGGCGCGCGCCGCGGCGAGCGACGGCGGCGGCAGCCGACCCTCCATGCCGTGCAGCCAGCGACGCAAGCAACGAAGCTCGTGCGATGTATCTGAATAAGTTTCATTACTCAGGATTGCACATAAATCCACTCCCGACCCGTGGTACAACTACGATGTCCAACTGGTTGTACTACGGGGAAGTAAAGTTACCCTTAGTTCAACTTAGTTCAACTGGTTGTTCTATGGGGAAATATCTTTACCAATGGTTCAATTCGAGTGAGTTGTTCTTTCCTTGGTCCAACTAGTTGTACTACTGGGAAATGTATCTATGAACAACTACTGCTAATAAACAGAAAAAGGTTATCTATCAATGTTAAAGTGCAATGCAATTACTACCTCTTTTGATTAGTTGTCTATTGATGATATTAAAACGTTGATATTGACGCGTGACATTTCTCGTTTTCACACGATACCAAAGAAAAATGTCGGAAAATTGTGAAGATATAAAAATAATTGAGAGAAAAGGCGGTAATGTTTTATTATTTGAATTCCTAAAATGTTGAAATCCCGAAATGTTGACTTTCCCAGTAAGTTGAATATATTTTGTTTCGCAAAATGTTGAATTCTTATTATGTTGAAATATTCTAAAGTTGAATTCCCACAACGTTGACTTAAAACGATAAATAATACGAACAGTTTTGACGGAGCCCCGCGGAGCGGGGCTCCTATTTCTGGTCTGTTGGCCCTTCGGGCATCTGAAGATACCTAACGAACCTAACCTACCTACCAGTTGAACTACCCGTGGGCTGAGTAGACCCCTTGGCAGATGAAATGACCGAGTATCCCCCGACAAAATAAAAGGTGTCAACTGAGCCCGCGGGCTGAGTCGTGTGTGGGCCGAGTTGCCCCCGAAGGCAATAAATGTATATTATTTCACATAGGTATTTTGTTTTGTAGACGTTCATTTGTTTTACGCGATCATCTTATCCCCGTGGTCCAACCAGTTGGACATGATTTCACCGTTGTACCACGGGTCATAATCATAAATATTTAAAAAAAGAGTTGAACTAAGGGTAACTTTACTTCCCCGTAGTACAACCAGTTGGACATCGCAGTTGTACCACGGGTCGGTAGCCCATAAATCAAACAAAAAATAAATCCAAAGAAAGACTTTCTTTAGCGCCATCTAGTAAGCACTTGTTAAACAACAGATGCTAGTACGCCATCTAGTAAGCAATAGTAAAACTAGCCATGTTACGACGCCATCTAGTGATGCATTATAAAACAACAATTGCAGCGTCATCTAATGCCGAATAGCCACAAGTATCTTTACAACGCCATCTATTAGAATATTAGCGAACCGCGACTACAGCGTAGCTAACAAAATTTGTAACGCCATCTACACATACACTTTGGAACTACTAGGTCAGCTCTAGAAACATAACCCTCAGAGAAAGTAATGTTTACATATTTGAATAGATGGCGCTAATAACAATCATTCGCTAAACCACTTTATTAACCCGATAGGTGTCGCTGTCAATAATCTGAAAGATTACTTCGTAAATAATCAGCATACAAACCGACAGTATCAGTGCCTTCTCCGTCACGTTGAGGCTGTTCGGGGTTCAGCAGGAGGCGTAGGCCTTCCCATTTCGCATTCAAATGATCCACGCGCCACGACACCTGAATATCAAATATTGATTATTATATAATTGTGCCCAACTCGATAGGAAATATATAGTAACACATTATAACCCCCCTCAGTGTCTTGTCTATTGTCTAATTAATTATTGTCAAATCTCTGTGTACACGGCATAAATCATGGTGCCAGTTAAAGTAGATACTTTAAAAAATAAGTTGGGCGGGACCTTGATAAGTTATTGACATACACGCTGTTTGAAAAAAATATTGTTGATTGAAAATATTATTTGATTTACTCGCATTTTTGGAGAAAAGCACTATATCTGCCTCGGCGGGAATGGCAATTCGTGGATTCGTATCTATTGTCGGATTCAGCTTCGCCATCCGACAAAATCAACACATCCACGAATTGCTATTTTCAGGCCTTTGCAGAAATGTACTATACCTCGGCGCTGGCCTCCGGTATGCGCTCGAGTATGGCACTCGCCTGCTCGATGAACTTGGCTCGACGAGGCTCCACCGACACCAGTTCGGCCATGCGGCTCTGGTGACAACACAATAGAACAGTGAAGATAAAAAAGCATGATTAGCATGTTTCAGAAATGAGAGAAGTTTTGACATACGCCTAACAAAAATAAAAAAATACCATTCTTTTACGAACTTTCAACCATTGTAGCTGGCAGTGAAATTTGGTCATTGCAAGCAAGACCAACGATATAATGGGACTTCTAAACGGGCAACATTTTTACGGCAATGTGTGGCCGGCAAGTATGTGCATCTCGCTCTAGCGCACAAAGTCAGCGTAAGACAGCAATAGTTGCTGGCCAGAAATTGCAGGATAATGTGGCCCGTTTAGAAGCTCTATAACATACAAACTTAACATGACATAAACATAATTCTCGGGACTAGCATAGATTTCTTCCTCCGCTTAGGAGGGCCACTGGCAGGGCTCTCTGAACTCTGCCATCAGATGACTCCACGGCCTCTACTGGTTATCTTACCGTTATCAGCTACCTACTGCAAAGGTTCCCGGTATCATAGGGTTGGTCTCCTACTTCACTTTTCGAGAGCCACTGGCAGGGTTCTCCGAACTCTGCCACCACATGGAGCAGAGGCCACTGCTGGTTCTCTTACCGTTCTCAGCTTCCTGCTGCTGAGGTTCTCGGGACTAGAATAGATCTCCTCCTGCACTTGCGAGAGCCACTGGCATAGTTCTCCGAACTCGGCCACCAGCTGGCTCAGCGACCACTGCCGGTTGAAGCCGGCAGCCGGGTTGAGCCGCGGCAGCAATGCGGCCGGTTTGCTTGACAGCAACTCGCCGTTTGCTTCCTGGAAAAGCGAGTGAGAGGTAATTATTATAACGAATTTAAATACAAAATGTTGTAGTCCTCTTTGGATTAACGATACATCTTAATATATTATATGGGTTGCACGAAATATTATACTTACGTCCGAAATAGTACCTTCATCGTTTTCAAAGTCATGGTCCCTTAGAGTCTACACAGTTCGAATGTACAGTCGACACTCGACGTCAAAGTTATGTATTAATTTTTCGTCGTTATACAATGGAATAAGGTGCATAAGTGTAAAAAATGGCGTTGACGGCGACTGTACTTGAAGGAAAATATAACAACTGCACGCCGACCGCAATTGTTCATGTGGATTGTAGTCCGTTCGCAGAGCTAAATAATCGTCAATGATCGGCTTAATGACGAATGATATCTCCGTAGAGACTAAGTAGAGTATGTAATGTGGTCGACTTATTATAAGACTGTCATTGGAATTTGAACCTTCCACCTTGGACGGTTGACTTGCTTTTTGCATGGTTACTTTGATGTAATTCGGCCATCTCAAATAATCTCAAGTATACCTTGCAGGTGTCGATGAGGTGGTTGTCCATGATGTAGTCGTAGTGGTGCTGCAGCAGCGGCCAGAGGTCGTCGCCGGCGCTGCCGCTGGCTGCCGAGCCCCAGCTGCGCCGCCATGCTTCGCGGCATGGCTCCTTTCTGCAAGGATAATCAAAAGGTCACACATCGCAGTATAGATACGATCATCCGAAAAACGGGTGGGTATAAATGTTATAATAGATTTTTCACGAGTATCATCAGCTAGCGTTTCATCTAATTTTCTAATCTAATACTTGATACTTAATTTTAAAGTTCCGTGAATTTTCGGCCTCCTACGTTGGTGCCGAGAGTAAACTGTAGGAGATTATGAATAATCCAAAAGTAAAACCGAGATATTCTGTTTTATTTATTCTTTTATGTGTGTCAATATATAAGAAACGATATGTTATGTCTAATCTGTCAATTTGGTGACAATGACAAACGTCTTCAATTTTTTTTTTCAAGTGCAAAGGTGCTAAGTTTAGGTAGTTAATACTTACCTCTTTTTGGTGAGGCTGTGATAGGGGCGCTCCAAGTGGTCGCAGCGCGCGGGCGGCGCGGGAGCACTGCGCAGAGACGACAAAGAGAAGCTGCTCTTCATCGCGGAGTGCTCGAAGCCTGCGGTAAGCGACACACGCATCAATGTCCTGACAATGTAATAGACCTCCTCCACTCTGTTCTCTGTAGTCTGCTGCGCATATTGTACCAACTTCAGCATCACAATGAACGCTGGTATTTGTTCGAAGGAGCAGGATGTATGTTCATCAGAACTGCGTGCCATGCACTGTCACGGTTGGCCCAACATTTATTTCTAACTTAACAATGTCACTCATTCAGTAAGACGTTGATGGACCATGCCAAATTGGGTCGCGGTCTGGTCATTGGAGCGAAAAGCGGTTCATACATTTAATTAACGAACGACTGCTCGTCTCCTCACTACACGCTGGCATCCAGACCGCGGCCTTAAGGGTGTGTGGCGACAGCGGTGTACAACCTCTATAGATGTTGACCGCTGATCGCACGTGTTGTCGATGGTACGATGGTGATGACCAAAGAGTAAAGTAAGTATGTGACATGTGATGACACATTGATTTGCCAAGTTAGTAGAGCTGCTGATTTATTGGATATAGTATTATTAACAGTAATATATATAATTAATTATATACTCTCGTTAATTTTGTGATATTTCATAACGTGACTGTTATGTTAATATAGATAACGATTTAATTATTATCTGTCTTAAGAAACTCCTTTCAGGTGCAAGGACGTGTCTCAAGTTTTAAAGGACTCTTTGACGAATTGGTAGAAAAAAGTGCACAGCAACATTAGTTCTTTCGAATAAATTGCGTTTTCATACAACTGCGTATTCGAAAATTACTGCGGTAAGCGCATTTACTTATCCACAATATCAAAAAAAAAACATGTCATTGGACCAAAAACGTAGCAGTATCATTATGCAAACCCATTAATAAGCAAATCTTCTAAATACGCGTAACCCACAAGGCTATTACAGCACAATAAGAGCAGTAGGTTACCGCAGCGCATTATAAGGAAAGCACGGTCGTCTCTCGAACACAACCGCCGGCCACAGCCCACAAGTGGCAAACACGATGCTTTCGTGTTCGGGAAATGTGGCATTATGTCGCTTTTCTAACACAACTGGGATACCTTGTGGTCATCAATTATGCAATTAGACGTGTTCGTTTTAGCCATTACTTTATCGATATCTGGCCAACCATCGTTAGTGTTATTACACTAACGAACGAACGATTTGATGGAATATAATGACTGTCATGACATGAGTCGTTGCCACAAAAAAATACAAGCGAACAAGAAGCTCACAAACTTCTGAACAAGGCGTTGTCGAGGCGTTGAAGCGTGTTTTATTTTTAGCACTTTTGCCTGTTATCATATATTTGATTAGGATTAGGATTAGGACACATATATATTATTACTTATTTACACTATAGTACCTAAAGTTATTTAATAATATGGAAGGAAATAAAAAAACCAATACTCACTTGCGGACATCTTGAATAATCCTCAGGGAACTTCTAATTGAATCAATTTATTCTTAAATCAACATTAGCTTTCCCTCTTTGTACTGCTTCATCAATTCCTTAATCTTTGTACTACTTTAAAAATTGATATTCAAATCCTCTTATCATTACAGTCTAAATTGCTTCGTGTTAAAAGTGTTATGGCGACTAGATTCGTTATATTAAAATTAAGTACAATAAATTAGTGCGTCGATCATGTAATCTGGAGGGATTCATGAATATGCGCGGGCTGGTTTTGGTCGGTAGGTCGGTGGTCACATCTTGCGCGTGCGCTGGCGCGGCCTGCCTCGCTGCTTCTGCTGCCCGGACGATCCTGGAGCGACAGAAAATACTATGTTAGACACACGCTATTTGAAGATCATGTTTTTGGAGACGGTTAACCTAGGCCTAGTTAGTGACCCTAGGGGTAATCACATAACATTTCCAACGCGCGTTAGGACACTCCAACTGTCATTTTCCCATACAAAAACGGACATTTAGATCTAACTGACGCGCTTACAATGCGTTACGTGATCGACCTGTCTGCCTACGAAGGGGCTGAACCTACTAGTCCACATATAACTCAATTCTCCCCGTTAGAACATAATTAACTATTTTTCTATCAACATATCATCAACAGAGAGCTTATTGTATACCAGGGGGGGGACAGTGACATACCCGTTGACGTTTGATATCGATAGATCTACCATCTTCTGGTGCATCCATAAACCTACTATTGCGCAAAGTAGATTTTCGGTTACTTAAATAATATCACAGGATGTCGCTACAAAATCCATGTAAAACTATGAGTCATAAATTGTTTTAAATATTATTCGTTAATAGTATTTTGCATTGAAATAACATAACATTATTTAATAATATAATTTTCATTAATTCATTTATTTCTTATATTAATTTTATTTTTCACTTGGCCACATTTGCCTAACCGACCGCTATGGCTTTGATAGTCTTTGGTTTTGACCACATAGGACTTTTCTATGTTTTGACGGCAGCCGCCAAATTTAATTGAAAATGTCCAAATTATGTGCTTTTGGCTGTAAAACCAATGGTAAGTTTATATTTGGCGTATTACATGATTCGTTAACAATAACAGTCAAACTAGATGTTAACTTGTCTTAAACCACGGACGTTTACTGTTTCAGATATACCAACCCATCGTTTCCCAAATCCCCATAAGTTTTTTGAGCAATTCAAATCTTGGGTCGCTCTTGTTGGTGGAAAGTTAGAGACATCATCCGATTATGACTATTATAGGAAGAAGATTATTTGTGATAAGCATTTCACAGATGCTGACAAAACCCATCATAAGAACTGGTTGAATAGATTAGCAGTGCCTTCGCTTTATTTACCTGGTAAGTTTCAGCTGAAATACGTAGAAAACCTTCTTTATTTTATTGGTGCGTCCAGACAAGTGACCGTGGCGATGATATACTTAAGATATGAAAAAAACACTGAAATACGTAGGAAACATTCATTATTTTGATGAATTATAAATACAACCGGCAAACCTCAAGCTCAGCCTGTGCTGTCAAGGATATTATGAGGATAATTATATAGATATTTAAAACTTTATATTTGTGTAACTTACAGACCCATCGGGAACTTTGCGTACCCCTCAGTCTAACATAAATGGACAAGCCTCTACCTCGTACACTACTACTAACTTAGAACAAGTCCCGCGCCCAGTGCCGCCGCAAACTGCAGTACCAACACCAAATATGGGTAAGATTATATACTGAGACTTGGTGACAAATATACAGGGTGTTTGCTCCATCGTTTGCCAAATTAAAACGGCAGGTAGGTTGGGTCGTTAGCTACCTTTTCCCGCCTCCAAAAAATTTTCGTGTCCACTGGTTTTTTTTTTGTATTCTCTTAAAATAATTTAGAAATTTTCTATAAGCTTACGCGTTTCAACTTGAATTAAAATAAAAGAAGAGGTAGAGCCTAATTTTTTATTTTATTGTAATGTGTAATGTTGTACGGCTCTATCAAAGTCAAAATTATTTGCAAGTAACGTCTACTTATTTTTTTATTAACCCTCAACAAAAAAGTAAGATGCAAGAATTACGTCTTGGGTAACTTTGATTTGCAATAAAAAAAGGCACTACCATTTCCTATTTTTTTAAATTCCAGTTGAAACGCGTTAGCATATAGAAAATTTCTAAATTATTTTAAAATAATACAAAAAAAAACCAGTGGACACAAAACTAATAACCCAACCTACCTGCTGTTTTAATTTGGCAAACGATGGAGCAAACACCCTGTATACATTCACACGTGTAATAGACATGGTACATACATACATACATACATACATTCACGCCTTTATTCCCAAAAGGGGTAGGCAGAGCACATGAAACGTACGTTCCAGCGCCACTTTTAGCTAATAGACATGGTAATTATATTTATATGAAAAGGACACACTTAAAACTAAGATAATCTCTGCGGTTCTCGTTTATGACCACAGTGATCTCCTCTTATACGGGAAGGTACCTACCTACGGCACCAAGCGGTGAAAGCACTTCCCCATGTGATGGAGATAGAGCTATATCATGGACATCGTTTGTAATGTGCTTTAGGTCAAAATCAGCGTTGTCCTTTTTATATAACCTATGGATGGAGTATTAAAACAAACTTTATAATTTTCCAGGAGTAATTCAAGACACGGCTGCTAAAATTCGTGAAATTGTCATCACGGAGCACAACTACACCGTGATAAGCCGACCAAAATGGACAAACACAAAACGTAATTCATATATATTATCCACAATGCCCGCGCGTGGAATTCGGTCTGTGTCGTCTCGTAATCGTCACCCATCCCTCCATCCCACGCGGTGGAATAAAATAAATTGTTTTGCATGTCCGACTTTCACTCCTCGATATACCAAATTTCATTAAAACCAATTATAAACTGTAGCCGTCAAAAAGTGACAGACATAATTAGTTACTTGTACATTTAAGACAGAAAGGCTCCTATGCAGCTAAATTTAAATCCTTCCTCCTCCTTTTAAAGTCGCTATACTACTTCCTATATTACTAAGTTTTTTTCTATTATAACTGTTTTAATTTATCAATAACAATATTTTAAAATGAACCCAAGAGGGTGTTCCTTAAGATTACCATAATATATATTTTTGCAGATGGTTTAACAACAAAATCGGCTTGCACCAGCATAGTACACCCACTACGTACAAAAATCAAGCGCCTACGTACGGAAATCTCAAGGCTACGCAAAAAGGAAAAGTCATTTACAGCGAGACTAGCAAATGCCGAAGACTTAGCTAGCAATACCGCATTTCAAGATGTCATCAGAAACATGACTAAGCCGGCTCGGCTTTTTCTTCAAATGCAAAAGCAGGCATCAAAGAAATCAAAAGGAAGACGTTTTACAATTGAACAGAAAGTGCTTTCACTCTCTATATATAAAAAAAGTCCGAAATGCTATGCAATGTTGAATAAATATTTTACGCTGCCATCTATGAAGGCAATGAAGCGATTATTAAGCCAAATTAAGCTTCGACCGGGAATCAACCACATAATTTAAAAAAAAATACGGCAAACGGTCGCTAACCAAAACGTATCTGACCGCTTATGTAGTCTTATGTTTGACGAAATGTCTTTGACACCGCAGTTGTTCTATAATGCACAAAAGGATACCATACCATCGAAGGCTTTGCTTGCAATCAGGAGAAGATACCAACCAAGGTGATACTCGTATACCTAGTCATAACAGGCTTGCGGGTTGACGTTGATTTTTGGGACACCTGTATACATCTCCAAGAATGTAACAATAATAACTAGCGACCCGCCCTGGCTTCGCACGGGTAGGTACTATATTATACATATAAACCTTCCTCTTGAATCACTATCTATTAAAAAAACCGCATCAAAATCCGTTGCGCAGTTTTAAAGATCTAAGCATACATAGGGACAGACAGCGGGAAGCGACTTTGTTTTATACTATGTAGTGAATGTTACATGTTATTTAAGTGTGAAACAAGTAAATTTTGACATAAATGTTAATTGTTAACTCCGATTTGAGGTTTTTTTCCGAACCGGTGGCAGTATATCGACATTCATCGGTGCATGTAATATGTCTAATTTGATGAATAAATAACTGTGACTTGAGTAAATAACGTACCTTTGTAATACAAAAACATGTCTGGTATTTGTTTCATTGCCAGTATTTGCAGTTTAAGCCAGGTTTAGACGAAGCCAGTGAGCCAGCACTGAAAAATAGGCCGGCGCTCTATATTCCCGCCAGCCAGTGCTTTACATACAATTTCGTTTTACTGGCGGCCAGCACTGGCTTCGTCTAAAGCTGGCTTTACGGTACAAAGAGTTATACCTTAAACAATATTATATGATAATGTTAAATAAAATTCGTATCAGTCACAGAGTAGGTATGTAAATTTGTAAAATCACTAGTGATATTTGAGATTATTATTATTGAGTTGCTTTTTTATGTACCTACCTACTATATTTTGCCCCCGTGTGGTGTCGGGTTAGAATTTCAACTGCGATATCACATTTTGTCAATCTTTTATACCAACTATTATGCTAAAAGTGGCACTGGAACATACGTTTTGGGAATAAAGGCGTATTATGTATGAATGTATATTTTGCGAATGAAATATGTTGTTTGTAGGAACAACAGGATAGAATCAACCAATCACCATGGTAGGAATTCTTGTAAGTTGGTCATTTACGCATAAATTGTAAATATTTCGTGAAATAAATGAAGAATCATCTGCTTGACTTGACATTTTATCCAATATTTTATTTGTTCGTGTTAATATTTCACTTACACTGTCACTTTAGAATGCATTTTCTACTTCGGAGCTAAACATGTCGATGTAATTTCTTTCGACCACAAAAGGATTTGTGGTTGGAATAATTAAAATCGACGCTCTAAAGCTTACCTGCACGGCTATCATGAGACGGCCGCGACATACTCTCGATTTTTCTCGCACTATACCTCTTTTTCTAAGTGTTCTAATAAGAAAAGACGGATAGTGCGAGAAAAATCGAAATTTTATGTCGCGGCTGGGCCGATTTCTCTATCGTTGTCGATTTAAAATTTTCGGCAGAATTTGATGAAATTCGGTAGGTTTGAAGAGCTTTTGATTCTAAGAATCCCATTGAGTTAAGAATATCCCATACGATTTGTGACTCAATGTAGGACATTGTACAGAATCACGAGCTTTTACAACCTATCAGATTTATCCAATTCTGAGGAAAAAAATCGACAACGATAGAAAAGTTTGCCCAACTAGTAGTAAAATATGCTTTGCATGTATGTGTAGGTACTGGTTCTACACGCACACATGCATAGTTAGTTTCGGATGCAATTAAAAGATGGCACTGTCAAAAAGGTTTCCATTAAACGCTTCAAGAGGGCACTCTTTACCTATATACTTACTTTACTCTTTGTTGTATACATTTTATAAAAAGATATTAAATGAACTTTTACTGACAATTTTAATTAAGCGTGAAAACTGGTGAACCTTAATCTACAACGGTCGTTTGTCAAACCATTCATTGTATTTAAATAGCCATTTGCTCATACAAATTAATGGAAACTTAGTATACAAAACATAACATAGTTTCCTCAAAAATATTTAGTTTCATATGGCTTTGACAGAAAAACCGATTGTTTCCATGGCGGTGTGACGACGTAACGCCCAGGGCGGCGGCGCGGCGAATGGAAAGCGACGGACGGGTGTTTTCTTTCACAGTTTCGCACCGTCTGCAGATTTACAATTTACATGAACCAGCAGATTAAGTAATGACGCGAACTGGGAGTTTTTTTTTTTCAAAGCTACGCACGATCTTTAAAATGTTTTGGACTCAATTATATGAAATGAAATGAATGATTAATAATATAAGAACAATTAAAGAATGTGGGTAAAAATGAGATCATCGAAAGAAATTAGCAGCGATTTTACAAATATATGCGTTTAAAATCATAAAATATATATGTAAAGTTTACAAGATCGACTTCCACCACACATCCTACGATCATATCCAGATCTGTATTTTTTTCAGACTTCCGTTGAAGGGGCTTGTTTCCATTAAGAGTCCTTATTCCTACAGAGTGCGTATTTTGCAAAATGCTTCCTTTTCATTCAAGATTACGACGTTAGTATTTATTCAAAAACTGATAAACGTACTGAAATAATCATTTTTTTAAACTCTAATCATTTCTTAAATAAATATTTCGGCGAAGACTAAGCGCGCGGCGTTGATTTATACGTCATTAAAAAGATATATAAATTTACGGCAAGGTAGGTCCTATAGTTATGATATTTTTTTTATGAGTTAACAAAGTTACAGTTTGCTATAATATTATTTTTAGGGTAAAATATACAATTTGCGGCAAAAAAAAAAGAATGTAATCCTGTTTTCACCAAAAAAATTAAGAAAACGGAAGGTATTTTATATGTGAATGATATTTTTTTTAATGATTTTGATTTTCAATTATGTCAGCCCCTCGTACAAGATATGGTGAATTGAACTGTAATCATTCATGTACCAAATCATTCTTGTTTACTGCAAAATTGGGAACCGAACCGACACGTTACACTGCAAAATTTAAAAAAGACTCAATAAAACTCATTTATTTTAGGTTTAGAAACAGGAAATGAAAATTTGAACTTTGTTAGCCCCTAGTTTAAGAAATGATTATTTAAGTACGTTATAAGTTTTTGAATAAATACTAATAGTTACGTCGTAATCTTGAATGAAAAAGGAAGCATTTTGCAAAATACGCTCGTCAGGCGTAAGGACTCTTAATAAACAAAATAATATTGAAAACGAGTCCATTGCCTAATTGTTGATCTAGAAATTTAGAAATATCACACATTCCCACTTTGTAATTGACTGGCTGTGATAGGGTGTTCCGAAGACCATGAACATGGACTAAAAAATCAAAAGTGTATCAATGATCGGATATGTAATGGCATATTGCAAAACCAGATCCGCAACATTCCTCGAAACCATTAACACGAACTGGCCATTCCCAGAACCTGAGATCGATTGATTCAGCACCCATTATCGTACCATGACCACAGCCATGACTGATGGGCCGCCATCAACTTTCACCCGCGGAAGCGTGGTCGCAGCCACTTACTGCCACTTTGTGTCTCTTTAATCATGGTTCTATGGTGACAAGCTCGTTGATATCGTCTATCGGTGACACACCGAAAATGCGCGGGCAACTAGATCGATGCGCTTCCGCTATCGCTGTAAGTTAAAGCATACAGCCTTTTCATTCAGTGGACCAAACAGTAATAAGATACTTAGGATTAGCAATTACATGACTTATATGAGTGATCAAAATCGTGATTGATACCGAGAGGGAGAACAATGCTCTAATCTAATCGATGTGTTATCTTAGGTCTTCGCAGATTTAAATTAACCGACGAGATATTTTCACAGCACGCTACTAATAAGTAATCGTGGTTCACGTAGTTGGGCTGGTCGGATAAAATTATTGTTCTGCACGGCTATCACGCGACGGCGCGCGAGCTCTCTCGATTTTTCTCGCACTATCCGTCTCTCTCTAATTAGAAGACTTAGAACATGAGGTATGCGAGAAAAATCGAGAGTATGTCGCGGCCGTCCCATGATAGACGTGCTGTACATGGAAACATTGTAAACAACTCATGGAACGCTCCCTATGTCTATACTAGTAAATAAACCTAATTACAAAAAGTGTGCAGTTGCAAATTAGCAACAGATGCGGACTCTGCCACCCTGCTAATACAAAAATGTATAACGTACATATGTATGGATAAACGCGTGATGCCAAGGATAAAAAAGTCGTTCTCGAGGCAGGTGGGTCTTCAAACACACTAAAACCTGCTCCTAATCTTGCCAGGCTGGCTCCTGCTCCCCGTTAACTTATTTTAACAGTCTTCCGGCACTCGACAGTTCCTTGCTTTTTAGAGCCCCGTTATACGTAGCACATACACCAGTAAGTATAATTCAATACACCAGGACAAGTTTCCGATTCGTCTTAGTGATGTCGTTTTATTAGAAGTGGTCAGTTATCGAGCAGAATAATGATTTCGTATAAGTACGTACTAAGTATAGGGAAAGGGGGACCCCATCCATTTTACATAGGTACTAAAATTGTTTTCTAATCGGTTTATTAATTTTAATGTCGAGGTTCTTAATTCGACTTCACTAGTAGGTATTGAATAGGTAACCTATTTAAGGCCAGTATTTATTTTATTTCATATTAAATACATATTGTAATTATCGATAGACGGAACCCTGTGTTTACATTTACAAGTCTTACTCGGCCACTGGGAGAGTTCAATCTCTTATATTTGTGAAGTGATCTTTCCGAGAATAAAGTGAACGAAACTAGAAATACACGGGTATAGTTTTACGATCATTTGACTCTCTCTTTGACATTTGATAGATGAGGAACTAATCACGTTAATGGTTTTACTCATTTTACAAAAATAGGAAGCATTGATTTTAAACAGCAACAACTTGTGTAAGAACAGAAGTTATAAGACAAGCATTTCAAATATGAATGATGTTTAAACTGCGACGCAAATACATCAGTGTCATCGATCAGAATGGACATGTAGCGACGGTCAAACAATTTGACAAATAGGTAATTAGTGCAAACTGCAAAATGAGAAGTAGTTACAGGCCTTTCGTGAATAAACTTTTATAAATAAGAGCGGTACTTACCCTACCCAAGTATCTTACGCGGACTATTTTTCGCACCGTTGATAGTTTTTGACTTTCGTAGCTGCACTATTTTTCTATTTATAGTTGAATTGAAGAAACAACGAAATTTCACTTCAATTTTCGCATATCGGATTGTGTAGGCTACTACCTACCTATTTATAACTTCGTGAAGCGGCTCAAACATTTTGACCAATAAATATAGCGCGTAATGAATACGGTTCAATATCGAATACCTCACCATGAGCCTAGTGGGAGGTCTCACTGATGAGGTTCTCACCATAAACCGTCCCCGGTCTTCCGAAAATGTCGCTGCATGCAACAGTGCAACAACAGTTACGTCACTCCGTTCGACAATGTACCTACCGTCGATAAATTTTCGCATAAATGCGTAACGACAGATTGTGGTGTTGGCTCCGCGTTATGGATTTAACTACTTCCTGCGCCAGCGCAACGTTAACCGGGGGCTGTTCAGAATTCTAAAATACCTAATGGTCGATAATAGATTGGTAATATATTTGTTGCGTGACCACAGGGCTGTATTCAGACTTAAGTTATTGTGCGCGCTGATAGCAAGCATGATATAGCGATTCCATCTCTGGATCAACTTGTAAAATCAAGCTATCGGTGTTTCATTTAAGGTAACGTCTGTCTGAAGTAATCATGATGGGTTCAAAATATATCTTAAACATGTACCTACATATATCTGAATCCACGAACCCGTGGGAACATGCCGGAAAAATGCATTATCAAAAAAATATTAATTAAAATAAAACCACAGGCTTCAAGACACATGAAACCTGACACACTAAACTTATTATGGATATGAATGTAATATTCGAAAGCTATTAAAAACTCTCGAAAACACACGATAATGGAGCGAGTATTATCTTTTAACTTTTCAAGAATTCCTGCAATTTTTCTGAATGGAAACTATGGAAAGTCGCTCACGGTTACTCCCGCTGTGATCGTTGTGGTTTGCTATATATTCCTGAAATAATTATGCTGAAAAAAAAACAATACCTAAACGTAAGGCAACAAGCCAATTCGACATGAAACAAATCAATACGACATCCATTTAACAAAGGTTCTGTAACATACCTAACTACCGTCCAAACATTGACTTTCTAGACGTTAACCTATAAAGCAGGGTGGCTCGGAACCCTAGGTACAACAATTTAATCTGTCGACTAACGGTAAACGTATTGGAGTTAAAATTTATGGCCCCTAGATAATGGCCGCCTGCCTGTGTGTCGTGCGAGGCATTATAACCTACAACTGGCTCTGTGCTGCATAACACTGGCCAATATTATGCACAATTGAATTACAATGTTCAAAGCGTTTATGAAACTAATAGGTTTGTGTTGCATGGTGTGGAATTTCGGCCATACATAATACCTACTTGGAATGCAACTTATGAACTAAAAACACTTGCACTTGGCCGGTGCGTGTCTGGCCACGCGCAGTGTAGGGTTTCGTAGTTGCCTGTCTGTCTCAGTTAAATCGACGTGCGGAGTGCGGTTGCGTCGGCCGAATTTGTACGAAAATTGGGGGCACACGACTCGAAGGCTGGGAGAATAAGGGCTTTAAAGCCCAATATCTCGCAAACGAATTACTGATTTGAAAGAAACCCATAATATTTTTTCCAACGATACCCCACACCATGGGTTTAAATAGAAAAAAATTACATCCCCGCTTTAAGTGTAGGGGAGGTACCCTAAATATTTTTTTTTCTAAATTTTATTGTACTGTTTTGTCGGCGTGATTAATTTATATACCCACGCCGAATCACAGTTTTCTAGTAGTAATGGTTACTAGCTAAGCCGAAGACGGACATGGCGAAACTATAAGGGTTCCTTGTTGACTACGGAACCCTAAAAACCAATAGACCTGCGATTAAGAGATTTAAAAATATAATAAGTGTACTGTCTAATAATTGAAGCTGTGTAAACATGTTATCGTGGAATGGGGTTACTTTAGGAAAAAATGGGGCTACTTTGATCATTACATTAAAAATATTGTATGAAAGCCAAACTATTTGAAATTAAGAAGATTTAATCGAGTAAACAGCGACTGATAGAATACTAATATATTCGCTGCCGCAGTTCACCCACAAGTAAAATCAATGATTTCGGAGTAAAACCTATTTGATCAAAGGCGCCCCCTGAATCAAATCAAATTCCATCGGTACTCTTATGCTATCCAGCTTTTCTATAATCCAATTGACACACCCCGCAGAGTGTAATGATTGTTTTGTAGTATATTTCCATAAACAAATATTTCATTATTATGATGAAGTCCGTGTGTAAAAAAAATCTTAATATAACAGCAAATTAAGTAATTAATGGAATAGACGATTTATATTCCTCAAACAATGAACAATACAGCACGTAAAAGTAGATAACAGTTAATATTGCTTATTCAGTTAATGACTTATTTCGTTTCAAGGTCGTAGAAAGTAATAAACCCTATCGATCTATGTTCCGTTACCGTGCGAAATCCGGACAATGCAAAAAACAACTTTCCTTTAGAGAATAACCCGATGATTACCTACCAAATTAAATTTTAATTTGAAAATAATCATTAAAACAAAAGAGCAAGTGCGGATGTTTCGCGAATCACAAAACAAATGAGAGGTGATAGATGAGGCGAGGAACAGGCGAATCATTGTTTGCGAAAGGTAAGAGACATCAATCATATTTGCCGACTGACTAATGAATGTAATGATACATACGGCTATTTTGGCCGCAATGGTTTGTCCAAACATTAGAAAATTTAGCGAGGAGAAAGATAGAAATGTTGATATTCAGTCTGAGTGATGAATTAGGTAATATCCCAACATATGCCTTATTAAATGTAATCGCCTCATCAACTCTCATTTTCACTTAAATTCTTCGTCTGTGATTTGGCGGCGTGATAGTGTCATCTACGCCCTTTGTCTGTCTGGCTTCCATCAAACATAATGTTTTTCTGCCACGGCGACTGTAAGTTCCGCAGCACTGATAACAATACGCCTTTCTCGCGATGAGCAGACAATGGGGAGCGGTGGTATAAAGGTTTATTCTGTCATGTGTCAGGTGCTTATGGCACAAGGGATAAGAGCTTGGCTAATTTTGATATAGGTATCGCGCTAAATAAGTAAACTCGATGTTTGCGTGTCTACATTTGGAGGTGATACCTAGTTATACAATTGAAGGCAACTGGGAAAAATATATTAATAAATGTCACTAGAACTTTAACTTTTTGAGTTTAAATTATAATTTTAAAATGACTGTCCCTTTTGTTTTTGGCTAAATATTAAAAGAGATAAAACAGAATCATTATTCAAGACACGATTTATTAAGGAACGGTATTAACATTACACGAAGAGTAGGTATTTCATATTAAATACCACGTCAGTCCTACTTTCTCAGCAAATATTCGAATACCTTGAGGAATCGGTCGCATTTCCTGCTTTCATCCATTACAGATCTTATAAGCAAATAAGTATTTAAGTAATAATTGCAGAGTACTTTCATAACTTATCGTCATCGCACTTCAGAGAATTTACGTCGCAAATATCTGCTTATCCTATTAATATTATAAATAAATGCGAAAGTTTCGATGTTTGGATGTTTTGATGTTGTTTGTAAGCTGATTTAGATGAAATTTTGCACGTAGATAGTTAATAGCCTTAATTAAAATATAGTTTTTTCATATCCCAGGTCCACGCAGACAAAGTCGCGGGCGGAAGCTAGTATGTCTATATAGCATAGATGGGTCATTCTCAGAGGGCACGCTTTTTGGGCGTCGGGTAGAATAACTTTGTATTCTTGCATATATATGGCATACAAAAAATTTTGGAGGGTAGTTTTAGTTTTATTCTACCTGTAGCAGTTGTAATTTTGAAGATACTCTGTTGAAAACCAGTAATAAAAAAATTAAAAGCCTACTTTTATCATGCTCCATCAAGCGTACAGACTCCAAAATTTGGGACAAACCCCTTTGCAACTCGGTAACTACTTCTACTACCTAACACCGGGCACTTTTTTATTATAGTCAGTTAAACAAATTTACATTTTGTTATGTTGATTGTTATTACACATGCTTGTTTTTTTGCAAAATAAAGAAATATGATTTTTTCTCCGCGCGTACAAAGGAGAATGGGCATTTTGTACCATGAGTGTATACAGTTGAGACATGTCTCGTTTGAAAGGTCTTAACCATGGCATTATTTCATTATATGGGACCAATGTTGAACGGCGTGCAGGGGTCTAGTAATTAACCAAAGTATGTAAAACATAAAAACTGTTAATTAACAAAATCCAATTGGTATAATCAGTAAAACGGTATCTAACATAAAAGAACATGACAATTAGCTTATGTTAGGCTACCAACACCGACGCTGAAATATTTACAGGGCTGGAATTAAGTAATCAAAGATATGTGTGAATGAAAAATCGGCTACTGTGCAAAGATGCCCACGTGTATACAATAGCGACATATACTACATTATAGGCTAGGATATACGTTATTTTTTATTAATTACAACTTTGTTCCAACGCGTGCAGGGGTAAGATTATAATGATTTGTTGAGGCTAACGCTCAATTAACGCTACGCTAATTGATGGTATAAACTTCTTCTACTGGACACTAGATGTCTGTAGTAGTACATATCTCAGTTGATATAATATTATGTATTATAGCAGCTAAGTCGATAGTCTAGCTCTAGCACAAAGAGGTTTGCATTCATTAAAAATAAAATTCTGACACGTCGTGTCAGTCACCACATGTCATATGGAAATAAATACAATATTTGTCAAGTGATCAAATATTTTAATATTCTAGCATAATTTATTATCCTGGTGTGAAATCAAGTCTAAATTGATTATTTGCATATTTTGGTGAGTATCTGTCGTGTTAATCTACGAATTTTATGATTTTATATTGTATCAACGGAAAAGGATCGTAGGGATTAGGCTGCCTCGCTCAATCTCGCTCAATATCGTACAAAAGTTGTACGAGCCTCAGTCTCCTAAAAAATGGACGAGTTCTCGCAAGACCACGATTGCATTCACTAGACAGTATTGTTTGTCATCATCGTAGTATTACAACAATTTTTATCATAAATAGGTAAAGTTAGTGAATATGTAAGTTTGTGTGAAGGGAGTTCATTCGTAGGCTGACCATTGGATGACGGTAGTCCTTTTACTAGGCGTGGAGATTCCATTCAAAGAATTAACAGTTTGATGAGGGGGGGGAAAGGCAATAATCGACAAAAAACGATGACGTAATATATGGACCAGCCCCTAGCTTCTAGCGTGTGAAGCAGCGTGGACAGCTAGTCTATACTAATATCATAAAGAGGAAAAGTCTGTGAGATTGGAGCATTGTAAGCTTGTCAGGATTTAAGTTTGTATGTATCGCCGGCACTACGGGACCGATTAAAAAAATTTTTTTTGGGACGCACATAGTCTATATTTTATTCCGCGGGATTGCCTGTGTTCTTTGCAATACGCGATTGATGCCTTGTGGTCAGCTAGTTTTCACTTTTATTCAAATCTATACTTCAATTAGGTACTATCTATACTAATATTATAGAAAGGAAAAGTCGTTGAGGTTTGTGTCTTTGTTTCGTTTTAGTTTGTAAGTTTGTATGTAATGGGAATCTCCGGATGCACTTGTCCGATTTCATAAATTCTTTCACCTGTGTACTGACTGACTTTCCTTTCCGGTTGGACATATTGTATCCTGCGAATTTACATGCGTTCCGTGCAATACGGGGGTGAAACCTGGCGGGCAGCTAGTAATATTATAAATGTGTAATAGTATAATGTGAACTGCTAAATAATGGAATTAGCTCCCGTTATTTCTATTTCTCACTAACATTTATGATTTGGGTGCCTTCAAAACAAGAGTGAATAGGTTATTACTGAACCGTGTGTGTATCTAACTCTGTCGTCAGGCGCTTACCACCAGGGGAGCTAGCACAACTGACGCCGCGCCGCGATGCGAGTTTAGAAAGATCTACCCTCCTCCTTCGAATTTGCACGGTGCAAGTGAGACAGGGGGCGCTCAGTCGCGCGCGAAGCGACTTGTCGGCAAGTTGTGCTAGACGTACAGGTGAGACTACGAGCAAAACTGGACTATGTATATTATACGTTCAGCTTACGACGGAGGCAAACAATACGGCTTGCCATTTGGTAAGCAGAAAATGACACCCTGTAGACCCTCGCGAAGAATCACAAGCGCGTTGTTGACCCTATATCGTTTAAGAAATTGGTTGTGTTGATAGCTCGAGACAAATGCTGGTCCCACCCGCTCAACATCGAGGCCGCGCTTCGTCGGGAGTTCTGGTGACTTTACGCTCCACCACACAACACCATATACATATATACCATATATCACCTACCTATAAATCGAGTAGTTAGTAGTGTTATGACTGTGATCTTCTGTAAGGCGGATATACTATGCCAGTAAGACAGGTCCAAATGCCAGTGACGTAACATTCAGCTGTGCCGGCTGTGAGGCGTCTTCTCTGACTGCGTGTACTTACATACACACAGGTATACCTACACAATCTATACATCAATATTTGAGATGATTAAATCTCATTTTACAATATTGTAGCAACTGCAATATGAATTGTATGTATGTATGTTTGTATGTATGTTTGTATGTATGTATGTCAATTCTTTATTGTACATGGTACAGAACACAACAACTAAAGAATAACTGAAGAACAGATGATACATGTACAAAGGCGAACTTATCCCTGAGAGGGATTTCTTCCAGCTAACCTTTGAGCAATTGTATTGCGTGTATTTACTTAGTAGGTAAGTACTAAGTAACCATCATTCTAGAGCTAGAGGAAGTAATATCATATTACCAGTTTTTTCATCTGTGTAGGTTTACGAGTAGGTAGATGTAACGTTATTTTGTTACTTGGCCAAATAAAGAAACTTGAATCTTGGTACAATACCTACCATTTCATTTTATTTTGCCCAAACGGTAAGTCGTAGGGCATTTACGTACCGCTAAGATCTAATTGAAAAATAAACACTTACCTATGTCTCGTCCCCGTATAAAAACCAAACGCCGTCGCGTTTATATGGCCATTAGCTACCGTCGTACCTACACTTATAAATAGATCGAATATGAATTGTTGCAGAACGGGAGTCATAGTGGGATTTCTCAAATGTTCCACTCCACTTTTTTTTGCACTAGTGTGGAACTTTCAGAAAACGTCCTACCCATATTATGCCCCATGAAATGGGAATTCTCTGCAAAACACGGACAGAGCCGTGGGACCAGGTACAAATAAAGAAGATACTTATTTTCAATACTTATAATAGTAACCGTATGGCCCGTCTGATGGTAAGAGGACAACAAACCCCACTGAGGCTTGCAACCTCGTCCATGTCACATGCGCATAGCCCGGCAACATTGTGAAAAATACTCTCCTTTGGTTTCCTGTCGTGTTTCTTTTTTCTTAAACACTATAGTCTAACATAGTAGGCACCAAGTAGTAATACCGTATCAGACATAAACTCCCACATCGAACGTATAGGTGTGTGTATGTATGTGGACAAGAAAATGCAATTTCACGGGCTACAGTCCAAACGGGTTGATAGATTTTGACATAGTATATGTTAATATTATACATATAGTAGTTTACATAGTTTCCAAACGGATTAAGTGATTTGAGTGTGTTTTTACCCTAACTGCCGAAGGAGAGGAGGGTTATGTTTTTCGAGCGAATGTATGTATGTATGTGACCTTATTCTTTGGCACGTCCTGCAGCCTAAAGCGTTTGACGGATTTCGACATATGAGGTGATTCCTCTTAATCGTGGGAGTGACATAGGCTATAAGTACAATTTGAAAAAAGCAGTTGGGTTTTTTGAGAAATCTTTTCATTTCATTATTTAATTGAATGTCTTGTCTCTGCAGATGGTTTAGTCGAATTCAAAGCTATGCATAAAGTTAACTGTTAAAGTTAAATGTTTGTTGTGTCGAGGTTGCTTTACATATTTAGGGTTCCGTAGTCAACAAGGAACCCTTATATTTTCGCCATATCCATCTGTGCGCCCGTCTATCCGTCTGTCCGTCCGTCCGTCCGTCCATCCGTCCGTCTGTCCGCCTGTTGTCTGCCCTTCCGTCCGTTCGTCCGTCCGTCCGTCCGCCTGTTGTCAGTCCGTCTTTCCGTCCGTCCGTCCGTCCGTCTGTCCAACTGTCTATTCGTCTGTCCGTCTGTCCATCCGTTCGTCTGCCTGTTGTCTGTCCGTCCCTCCGTCCGTCTGTCCGCCTGCTGTCCGTCCGTCTGCCCGCCCGTCTTTCCGTCTGTCTGTCCGTCCGTCCGTCCGTCCGTAGGTCTGTCCCCCTGTTGTCTGTCCGTTTGTCCATCTGTCTGTCTGTCCGTCCGTCTGTCCGTCCTTCTGTCCAACTGTTGTCTGTCCGTCTGTCCGTCCGTCTGTCCTCCTGTTCTCTGTCCGTCCGTCTGTCCGTTCGTCCGTCTGTCCGTGTGCCGCTAACGCCGCGGCACAATCATATTTAGTACAAAAATGCTTCTGCCGCACACCGGTAGAATCCCGCCTTAACTAAGACAGACAGGCAACTACGGAACCCTACACTGCGCGTGGCCTGACATGCACTTGGCTTCCGTCAGTCTGTCTGCCTAACCGATTAACCGTTCGTCGATTTGCTGAGATGTCGCCAAGTCAGCCACGATGTATGTATAGCTACATACCTAAATGTGTGTGTCTGTGTCTCCGACTATGTTTCAGTCCGTCTGTCTGTCTGCCTATCCGACAAACAAAACTGCGACCTCGCAGACTTTTCCTCGTAATAATTAGTAAAAAAGTAAGTATAGTTATATGTATTACCTACAGATTACGACGATGGCAAACAAGCATACGGATTGCCTAATGGTAAGCAGTGAACAGACACGCTGTATACCCCTTTAGATCCTCGCGACACCAGAAGAATCACAATTGCGTTGTTTTATTTTAACAGAGTTGTGTTTTTATTATTTCGTAGAATTTTAAATAGCCATACTCATTTTATATTTCCAACGTTAATGTTTTCTAATTGTGGATGCCAGGATAGATGTTAGTCGATTATAATTCCTAAGTATTTCATCAATACAAAAGAATACTTGTAAGAATACAGTTAATCTTTCTTTGAAGCACAGGGTTTGTCAATCAAGACTAAGAATTCTAGAGTAATCCCCACGTTGGCTCAGTGGGAGCTTTACATACACTTTTGGAATTTATCCGCAGATGTACCTATGCATATATTTACTTTCAATGGGTAGCAATATAATACCTATCTTCTATAGTAATCACTTTTTAAATATATGTAATTTAAATATATATTTTATAACTAATGTATAATTGTATTTCCCTGGTAAGTAATATAAAATAATGGACCTTAGGGACATAGGCTACGTTTTATGCAGCAACTCTAGCTGAGCAGTTTGTATATAAATATAATACCTACGCGCGTGGAGCCGCGTGGGCAAATAATAATAATTATAAGGAAGTAAAGTTAATGAGTGCGCGACTTTGCAAGTTTGTATGATAATTTCCTGAAATAATTATACTTACGACTCGTATTTAATAAAATATTAATTATATGTAACTATTGCAGTTTCAAGATGCACAATGAACACCATGCAAAGCCCGTTTTGCTAACATTCGAACGGAGCCGAGGATACTGCGCGACGCCAAATTACAAGGAACTTTCACCTGAACCCCTTAAAACGGACCACGAAAGTAAGCATTAATGTTCAAAAATATTGGGTTTCACATACAGTGTGAATAAATGCAAGCCCATTTTATCTAGCAACTACAAAGGAAGGGTTCTCGGAGGGAACATTCTCTAGTCACATTTTTTTCATATGTCTCAAAATGTAAAGCGCATTATGGATGATATTCAAAACACACTTTAAAAGAAAGTAACTTGACATGTTCTTCTGTGTATCATTCAAATATTAAAGGCAGATGATGAATAATAATTCATCGCTATAATTTTGAAGGTCTGTCATATCATATCTGTCCATATTCCGTGTGCTATATACTGATTTATTTAGTATTTAATAGGATGGAGTGCAGCGCGCCTTCGTGCATTGAAGGATATATATAATAAATATATATACCTATTTATTCAGAAAATTCTACGATAGGCCTAGTGGTTCCGTTATGCGGCTGTCAAGCGGCGGTCGTGGTAAGAATCCCGGCTCGTACCAATGAGTTTTTAGGAACGTACGCAATATTTACCGTTAGATTTTCGGTGAAGCAAACATCGTAAGGAAACCATTCTAATTCCAATAAGGTCTAGTTTTCCCTCTGAATTGGAAGGCCAGATGGCAGTCGCTTTCGTAAAACAAGTGCCTATTTCAAATATTGGGATTATATGTCAAAGCGAACCCTGCGCTGTTAGGGCACAACCGGGAATAACGCTAGGAGGATGGCCTATTTATTCTGATTGGAAGTCCTTAATATAATAGTCTATTGAGGCTTACAACTCCAGGAATATCTCATGTGCTGACTATCGTGAAGTTCTGGGTTTACGGGGACCGGAGATCAGATAAACGGCTGTTAGGATAAATCCATTTATTTTGACCAAGTCAATACGCGTAGCAAGCAGCGTACGAAGTAGTTTGCTGGGCAGAGGCCGCATACATTACGAGTACAACTATATATGACTTGAAGGCAAAAACATCGGGAAGCTGTGACCAATATTGAAATAGTTGTACCTACCTACATTTACCTATTCTGCGACATAAAACATGGATACTAAACTAAAGCTAACCTTGCTATTCAGTAACCTAAAAAAACTTCGTGCGAGAAAGCATCGGAAGATTTATTAAACATAAAATTACTGTTTCAGAGAAATGGACATAACACAACGTCTCAGGGGACTGAGGTAGCACATTATTTTTTCTGTGATTTGATTCTATTGACAGGTTTTACCTGGTAGTTTCTGCATATTTATGAAATGCTAAGGGTCTGATAATGGAGCGAAACTACGTAGTAGGGAACTTTGAGAAAGCCCATATATTGTTTCTGTGTTAAGGTGCCATTGACAGGGTTTACCTAGAAGTTTCTGTATTATATGAAATGCTTAAGGGTCTGATGATGGAGCTGAACAAGTAATGTTTGGGTTCTATTGACAGGTTTCACAAAGTAGCTTTTGTAAATAAACTACTGAGGGTCTGGTGATAGAGCAGAATAACATCACTGGGAACCTGACATATCCTGCCAACCCACATAGCAAGTGGACCGTGCATAGGCTCTTTTGATTCAAATTGCTAAATAGCTTCTCTACATGAACTTCTGAACAAATGAAAATAGTCTACACACTACGCTAATATTATTAAGAGGAAAAGTCTGTGAGATTGTAGCTTTGTAAGTTTGTATGTGAAAGCCTAGAAACACTTCATAGATTAGATTACTGTTTCAGATGAACGTAAGAGTGCTGCAGTCAAGCAAAATTCCGATGCAAGCACGAAAACACCACGTGTTGGAGTACTTGGAGTTTACTGTTTCTTAATAATAAATAATATACTACTTACGTAGTTCATGTTAAATATACCTCATTCCATAGTGTTACCGTAGCTATTTAATCTGTGTAATGTAATGATATTACGACGATATTTTCCCGATAATCGTGTAGGGGAACAGACCGTTCCCCTAAGCGATGGGTCTCGACCAACATCGCAAGAGACTCGCTCAGATACAGAAGGCGGTACCTATATCTACTCCTAGGCACGGCGCGAATAGCCAGA
Organism: Epinotia bilunana; assembly: GCA_947049275.1. Taxonomy (NCBI): domain Eukaryota; kingdom Metazoa; phylum Arthropoda; class Insecta; order Lepidoptera; family Tortricidae; genus Epinotia; species Epinotia bilunana. Next base: position 11,419,546 of record OX346253.1, on the reverse strand, counting down.
AGGTTCCTCTCTCCGTCGCCCTAAACACCGGTGGCTTTAGGCCTCGCCTAGCTGCGGGCAGCACTCGGTAAGGTAAGGTTTTGTTTAATATTTTGACATTTAGCATATGTGTTTTCGTATTTTACTATTTATTATATTGTTAAAGCAACCCTGCCTAAGAGATGGATTAAAGTAAGGAAATCATATAACTATCAGGTAGACAATAGGCTACAACAAGAGGTAACGAATGTCAGTAGAAAGAGAGATATAGCTATGAAGTTAATGCTGGAGAACGTAATACAACATTTTGTAAGTGTGTATGTTCCTCTAGAGTGGAAGAGATGACGTAGTCAAAGAGAAGTTTTGGGAGGATTTTGGTGCAGTAATAATGGAAATTCCGAAAAACGAACCCTCCTCCCACTTGGCTCCCAAGACTATAATCCTATAGAATTTCAACATAATATTTATGCTACTTTGCTCCCATGGTATGAAATGATATTTTTTCATGCCTTCCTTAAGTTCTAACTATTTTTCCTCTTTGCACCCACTTCACTGCCTAATGGCATCCAGGGATAATATTTTTCTTCTTGAGTCCCAAAGCAGTTTTATTGGGATCTCAGGATAATACTTTTCCCCTTGACTCCCAAATCGCTGCTGTTTGGGATCCAAGGATGATATTTTTCCTATTTGCTCCCACGTCATTGCCAAATGGGATCCAGGAAAAATATTGTTCCTCTTGGCTCCCAAACTGCTGTTGTTTGGGATCACATGATAATATTTTTCCTCTATGCTCCGACGTCACTGCCAAATGGAATATGTTGTACCTATATATTAACAATCACGTTCTCGGAAACGGCTCCAACGATTTGGATGACATTTGGAATACGGGGGCGGGAAATCGATCTAGCAGGGTCTCGTGTCTGGAAAAAGTGTTTTTTGCTATATATTATACGGGTCGGGATCGGTAGCAGTCGCCATTTTCTCACTTCGCCAATTGTGCGAAAAATACAGAAGTGCACAGAAAAAATCTGCATATAGTGTTTGTTACCTCGAATAGGCATACGATCGAGTACCTGATGTATGTTCTCCGCCGATGATATTGTTCTTGTCCGTGGAGACCCATACAAGACACAGAACAGACTGGAGAAGTGGCGACAAAAACTGGAGAATGTTGGCCTGCGGATCAGTAGGTCCAAAACTGAGCACATGTTTTGCGATTACGGCGGGCTCTCCAGTTTGAATCTCCATTGTGAGACCTTTCGTCATGTATGGATCGCAGTTTTGGGCCTTAAAGGTGACGGATGAAAAGAAACATGCATGCATGGTTACATGGTACGGAGATGAGAATGTTAAGAAGCATGTGTGGCGTGACGAGGACGGACCGAATAAGAAATGTTGTATGTAAGGGGATGCCTGAAAGTATCACCTATTGTATTTATGAGGATAAATTGAGAGCCAATCGCCTTGTGTGGTATGAATGAATGAATGATATTTGTTTTGTGTAACCATGGCTACATATTATAACATATACTTATCTAGAACTAAGGGGTTAGTTGGTACATCTAAACTTTGTATGGGCACGTAATGCGGAGGGATGAAAGTCATGTGACCAAAAGAGTATTAGGTATGAATTTGGCTGGATATAAGATACGAGGTAGACCAAGAAAAAGGTGGATGGACTGTGTGTGTGAAGACCTATACCAAACTAAGTCCGACCAACTGGATGCGAGTGGCGCAGGCCCGGTCATTGTGGCACTGTTTAGGGGAGGCCTATGTCCAGCAGTGGACTTTTTCGGCTGATATGATGATGATATCAAAATAAATAGGGGTGTAGACATTAAATAAAATAATCAATAATGTAATATTTTTTCGCAAAACGCAATTTCATATGAATCGATGACGCTTGTAGATTGTGACGTCACTAAAGACGGCAACGGGCCGCGCCCCGTCGACGAGGCCCCCCGGCAGCCTCGGATAATGTGACGTCACACACCGTTCGCGTTTTCTCTCTCTAACAAGCGATATTAAAACGGTTGTAGCTTCGTAATTCTATGAGATATCTGAATGGGATTTTCGTCACTAGGCATATTTTTTTGCCTTCTTTCTTTTGAATTAATAATAATTTTCGAGTCTACACCCCTATTATATTCATATTTATATTCATTTATTCGTAATTGTCAATATTACATGTCAGAATGTTTATAGTTTATAGTTATTAAAAGAAGAATATAATATTATTAGCATTACACAAAAAGTGTCTATAACAAGTTCTCTTCCATTCTAATCTTTGGTAGGTATGGCCTGGCAATTTTTGGTGTTCATTAGGTAGGTACTTTATGTTTACACCAGTAACCAGTTACCGTTTACAATTGCACACCCCGCTGTTCCTTTATTCGGTTAAGAGCTGATGCTGGTAAAGGCAGATTCCTATTATGGCAGATTCTTAGGGCGAAAGGAGCATCAAGAAAACTGCAAATGTTTTATTTTTTTAGTACGAACTTACAATTGGCACTTAAATGTTTATGTCCTAAAAGTCCCATTAAAGGCAGGACCGCCATAATGCTTTCACACAGTCACATTTTCGAAGATCAGTGTTAGGTTGGTCAGCCGTTACAGTTTCGATGGAATCCGATCTTCGGGCATCTGAATCTACTTAACGAACCTAACCTACCTAACTTTGGCTATCAAAAGGAATTTCTGTCATAATCATAACTTTAGAGAGCGTTAGAGAGCTAACGATTGGTTCAACTTTAATGACACTATAAACATATTGGTTCAACTTTAATGACACTACACACTGCCGTTTTAAGAATTCGCTATTGCCAGAATCTGCCGTTTAAATAGTATGCCAGTCACCGAAAAATTATCGTTGTTTTGCTAATAGTAGATACTTAAGTATGAACTTGCGAACGAGGTGGTCATTTAAAACGCCAAGACCTTAATTTTCTTCGCGGGATGAAGTCTCATGCATGAAAATCAAGAATTGAATAAGAATAAGAATAAGAATTTATTTATTTAGCACAAAAAACACGGAAAAAAGAAATGCAATCAAAAAGTTAACCTTATATTACCTTAGAATTGGCATGATTAAATAGTAGACGAGTCTCTTATTCCAGTGATTTTTTGTATGATAAAGGCGTATACTTATTAATAGGCTCTGTCTCACAACTGGTAGCTCCGGACAGAGACTGTTAAGGTTCCCACAGTCAGGGGGTGAGACTGTCTGCCTGTATAGCGCCAGTACGTTCCTTCGAGCAATCTCGATGAGCCTCTTCGACCTTCCCGGGCATGGCCAACGCCTCCGCGACCTTGCAGCAGAACTGCTCGCTGGATGAGTCGCCGGAATGGAACAAAACGGAGTCATATGCGTATATTAAATGGTGTATTATAGTGCTGGCCTTGTTTATCGTCAGGCAGCGCGTGTTGCGGCTCGACACGCGTGCAGTCAGGCAACTATGGAAACGAACACAGCCGCACACAAATCCTTTTTTTTTACTTATATTATAAAGAGGAAAAGTCTGTGAGATAGTATAATTTGATACGTTTGTAAGTTTTTATGTAATGGGTTATCTCCGAAACCATTGAGCCGATTTTAAAAAAAAACTTTTTTTTCAGTGTGTAGAATATGCTTTTTGATTGCTCGTAACCTATAGTTTATCCTGCTCGTTTGCCTGCGTTCTTTGCATTACGTGGGATAAGGGTAGTTAGAAGTCTATAATTTTATATGCAATTTAGGCGCTCAATCTCAGTTTAAGTCCTTATTCCTTGTGCTCCTGCCACAGTGACAGCAGTTTTATTGAAAATGTAAGGTTTATAGGCAAAGAAAACGTAAAATGGCAGGAAATAGACGCCAAGAGGGCTCATACGAAAGATTGGCAACTTATCAGAGTTGCCAATCTTTTGTATGAGCATCGAAATCACTATACAGCCAAAAGAGTAGTGCAATCGACCCAGGCCAGGATTTTTCTGTCTGGGTCGTAAGTTATGATTATGACTAGCATAATATACATTATTAGAGTTGGCAACCACCACATGAGTTGGATCATCTCATTATGTTTGATTGACACAGACCAGGCCCCTATTTCACGAACTTGACAATTGTCACCTGACAATGACAATTCACCATCCATTGCTTGTTCTAGAAGTTAAGGTGGTCGCTAGGTTAATTGTGGAACCAGCAATGTACGGAGAATTGTCGTAGTCAGGTGACAATTGTCAAGTTGGTGAAATAGGGGCCAGATACTAAGTACGACAGAAGTTAATCATGGCACATGGACATGATTACTCAGGACAAGGTATGGTAATAACAACTCCACGACCGAGCAAGATAGTTGTATACAAATCTCAATAAGTGTGACAAAAAGGGAAATACCATTCTTGCCACAGTTATTTTTTTTATTTTCCGCAAGTTAGCACGAGGTTGTGGCAAATACCCACCCAAATTAAGTAGGTTGTTTATGGTAAGTCGTCAGTCATTTTAGGACCAGGTCTTAATTTAGCTGCATAAGAGCCTTTCCGTCCCTCTCTGTAGAAAATAAGTCATGGCACTATTTTTGTATTTGTTAGACAGCCAGATGCTATCATCTGGCTGTATAACAAATACACGATGGTAGGTCAAATAGGTTGAAACCAAAAAGCAGGTTAGTAGGTATTACTTGAAAACTTGGTAAAATCAAAAGATATACAATTCTACTGAAATCGATCCAGATAGACTATATTCGCCGGTATGTATTCGATTCTCATGATACCTGCCCTAAGGCCAGAGAGCCCAATGGCCATTGTAAGCAATAAATATCAATTGGCAAGTCCGATAGAGTAAGGGCTATACGAACTTCGATTCTCATGAGGCGATATAATCACCTGCCTAAGGCCAAATACCCCAAAGCCCATCGTAAGCATTAAATATAAATTAGTCAACAAATATATAGTTTATAGATTTAATTTTAGCTTTGTAGGTATAATGATTATTTTGAACACATTGAGAAATAAATATGGTAACTCTTTGCAGTATGAAATATCGCAGACGTCAACTGTATCTTGTCAGCGTGTCAAAACGACAATGTAGAGCCAACATTATTTACTAGCGACATCTCGCGTGCAGTAGCACAAGCGAAGGAAGCGGGATTTTGATATAATTAGGTGTTATAACATGGACTTTTAACATTTATTCGTTCAAGGAAAAATCTACGATCTCAACCCAGTTCATTTTCAAGCCTTTTTAGCCATACACTAAAATACTGGCGCCACTGTCTATGCACAAGTGGCGCATTAGTATGAGAATATTTAGTTCCAGTAAACACCACAGTGCAGTTATAAAATGAGCTATTGGAGCTTCCCTGCACGCGACCGGTCTTCGGCGTCATAGACAGAATTAAAGCTCTTCTTAAGAGCTTTCAAATGATATATGTCTCAACTGTATACACTCATGGTACACCGCCCATACTAATTTGCCCATTCTCCTTTATGACTAAACTCCGTCATTGGAAGCAAAACAAAAGTTGACATCACTATTTGCAAGTTTACGTACATCACTATTACATCGAGCGAGCCAGTTCAGTCTTGTCTGTGACACGGTGAGCGACGGAGGTGCGTTTCGCGACGCTGGGCGATTTTACAAACGTAAGTATCTAATCTCCGTATTTTGTCACTTGCATTTTCTAAACTCCGTTTAGTCATTTATTTTTCTATTGGTGTGATTGATTGTTCTACTATTTAAGTATAATAATTTAAACTATATTACCTGTTAAATGCGTGTAATGTCGTTTTACTATATAAGGTAATTTATGAAATAAAAAAATAAAATAGCTTTCTCCCTAGGCTCCGTCAAATAAACTCCGTCAAATTATTTAGATGGAGTTGAGTAACAACGTGTATTTAGTATCTAAGTGAGCAGTCACATGCAAAAAAACATGTTTTACATCACATTAAAAGATCTAAAAGAAATATTATTAAGTGTAACATGTTATTCACTAAGTTAAGTGATTGATATATTTTTTTGTTGATTTTGTTATGTTTTCTACCATGCCTTCTAAAATGAGTATACAAATGAATAAAAAAAATAAAAGTAATCAATGCTGTTATTCTTTTCAAACTGTGTTTAATATTTTATATTAAAATATATAAAATATCATTCATGTTTTAAAGCACTGTATCCATCAACTCCATATCATATTTCTAAACTCCGTATAAAATATATCAACTCCGTCGCAACATTCTCAACTCCGTCTTGGTGAAAAAAACAACGGCTTATAAAATGTTAACTATCTATTAGTTAACATTTTATAAGCCATTGTTTTTTTATCATGTATATGAGGGACAAACGTATATAAATGATGCAAATAGCTCAATGATTCATATTTTATACATAATATAGCAGTAAATATACTGTACAAAATCAAGACGGAGTTGAGGCTGAGAACGCCTAATTCTGAGAATGACCCAGATACAAGACGACAAATTTGCAAGTCTTGGTAAGACCTGTTGGAAGTAGGTCTTCTTCCGTTAAAACAATGTAACTAATATTGAGCCTTAGTGAAGTTTCGGTTTTGTGCACAAAGATAGTAGCTATTATCATAATCATCAGCCTATACGCCACCCTCTTCCTGGGCGCAAGGTACCTCTCATGGACGAGAGGGAATGGGCAATGAAATACTATAATAATATGATATCTACAGCGTGTTTAAAATGGGCCGCTTCCGCCTGTCTCCTGCGCCCAGCAGGATTATCAGATCTGATAGCGTTAATTGTAGCGTTACTTTCATCGGCCACCAGTCGATAAATGTTAATGAGCTATTTGTTGGGTTCGGACATTTGGCAATGTGAGAACAATACTATATATATAAAGTATGTAGAGAAAGGTATGGAATTCGATTGATAAACTACGAGTGAAAATTCGATCATTTTCTTATTTAGTTATCTACGAGTTGTGTAGATTTTTGAAGTGAAAACTTCTTTAGCGGCGCTGTGCACTTGTGTGATGAGGAATAGTTGTTAAACTCGCCACAGGTCACGTGACCGTAAGATTCGAGAGATTGAAAATTCGTAACGGACACGTGACCTGATCTACTATATTTTTGAATTGAAATTTAAATGCCGGATCCCTAAAACAGCTTAGCATTGTCGCTGAGCCACCTATAGTAAAAGTGAAATTGTTCTTATAAGACGTGTATCGCGAACAGAACACGTAATTAAATTGTTATCGCCTGTTAACACCACATAAGAAATTTATACAGGGTAGGTACCTACTAATTTAGTTGCGTCATGTAATTTTAAACGAATTTGGCCAATTATAATTTTTTATACTTAGTAGAGATAAGCAAAACAGAGAAGGCCGGGAAATAGTAGATTTTATGACAAGGGTCTAAAATTATAAGCCATATTACCACGAGATGGTTCGTGGGGTAATATGGCTTTAAGACCAGAGTTATACACTCTACTTTTCACTTCGACAGCGAGAAAATAGTAAAAACAAAGAATATCCATTACATACTAAATACCACCGAATAGATTGTTCAATTTGGCTACATTTTTTTTTTTAATAAACTGCTTTATTTAACATAGTTACAAAATATTGACACCCCGAATAAACGCCTCTGACCGTCTAATAGCCGCGTCCAAACGGCCGAGCGCGGCGGACAGCATACTGCACGGCTATCACGCGACGGCGCGCGAGCTCTCTCGATTTTTCTCGCACTACCCGTATTAGAACACTTAGAACAAGAGGTATAGTGCGACAAAAATCGAGAGTATGTCGCGGACGTCGCGGCCGTCCCATGATAGACGTGCAGTGCATATTATAAAGCGAGATAGACAGCGTCTATCCCGCTCTATCTCATAACTTATGTCATGTATTCAGTCAACCACGCTTGTACGTTTGGACGCGGCTATAGACGGTCGGTGTTTATTTTTTTGAATGATTGTGAATTCGGGAATGTAAAAAGCCTAATACCTGATTGGTTTTTTAGCCAAGATATAGAATTTGTAGAGCATGGCTGGTAGAGTTAAGCCATGTGGAGTAGGAATGTTTATCGGTTTAAATTTATAAAAATCGTTCGCCGCATAGACTTTCACGCGTGCATACAGTATGAATTTATAATAAGATATTAATAAACGACGGGTCTATACTTTTTAGCCAAGATGTAGAATTTGTAGAACGTGGCTGGTAGTGGTAGAGTTACGTTGTGTAGGATAGGAAGCTTGGCGCTGCTTATGATCTGATATCTTTTTAACGCTGAAAGCTATATATGAGCTAGGGAGTCTTGGCAATCACTTTACATGTAATGTTTTTGGTGGGATTTCATTCCTTTTTGTAAGGTAATTCCTAAAGAAGTGTAAGGAAATATCTTGGCTAAAAAATATAGAATTTGTAGAGCGTGGCTGGTAGAGTTAAGCCGTGGTGAGTAGGAAGCTTGGCGCTACTGAAGTATCAGAAAACGATAAGAACTATTGTATAACGGAAAAAGTCCAGGTCCCATAGTGATAGAAATTTGGTTAGGCTCGCCGACTGGAATTGTTTATGACGTATCCAATGTTAGGGTAACGATTTATTGTTAATTATAGCCCCCTAACTAGCTATAGTCTAATAAACCGTGCATCCGCTCCAGTACCCTACTCCTTACTCGCTGGGGAACACGTCACTTGTATAATTTTCGGATCTTTAGCATTAATTAAATAAAGTTTGTATGGGAAAACGTATACAAATTTCCTTCGCTTAATTTAAAGGGTAGGGGAGAATTGCAAAAAATCCTGAAATATTAATATTTTTTTTATATCCCCATCAAAATTTGCGGAAAAATAAAAACTTCAACCCCCTAATTTAAAGGGTGAGGGGTGATTTACTAAAAATCCTGAAATACGTATTTTATTATTTATAACAAGGAGTCCCTATATAAATTTTCAGACCCCTAGCATCAAAATTTGCGGAAGTCTCATACAAAGTTCCATCCCCTACTTTAAGGGGTTGGGGGGTAGAAGTTCCAATTTTTTGAATTATTTTGTTGATTGTGTACTAATACTACCTTACATACCAAATTTCAGCTTTCTAGGACTTCAGGAAGTACCCTAGAGGTTTCGATGATCAACATCAGTGAGTCAGTGAGTCAGTGACGAAATCGGCGTTTTTTAGATATCAATAAAATCTCAAGTATAAGAGCTATGTTACTGAAACTTTATAAGTCCACTATTGACATCATATCCCGAGAATTTTGTTTATCTGGTATAATCCAAACCCAAGTTACGAGGGTTCAAAAAAACGACGAACCGCTTCGAGAAAAGGTAGGTAGTGCCCTTGCGTTGCGCTTCGCTTGGATCGTCTTGGCGGGGGCACTGCCGTGCCCCCAGATCTCGTGGTACTGTACTATGGCTTATTTTAGACCCTTGTCATACAATCTACTATTTTTATAAATTATGCTAAAAAGTTTAGTCCGCCAATTTTTTATGCATTGTAATTATGAAATACATTTGTACCTCACACAAATAACTCTCTTATTACTACATTTTCTTTTTTTCAGAAACACAAAAGTAAAAGTGACACATGAAGACTAGAAGTACTTGAGCTAAAATAGGTTTGATGAACATTTATGAATAAGGCCATTACTCAACACGCCAACCAACGTCAGTCCACGCGTAGGCAAATAGAAAAAGTTTTCTTTACATACTTCAGCTGCGTAAACCTAATTTAACAGAGTCAACAATAGAAAGAAAACGGGCCATCGAAAAGGTTTTAGCCTCTGAGAGTAAAGTAAACATAATCCACTAACACACTGACATGATAATATTATGCTACGCATATAATACGTGCCACCTGTTCTACCTCTAATACGGACCGTATAAGTATAAGTAGTCTAACGTCAGCTTACATAATGCGCTTCTCTGACGCTTCGCTGGAAGCGTATAAAATTAACATGTTTATGCACCAATAAAAAATGCCATTTTCGTGGGCGAGTGTAGCGTCGCGTCACTACTATTTTAATTTGTTAGGCATCTTAACGTACCTATGTGCATCAAAATAAAATAACACAGCAAGTATCTAAATTGCAAATGATAACCTAGACATGCCACACACCAGAAAAAAACAAGCATTTTTACAAAAAAAAATCTTAATGAACAATCCTTTCCATGGACGTGTCCCAATTACTATAAAAACAATTTTCCTAGAGTACAGCATCACAAATCACAACGCGAGAATCACGAGATAACTTTAACAATCATTAACAACTCATAGTTAAAACGTCGTATGTTTTTTGAGTTTTAATATAAATAAGGCTATTTCGAGTCAGCTTACGGTCGGGACTGGATATGAGGTGGAATAGTAGTACTATTAAAGATGGACGTAATTGGCTGTGGAACTCGAAATATAAATGGTCCTTCGGGCCGGGACGGTGGTGTACCAAATAAAGGATGCGCGCGAGTCCGGCAGCCGACAATGGTGTAATTATGGCGGACGAAAGCGAGGAGGATGCGCCGTGAAATGTACAGGTAGGTCGGAAATTGTACTAAACACAAAAACTTGCCTAGGACGGAGTGCGGCACGAAGAGTTATAAGCACAAGCGGCATTTGAAAATACGTAATAGAAAAGAAAATACACACATTACGGGACTAAGTGTAAAATAAATTCTTAATGTTAAACCTTTATAGCGTAAATTAAAGCTTAAATCATATTGATTACCTACCTATATTGGTCGCGGGATGAAATTCCGCTCGTGATTAAATTTTATTCAGGCATGAGCCTGCGTCGCCTTATTTTTAAGTGTATTCAGAGAGATCCCCCGTAGAGATAAGTTCGCCTTACTTATTTGCAATATAGTGTCATGCATACCTAAATAAATTACTTAATATAAATATCAGTTATCATTATCACCTAACATTATAAGTCCATCCATCCAAGTAAGCCATATCCATGTTCTATAGAAATACATTCAACTCAATTCAACATTACATTATTAGTAATTATTACAATCTTCCGTGTTCCGTTACCTATGTGTAAAGTGCAGTCAGTGATAATAGTACATTACGTACCTAGGGCGGTGAATTCGTGAATGGCCCAGATCGTAGGTGTTTGTGGCCCGAACCGAAGGTGAGGGCCATAAATATGCGATCTGGGGCTTTACGAATTACCGCCCGTGATGAGTACACAATTTTACGTCTTCACCTGGCCACAATGCGAGTTTTACCGTACGCGCAGCGTGCAGTAAAACTGGCATTATGGCCAGGTGTGACGTAAAATCATATAATATCAGGTTCATTAACCCAACGAAAATAACTTTAATAACAATACGGAACAACGTGAAGTCCCAGCAAAATCCGAGTGAAAAATTCATAAAGAAGATATAAAAACAATAGCTAGACTTTAATCAATTTACTACTTTCGTTACAACTAACTACTTACAACCAATGTGGGAAATCAATTAAGATGCCCATCTAGATAAAGTGAGAGAAGTCACAAGCACCTTTCATTTGCTATTATTTATGTAATAAAATGAACATTACTTTCTTGGCATGATGATTATTGCCCGGTAATATAAAGTACAATGTTAATATTAAGTAATAGTTACAGAAAGCCGGCAACATTTTATTCGACATCTGCGGCAATCAATCAGCCGAGTAATCAGACTAAAGCTTGTAAGCTGTATAAATTCAGACCGTTATCTCTTTCATTTTATAGACATTTAATTTGAAAATAATAAAGTTTATATTAAGTATATAAACTTTATTATTCCCAGACATAAAAACTAGACATTTACATTTCCTTAGAGCAGCAGATGTATGGACTTCTATATACAGTAATTATACAATTGACAATGAATTTGCTAACATTTACCATCAAAACAAAAAGCTTTCAAGAAATTAGTTTGAATGTCTTTTTATAATTAGGAACATGCTTTATTTCTATTCAACTAGGTAAGTATAACAGAATAACACTTGTAAAGCAAGACGAATCCTGACCGAAGGATGATCGACGAGAGACTAAAAAAAGCTCAGTTTTTTATCTTTTATATTGAGGAATGCAGCCATGCGATCCGCCACGATTATAGTAGGATTCGGATTGTTACTCCCATTTTTACAAGCTTTATATTAACTTGACTTGTTCGTATGTAAGTAAGTTGTCCCTCAAATTTTGCTAGTTAAATTTGACCCACTTCCCGGTGACCGATTGAGCTGAAATTTTGGGTATAAGTATAGTTTGGATGACAATTAAATATTATGGTACCATCGAGCTGATCTGATGATGGAGAAGGAAGGTGGCCATAGGAACTCCGTAATAAAACCACATAACCCCATCGAGTTTGGGCTCGTTAGAATCGTATCAATGAGCAGTTGATGATGGTATACAGAAAAGCACAGTCGGCAATAAAAGCTTGTACCAAATATGAAATTTTTGACAGAAACTTATTTATAATAAATATACTTGGACATGGATAATTCTTTCATCCCTTTCTTTCCGACTTCCGACGAAAATTATATATGTAACTAGAGTGTAGGCACCATAGGTTAAGTTAGTTTTAGTAATTTTCCTTCCTAGTTTCATAGACATATTTTATTGAATACTATTAAATAAAACATTGTTGGTCAAATAGATTAGACATTATCATAATGATCGATACTAAATAAGGATGAATAGTAGGTTATCATCATAACATACCAAAGATTACTATGTCTTAATAGCGCGAGTTTTGTAACGTAAGACATAGAAAAACTAACATAGTGCAATGAACACTGATGCAAAAACCAAGTTCGTTATGTAACGTGTTATTGCAACAGGGCTTTTGATTTTAATTTTAATCCCTAATGCATCATAATGATCCAGTCCCAAGTTTTAGTTACGTCAGACGCACGAAAGAAAGCGACAGGGTATGGCAGGGAATTTCTCTTTGACAAGTACAAACAGTCACTCATTACGATTATTAGTGTAGATAACATCATGCGCATTAGTGCACAACTCATGCCACACACCGTATGCATTGAGGTTGTCATTATTATTCATTTCTTTGGTAATAGAGTATTTAAGAACAAGTTAGGCCCAGCCAGTCATATCAGAGCTTATACTAGAGCTAATCCATAATTTGTTAGTGTCGCCGTCATCGAAATCGATGAGGAGGACTGTGACTTCTGATATATTTTAAAATTAAAAATTAAAGTGAATCTGTAATGTTTTACCTACAAATAACGTGTACAATTAGCATCGAGAGGTCTTAAAATGTTCAGAACGCGATGCTATTGTCAAGAGAGTAAGAACATGTGCACATTAATATCTTCTTCTTTCATTATAACTTCTTGCTTGTAAATTGTTCCGACTTTTTCGGCAAGCAGACAGCCCTGTTGGCCGTGCTAAATACCAAAGTAGCAGACGCATGCCTCAATTTGACAAAGTTGCTTTCGTTAGGATATAATCTAATGTTTACTTCCGATAAACATATCGGTACCTACTAGGTGCTTCTATGTAACCAGTTTCGTTACGAATTGTATCAAGGAAACGGGCATCAAGATCATTTATTAAAAAGGTGATCAGATAAGATCAATAAGCACATATTAAATAATTAAAACTAAGATTTAGTGTGGTTGACGATGCCAGTAGCGATGACAGTGTCGGTATCGGCATTATCTGGTTTGTAATATCGATAGATGCTGTTCATGTTCATGATGTTGTGTTGCATAGTATCTCGATTTGTTTCTCGTATCTATAACCACGAAATGTAGCACCATGGTGGAGCGTGCATTATATGTGATCGACTGATCGTGTATAAGTTACAGCATCAATTATACAAACACGTCCGCTTCGAAATTAACAATAAGACCATTTGAAAAGGTCATCATGTACAGTCTAATCGACATATCGCGAACTCGTTACGATCAACAAATATCAATTTCAATCCAATATACACTATGCAATCAATTTCAACTCTTACTTTTGAGCGCCAAGAGAATTTTAAATGAGAAATAATAAATAACTTTAACAAAATTCACTTTAGCCTGTCATAGTTGAAAATTATTCATTTAAATGGGGTTATTACGGCATTTGACTAAAACTTAACTAGACTACTGGCCAGTATTCGGGCTTGCTAGGACATTTAATGATTGTATGTGCACTAGCAGGTGATGTGAATTTTGGCATCAAAAGCGTAGACGGTATATAAGTTTAATGGGAATTTGTGCATTGGTTTGTTGTGGCTGACAGATAGCCACGAACAATATAAATGCCCGCTTGAGAACAGTAATAATGGAATAAAGCAATTTAAGAATACAAACTCACACACATTACTCGTGGCCCGATGTTACTACCTATAAAGGCGGATGAAGCTTATGACAAACTCACTCTGTATTTCAATGTCATTGCCAATGCCAAGCCACTTATGTATGTATATTAAGTAGAAAGTTCACATTTATCACCCAACATTCAATTGCCATAATTAAGCTACTAGTTGCCGCATAATAACAGTTTGAGGCAAATAATTAATGCTTACGTACGCTATTATTTTTAATAGTCGATTATGATGATGGATGCTTGAAGGGAATACAAGTTGTCGTGGAACCTTTGAAGCAGATTACATCACATAAAATGAGCCTACAACACCTACTTCAAATTGCAACCTTGCTGGGTGGTGTCAAGATTCAACATGGATTGCATTTGTATTCTAATGGAACTACTTTTGGGTGCGTCGCATGATTCATTGCAGTGAGCTGACGTTAAACTCTGATAATGACACTCGAGCCTGTCCTGCATGTCTTATGGCATTATCTATGACACGACTCTTTCTTATACACGAATCTATGATACTTACGCTACATGGATTTATAATTAGTTAGTTTGCATGATTTAGTTTACTGTTAAATAAGTAGGTATGTATAACTTGCAAATGTAGTTAAATGAGAGAGCGCAGCACTCGCCAAAAACTCGCTAAAATCCGTACCTATAAGTTTTAAGTATTTTTTGCCCTAAACGAGCTCGGGTTGTCAAGGCCCGCTTTGGCACCTAATCCTAGATTTGGCGTAGGCACTACCTTTATGAAAACGACTTCCAATCCAACGAAGAGGTAAAACTAGACCTTATTGGGACCAGAGCCATGGAGCGCAGCATATTAGGTGTCAAATGAATGGATCGTATCCGGAACTCCACGCTGCGCTCCAAGACTCAAATTGACGATGTAGCTCGGAAAGCGGCTAAGTTGAAGTGGGAGTGGGCTGGGCATGTCTGCCGCATGCCGAGTGAACTTTGGGCCAAAGCCGCCACTGACTGGCAACCCGATAGTTCAAAACGGAGACGCGGCAGGCCTCGCCGGCGATGGCGGGACGAGTTAGACTCGTTCTCGAAAGATTGGCCACAAGAAACTCAGGATCGTGAACACTGGACACGGAGGGGGAGGCCTTTGCCCTACAGTGGGACACTACAGGCTCCCAATAATAAATTGGGGCCAGACCGGGTTCTTCTCGATTTTTTGCTTCAACGAAAGATTACTTTTTATCCTACTAATATTATAAATGCGAAAGTTTAGATGTTTGGATGTTTGTTACTCAATTTGAATGAAATTTTGCACGAAGATAGTTTATAGCCTGGATTACAATATAGGATAGTTTTTATCCCGGGTCCACGCGGACGAAGTCGCGGGCGGAAGCTAGTATTAAATATTTCGTACATAAGTTTTTCGAAAAAAACCCAGTGGTTTGAGCCGGGGTTTGTAAATGGAAAGTCGGATGCCTTACCGCTCGGCTAATAGATGACGCTATATGGAATAGAAGGCATCAGTACATATTTAGGTAGGTATGTTATGCTAATAAACAACATATGAGATAATACAACCGTGCACATTCTAGAAAAACCAAACTATAAACAAATAGGCACGTAAAGCAATCGAAACAATATGGATTGAAAGATAAACTGACATAAAAATAAAGCAGGAAATCGTAAACTGCTTAAAGCGATAGTCGCCCAAAATTAAGTGCGTAGTTTACGCGCGCT
Source organism: Epinotia bilunana (assembly GCA_947049275.1). NCBI lineage: Eukaryota > Metazoa > Arthropoda > Insecta > Lepidoptera > Tortricidae > Epinotia > Epinotia bilunana. Next base: position 11,403,614 of record OX346253.1, on the reverse strand, counting down.
ATAAATATAACTTTTTCAGTCATTCAAGTGATTGCAATCTTCTGTACAGTCAGTATCAAAAGTAGCTGCGCAATCGAAGTCGTCAAAAGCTATTATTTCCTTTTAATAAAGACTTTTGACGTCTTCGTTTGCGCAGTACTTTTGATGCTGACTGTACATCGACATGATACTACATCGCTTCCGGCTGGGCTCCATATTGATGGGATGCCGTATTTTATTGGTTTATATTTAGATTAGTATCCTATCTGTTATTCGGGTTATCCGTTATTTGTCCGGGGTCGGGTCGTATTTCCACAAATTTGATGGAAATTGAGTTCCATCAATACAACACAATCATAACAACAGCCAGTTATTATTATTATTGTTCTCAAAAATATTTTGAAGTTTTAACAGACAAGAGTTATAAAATTCAACACCTTATTCCATTGTAATAACTGTAATAAGGCAAAAAAATTATACATATCTTTGACGTCGACTGTACCTATACGAAACTACCTACCTATATAATCTAAGAAAATTAATAAAATCAGGGGAAATAATTCGTGTAGTTTTGTAAATTGGTACAGTTATACCTTGCGGTATCCAGATGAACATACTAAATGTCCTCAAGTGTGTCGGGTGTGTCGAGGAATCTTGAAAATCTGTAGGAAGGAATAGTATTATGATTACTTCTGACAAAAATTTCTACATTCAATTTTCTACAAAATTATACTAGTCGAGATATGAGCAAACATGTTTGCAGCAGTTTCAACAGAACATACTTGTCTAAATCTCGCATCTTTAGACATGTTATAGAGTTTTTGTTTTAAATTAAGTTGCACTGCCCACATTTTATCTGCTTTGCCTTAAGGTTGACTGGTAGAGAATGCTTTATAGCATTAAGTCCGCCTTTTGTACTATAAGATATTCTTTTGTGCAATAAAGATTAAATAAATAAATAAATAAATAAATTGATTCCAGTAAATATTATTGTTCATCATGATAGCCAAAATTTCGTGAAACAATGTTTATTGGCAAGTTATGTCAACGACGATTAGCAATGTTACCTGACTTTCATGACCAAACCCCGGGGTTTTCGGTGCGGGAATGAATGACATTAGCTAAAGAATAGGTATTGACTTAAAAAACAGAATGTACTTACCTACTAAATAATTAATTGAATAAAAATATACTTAAGTAATAAAAAAAAACATACGTTCATATTCTTTATCTTCTCGCACTGACAATGCTTTTCCGTAGAGCGTGAATGTTTTTTTTTATCGACCGTCTCGATATCGATGTTTATATATAATGCAAAAATAAGATTGAATTTTCGCCTTTTAAATCTTTGCTCAATCTCAATGAAAACTTCTTGATGAAAAATAAGTAGATAACCTCATTGGTGAAGCGATAGCCTTAGATAAATGATTATTATTATTTTATTGTTATTATTCTCTCGTAAGGCTTGGTAGAAATGCTAAAGTACCTACTACTTAAGTTAAAGTAAAATTGTATGGTTTGTTTACAATTCGCAGGAAGGTATTTATTCATTAGGCACAATATGATATTTTGTCAGAATAATCTATCTGTTTATCTCTACTCTTTCTCAAGTTATTCCCGCACCGAAAACCCCGGGGTTTGTTCATGACACACTGTAAACGATTGTGTTCTATAAAATAATTTGCTCGAGAAGTACATCCCCGGGTTCGCGCCGCAAGCGCTCCTCCCACACACGGCACACGCTAGTGTCACGAGCGGTCCCGAGGTGAAAACACAAATAACTGTCAACTTTAATATACGCCCAAGTATCGCCGCACGACTAGCCTAGGGAAAAAAGCATTTAGATGCTGATCTGTATGGAATGGTAGGCGATATATTTTACAATATTGCTTTTAAAATCACCCTTATATGCTGCGCGTTATATAACCATGTGATAAACTGATAAATAATGATTACACTCGTAAATTAATTTTGGATATTTACGGCCGTATTCATAAACGTCCTACAAGCCTGTTTTAACTAAAATGGCGTTAAAATTCGTTTGTCCTTATCTGTCACTTTGACATTTGTGTTCGTAAGAAAGGGACAAAGCATATTTTATTTAGCAGAGGCATTTTAAGTTTTATGAATAAGGGGGTTAGACTTAGGGCCGAGTGGTTCAATCAAACCATCGTCGGTAATAGTCGTAAGTTACAAGAATTTTAACAGATCTTTATGGGAGTATTGAGAAGAGCTGCCGGCGCCATATTTAAAGTTTAGATACCGGTCAACAAAGTACCTAGCTACCGTAGCTACGGTAGCCTAGTGGTTCAGGCATGGTGCTGTCAAGCGGCGGTCGTGAGTTCGAATCCCGGCTCGTACAATGAGTTTTTCGGAACTTATTTACAGAATATTTACCGTTAGCTTTTCGGTGAAGGAAACCATCGCGAGGAAACCGGTCCAAACCCAGTAAGGTCTAGTTTTCCCTCTGGGTTGACAGGTCAGATGGAAGTCGCTTTCGTAAAACTAGTGCCTATGCCAAATCTTGGGATTAGATGTCAAAGCGGACCTCGGGATCCTTTAGGGCACAACCGGGAATAACGCTAGGAGGATGCTGATGACCGATCAACAAAGTGTGGTCGGTGAAAGCCGCACTTAATTTTGATGCAAAACATAATTAGAAACAAATTACGCACCAAAAGGCAAACAGGGAACTGCATCCAGTTCGTGTTTTGCGAGAAATGGCCAAATAATAAGGAAGCACTTGTCATTAAAACGTGGATCGCTTTCTGTATTTACACGATACAGTGTTCCGAAACACAATCGTCTGGGATAATCGGGGACATGTCAAAAGTTTCCAATTAGCCGGATGTCAGTGAACTTCACATTTCACAAAATGGCGACTGGATAGCATCCCCGGCGCTGTTGACATTAACATGACACTTTTAGTCGGATAACTATAGGTTTGAAGTGTACAGAAAACGAAAGTGAAAATAGACGATAACATTCATTGATTGTTGAAGGGCTATAAAGGCAAATCAACGGACATTAAAATATGCATTCATTTGAATGTGTATAACCTGAATAAATAAACGATTTTGAATGTTAGACTTCACATATAAAGTAAAATTTAGAATACAGACTTTTGTCGGTGAGAAGAAGAAACTTTCCTCATATCTATCAACCTGATCAAGAAGACCTTTGTAACTTTGTTGTACCTAGAGTTATTGATTATAAAATTTATAAATTATACTAAACCACCAATATGGTGGTTTAGTATAATTTACAAATATCAAATGACGCATAAACAAAAACCTTTGAAATAACAAAACAATGTCATAATTGTCATAAAAAAGTAAAACAATAAACTTGTTAACTTTCGTAAATGACTGAACGTGGCACGCGTAGCAAGGCTGGCAAACATAGGGTTATTGTGAATAATCTTTAACAATCCAAATTACGGCACGCGATGCCACGTGTTACGATGAAATTTGGATACGAAAAAAGGATGTGTCTACATAAATACAAAGCTTGTCTTTTGTTTTCGTTCAGAAGGACTACTTATTATTACTGACTTTAACAATCACCGCGTCAGAGACAGCGAACACGCGACGGATACACTTGTCGAATCGCAAATGAGTTCACTCGAGGATCAAGGCAACGGGTTTGGAATCGATTCTCCATGGTAATGGCAATGGCCGGCCAAGACGACGGCAAAACTACAGCTTTCAATGTTAATATAGATGATGCCTTGAGCTAGTATCTGTAGGGTGATCATTTTACATAAACACGCGCGCTCGCGCAATAACTGCGGATATTCATTGTACCAAGTCAACGGTAGTTAATGCCATCACAAAACTGACGATCAATGTCAGACACATACAGTAAGTCATATATAATATAGCAAAACTGACAGTTTAGATGTAATTTAAATACAACTTAAGTAAGATAGCAGTGGGACTTAGGCTGATTAATTAATACTAGAGTTGGGATGTTTGGTGGCGTGAACAGAGAGCAGTGGAGTCGTTATAATAAAAATACTTTTTTGATTGAATGAATGAACGAATGAACGAATTTAATTTTTATGAATCATTCATTCATAAAAAATAAATCAATAACATAACATTAAAAACCTTGAATTCAATCCAAAAATGATGTGTTACAAAGTTTACTTTCCACGAATTAATGAGACTTGTGAGAGTTGTCTAAATTGACAGAATTAAAACATTTATGATATAAGAGTTATTTGAAGGGAATTTGGTCAACCAAAAAGGTAAACTATTTAATAAAATGTTACATTGGAATATCTACATAATATATTTTTACGTCACACCTGGCCATAATGCGAGTTTTACTGCACGCTGCGCGTACGGTAAAACTCGCATTGTGGCCAAATGAAGACGTAAAATTGTGTACTTACCACGGGCGGTAATTCGTAAAGCCCCAGATCGCATATTTATGGCCCTCACCTCGGTTCGGGCCACAAACACCTGCGATCTGGGACATTCGCGAATTCACCGCCCTAGGTACGAAATGTACTATTACCATTCAGTCACTTGTTCAGTTAATAAGTATATTATATAACGGCGGCTCCACTGCTTTACTTGTGCTAAAGCGCCACGTGAATCCTAACCCCAATTATTACCTATTATTTAAGGTTTGAAACTGCAAGTTACATGAATATCCCCAATTATCTAAACTAATTATTATAAAGAGGAAGTCTGTGAGATTGTAATAGCTATGTAAGTTTAATGTAAGTTTGTATGTAATGGTTAATCTCGGGAACTATTGAAAAAATTTCAAAAATTCTTTCATCTGTTATACAATGGACATTCTCGATGAACATAATGTTTTAACCCGCGAGTTTGCATGCATTCTTCGCAATACTCGGGCGTAGCCGCGCGGGCAACTAGTTTAAAATAAAATGAATTTAAAGTAACTCAATTGAATTACAATTTACAACTTCGTTACATAATGAATCTATCCGAGTACCCTATAACCAATGGCCTTTTGACACCTACATGACAAAATTATAAACAATCCCATACTTTTAACACTTACACAACGCTGTAATTGACCAATTACTTTCAACCTTACGCAATTATAAATAAAAGATGGCCGATTAAGAATTCCAAAGGTATTTGGCGGTAGTTATAAAGACGTTTTCGTTTACAATTAACAATTACCAGGAAATGTACACAATACAACGAGCCGTGTCATCATGTTAAATGGTGTTAAACTTATGTAACAAGTGCGTAAAAGTAGTGTGCCGAATAGGTTACTTAAGGTAAGCCATAAAGATTGATGGTATTTTGTATACCTATCAAGATGTTCCTTGCTTTACTCCGCCACAAGCCCATAACCACAAAACACACCGTATGCGTACGAGTAACACAAACACAAATGACAATTATTTAAATCTATCTACGTTAATTATTTTCCGAAGATTTCACATTGACTGATGCTGCATTTTATCCGAATAAAGTACAAATCAAACCTGATCGAAACCCACCCCAGCATTTAATTTTAGTTTCCCATGATATTGAACAAAATGCATTAGTTAAGTTACTAAAAGTTAAGGTTTAATTTGTATGAAAGTATACCGAGTAAGATAGTCAAAGCACGCCTACGTTTTCTATAAACCAAAAGTTTGTGTGTCACCGAACACGCATACGATCGATGAATCACTGACCACAGATGAGGCAACAATGCAGCGGGCCGCAGTGCTGACAACATAATAGACGCCAGATTAATTCCAGCGCTGCCCTGTTGACAATTGATGAATACTATACGAATTCAAATATATTAGACAACGCGGGAAACAATGCTTGAAAGTAGCAGAAACAATGATAGAGTTAGAGGCAATTTATGTCATGAAACGAAATGTGAAATGTCATTCGACACAAAATAAAAGGAAATGTTGGTGTTCTTCTTCCGAACATCGGCTTATGAGACAGGAAAAGTAAAACTTCAGATTTCACATTCACATACGTGCATGCATTGCGAGGTGACTGACAAAAATCAGATTAATGCGCATATTTCTGTAACACAGCACCTATCAGTTACGTCCTCGAAACGCAGTTGCAGCAAAAACAAAAGACGAGCCACCTAACACAGCACAGGCAACGAGGTGTCGAGTTGCCGTCGCAGGCGCACAAAGGACACCGGACACTGTGACACAGTCAGTCCGCGAGTAGAAAGGAACGTCTTCGCGTTATCTGGAGCATGAATGATTTAGCGTTGATCCTCATTTTATGAGTGATATCTTTCAGTCTATTAAGAAATAATAAATACTATGTTTGACGCTGAACAATTAATCAATCGATCAATAAAATATAAATGTACGGAAGTTTCTGTTTCTTTAAGATAGCATTGACTAACGAGTCAAACCACACGATCCGGTGACAACATTGGGACACAGATTGAGAAGCATATTCCTAAGATCCCTTTGAATTTAAGATTCACGTTTCAAGTGAATATAGGCGTGAGAACTAAACTAATATTATAATATATATATTAGAACTAAACTAATATATATTTGAGAATACCTTCGGAAGACTGAAGTAAACATATTTGACTAAAAAGTGGGAGATTGATATAGGTAAACAGACAGTCAGTGTTAGTTAAGCTAAACATACGAAATACAATTTACATACATGCGAACTTTCCATGCGATAAAAAAGGCGTGGTAAGTTTTTATGGAATTCTTATTGTACTGCGTATTAGTAATACGGATCTCGAATTATACTATTTGTTGCGATCCTTATTAGCTCCGATATTGTGAAAAAAGTCATTGTTCTACCTACAATACTTATTGATATGTACATTAGAGAGAGTATTTATCACAGCAATAACATCACCACACCACACAGACGAGGATTTACTATAAAGTAAACATAAAAACAAATAGCAACGAAATTGTGTTTATTCGTTTTTTAATCGTATGGGCATAATATATTTTTACGTTTCATGCAGCCACGTGATAGCGCGTCAGGTCCGGTCTCTCAGAATCAGGCCCCGTATCATGGTCGGCCTTATCACGCGATAAGTGACAAGATAGAGCGTCAGTCTCGTTCTATCGAACGGTGTTAGCCAGTGACGGACGCTCTATCTTGTCACTTATCGCGTGATAAGGCCGACCATGATACGGGGCCAGGTGTTGACTTATATACAGATCTTGTGGAGGGGGGCCTCCATACTTGGGGAAGTACGAGGGCAGGGAGCAGCGTTGTATAATAATATGTATATTGTCTTATCTACATATAAGTATTGTGTTTATAATTTCGTTTCAGTTTGAATTCATGCAACTCGAGGGTGTCCATTTCCAAAGACAGGGCAACAAGAAAAGTAGCTGCAATACTTACACAAAGTATTTAAAATTAATAGTATTAATGTTCAATAATGGCCAAGCATCTTCACCGTTTCAACGGCCTGAACGCGCGCTGCCTACTTATCAACCCGTTACAGGCGGGACGTGGAATACAAATTAACCGATTATACAATCAAGGAGGTTCATTAAATTTATTGTGGGCTCCCAGACTAATTATGAACAGTTAGATTGTGCATATGTTTTATAGGTATAGGTCTACGGTCGTGAATGCAAAGGCATCTTTTTTATAATAGCGACCTACTTTATTTTGTTGATTGTGATTGAATTCCTCTTAACATTTGTCACATTTTAACGACTATGTCAAACCTTTATTTTTATCTGCTAATGTATTTCCATAGCGAAATAAAATGTGCCGATTAATGAAAAACCTATGTTCATATTCCGATAACAGTCTATTTTCTTTATTATACCGTCTACTTATTCAATCTTTTCGTAATCAAGGTCATTGGGCAGCCGCGAACTTAGTTCCAGTATCTGGTTTAATAATAACAGAAGCTACACAAAGCCAAGCCGAACAGTGTACCTTTCCCACGAGCTAATTACCCGCTGATTTGAATGAATGAACCGCATGCATAAATAGTGACTTAATTAGAACAGTACGCATTCATATCGTAGCGTATCATGCAATGTTCTAAAGTAACTTACACCTGATCTTTCGAGATTTCTATTGTGATTGCTGGAAAAATCAGTATAGCCATGAATGGAACAAAAGCATGTTTAGAACACGAACTCTTTATTAGAATAAGACACCTGCTAACTATAATTTTGTTTGTTACTTAGTCACGCATACACGGCTGAACGGATTTAGATGAATTTTGATGTACAAAAAAAGGGGATGAAATCGGGGATGAAAGTTGATACGGCCGCACATGAATGCAAGTCCCCGTCTCCTTTTGAAATTAGCCACAATTTGCTTACCTATAATATAGATAGAACCTCCAAATGAACTAGATTAGGTTACCTGTTCGTACTTTGAGCGTAGGCAGAAAATAATCAATGCATCGTTCTCAATAAATCAATTCAATTTCAGGTAGTGCAGTCGAATTCCGCTGGGCAAGTGTACGGGTACCTGTCTTTACCCAATGCGCAATACAAAATGATTCTTTTATAAATATTGATTGGTTCTATATATGGAGTGTAATCGAGAGCTACGTACGACAGGAAATAAACGCACTTGTGACACCGTGAGCCCAATTTCTTGCGCTGTGTTCACACGTGATTCCGCCTGGAGTGAAATCTGGATCAATATGATCGTCAGCTATTGTCGGCTGCGGGTGAATATTCAGAGCCATTTCACACCTCATCTATGTTTATGGATGGCTATAAATCTCATATTGGACGTGAAGTGCATAGTGAAACTACGAGAACTATCCACTTCACTATTCTTCTGTCCGCATTCTGTTTATTTACAGCCGGAGAAATGTGTCGTTGCAAATTGTAAAATAATGATCACGCCAAGTTATTACGTATGTTATTTAGTGACTAAGTATTAGTATATTGATTTAAACTTTCACGGTTTTCCTACGTTATTTATTTTACTTTGAAGTTATTTGACGTTTCGTATGTGTTGAAAACCTTGGCCGCGATATGACCGTAAATATATAAAAAAAAACTACTAGTATTAATTAACTGCTAAATAAGTAGTAGACCTAGTAATAGTATATTTTAACTATAGTTTGATAAGGTAAGTGCTTAGTTAGTTAGGTATACTGTGCGTTTTCCGCAAATCGACATCCAATGTGCCTATTTTGAGTGAATCGGTGGGGTAGCGCTACTCTAACCACCCCAGCTCCTCCAGAAAGTTTGTGAGTGCCTCGGTGTTGCTGACTGCGTCCCGTAGTGTGTCCGGAGACCCTAGGTGTTTTTCCTGTATACTTCTAGCTGCTTACAGTCCAGTAGAATGTGTTTGGTTGTTTCTTCTGCTTTCATGCACGCTCTGCACATGGGGCTGTCTGTGATACCTAAGTTGTATAGGTGTCTGTTCAAAGTGTTGTGTCCCTCCAATATTTTTTTTCCCATACAAAACAAGATGTCATAACTCCTCTCCTTTTTGTTTTTTTTTCGTGCTACACGGATCAAATTGATTCGTACGGCCTAAAGATTAATCGTTCCGATTTTCGAGCTTTTAACACCATTTGCAGCTATTTTGGCATACCGCTATAGGACTACCAGGTTTCGATCGAATCGAAGGCTTTCTGTTAGTCCACGAACGCTAAGCAGAGGGGTAGGTTATACTCCTCAGTCTTCTGTATAACCTGACGGAGCGTATGCATGTGGTCTACGGTACTAAAGCCTCTTCGGAAACCGGCTTGTTCGGGAGGCTGGAAGCCTGAAAGTCATCTAGCCTGCGTACGAGACGTTTTGAAATGACGAGCTTATAGACATAGCTCAGAAGTGAGATGGGTCGGTAGTTCTTCAGCAGGGTGTTGTCACCTTTTTTGAGGAACAGCACCACCACCCCTCTGTTCCATGCCTTTGCCTCTGCAGCTCAGTTATCTTATATTCATAGGGAGGCAGGCCCCATACATACAGGGTAAGAATGAAGCAGTGTCATTTCGGCTGCCGTCTTCTTTAAAAGCTTAGTCAAACAGCGGGCGCGACGGGGCGTTGGCGGGACGGTAGCAGTTGTAATATGCTAGTTAATATGGACGACGTCAAACAAACAGCGCCACGTCACGTCCCGCTGCCGCCGCGCCCGACGGGATTTCAACGGGGCGGAGCGTGAGCGGGACGGGAGTGCTGCCGAGCGGGACTAGAGCGCGGCCCGCCGTGTTGTACTCTATTAATTTTCGTATTAGTAGTCAAACAGACGACGGGACGACAGCATTGTATTTTATTTCGTCACACTTGCTCGAAAAGGGCTTCATAATGCGCAGACACACAGAGCTACAATAGCCTATGTTACGCCCACGGGCGTAATGGTTTATTTCTTAAATTGTATCTGTCACTCATGCAGCAGTTACAAAGCAAATAGGTTTTATATCAAATACGATGTCTGAAAACGTATTTATAAATAAATTTTAACTTAAAAACACTACTAAAACATGTTTAACAGAATTATTTACAGATTTAATATGGATTAATTTAGTGCCTATGTAAAATGATTTTAAATGTTTTCAAATCGTGGCTATATACCGAAGGGTCTTTGCCATACGCGCCTCACGTCAAATTCAACAAACTGGACAACTGACATGTTGCAGTTTTTATTACGATTTGTATTAATTTCATCTAAAATGTATTTGTTTCCTCGGAAATATGATGAAAAACATTGTCACACACACGGGCGTAAGAATATTGCAAGTCGGGCTTCTGATAGACTCTTGTTCGCAATATTCCACTTACGCCCCTCCTTAAACAATGTACTATTACAAAATTAACATACCCACGTTGTTTCAACGTTGTTTTTTTAGCTAAAATGTAAACAAAGGCACCGCTTCTACGTCTGCCTCACATTACATCAGGTTTCGAAATAATACATGAGCGACGTGGACGCGACCCGCCCCGCCCGTGGTGTGGCGTCCACGCCGCGCGCTAGCGAGGCTAGTCCCGTCCCGCTCGCTGTCTGACCAAGCCTGAAAACATTGGATGCCGTTGACGCGATATCGCGATTCGCGTCCATACTATATGGAATATTTGCGCATCAGCAAAGAATGGGTAAAGTGGAAGGTGCTGCCCCAATAGGGATGCTCCAAATAAGAGGGAGATGACATTTCGTTGTCCAATATCCTAATATTAAAATATACACACGGCGATTTTTCATCCGTGATCAGGAGTAGAAAAATATAGATAAACAGCCTCTGAGGTATCATGCACTGAAATCCCTGTTTAGATATTCAATTTAATGGTAATGTTAACACCAATGTCTTTGGTCACCCTACATTTCTTGAAGTTAAGTAGATACATACGTCACATTTTCGCTTTTGCGGGAAATTTGATAGGCCGTACGATAAACTCTAACATCTACTTGTCATATGTATGTGAAAACTGGCAGTTTCTTACTCTTAAATTAATTATTGGACACAAGGGTTTTTGGGTTGGTTTATAAAACTATATTAAGGCGGTATAAGTTTCATAGATTTAAACTAACGTTACGACAGTGATTTTGGATTGTAAAGTAATTCCTTATCCAGTTTTATACAGAAAAAAAGACCGTTTGTTTTAGGTAACTTCGAGTCAATTGTGTTTGGCATCAATTAGAGAATTCGAAATTGACTCCTGATCACGAATTAAAAATCACCGTGTAATAATCAGTGATCGTAACTTTTGTAGCATTTTTGGTGTAGCGTAGTGTTGATAACGAAATTGGTATAGACAATATCAATCACAATTGTTAATTAAGGTTAATATTAACGTTATTAATGCTAATTAAGCATTAGGATTGAAATTCTTTATACCAATTCCGTTAACTACTCTATACTGCTCCGAAAATGATACAAAAGTAACGATCACTGATAATAATCATATTTAAATCTCTCGTTTATTGCAAACAACATTCCTTCCAAAATGTTTTCCTTCCCGCTTAGTTGTTAGAGAATGTACCAATTAACTAGAATACTTACAATTATTATTATAGCAAAATTACGTCTTAATTACAGTATTTTCTCCCTAATTTCTCTCCTAAATTCCCAATTCTTACTATACTTTCGCGCGTGTCTCCTATAGTTTTTACAAGCTTTATATTAACTTGACCTGTTCGTATATAAGTTGTCCGTCAAAATTTGCAATCCATTTTTCAGTCACTTGCCGTTATCCGATTAAGCTGAAATTTTGGGTATTAGTATAGATTGGATAACGATTCAATGTTATGGTACCATTAAGCTGATCTGACGATGGAGACAGAAGGTGGCCATTGGAATTCAGTATTTAACCGACGTAACCCCGTTGAGTTTGGGCTCATTTGAATCGTCTCAATGAGTAGTTGATGATGGTATACAGAAAACTACAGTCGGTGATAAAAGCTTGTACCAAAAATGACATTTTTGACTGAAACTTATTATCTAAGCGTCGTGTTTTAGCAGCGCCGGTGATCGGTGTTGCATCGGGGTTACCTCACAGCTCTCGCCCCCGAAGGTCGCGTTGTGTCAGCACTTGGGCGTGCAGCCTTCTTTATTCGCTACACCTACTCCATTCCAAATGTGTTTTTACTCTTTTAAGTACTCATTCCTTTGTTTTATGGATTTAAAAGATATGTAAGTAGAAATCAAAGAAGCATAGAAGTTGGTAATCACTAATCATGATAAAAATCACTTTAATTCGAGCGCAATTAAATTGCAGCGGTCGAGAGAAATGCATCATTTCTATTCTGAAAATGTATGACATTTCAATGCTATATAAGTAATATTTATTAATGGAATATCAAATGTCTCGAATCAAACCCCAGCTAATTAAGCGTATTAAATAGGTCTCAGAGAAACGTGTCCAAATTAATCAATAAGTAAAAAATTACAACATAAATTTTATTGAACTATAGGTACCTACATTGATATATTTTCTCTTAATAATACTATGAATTATACAATAGTCATAAAAACTTCGCGGTACTCGTCCTGTATCGAATATCAATAACAAGCATTGAATTTGAAATGCAGCAATTTTGTCGAAATCCGCATATCACATTCGACTCGACCTTGCGCCTACTCGCATGCGAGTTGCATTGCCATTTACTTTAAGCCTGTTATACTTACAGCCGTTGGAAAGTGATGTAGAACGTAAGTTATTACCTGCAAAAAGAAATAAATATTTAATAAAACGCTAGGTATAGCGTATAGTGTATCTACCTAAGCTGAAACTGTAAACCATACATGAATTATTATTGTGATACCTTTAACTAATATAACCAGATGTGATTCAGTATAACACGTTTAGTAAGACGCTGGCTCGCAGAATTCTGCCACATAATACATATTATGCTAACCGCGTGCCAACGTGCCAACGCCTGTTCCTCGAACCCGTACCGTTGCGAATTCCTCAAAACTCTGTTCAGAATCGACAGTAGGTACAATTCCGCAAACATCATGCGAAACACGTACAGACCATCAGTCTTGCCTCAGATCATGAGGTTTTGTTTAATCAAGCTAAGCAAATGGAGGCCGTTTGAAATAGAAGATAATTCCTTTTTCATTAATTATGTATTCATGTTTACATGCAGTGTCTAAACGAGTTATTTTATAATTAGGTGTTATCTACTGGTAAATGTATATAAATGAATGTGTACACTAACTTCTTTTTCTGTCATAGTCACTCAAAATACAATGTCAATGCTTCGTCATCGTCACCCCATCTTTAGATATGGATATGACACACGGATTAGGTTATCATGTTATATGTGGAAGTATAATATTTGGGTAAAGGTACAGCTACAAATATACGATATTTATACAAAAAAACTAGTGATTGGTCACCGTCTGATAGATATATAAACTATTTAAGCGAGTAAAATACAACAATTTACATATGTACTTTTAAGGTAATCATATGAGGTTCTATTCTAAGCGTAGTTAAGTTAACCCTTTTGTTCTACGTTTATATAGACGTACCTGAACGAGTGATACAAGCTGAAGCATATAGAACTTCGTTCGCTTCGCTCGCTCGTTCGATAATGCTCAAACTGATAACGTGTTAAATCTTGTTTAGTTTTTTTATATGTATAGGTTAATTTATGCACTTAACGCGTTTTCAAATAATGTATACAAATCTCCAGAACCTGTTTATCAGTATTGTTATTCAGATTGCTAGTTTACGACCCTGTGACACCATCTAGGATATGTCGAGTGATTCACCGACAGGTGACAAAGACGACATTCCTCAAACATTTGTTAAACACAGTCGTGTTATAGTGTCCGAGCACGTGTCAAGTGCGATGGGAACACACATGTGTGCAGTTATCGTTCTTGCGACCTTGGTACAGTCCACATCAAAAATATAATACTGTTGTACTTACAGAACACTAAATGTTGGTACATTATCCTCTTCAAAGATGTCGGTAATGTCTATATATATGTATCCTACGCCGACATACATATATGTACACCCGACATGCATGTATGTGTTGACTAACCGAAAGTACTCAATCCACACGTCATAGGTAAGTATGTCGATTTGATTGTACAATTTGTACATCAATAAAATCCAGAATAATTCTACAGTCTACGCGAGACACGGATAACTTTTGCGATGATATTATATAAAGAAAGCGTTATTAAAGGAATCGAACTTTGCAGTGCAAGATTGCACAACTTTTTATAGGATTTTCAGCTTTTATATATTTTATTGTCTATGATTTTCATTGTCATATTTTACTTCATCATACTTTTGCTACATCCGAACCAGTGCCTTTACATTTGTACTAAATATTTGGTCCTTTGAATCGGACCATCTCAGCCGAAGCAGATGGCGAAGAGCGCTCATGCTAGCGACCATTTTTGGCAGCGCTGGGTGCATGAATATCACCCCAAACAGGAGGCGGCACTCCCCCAAGTATCGCCGAGGGCGATGTTATGATCATCTGCGACTCCAACCTGCCACGCGGTTCGTGGCCCAAAGGACGCATCTCACAGGGCGAGACGGGGTAGTTCGTGTGGGTGTACTAAATAACCCCATAGTAGGTACTAAGGTTTCGATTTAATATCGCGTCAAAACAGCTGTGCATATTTTTTCGTTCAGCTGACTTAACGTTGTTATATGGGTTAATTGACTTGGTCAATGTAAAGGCCGCAGCGCCACGGTCGCATGCATTTTTGGTCAATCGCTCGGTCTGATGCTGGTGTGACGCATGCGCCATATGGCAGTTCGCAGCAGCGACAAGTCTAGAATACAACTGTGTGATACCGTACAAAATACCTGTACCTAAGGAAGAGAAGGGATAAGTATAAAGTAGCCGTCAATAGAATTTGCTATGTAAACACACCGCCATATTGAAATTGTCTTTCACTATGGCGGTTTGTTTAGATAGTTCCATTGACGGCGACCTTACCATTAGTATGATAGAGACGCAAGCAAGTAAGTTAAAACTTTTAGATTTGCTTTTGCAATCATTATACCAAGACGGTGGCAAACAAGCATATGTCACTACGTATCTACTCGTAGTGACATATAGTTGAATAATAGACTCAATAACATATTCAGAATTATCCGTCGTCTAGTACCCATAAAGCATAGTTCATATAGAACTTGCACGCGGTTGTCACAAATAAAAAAAAGACGATCGCAATTTATCGTCCATTTTTTGAAGTCTTATTGGTAAAAGTTCGCCTCGGATAAGTCTAAGCATTTTGAAATTGTTGGCGATGGAAGTTGAAAGACGAAAATTGATAGTGGACAAATACTTAGAAAATCCCTCTTGGTCCGGGTCAAAGATCGCTAAGTCGTTAAGTTTACCAAAAACCACGGTGTGTCGGGTCTTAAAAAAATACAAGGATTCCTTGTCTTTCGATAGAAAGCCCCAACTCAACCGGAGATCTGGCACTATGGACAAGAACTTGGAGAAAAAGGTGCTTAGGGCAATAACACAAAATCCAGGTATGTCGGATTATGATCTATCTCGCAAATTCAAAAAGAGCCGCAGTACTCTAAGACGTATTCGGCTCCGAGCCGGGTATAAGAGCTATAAAGCCATAAAAACACCAAACCGAACTATGAAACAAAATAAAACGGCAAAAACACGTGCTCGTCTCTTATACGACCGCATTCTGACAAAATTCAAAGGCTGTCTCTTATTAGATGATGAAACTTATGTCAAGCTAGATTTTAATCAACTACCGGGTACCAAGTTTTACATGGCCAAAGCCACGGGGAATGTCGATGAAAAATATAAGTTTGTAAAACTTGAAAAATTTGCCAAGAAACATATGATATGGCAAGGGATCTGCAGTTGCGGCCTTAAGACCAATACTTTTATTACTTCATCAACGATGTCATCCGAGGTTTACATGAAGGAGTGCTTACAAAAACGCCTTTTGCCATTTATTAAAAAGCACAAGGGCCCAGTAAAATTTTGGCCTGATCTGGCTAGCTGCCACTACTCGAAAAGGGTTTTGGAGTGGTATGCTTCAAATAATGTCGATTTTATACCCCGATCAATGAACCCTCCAAACTGTCCTGACTTCCGCCCAATCGAGAACTACTGGGCAATAATGAAAGGTAAATTGCATAAAACTGGGAAAACAGTGCAGGATATCAATTTTCTGCGTTCTTCGTGGAATCAACGGGCTAAGAAAGTAGAAAAAAGCCTTGTCCAGAAAATGATGAGCTCAATCAAGAAAAAAGTCCGCGATTTCGCACGAAACCCTAATAAATGTATATAATTTTTATAAATGCTGTTAAATAAATAAATATTATTCTATTTTTATCGCTTAAAAGCTACGTGTTTTCATTTACTTAAAAAAGCTTCGACTTCGATTGCGTACCATTTCTTTATGAACTATGCTTTAGTACAAGCTTTGCTTAGTTTGGGACTAGGTCAATTTGTGTAAGATTTTCCACTAATATAAAATATATATATATATATATTTAAATTAAGTACGTGTAATATATTATAATTATAGAGGAACTAGCAACGACATTGTTTTTCTCAATTTCTTCCGATGAAGTATTGAGTTACATACTCGTATATGTGTGTCGGTACAAAATATGTATACTCAAAGCACTACTATTACTAACAATAAGTGTGGTTGTGGTGTCAATCTATGTATACCTAAGTGCATGTTTACGCGTTATTATCCCTCTCTATGATCTGAAAAATTAACATATACTCTAATTTGACGTAAGCAGTATGCGTGTTGTCATAGCTAACGTGATTTAAACCGGCAAATAGGTCAAATGTATGCAGAGCGACCCGCCGCTTCTCGGGTGCAATGCATAAACTTACGAGTGTATACAGTTCACAACTTGCAAGTGAACAGTGAAACAACATGGGATACAAATACGTAACATCTATCACATTTCATTTGTATGGCTTTGCTTCTCTTCCGTCGACTCGTTACTATAGCTATCTATTTATTGGCTGAAAGACTCTGTATTAGCGACATTACCATAACTAGGTACCTACTTAATTGACTTATAATGCAGCATAACTTATTTTTTAAAGACTCATCTTTATTATTTTATTATTACGTCTGATGTCGTGACCGAATGCAATTGCCCCCTGCAATCCGACTCTCCGTCATAATTGTAATGTCATATGGTTCGCCCGCTGCATTTCAAAGGCCTCATGCGTTAAAACTTAAAAACCATTTAACAATAAGTTGCGTAAATGCGCTGACGACTTATTGTTCGCGAGGCGAGAGCTTGTCATACTTGTCAGCAAGCTGTCATCAACTCTAACAACGTCAACGCGTTCATGCAACTAGCTTTTAAGCTAGAAGCTTTTAAGTCCAGGGACGTTTAATTGAATTAATGGTTCATTTCTATTAACTCAGCCTGATTGACCATTTAACCTTCTAATGTATAGTTCAGAATAGTATTGATTACGAACAATCACCATCATATCTGCCGAAAGGCGGCCACTGCTAATCCCCCCCCCCCCCCCCCCCCCCCCCCCCCAAAGAGTGCAAAAGTTATCGATCCTGCGCCACCAGCATACATCGGACTCCCGCGACCTTAACCAGGTCATCAGTCCACCTTGTGGGAGTTTACCCATAAATAATACGTATATGTATAATAACAATATGTAATGAATACAACTGTATTTCCGCTCCCTCCCCTCAACTGTGCCGCAGACGCTAGAAGCCTTACTACGTGACTGGCTTTACTATAACAGTTGCTTTAATTTACCATATGATTTACAGGCAGTTTCAACTGGAATTGGAATCTTAAAGAGCCACATTACAGACCGGTAATAGACTATCCAATGTTTCGAAGCAATCAAATGTAGAATTATCCAATGTAATCACTTAGTAAGAATACAAGTCTTGTGTTCTCGTTGATTATTATTATTTATTTTATTTATTTATTTATTAAGAAAGAAACGATAATACAACATAAACAAGTACAGGGTCCCGCAAAACCGTTTGCACAGTTTGACTGTGGCTGTGATGGCTGTCATATGTATCGGTAATCAAATTGTTACATGTCCAATATACATTATTGATAGTTGCTCGTCAAATAGTAACGTAGCATTAAATTTCCTTCCGTAAAATTATCTTATCTTCACTAATTTAATTGCCCAGGAAATTATTTATATGTCAGTTTTAATAGCGCCTCACATTTTCTCGAGTAACTTACGAGCTATTGGGCAAATATCAAGCAGTTAGCTTAACAAGTTGCAGAATTTATTTCCACCCGATAGCCTAGGAAAGCAAATAATGATGAAATAGGGCTTCGGGCCATAGCGGGTATCCCTGAGAAACTGCGATACGATACCGTAACACTCGCCGGAAAGGGCTTTAACGACATCAAATTTTCTCGTTGAAATAACCATATTTTTTGATAAACGAGAAAGAAAATCTAGAAAATTCTAGTTTTACATTGTGGGATACAGATAATTGTCGCTTACGCTTTTATCCATTTCATATCCTACATATTACTTTCACTAAAGCCTCCGGAAAATAGTAAGTTTTATAGAATTCAAATCAATTACGAAGGCTGTTTGTTGTTAGATTAGATTATTTTAATTGCGTCGTTTTATTTTATTATAGTAAAAAATTACAATTGAACGGAGTGCGTACCTAGGTTACCCTTCTTTACACAATAAGACAGTCGATGCATCATCAAATGCTATACTTGTAATTTAAAATGCGATTTGTATACGGATTGTAACTATTATAACACTGTTAAATAGTGCGCATGAACTGCCTAGCTGTTTATTTAATACATATATTAATGTAAATGCGACTAAAACTATAGGCCTAAGCAAATTTTTTTTTACGTTGGGTAACCCATTTACGCGTCCTGCCCGGTCGGAGTACAAGGACGCCAACGTACTCAAGATTATCTACGTGATAATACAATAGGTGTGTAGGTATTTATGCACAGACTGCCCCATGCTGGAACCGCGGTCAACCTGCGCATAATCACGGCGCATAGAGCACTAACTATCGGGGCCGGCGTTTACAAACGTTTGCTCTGATTTATCCGCCGCCTTGTGGCCACTCCACGCAAGATGCGGGCGACCATGAAATGACAAACAATTGGGATTGCTTTCTGCTTGAGTAATGTTTAATAATGTTTCTATCTAAACGTCTCTACTCTTTTGACGTGTACTTAACCCTTAGTAAAAAAAATGGAATTATCTATTTTTATGGGCTGCTAAAGATGGCGACCACTTTGGCTATATTTTTATTAAGTAGTTTGTATATTGTCACCTAGCAGGCTAGCACCCATATATAGTACAACGTTTGCATAGTTTGGATCTAGGTCGATTTTTGTAAGTTTTTCCGAAATATTTTAAGTTTTTATTTATATATGTTGTTAAAACTCCTATGATGGTTTTATACCTCAAAGCCATCAACCATTACATATCTACTTAATATTATGTTAATCCCAGTGATTGTTCTACTAGTAAGCCGAAAGGTCCAATAAAAAGTACAGAAGGAGCATTTGTTTTACGTTTTATTCTGAACTGCTCGAATCAACAACAATGAAGGTCCAGTAAATGATTTTTCACACCTTTCAATCAGAAAAGTAAGTTTTGTTCCACGAAGAGAGGGATTAAAATGCTACTTTTCTGTTCAAGCTACTTTTTTAATTTATTCATTGGCATGTAGCATTTACGCAATGTGCTAATTGAACACAGATCTTAATAAAATAATCGATTGTAATTTCATCATAATCGATTAAAAACTAAAAAAAAACAAGTTTTAACTTTAGCAACGTTGTATGAAAATATATAGATTTTTCGTAATATTTAAAAATTAGTATCAAAAATTAAGAACATTTGTTAACACTTGTTAACGAGGTTATTTTAACAGCATCTTTTTTAAATTTCCTCATAGTCGGTGTGAAAAATAGTATGTGTCACGCGGTAGCAAAATTGTCTTCGTCTCGGGCTTTAACACTTGTATCGCTCACTACGCTCAGAATCCTACGTTAGAATCCCTCGCTACGCTCAGGATTCTATTGTAGGATCCCACGCTACGTTCGGGATTCAATACACCGCCCTCGCCGTAAATATACTATTTTGTTCCCTTGTGACACAAATAACTATGATACAGCGAACAAATACACGTGATCGTCTTCGGCCCAAGACACGACTCGAACCTGCCCACCAGTATTGCCGGTACAGTGCTCTACCAACTAATCTACTAACGAGGTGTAACGAGGACACTTATCAAATAAGATGTTGTGAGCATTCACCTAAATAGGAAACATTCAACACAGTTTAGAAAATAGTCCCGTGTGAATTGTTCGCAAGCGAGGGTACTTTACCCGTGGCAAGCGCATTTGGTCAGATACGGCCGACCCGTCAGCGATATCGCTAAAGTTCAGCCAGTTCCCTTCATAACGATGCAAGCAGGCCGGCTTTCGAAATTGTGGATAAGTCCTTAGTTCACGAATGCCACTTCAGAACTATAAACTACGTTAGAATCTCAGCTGTTCCGTAAATCTTCACAATTTATGCCGCCGTCAACACCTTACTCGGCCATTTCTAAAGTGTTCGTTACACTCCAGTCTCCGTAGTTACTCGTTATGTGTTTACACTAGAAACACTAGTCACAAACACATGCCTCTATGCAGATAAGTATTTTGTCACTAAATATTGAAATAAGAAAATTTGCGGTAGGTACTATCAGATACATAAGCCAAGATCTCTGAAGGTTACTTTGCATTGAATGCAAGTTGATATACGATATACGAGTAAAAGCTAGCTTGGCATACTTACATAATTTAAGTAAGTTCTGAATACTCGCCAAGAACCTAGTGTCCTTAAATTGTGGCCGCTGATCTTTGCAGGTACTTACTTGGATTGGTTGGTCCACCTGGAACCTTCTACATCCGGTTATCACTATATTTGTACTTTTATTGAGGTTATCAATTCTATCATAGCAAATACTCTACTGAGCAGAAGCTTCCTATTTCAATAAGGTGTTTGCTTGCGGCTTGTACACGAAGAACAGTCAGTTTCGTTACGGCAGAATCCTTGACGATAACAACTACTTTCTGATATCATCGTATTGCCCTAAAACACGTAATTTGTTTTTTTTTAGGAAAAATGTATATTCTAGTAGAAACATAATGAACACGTACTGATGTAGGGATATTACGAAACGGAAACTTTTTAGCAAACCGAAGCGTTCTTTTCCAATAATTTCTGTTTTACAGCCATTAACGCAAGAATTAAATTCAACATGAAGTCATAAATTGTGAAAGAAATATTGCCAGTTCGTATGCTGTTATTGGGCTTGCTCGAATATGCAACTTCAATCGCTTAGAATAAGATCGAGATTAGGAACTCTTGGTTGATTAAGATACGAGGTAGTCAATTATCAATACATTAGTTTATTAATACACACCCACACGGTACAATAAAACAGCCCACAAGTAAAAAAAAACCGGTCAAGTGCGAGGTTCGACGCGCACCGAGGGTTCCGTACACACTATCAATTAACTCAAGGTAAAGTAAATTTCCCAATATTTGTTAAATTCCTTATTTTAACCCAACACAACAGAATTCAATTTCAAACAACGAATATCTTTTACACCAAGACCATGAAACTACCAAGACAATTGAATAGCGATCGCGTTTTTTTGGTTGACCTGCTATTGAAATATACCCGTTCCAACCCCATTCATTCTAGAAAAATCTTAACAGCGCGAAGTAGGAATGGGCTCAGCGCCATATATCGACCCCATTTGGTACTAACGTACAAGGGTGCTTAGTATGTATGTTAGTGTTTTAGCGGTTATTGTTTATCACGTGAATCGATTTTTTACTTGAAAGAAAGTACTTCTTTTATAGTGTTATAGGAATTTCAGAACATTTTTTTTTTATAAAGTTAATTAAATTGCAAACTTAACTAGGAAATGGTTTTGAAAATAAAACAAAAAATACGCTAGATAATATTTGTTTATCTTAATCACAAGTAATTATTTGAAATTTTTCGCTTGGATAACTTCGGAGTTGGGTCGGGTGGTGTATTTTTTTACACTTTCCTTCATAAATCGAAATTTTACCAATGTAGAAAAAAAGAAACACTGTTTCAAAAAGTGTTTTTTTTTACCCCCTCCTCATATTCGTAATTTTTCATAGAAAATTAAAATGTATTTTTATATTTCTCATTATCCATGCACGTGGATAACTCATTTAAAATAATTCCAAATTTCAAATTGATAGCTTAAGTAGTTCGTGGGATATTTCACTTTGTGACAGACAGACAGACGGACGGAGTCGCACCATAAGGGTTCCTTTTTTACCTTTTTCGGTACGGAACCCTAAAACGACTAAAGTAGTAGTGAAAACGAAATTAGTTGCATGCGTGAAAAAGACCGGTTTATAGAATATGTAAAACTTAATAGCAGTTACCGATGATGAACCGATTTAAGTTAAATAACAGAGTATATCGTTGAGTAACAATAACAATAGGAGTTTCGATACGTTTAGTACTCTACTTACAGCCAATTTCTAGTGCGTAATTCTCTTATTATTGAACGTCCCCCTTGAAACCAATTTTTAACCGGCTTCAAAAAAAGGAGGAGGTTCTCAATCCGGTTTCATTTTTTAAATGTTTGTTGCCACAGAAGTCTCAGAACTCCATCATTTCCGGTTCGTATTTTTTTTTGTTTGTATGTATTTGCTTCCAGATTGGTCCCATTCTTTTCAAAAATCCTGTTGGATGATGGGATCCATGAGGAATTGAGGGAACTCCTCAAATATATTAGGCACGCATGTAGTAATTTTGGTATTTTCTATTATAACTCGTGTATTTACACCCGGAAATCATAAATGTGGTGAAGTGGAACTGATGATGAAGGCCACACATGTCTCCTGGAACTCCCCAATGATGTACTAAAAACTATAAAAGTACGTCACAGATTCTGATATGGTTACGTTGAAATAGCAACTACTGAAGTGCCAAAGGTCGCAGATTCACCTTTCTTGATGAATCGACGGAACTCCTCAAATATTATCGGCCCACCTATAATATAATTATACAGCGATTCGGTTTTTTTCCTGTAATAATCAATGTTCATGTGGTAAAGTGGAAAGGAAATGTAGAAATGTTCATGTGGCTTGGCGGAGTACTGAATTCAATTCAATTCATTTTTATTCAGAGACCAACATGGATCATTATTGTTAGTAAGACTTAGCTATTAGTTGTTACAAAGTTCATAGATATTGAAGTCTGTCAAAACTTTGTTTTTACAGTAAATTATAGCTAAACATATCTCCTTGTGAGAAAGGCACAAAACACATTTTACATAACAGAGGCCTGTTAAGTTTTTTCGAACGATCGAGCGAAGCGAACGAAGTTCTATGTCGAACGAGCGAGCGCAGCGAACGAAGTTCTATGCTTCAGCTGTGAAAAAATCAAACTTCTAAGCCAACGCAATCAAAAGATACAGCCGTTTATGCCGCAAATTTTCGAAACTCGCAAGGGAATCAAAACCTTCAGGGTACTTCCCGTGAACTCACAATCTTGAAATTTGGTACGAAGCAACGTCTTATAGCACAAATTAAGGAAAAATTGCGAAAACCGTAAATTTTACGGAGCCCTCGCTGCGCGAGCCCGACTCGCACTTGGCCGGTTTTTTTATTGTTGTGTCCCTTTTTAGAAATTAAAGGATTTATTTTATGAACGACGACACACAGCTCAGAGTACCACTAGTACATATTAGGAATCGGGTAGAAAGGTGAGTCGAGACAGGTTGAATTGCAAAGCTGCATAATAGTTGCAGTTGGGGAATGAGTGCCGGTTGAAAAGCCGTTCGCGCTCACACCCATACGCTAACAAGGACTTGATAGTGAAATGAGCCGAGGTTAAGAGGGCGCACCTTCTATTGGTGTTATATAAACATAGGGAGAAAGGTAAAGTTACAGTATATTATGGTGATGGTGCGTAAATGAGGTTACGAGTATTCCTCATTATCACCATAATAAGCTATTAAAGTAACAGCAAATATTTATGGCGTTCACTTCGCTTGGATGGAACAATGCGAGCCACCAGATCGCGCGCCGATAGCTTTAGCCACCCAGTCGAGTGTGACTAAGGCCACGACAATAGCCGAAGATAATTCAGAAAGTTTTTTTTTAACCTATCTAGGAATAGAAACTAAGATCAATGGAAATGTGTTACATTTTACAACGCATAACTGAGTCACTGAAAAGCTTAGAATCGAGATTAGAATTAGAACCGATTAACCATAACCTTAACCTTTTTAACACAATTAACCTTTTTTTTTTCAAACTGTCCCGAAGAGCAGATGGAAAAATCTGATGAACTTGACAACACGAAAAGAGAAAACGATCAACCAGCTAATAAGACATTGTGAAGATTTCTTCGCCGCTCTTTCTTGAGACGATTGTGTCTAATGAAACCCAAAGTTCTGGGCTTTCAAATGTATGATTGACTTTGGGTTTCAGCAGACATAATCGTCTCACGAAAGAGCGGCATTTGTGTCTTGAAATGCGCCAACACAGTGAGACATCACCGCGTTTAACTATTCCCCAGTAGTTGACAGGCAATCTGCGTCTATAGTTTAACCGATTTATGTTTTGTCATATACACGGTGTACACACTGTACAGAATCATATATTATACAAAGTACTTAGGTACCTACTGTTTTATATTGAAGTGAAATAGTTTCCAGTAATCTTTCCACGTTACATAAATTGTCACAACATGCAGCTTTTATCACTACCCACACGATATTACACGAATTAAAACATTCAACGCTAAAGCGAGAAAGCTACTAAAACTACTGATCGCTTAATCACTCACTGTACCAAAATACTTTGATGTTACTTATTTCTGTCCATTAGAGCAACACAACACATAAGCCCACACTCTTTTTGTACACGTTCGGAAGTAAAATTATATTGTTTGACGACAGATCGCGTAAGAATAGCGGAATGTATACTTACCTAAAAATAATATTTTAAGAAAAATCACCCAAAGCAAAGGGAATTATTTTAGTTCTTAATGAATAGTTCTAATATCGAAGTAGAAAATATCAGATACAAGCTTCCGTCAGCGACATCGTCTGCGTGGACCCGGAATAAAACTACCCTATATTTTAATCCAGGCTCTAAACTCTTCTCTCAGGCTCTCTCTCTCTAGGCTCTTTATCTTCGTGAAAAATTTCATCAAATTCGGTTGAGCCATTTAAGCGTGATGGAGTAACAAACATAAGTACATACACATCCAAACGTTTGCATTTAAAATCCTACTAATATTATAAATGCGAAAGTTTGGATGTTTGGATGTTTAGATGTTTGGATGTTTGTTACTCAATCACGCCTAAACGGCTTAACCTATTTGGATGAAATTTTGCACGAAGATAGTTAGTATAGCTAGTATAATATATATATTACTAGCTTCCGCCCGCGACTTCGTCTGCGTGGGCCCGGGATAAAAACTATCCTATATTTTAATCCAGGCTATAAACTATCTTCGTGCAAAATTTCATTCAAATCGGTTCAGCTGTTTAAGCGTGATTGAGTAACAAACATCCAAACTTTCGCATTTATAATATTAGTAGGATTGTGAAGCTACGGTAGCCCAGTGGTTTAGGCATGCGGCTGTCAAACGGAGGTCGTGAGTTCGATTCCCGGCTCGTACCAATGAGTTTTTCGGAACTAATATACGGAATATAATTTGATAATTATTTATATTTACCGTTAGCTTTTCGGTGAAGGAAAAACACCGTGAGGAAACCTGAAAAATTCAAAGGTGTATGTGAAGTCCCCTTCTGCACTGGGCCAGCGTGGGGACTACTGCCCGTACCCTCTCATCCCTGAGGAAGCCTGTGCCCAGCAGTGGGACGTATGTAGGCTGATTTATTATTATTACCATACCATGTTTTTTCTATATCTCAGGAGCATGGGGTCCCGGACTTTTCGAAGGCATGCGTGGGGCCGAAGCCAACAGCGCAGAGGCCCTTTAAAACAAATATAATATAAAGCGACGGATACACATGGCGGATACCATCTCCGAGCGCACAACATGATACACCCGGTGATGGTCCCCGCCAGGTGCAAGACTGTGCTGCGATGGAAACTAAGGGTTATTGGGTTGAATGGTGGGTGGTCTGGAAAATGGGTTATGGGACTAGCGGACACCTGCCGTGACAATTAGTTATTATTATTATTATTAGGATTTTGGTAAATGGCGAAACTACATCGAGAGCGCTACGTATATGCGAATATTACTACATCAAAGCCAGAAATAAATAGGCTCCAGCGTCCTAGGCTGGCTTTAGTTTTTGACAAGCGAGTATATGGACCTAAATAAAAGCATAAGACCCAGTTAGAACGTTTAAATTAATCAAATATACAGAAAACATCTCATATTTGTTATCCAGGTATCAAACAGATAAGAATGGGGTAGCTGTATCATGCCTCCTAGTTCTTTTGTCGCAAACTTTTCCAAAAATGTAACAGCCCGCATCCCATTATTATTTATTACTAACTAATTAATTCAAACTTTGATTTGTTACATAAACTGATTGGAGACTTTCCTCAAAATATTTTTGAAGATATATCAAAAGTTTCGATTCAATTACACCTATTCCACGTGAAGTCGACATAAAGGTGTCCATAAAATCCACCACAAGTGTGTCTTAACGGCGCAGGACTATAAAACCCTATCGTTGAATCTCGTCGCTGTACACAAACTGCCATCCGAAGTGTTTGAGCATTTAACCCAGGTGCTATAATATATGGACAATGGACGTGCTACTTTCGAACCTGTAAATAAACATAAAACAGTCCCCATTTTCAATCAGCAGACCAATTAAACATAGCTATATACATAACGTAGTGCCGTTACGTGTGCAAAGGATACGTGAATCATAAATTACACCCATGAAAGTAGCTTTTGTAATTACAATAGACATATCATAGAAAACACTGACTTTATAATATGTAAAAAACAACTAATGCCGTGTTAGATAAGACCGCACATGACCAATCATATAATGTGTTATCACAAATGAGCATATTAGAAGTAAATACTTACCATGTATACTTCTTTATTTTCTTACAAAAAGAAGTATGGTTCAAACTATGAAATAAAAACTACAAAGTCCGATCTTGACAATAAAAACAAAATTGCGCCATCATCTTTAACATCTCAATCAGACGACGCATAAAAAGCATAACAAATGTAATAGAATCGATTACACGCTGCCGTGAGAATATTCGTGTCAGCGGCGTGGCCACACGGTGGCTGATAGTGATAACGAATGTAGGGCAAGCCAACACCTTATACCATAACCGCTTTTTATGGAGAAACAGTTTACATTGCAGCTATGATACTATAGCTCGTAAAGTTAAACTGTAATCAGAAAGTTATCTGGAAAAACTGGGACTAATATTGCCACATGCTACCTCTAACGGCTCAGATTACGTTACGTTGCATTCCGTACACTTCGTGTACGTGTACAAACCACAGAATAAATCGCCAAGCAACTGGCAGTTTGACGTTTGCCCAAAAAACCCGATCGGATGCTAAAATGGCAATTGTCCGAAAACATCGTTCCACTTACGCCAATCTTTGTAATTCTGGGCGATTGTGCTCGATCCATGTTTGAATTGCCTTAATTCTTATCTATAGTAGAAAGCGGTGGTAACTGGGTCAAAGATACATCTCAGGAGATGAGGAGACTAATAGCGTTAATGAACTGATATTAGGGCATTGTTCAGTCAGCAGTAAAAAATCTAGTTTGCCAACATTTTGACTTGGCGACGCTGACACGACGGCTCAATTGACACGACAGAACCTTTGGTTTATTTTTATTACTTTTATTTTTTAGTTAATAAAGAGGAAAAGTATTTAGAAATACTAGTGTCTAGTGTGTCAGTAACGTAATGTAACTTATAACAGTGTGTGAGTGCTGGCTGCTCTCGTAGGAAGTGGGCTGCAACTCGAAATTCTCAAGTAATGTTTTTCCGTACAAGGGTTACCCTGACCTATAACATAAAATAACCCAAATATATAGACTTGTATATCTAACAAAATAGATCCACTAGTCAGGAAAATCAATGGACAGTATCAGTTATTCGAAAACTATATACTAATAAAGGTTTAAGCACGACTTATGCTGGTATGACATCATACATTACATTTGCTCATACATTTTCAATACAATAACAACATAGTAAATAAGAAATTATTCATTATTATGTCGGTAAGCAATGAGGAAAATTATGTGGCTGTCAAGCCGTCATGTTTCTATAAATAAAAATCAAATAACGGGTAAACAACCGAGGTAAAATAATGAGTGTATTTGATGTATAGCGATTTATTTATATTAGCCTATTCTAATATAACTATCACTTACATTTCGATATCTTTTAGTCTGTATAGGTATGATGACACACGATGATTTATAATCCGTGATCAGGAGTCGAAAAATATTGATAAACAGCCAAAACGGATTTCAATGCATGAGGTCTCATGCAATTAAATCACCGTTTGGTTAATTAAATTAATGATAATGTTAACACTAATATCCACATAATGTCTGGTCATTCTACATTTCTTTAAGTTAAGTTGTAACGTCAAACACACATACGTCAAATTTTCGGAAACTACCGTTAGGGTGACAATGATTTTGAATTATAAAGTTATTCCAATTTTATTCAGAAAAAAAACCGTTTGTTTTAGGTAACTTCGAGTTAATCGTGTTTGGTGTCAATTACAGAATTAGACAAATTTACTCCTGATCACGAATTCAAAATCATCGAGTATATTAGACCTATACAGACTAAAAGATATCGAAATGTTCGAATCACCTGACCTCTAATCTAACACAAAATACCAAAAAAAACAACTGCATGTCAAGTAACAAATTGTTTTTCAGCCATCGAAAGTTCGAACGTTGATTGAATAACAGTAGCCATCAAACTAAACTGGTTAATTATATTGTCCCATTGACCCGAAATGCGAGTCTCGGCAATTTTACTTTCTTACAGAACCAGTTGAAATGGCCAATGGTATCGCTCGCGAATCTCAGGTGAATACAGTACCTATACTTACGGTGTTTAATACAAAAGACTTGAGATTTTATCATCAATATGAACTTATTAACATAGTCGATATACTTTTTGCAATTTCATATCGTAACAACTTTCACGAAGGATGCCACCGCAGCCACCTGAGGCTCTAGTATAAGTTTTACCGAAACAAAACGTTACGACCGCGTTTTCGTTTAGCTGTCAAATCCCATACAAATTAGGGGTAAAACGCAAACGCGATCGTAAAGTTTTGTTTCGGTAAAACTTATACTAGAGCCTCTGGTGGGTATATAAACTAACAAATAAACAAGAACGCTTAAAGAAGGTTTAATACTCTAAGAGTTAGCCGCGGAAGAGTGGTAATGCGTGGGTTTATTACACACACTTGACACCTCGTACTTGAATGTTTTATATCCGACTAGCTTCCGCCCGCGACTTTGTCTGCGTGGACCCGGGATAAAAACTATTCTAAATTTAAATCAAGGCTATAAACTATCTTCGTGCAAAATTGCATCCAAATCGGTTGAGCCGTTTAAGCGTGATTGAGTAACAAACATCTAAACATCCAAACCTTCGCATTTATAATATTAGTGGGATTAACAACTTATAACCACTCAACAGCAGTTTTGTATTCATAAGGTTATACCGTTATATTTTACTCTACAACAGTTAATGGTCGGATTCCACTGCCAAAAGTCAAAGGCAAAGTCTATTTTACTCAATAAGTACCTAAGTAGTAGTTCTTCTACTTGTCCTGTTCCTATTATTTTGGGTCATTTTCATCTCTGATTAGATTTGGGCTTCTTGCAGATATCTCCTTACAGTGGCCATCCTTGACAGTCCATCATCCTTCCTCGTCGCTTCGGTACGGGGAACATATCCTATCCAGTACCTTTCGAGATGTGTTCGGCTTCTGGGCCCATACCATACCCGCCATCGGCGCATACCCTCCCATCCCTCTGACGCAAATTTTCGGGTGTAAGCTTTATTATACAGATATGTTATAGATTGCCGTAGGTAATGCATCCTGCTCGGAGCCATACCTTTTAATTTTTTTCTCTTACTGCTTAATACAAAATTAATGATGATGACCATAACAAAATGATAATGATACCACTATAAATAAACCAAACAAACATTGCGACAATACTACCAACATAGGTACAATAGCTAAGCAGGGATTACAGATACGTGTCTTATGACCTCTCCTCTCATTACAATAGCCAGCGCTGTTGGATGCAACATGACATTGAAGATGCATCGAAAGTGAAAACGAAAGTTTGAGTGTTGACCGATAGAGCCTACGGTGGGTCCAACGCCTCTTCGATGTTGAATGGCCGGTTAGAATTAGGGGAAATGGTAGCGATAACATCGTTCGGAACGAGAGGTGTGTCGAATTTCAGAGTTCCGTATTAACAGGCGCTGAGCAGTTGGTTTATTGTATTTAATCTTTATAACACATAGAAAAGACATACGCAAAAAAAGCTAATGAAATGCCGAATGGCATTCTCTGGCAGTCAATCTTTTATCGTATTAGAAGATAATTATAGGTATCACCATATACACGGTAACTAAATTGCATAATCATGATCCGATTCACACAAGCAATCACATAATAATAATATAATATTATAATATTTATCACTTGAAACCCAAATCAAATGGAGATAATTGATAACAGTTTTAGTCTCAGAAACACATTTCCTGCAGCACGTGCTTATGGCCAACTCGTTCTTGGAAATACAAAACGTGCAACTACAAAAGCTTTACGTGTCTGTTATGTCATGCGTCGTAAAGCCCAAAACGGCTTGCAAATTGGTTTCGAAAGTGCAAAATAAATAGTTCCAGTTGCGAACAATGTACACGAACAATATGGCGGTCTCGTGCTGTGAACAATATCCTCGCGAAAATTATTTATTATTTAAACCCGGATCCACTTTCGCCGGCGATGGCCGCGACAGATTAGCGCAAATGCTGTAAGAAATTGAGTGATGGCTGCTCTATCGCTAACAATGGATTGTAGCTGAATGTTTGTGCAGGCTCATCCATAAATAACTGACACGAGCTCCTCGACTCGAGTGCGTGCATTGTTGAGGCGGTAGCAGGACTTTGGTTGATGGCTGCTTAACCGTAGTAGAAGAGTAAATGAGGAATGATACTGATAGCATGATCCGCGAACGTTCGTACTGTGATGCTTCTATTAATAAAAGAAAAACATGCTATTTATTCTGTTCTATAAATCCATTGAATCTAAACTGTTTTTTTTATACCACGCGTAAGTATAACAATTAATAAAAACCATCAAAGCCGTCGTCATCAGAGGGGTAGTCACGTAACGTTTTGAACGCGCGGTACTGATCCAACTGTAATTTACCCTTATAACTAAGAATTGTCATTTACCTAGATCTACCAAACGTGCGTTACGTGATAGACCTGCTGATCATCGCTGATCAATAGGTACGTAAATTATGTTAGGGGCTTAACGTGTTGTTGAATGTCGGAGGTGTTAAAGACATTAATAATCCACATTTTAAAAAACAAATGAAATATTATAAGTAGTCTTTTATGGTCGAACGTGTTTAACAGTTCATGTCCGTGGCACAAGCGAGATTCCCGTCTAGCGCCTAAGTCTCTGAGCTGTTGACATCAATGACTGAATTAATTACGCACGATCGCTGAGACGTTATTACGTTGGGCAAATTTCCTTCAAGTGAAAGTAATAATTCACTTTCTCGGGCTTTCGAGCTATCTTCAGGGTGTCGAACAGGTATCGTAAACTTAATTGGTCACACTTGATACTGTGAGAATACTATACATATAAGATTGATTTATTGCATATGCAAATTCACTCTTTAAACAACATAGATACCAGTGTATATTTCCATCTAAATATTTGAACAGGTTCTTTATTTTGAAAGTGTGAAGTTAAATTAAATATTACATAGATGTTTCCTTTTGACACGTTCACACTTGCAGGACTAATTTGGAGATCACATCTTTGGCATAACTTAATTGATTTCCGTCGACAAACTCACGCCCGTATTCCTTAAAGGGATAGACAGAGCACATCAAAATTGAATTATCAGTGGCACTTCTAGCAATAAACAGTTGCTATGTCATCGCCCACCATACACTTCACCCTATTCTCATAGTAGACTTTTATCACACCAACGGGAAGATAGGACACGACACCTCACGAGGGCGATTACATTAGTTACAGTAAAGTACGACGTTAACGACCGCTTTAGCCTAGTTGGCATTGGTAGTAACCCTGCCTACGAAGCAAGAGGTCCTGGGTTCGAATCCCGGTAAGGGCATTTATTTGTGTGATGAGCACGAATATTTGTTCCTGAGTCATGGATGTTTTCTATGTATTTAAGTATTTATTTATCTATGTATGTTTATCGTCGTCTAGTACCCATAGTACAAGCTTTGCTTAGTTTGGCACTATAGGTCGATTTGTGTAAGATTGCCCTCTAATATTTACTTATTTATTTTTTATTTAGTAGGTAATATATGAGATACGATAAAATGACTGTGCAGGCCCAGCCTATATGAATCTATCATTATATTCATAATAACCAACGAAAGCGTTCTCGTCGGATCATCCATCTCTTAATCTAAATGCGAATCTAATCTCATAGTTATAGTATATAAAATGGCATGTAACCCGTCACGTAGCCTATGTAATCTAGAAATCCATCTGCTGAAAGGTCATACAACGATTGGCCGCAGGTCCTAAAGAACGATGTATGTATAATAAAATTAATGAATGATGTCTGAAACAGTTCCGGGTATTCTGAATATGTATATTCACAGTTTATGCAAGTGTATATGTCTATTCTGGCGGAACATATACGGAAAAAAACGAGAACGTGTGAAGAGATAGACGAGGCAACGGTGCGGAAAGAAAGATACAAAAAAAGAGAAGTAAGTAACTAAGTACGTCGCGATTGAAGTGTTATATCGGTAATTATTATGAAGTTAAGAAATACAGTAAGCTCCGTGAGCGAAATTATCTTCATAAAAAGCTTATACCGGAGTGGAGCAGAGTATCGGAAAAATATAACATTGATTCAGTAGGTTACTTAAATCTTTCTTGCACAACTAAAATACTTATCGTACAAAAGGCGGACTTAATGCCATATGGCCGGCCAATATCATGATTGAATGAATTATTAAAAGGCATCAGTATGATTTTATACGTTTCATGGCGAAAAGCTTCGGTGAACTAACTGATTCCAAAAACAAGATGTAAGCAATTTGTCCATAAAATTCCCTTTCTGTATAAATATCGAAGTATGGCCAGAAAAGTATAAAAACCTAAGAACCTAAGAAGGAGCAGCGCAGCACTGCGGAAGATTAATGCGGTCTAATGAACACATCCCGCGCACGGGCGCGCGCGCACCGGAATTTTATCTCGCGCACATAGCCTTGCCGGAGATACTGGCACAGGGGACCCGTGACGGATGGCCTTTTATACAATCGTTTGTATAGAAATGTTGTTATGCATATTATAAATAAAACAGTGTAGGATATTTTTCAAGTCAAAGTTACTAAACAGATTAATAGTGAAAAAACGTAAATTTAATCATCTCATTAAATCTCGTGACTTCGTGAAAAGGCTAGCAAATGCTACCCTTAAAGTTATAGTGACAGCTATTACGAAATTGTTATTAACTTTGAACACCAGAACAATCGAATGTATACTATTAGTTGGACTAGATATGAAATGTACCAACATTTCATATCTAGTTGGTTAGTTTCAAGTTGCGAATTATAAAAATTACTACGTTATGTTCTTAATGACAAGCTAGTCTTCATGGATGAATCTACTATAATAATGTACATACCTATCGAGCATAACCATAATCAAATATATACACTACACTGAACCGTTGCGTCATTTAGCGCTTTAACCTACTTATTTATAATATACGGACGATCGATGTGGACATAATAAAACTACTGATTTATAAACCTAAAACAATTGTTCAATATCGACGCGTACATTAATAGAATTACAGCATCTGTAGTTTTATAGCGGATTAATTCGATACGCCCGTCTCATTCGCTCGCCCGATTCACTCTTAATTATGTGTCAATTAAGTCTAATGTCGATAGAGTTATGAAACGACCTGATGCCCTTTTGTTTTTCAAAAACGGAGTTATTCATTGATTTACTTGCCACCTGTGCTTGCGTCATATTTTAAAACAAGCGCGCTAATAAATCATACTTGAGAAACAAGCTTACCTGAAAACAAGAAAACGAATTATCAATCATCTTACGGTGATACGAGCACCTATTTATGTACTGACAGGATTAATTTATGAAATATAGTGAATAATGATCTTATGATACACTTAATATGTACATGCAATGAACGCAAATGGCAATAGTTTAAATTGTCCACACACATGGAACACCAGCAGTAGTTTTTTTTTAATGACAATTCGCAATAAGGTAATCCAATAATAAAAAAGTGTTTTCTAACATTTTCAAGCAACCATATATTTGATTTATAAATAACCAACATAACAAGATGTCAGTTCTTTTCAACAGGCGATAATGGATCTACTATGACAGATGTTGAAGCTTGAATGAAGCACGAGTAGGCCATGATTTCCACGACCTCGAAAAAAGTGATGCCCATTGATGCGCGCACGCAGCGAGTGGTTGGTCTCTAATTATAGGCCCGAAGTAAGTGCGCGACTTTTACGACAACCGCCTCTGTACAGGCTTCAATACCACATAATAATAAAGTATAAATACAATTAAGAGAGAAATTGATTTCATGATGATGATGACCGTATTTGATTTTCGAAAAGGCTGACTAAACTTGGTCGTGGTATATATGAAAGTCATGTTTTTATGGCAACGTTGAAGTCTAGGCCAATGTAGAATGTGTATAGACGATATGTATAGAGTCAATATGCTTGGTCTCATATAATTTTTATAAGCGAAACGAATAAGTGGAACACAAACAGATCGATGAAACTAAAAAGAGAACTACTATTAGTAGTTAGTAAAGATTTTACAAAATACTTAAGGCCTTGTTGTGTCTTGCGTCGTTAGTCCGTAAGTTAAATTAGATATTATGTACCTGTTATTTTAAGACAATTGACACTTGACTTCTTTAAGTTTATTGAAAACAAATGTTACGCAAGCATTGCGTATTCTAAAATTCCAAATTAATAAAAAAGATACTTTCTATTGAATAAACTTTACATTTTATTTACTAAAATAGAGACTTAAAGAAATGAATGCACTATTTTAATTACCTTCAAAAAGCAAGTTTCACTCAGGCAAAGTTGTTATTAGTAGACGTAGGTAGTAGTAGTAGATAGTAGTATAAGATGAATGAATGTAGAGTATGTACTGTTAATTAACACATGTAAATAAAGTATTGTAAACGACTAATATAATGTGTGTTTAACTTAAAATGCGTGAACTAACAATTGTTTGTGAATAAATGTATCTTTCTTTCTTTCTAATATTACATTTTCTAAAGATGACCGTCTATCACGTTGTATCAAAATTATTAATTACGACATTAGCTGTAAATAAATTAATAGCAATAATTATTCGTTAATGTAACTGCACTGACGATGTCGACGCAATAATTAAGAACGGCAAGTCGAGTTTCCTTGCATTTCCTTCAGAATTTCCCATGCTTTCCAAACCGGTTTGTTTTAATAGATTGATCGTTTGTAGATAAATCTCTCAAACCGATACGAGGACTGGACCACACCGATATTGAGTTGTATGTGTCTTACGTCACGAAATTCATAGATGTCGTTTCATGTAGAAGATATGTCTATCCTATCATTAATGTAATGATCTTATTTGTATGAGGCATCAGAAGAATTTAAATTGCCTATTATATTTATATACAAACATTAACATTATAATTTCTCTTACAGCTATTTAAAAACTGGATACATGCTGCCACGTGCTACATAATCTTTCCTAGCCGCTGGCTGCGTAGCTCGGTGAAATTAGAAATGTCACATAATATTACTGGAAGATCCATTCTGCGCACATTCACTCTCGGCCTTCCGTAATCCTCATAATGCTATTAACAGAGTCACTGGAGCAGCTACTTCTCGGTATCTAATCACTGGCTCAGTTACTTGTGCCAATTAACTAGAATCAATTAAACCAAGTAAAAATACTTCAATTATCTTAGTAATATAGCGGTTTTCCAACCAAAGAAAGAAACCAGCGTCACGTTAGCATACGGTCGTTTTCTATAAAAGGTTGCAACACTCCATAATAAGGTCTAATTGGAGATTTCACACGGTCCGCACTTAACCGGTATAAAGTCCATGGTCGTTTCTAATACGACTTAGTCAGTATTGATCCCATAGTGATTTAAGCTGTTATAGCAATGATCGATTGATCACTGTGTTACCGGTGACAGGTTTGAAACTATTCTAAGTGACATCACTAGTGACACATTTACTGTGATATTGCGCGTGGACTTTACCGTTCACACAAGGACGTTAAACTTGCCGGAGAAAATCTTGATTATATACTGAAGGGTTAGAAACCGGTCTAAGCCAGAGAGAAAATTTATAGCTTAATTAAAAAGGTGTGAGAAAATTGGTATACCGCGGTTAAGAACTAGTATTAGACTCAATGTTAACTTCGCAGGCAAAAAGTAGAACACAAATAATGACTTTGTACACAGGATACTGTTCTTTACTTAATAAATAATAAATATTAAAGGACAATCTTACACAAAAATCTAGTTACAAAACAGTTTACTTCGCCAGTGTGGGATTTTCGATCAGTTTTGGCCACCTTCGTTTTATATTTTTATATGCATTATAATATTGACGACCGCTTTTGCCTAGTTGATAGTGACCCTGCCTACGAAACAAGAGGTCCTGGGTTCGAATCCCGGTAAGGGCATTTATTTGTGTGGCACGAATATTTGTTCCTGAGTCATGTTCATGGATTTTTTCCATGTATTTATTTATCTATATAAGTATGTTTATCGTCGTCTAGTACCCATAGTACAAGCTTTGCTTAGTTTGGGACTAGGTCGATTTGTGTAAGATTGTCCCCTAATATTGATTTATTTATTTTATTTATTTATAATTATAATATACTACATCCCACTGTAAAACTACCGTGGGACTATCTTGCTTAGTTTACGTAAAATATTTTTTGTAGATTAGGTCAATGACCTTAAGAAATCATATAAACATGATTTATTTCAATTCGGCCCCTAGTTTTATTACTGAGTTTAAGTGAGAGATACTTAATAATTGTACATAAAATCAGCATCTCAGTGCCATTAAATTAAAAGTTATAAGATGCTAAAGTTAAACATTCATCATCATCCGAATGAATAAAAATTTCTTCTGTAGTCCAGGGATGCCGCGGATGCGACTTTGTAGACATCCGCGGATGCGGATATTTCGAGGTTCACGGATTTTGAAGCAAAAAATTCAAAACATAAATACGCAGTCTTTAGGGTCACGCAGTACTCGAACACGTTGTGACTGATTTACAATCGTTGCAAACCTAACGCAACACCAACAGCGAATACGGCGAATCGTCAGATTACAGAAACGAAATTAAGATTCTTATTGACTAACGACGAAAATACTGAACATGCGCGTATCACGCGCCGTGTTGGCTCCTATCTGGTCGCGAACTGTACTACATCCGCATCCGCAAAAACTCTGCATATTTTTTTGCGGATGCGGGGCGCCTTCTGTTTAGAAATAAAATACTAGAATTTAGGAGTAGGTATAGAGTTTTTTTTTCGATATGGTAAAAATGTTTTATATCGCCATTATAGATTTTAGTTTTTAGGGTTCCGTAGTCAAGACCACACCTTATAGTTTCGCCATGTCCGTCTGTATGTCTGTCTGTCTGTCTTCGGCTTAGCTCATTACTGAGCTGGTTACCCATTACTACTAGAAAACTGTGATTCGGCATGGGTATATGAATCAATCACGCCGACAACATTTGGAAAAAGATTTTTTTTTTGGTACCTCCCCTACACCTAAAGCGGGGATGTAATTTTTTTTCTCGCAAAACCCGTGGTGTGGGCTATCGTTGGATAGCTCGTTAATATATTATGTGTTTTCTAAAACCATTTTTCAAATCAGTAATTTGTTTGCGAGATATTGGGCTTTAAAGCCCTAATTTTAGTTCGAGTCATGCCCCCCCCGCGCACCGTAGTCTATGAATCCATTAGTACAGAACAGCAATAGTTGTATACTAACAATTAATGCAATATAAATGGTGTGAAATAATAAAATGAAGCAAACCTATTTACGGTCCCACGATGTAATGTTACGCAACTTCACTACCGCCGCAGACAGGCTCGCCGTAAGGGATGCTTAAACTATCTTTTACAAAAGCATCATAATTATGAATATAATTATATTCCAAAAACACTTTCGTTCGGAAGCATAAATCGAATGCAACAATTAAAGTACGCAATAAAAGAATGCTATAAAGCATTTCGTTAGACAATAAGAGGGCCCAATAACCGAGCAGTACTATAATCAGTATAAAATATATAAAAAGATACTAAATCCCGCAGGTGATTCACACGGCGCACAATGCACACCGATGCATGAAATTCTGCCATCAGATAAGAAGAATCTCTTATTAGGGTCGCATACACCTGTGCGGGCGGTAATTACTGGGAAGCCAGCAGCAATTACGACAAAGGAAATTACATCGCACAATACTCCCGAGTACATAAATCATCAAAGAAAGTGAAGTGAACCTGTAGTTTAGGTTGACCTGTGTCATTAGAATAATTCCTTTATAAATAAAACATGATGATGATTGCAAGCACCAGTCGAGTTTTGACTAGAAAAGGCGCCCTATGCGAAGTGGGCAACATAGACTCGCAAGACTCTACCGAACATGCAATATTTAAAAAAACTGTGAGTAGAGATGAGAACAGAGGCTCTAGTATAAGTTTTACCGAAACAAAACTTTACGATCGCGTTTGCGTGACAGCTAAACGCGAACGCGGTCGTAACTCGTAACGTTTTGTTTCGGTAAAACTTATACTAGAGCCTCAGAAACATTCATGTTTTCGCAAGACCTCTTTACATGACGGAACAAATTGAAAGAGTTGAGGAACAAGTGCAGACTTTCACAACCCGGGATGCTTCGAAGCACCACCCATCTGAAAACCGAGGCAGGAATTGGACCTGGTGTTAGGTAACAAGAAAATAAAAAGTAACTCTTAACAATATATGTGGATCAAATCGCTTACTTTAATTGAGATGCAAACTAAAATACAATAAGGCAAATTAGAAGCGGAATCACAATTTAATTTAATTACCGCTAAAGTGGGCGTCTCCGTCTCACTAAAACTGGTTTATGATTTAATGAGATACATTCTGTTGCAGCCGATAAACTGTTGTCAGAGTTAATTCCAGTAATTATAAGATTGTAAGTAATTCCAGATAGTGAAAATTTAATTACTGGATTTACTACGCAATAGACTTTAATATAGTAAACACAGGAAAGCTCAACTAGCTGCAATCACCGGCACCACCCCTTAGAAATCATTGAGATGTGTATTTTCTTTTTCTAGGTATGTAGTTTTTTACTTATTTACATGCATATTTAGACCTGAATATACTTATGTGTTCACTGGATGTTGATTGCTACACAGTAATTCTCAAAAATAGAAAAAACCTGCTTAATTTTTGATATATATGAGAAATAGGAATACACGCTAGAGAATGTCGCATATAAGGACTAGGTAAATAAGGCTCGTCTTTCGTTGTTTTTTTCTTTACACAACAAACACAAGCAACCAAAAGTGGCCAAATGTATAGTATCTAACACATTCTTGCCCAATTAGTAAAGACTGCGGCGACATATTTGGTTGCTACAATTTGATGCTGACTGTACATCGCAGGCACGATGTCTCAGAGAGCATCATATATATGTAACGACTCATTTAAGGGAAGATTCATTTAAAGTTGTAGGTTAAGGTTACCTAAAGTTATGTTTAAGTCACGTCTAACCTGTTGCATTTGTTATGAAACGTATGACATTGACGTTCGGTTTTGTGACGGCCCATAACTTGCTTCAGAGGTTCTAGTATAAGTTTTACCGAAACAAAACGTTACGACCGCGTTTGCGTTTAGCTGTCAAATCGCATATAAATTGAGGGTAAAACGCAAACGCGATCGTAAAGTTTTGTTTCGGTAAAACTTATACTAGAGCCTCTGGTCAGTTTTCCCGATTTTTTTTTTCATTAACATGTTAGACGTCAAATCAGACGTCAAAACTGCCTTTGACAAAAGCCCCTGAAGCTGCCACTTCACTATTAACTAACTATCCGCTGATTGAGTCATAAATAAATGAAATGTCCTACGAAACATTGAGCTATATGCATAATACTGGCTGAGATGGAACCGTTTCGTGACAAAACGATATGACCGACACTAATTATGCGCTGGTTTTACAAATAAATTTATTCCTTTCTTTACATGCCAAGCTCTAGTTTTATATTCTTGTTAATATACTAAGTAAATTATTCTAACATCTACATGACGTGGCTGTGCCGCACGCTGTGGCCAGCAAATTTGCAAGCGCTCCGGCGCTTTTGCATTTACAAATGCGCTAACGCACCGGAAAAAGGGCGCGTCGCTTGAACTCGGACAGGGTTCTCACCGACCGCTCCGCATCGAGCTGTCAACATAGAGATAAAGAACAAGGGATACACAAATTTCAGAAACTTCAGTGCTTAAACTACAAGCAGTCTTAATGCTAAAGAGCAACGTGCCCAGACAATATTTTTAATAGCAGAAAATGAAAACGTATTATCCTTTTTTCTGTAGGTATGTCCGACGGATTTTATCTTTAACGCAACTTTAGTGCATCTGCGTACTACCTACTAACTATAAGTATAATATACCGTCCGTCCGTTTCCCAATTTTTTGGCGAAACAGCGGGTCGTAGGTAGTTATATATACAAAGTCTCGAAGTTAAATTGTTGCCAGTCACATACAATTTTATTGTTGGTCCAACCAAAGCTCATCGTCTAATCAATCTCAAGACCGTTCAGCTAAAGTGGATAAAACATGCCGTGTACATTTCTAAAATTATTGATATACGAGCCGACACTGTTATTGGTTATGTCACATCATTAGCTGTTAGCCATCTATTGTATTCATATGTATGTTCGTGGTAGATCTCTGTCCTATGAGTTATATGTCAGAAGTCAGCAAGTGCGGTCGGCGTAGACCCTGCTAATGGCGACAGTTCGCGTGTCGCGCGATGCATTCGCATCGCTGATTCCAGCCGGGGCGGACGCGTGACTCACAGGATGTCCACTCCGGGTGTACCAATCACGTACAGACATGGCATATACCATTCGCAAGCTCTCTAGACTCGACTCACCACTTGTCCCAAGCATAATAATTTCGGGATTCGTCACAACTACGCGTATTAGGAGGTCAGAGCGGTCCTGGGCAGCCTGAGCCATGTTATAGGACAGCATTGGGAATAACAGTTATGGTCTGGCACGATCCAAACGGCAGTAGACTTTCAGCCTTTGCTTAAGAGCTTGTCTCGTCACAAACAAAGTGACGGTTTTTTATATTCAAATGGACGTGTGCATCGTTATTTTATTACATATAAGTAGAATTATGGACACAACGTCCAGAAGTTTGGAAGTAGAAGAGCATCATCATAAATCAGTAAGATATGTCATTCTAACAGTTCGTATGCGATTGTAATCAATAATCATAGTTCAACAAACTACTGAATCCACAATAATTGTATTAGAAACTGTTTTCGAAAAACAACAAAAAAAAAAGTATTTAAGAAATTTAGGGCACTAAATTAATGAAATAAATAACCATAACAATTAAACGTGCATCAAATCTGAGGGAAACGCCGTCGCGTCGCATCCTGCATTGCGCAAAGCCTTAATAAAGCAATTAGTATGGAGATCTTCCGTCTTGCTCGGCGAGGTACTTCCGTCTTGCTCGAGCTATTACGTCTCGGTTAAGTAATTGGAAACCATTCTGATTTTTTAAGTTCTACCACAATCGGTCACTTTAATAAATTAATTTTACAAAACTACGTACTTAAAAGTAACTTTAGGGGCGCGAACCTGCCGGAAACCCGCCAGAGGGGTAATCACGTAACGTTTTGAACGCGCTATAGGTAGATCCAACTATAA
Source organism: Epinotia bilunana (assembly GCA_947049275.1). Classification (NCBI taxonomy): domain Eukaryota; kingdom Metazoa; phylum Arthropoda; class Insecta; order Lepidoptera; family Tortricidae; genus Epinotia; species Epinotia bilunana. Next base: position 11,360,965 of record OX346253.1, on the reverse strand, counting down.
TTTTTTCATATAAAAGGTGACATTTAGCTAAGCGTTACGTGATCGACTAAGATGACGTGAGGAAAATTAAACAATATGCACATTCTGTGAAATCTGAAAATGGTGCATTCAACCAGTTTGAGTTGGTACCTATAAGACAGAGAGAGTCGTCAGGTTGACATGTTTGATAATCATAAATTTAAAACTGTTCTATTATAATTCCCCTTATAATTATATAGATTCAAACATGAAGCAATGATAATAAAGGTTCGGTTCCCATCCCATATCACAGTACTAGCATCGCTAACCACTCAAGATCTGAGCACGAAAGCATCGAATAATCGACAAGTCATCGACGAGTCCTATAATTACGATCGACGCGCGCGGGAGGGGGAGGGCGTACCAGGATACAAGGCGCTCCCAGGGAATAAATCCATAAAGGAATATTACTAAAGGCATATTACCCGTACCATTATGTGGACAAACGTTCTGCCACGTATAATGTAATAGCGATGGAATGCGATGGCGAGAATGATGGATGGTGGGGTGCTGTTGTCAAATTGATGATCAACCATTATTAAATAACTGAAATTAATTTGATACTTGAATTCAATAGAAAAGGTGAAATATAGCTCCAGGAGGATGTATATGCACAAGAAAGAGGTCATTAGGTCAAAACAGCGGGTAAAAACTACAATTCTGTTCACCCTTCATTGGTAGCCAGCCTTTCCTGCGTTGGTAGAATTTTATCAATGTTAATGCTCAGTAAAAAATTACGTTCATTGTTATAACCAACTCAACCTAGAAGAAAATAAGTCTGAACGGAATATTTCAAGATTTAATATTTTTAATGTTTTCTCATGACAGTGGCCTCAGACAGAGCCATGAAAGGCACAGTTTTTTCATCTGATGGCGTTATTGTTGTCGCTAAGTATCTAATTACCTCGTTAAAGTCGACTTTAATGTGGTTATTGTTTAGATTTACGATTTCCGGACGCGACTCGTTCAGTAGTTTTATAAAACGTTCTAGGTATGTTTATGCTATATTCACACACAAATATGGCAAGTTCATTCATCATGGCCATGATAATATCAAATAGGCCGAATTTTAAATTGCTTATAGTGGCTACTACGACACAAGCAAAACTAGGTAAGCATAGTAGAATGTTGCGTGAGCGAGCATGGCCAAGGGTAGGACAATGAGGTGCACTACTAATGATGAAAATATATGTAAAAAAACGAACTTAAAAACTACTTATCATTTGTTATTTACTATGCTAACATGTGGTTTAAAAATAAAACTATCGAAATGAAGGGAAAAGAAATCTCGAACAGATGTGGCCAATCCAATTAACAAAGCCTTAAGTTTGGAATCACATCATCCGCATATTCGTTTAACGCAATAATCACAGACCATGGCAACCAACCAGTAAAGTTAAAGATCACTTTGATTTACCTTATACACAGTGTTCCACGATATCGTTAAATAGGGAAAAATAAATGTCCGTAGTACACGTACACCTAGCAATATAACCTTTGCCTAAAATATTATGTTCGCATAGACCATTTTTTTATCTTCAATTTGGTAGAAATATATATGTTTCTGTTGTTAATAATGCCTATTGTTGACTTAATTTTAATTTACACTTAAGTCAACAATAAGGATCAAATTCGCATTTACACTGTGTAAACGAGAATTTGATTCGACGATGCGACGCGTTTAAAATTTGATCCCATTATCAACTGCGCAAGAACCAGATCGGAGTTAATTTTGAAATTTCAATATACGATGTTTCTAGTTTCCTTTTAATTACGACTCATTATCATGCGACCATGAAATTAAATAAATAGCCTAATAATTTAGGCTAATTCATAGCAACCAAACCAGCGAAATCAAGCCAGTTTTCGTGAGGATAGGCATATCCTATAACATCTACTACATTAATTACTGAAGATCTATCTTCACTAATTTCCACTATACTCTCCATCAATTTCGTCAGATTCATATTGAAACCGTTAAAGCAAATTTCCGATAGCGCGATGGCAATATCAAGGGCAGCCGATAATTCTCGATGAGTTGGAGCCGAATCAAAGTCGATCGTGACCACTGCTTTAACCGAGGAAATAACGTAATAGACGCCGGTGCCGACACTGATCGCCGGTCGAAGTCCTAGCACGCCAGTATTTATCACGAAGATACCAGTACAATCTTCCGCCGAGCACTGGTTGGAAGGAGGCGGAACTTTTATATTCTACGATAAACTCGGCATGCTAGCGGGATCACTTGTGCAAAGGGCTAAGGCTAAGCGTAAAGACAATCGATGCAACGAAGCCATAATGTAATGACGTTTCAGAGATGAGATCGGTTATTTAACGATGTTACGTGAACTATGCGCCTAATGATTACCAAAAACGTTGATGTACAGAATCGTATACTGAAGAGAATGCATTTCTCAGGTCAGAAAATACGGACATGAATGAAAATATCAATAGAAAGTCCAAATATATCAATGGATCTACAAGCAAAGCGCACGACTCTCAATATTTCGCGGTGGTCGTGACGCGGGGGTCAAGGAGCGAGGCGGAATGGCTGCCGATGTGACTATTTAAGCCTAGAAATTCAATCTATGCCTAGGTCAAACTCTCTAGGGCACTGTCTTAACAACAAGACACACCGTTTACAGTCCGTTTCTTCTGAACAAAAGACGGTTCTGCCCTTTCTGAACTGGAAAGTGAAAATTGTCTTAGGAAACAGATTTTCCATAAATTATGCATTATAACTGTGGGTGGTATTATGCTAATGTATCTTATTGATTGTCTTCGCGCACCAAACAAATTTAATTTATTAACAGAGTTCTTCAAGATTGCAAAGTGAACGGAAATCTTAGAGTTCCAGTTTATTCGCATACAATGGCGGTCCCACTTGTCCGAATAATTTGCAATTAATAAACGGTTTGACCTACTGCGTGAATTTGTCGAATCATTCTTACATTGGTGTTAATTAATCTCAAATCTGGCGAAGTTTTACGATCTCCGGTTTCTGGTGATGGGTGTCACTTTCTTCTCTCGTTTCAATGTCACTGTCAAAATAGAGACTATTTTATTTTTATGTGCAGCGGTCGAGGAGGTCTTGGGTGTCTTATAACTTATAAACAAACCGGTGTACAAATTTCATTGATGGCTATCGATCTCTGTAAGTAAGAGATGTCGTAAAACGAGTTCTGTTAATGGAGGACACCAATGTCTTTGAATTAATGTTTAAAATTAAACGCTAATGATCAATGACCTTGGTCTATTCTGCAACGAGTTCCTTGTTATATATGTTTCATATATAGCCTGATAAATAATTATTGAAATGGAAACATAGCTGAGTGCAACGTTTAGTTTTATGTTATTTTGGTTTTGCGCCTGTGCACCGTGACCATTGGCAGGTATGACTTACCATAAATCAATCCGTGGCAAAGGGGGAAGCACAGCGTATCCAATACTCCAGCATTCACGTGAACTGGATCACAAAATAGCTTTTTGTCTCGCGTTCAGTGAAACGTATCCCAAGTCTCGAACCCACAATTAGCACTTTCCACAAAACATGCTCCAATTCCACCACACTGAACTGATACAGCACTGACTCCACAACACTTAAGGTTTAATACAGTCTTCACAGTTCCCGGTTGCAAAAATCAAAATTCGCACGTCCAATTCGCAAAATTAATTCGCGCGTACATTGGTATTCAAAAGGTTGGTCCAACTGCCTTTACCGGTTGAAATCGTTCAAAATTCGTATCGAAAAGTCGGTTTACATTTTAACGAGCGTCGCACGCGAGTCGAATCCAACACGAGAGCGCGGCGCGAGGAGCGCTAGCAAACTAAAGGCCGTCCGTATCCGTACGCCACACGCGGCAGACGCCGACTTTTACCCAGCCATGTTCAACCGCTATCGGTATCGCACTATCATTGTAATACTCAGCTAATTTTAAATCGGAAGGCTTTTGAAGTTGCAAATTGCAAACAAAATTGGCCATACATGAACACGACCAGCCTAGGTAGGTAAGGCTACGAAGTGACATTCGTAAAACTTGGGACAATTACAGATGTAATTTTTCGGAAAAGTTCGTATTTATCGTGCTCTCTCAAATTGCTTCTTATATAGAGTGCATAATCCGCAATTTAAAAATTCGCTGTAATTTTAATCATATTTTCAGATTACTTATAATAAGGTTGTATAGCCATGCCGAAATCTCGAAAACGGTTAAAAAATCCAATTCAAGGTATTATATTTAATATTTACCTGTACTTATATCGGAAAATAGCAAATTCAAAAATAGAAACGACAGAGTATTTTAGGAAAGTTCAACAGCGAATTTCGGACGCTACAGGAATATCTAGACCAACAATTAGAAAATATTTGAACCACGAAGAACAATACAGAAGTAATGAAAATACCAACACAAACAAAATTAACCTGGGTAGACCACGCAAGAAATTCTATTTAGATCTTGATGATTTTGACTACGCAGTGATACGACGAATGGTTTATAACTTTCATCACATTTATAAACATGTTCCTACTATAAAAGTACTAAAGTCCAAATTAATAGAAACGATGAATTTTAAGGGCTGCGATTTTACACTAAGAAAAATACTTCGCCAAATGGGTTTTTTATTCAAAAAAATTACTAATAATAGGAAAATGCTGATGGAAAAAGATGACGTTAGACTTAAAAGAATAAAGTTCATAGACCTTATAAGGAAGTACAGATCTGAATGCAGAGATATTGTGTATACTGACGAAACCTATGTTCACACATCCCATTTAACAGGAAAGTGCTGGATCGATTCTACGGATAATGGAGTGAAACAGTTAATTTCAAAAGGTCAACGTCTAATTATAGTACATGCAGGTAGTGCCAAAGGATTTGTACCGGGTGCTCTACTTATGTATAAGTCTACTGATAAAACTGGTGATTATCACGATGCCATGAATAATGTTAACTATGAAAAATGGTTACGGAATCAACTTATTCCCAACTTGTCTCCAAATTCTGTACTAGTAGTAGACAATGCTGCTTATCACAATAAATATGTGGAATGTCCGCCCAACTCTAATACCGCAAAGCCACTTATGATAAACTGGTTAAAAAAATACAATATTACACATAATTCATCGTCAACCAAAATACAATTATTCGAAATTATTTGCCGGCATAAAGAAGACTTTGTAGAATATTCCATTGACAAAATTTTACATCAACATGGACACGAAGTGTTAAGGTTACCTCCATACCACCCCGACTTCATCCCTATTGAAAATATATGGTCACAGATAAAAGGTTATGTATCAAAAAGAAACATAGATATGAATTTGGGTACAGTAAAAAAATTAATTGAAGAAAAAATAAATATTATTGGCCCGGAAGAATGGAAGAAAGTTTGTGATCATGCTATCAAATGTGAAAATGAATACCTCTCACAGGAACACTCTATGGATGATCGCATTGATAGGATTGTTATTAACGTCAATGACAGCACTGACGAATCTGACGATGATATGACTGACTCAGATTGTGAAATGGACAATATTGAAAACATCGATCCAAATACGATGAAATTGTAATGTTAGGTAGGTATAGGTAGTTTTACCAAAGTTGAAATAAATGAAACCACACCCAGTTACATTACGTACTGATTGCAAGAAAAACGAATGAACGAAGTGATTGAGTCAATGTGAGAATCTTAACAAAAAATAACGATAGCGATAACTTTCGTGAAATTGCCTATGAAACCTTTTGAATCGCTTGCATTCCTCTCACACGCAGGTTATTTTTAGGTACGAGAGGGACGCCAAAGATAAAATATAGACAGGTTTTGAATTTTATCATTGTAAATATTTCCCGATAAGCTTTATTTTGTTGTCCTTTTAATTATGTTTTAAAGCGGAGATAATGTTTGTTTAGTAGTGACAATAAAACTGATTATTTTTGAAGTTACAGAAAGTGGTTTTAAAAATCCCATTTTCAGTACCTAATAATTGTTGCGGTTGTAAAATCTCTATATTATACAACAACATTATTCATTTTGACATTTGACACTTAACAATAAAGTTCCATATTAATGGGTATGAGATTGTCACTGATTTAATACGATAATTCATTGACAGTTCGGGTGTCATCGTATTCCGATAAAGATCCCAGTTTTCCCGAAGGAAAATAATTTTGCAATACAGATGTATTATTGCGTACAGATGTACGCAGTAGAGGAGAGGTTTAAATGGTATCGCATAAAACATATAACTAAAACTACTTCAGATGCTGCCGATGCTTAACGTTGAGGTACGATAATGAATTTCTGATTGATGTCCATTTGTACCTCTGATATAGTTTCACAATTTAATTCCCCTAATGGTCACAAGGCCTAATGTACCTAGTCGGTCCCAAAGTTCTGTCACAAATGAAAATAATGATAAAAACAAAAGTAGCAATAAATTTTTAATAAATTATATACCGATTTAAAGTACATTTAATAAAGAATTAAAATTACTCAAAATTATTCAAAATTACCTCCTTTGTTTTTAATACAGGCCCTTAATCGGTGCGGCCAGTCGTCTATCGCAGCACGCACCATTTTCATATCTATCTCAGTGACTGATTTTCTTAAAGATGACTTTAGGCTCTCCAAATTTTTATGTGGTTTAGCACAGACCTTCCCCTCTAAGACCTGCCAAATTTTATAGTCCAAAGGATTAAGGTCCGGACTAGAGGAAGGCCAATCTTCGTGTCTTATAAAGTCGATTTTTTGACGGTCAAACCAGGCTTGAGTGGTCTTGGCTTTGTGTGCTGGCGCAGAATCCTGCTGGAACACAAAATTATGTCCCGAAAATAGCGTGTTGGGCAGATCTTTGACAACCTTATCCAAAACTGTCTCTTGGTATACTTTCGCACTGATTTTGACACCTTTTTCGCAAAAATGAACCTCAGTTGGCCCGTAATAAGATAAACCCAACCAGACCATCACTGATGATGGATGATGCCCATGTTGCACCCGCGGAACTCTTTTTCCTGCTTCTTCAGAGTTCCTAGCGTACACTCTATCATTCTGTTTATTGTACTTCTCTTCAATATCGAAAATCTTTTCGTCTGTAAAGAGGATATCACGGTGTCGATTTTTCGCGTACCGCTTTAACAACTTCCGGGATCTTTTAAGCCTTATTGTTTTTAGACGGGCATTAAGTAAGTGCCCACGCTTTTTTTTGTATGCTCGTAGACTAAGATCTTCGTTTAAAACCTTTTTGACGGTTTTTCTACTGACACCCATCTGCAAAGCATCAATTTCTGTTTTCGGACAGGATTTCTTGCTATGCGCGCCTTGATCGCTTTGATCACTGCTGGTGTTCGTACGGAGCGAGGCCGGCCAATTATTTTCTTGTCCTCAACACTGGAGACTTCATTGTACCTATCAATAGTACGGTACACAAACCTAAGCGTTATTTTTAAATTTTTGAGCAACTTGAAAATCGTACTTGGCGAGTGCCCACAGCGGTGCAATGCTAAAACAGCTATTCGGTTTTCTTTCTATGTCCACTCCATCGTGAGAAATGGCAACGAATGACTGTTTTTTGTTTTAAAATAATTGTCAAACATTCAAAAATGGAATGCAATAAAATTTTCTTAAAATCATCATCTAAATTTAAAAATAATATGCCAGTGACAGAACTTTGGGACCGACTACGTATGTATGATATGATAATTCATTAACATACGTAGACAAATTCGTATTACAATTTCATAACATAAGTAACTATAACAGAATTTGATAAATGCACTTAAAAATGTTAAGTTTGTCATTCTGACGTCAACTTGACAAAAATGTCCTTTTATTCAAGCAATAACGCGTAGTTGCAGTGTCATTCGATTTAGACCAGCATTTTATACCTGGCGAAATTTTTTTTTTTTTCACCCCTTCCAATTTCCGCCCCAGGCCAAGTTGGCTCAGTTCGGGTTGCACAGGGAGGTTCCACAACGCTTCAAGAGCTCAAATACCGCGAGACATCCGGTTGCCTCTCGGACACTGAAACTATGCGTCATTGCTTTAACTATTTATTTTATACTAGCTTCCGCCCGCCATTTCGTCCGCGTGGACCCGGGATAAAAACTATCCTATATTTTAATCCAGGCTATAAACTATCTTCGTGCAAAATTTCATTCAAATCGATTCAGCCGTTTAAGCGTGATTGAGTAACAAACATCCAAACATCTAAACTTTCGCATTTATAATATTAGTAGGATTACCAAATTCCAACCGGAAGTTAGATTTTTTCCGGGTTTGATCTGAAATGTCCTTCCATGGATATAATACTTATAAAAAAACGCTTACATCTTAAAAGTTCTCATCCTCAATCGACTAAACCAAGTGTTAAAATAGTGTAAGTACATTAAACCTAAATTCTTGCAAACGTGCGCGCATACCTTGCCGCTGGAGTCAGGAATTTGTCCACCTCCTTAGCTTAGACACGGTTTAGATAATAGTTAATTAATAGTGAAGGCCAAAATAATGTCATGCCATACGATTAAATAAAATAGTGATACAACCGACACATCCAAAGATAATGGAGTCAAGTTCCTTTCGGATGTACGTTTGTTTTACTTTTTACAAATTCTTTGTTTCTCAAAGAGTTAACTAGAATCCGATCCCTTCTCAATACGAGTAGAATCGGAGGGAAGAAGTATTCTAACATTCCAACAAGTATTCCAACATTCCAACAAGTATTCCAACATTCGTTTCCTCTAAGTAGATTTTTTTATGCGAAAAATATAACAAAGTCAATAAAATTTAATAAGCACTAAAAGAACAAACGACGAAACGATTTAAAAACGAAATATAGTCTTCAACCATCGATGCAAAGCAGATGATTACGACTATAATAAAGTTAAAACAGGGCCAAGTGGATGCTACATGCATATATCAATTGCTACACAAAATTATATGGAAAGTTACTATGGTCAACACGTTTCATAGTAGGTACCTACACTACATAAAATTTGCATATAGTTAAGTATCAGCAGACAACAGCTAAGGCGTGTTCCAATTGAGAGACTATCAATTTGATAATAATATAAATGATGAACGGACATTGTATAGTTTCTACTGACAACTTCTTTTCAAGGTCCGTCGCACGCAGTTGAGGCTGAAAAACGAATTGCAAGAAATCAAACGAATAAACAAGATACAGATCGTGAAGCTTAATAACCCTCATGGCTACAGTCGATAATTAAACATTAAAAGGCAGACAGCAGCTCTGACCGTACATGCAGAGATGGTTAGTAATACTAGTGCAATTACCAGGACACAAAACACAATCACTCTCCACTGCAATCGGCGAGGAGCAAGTAGATATTGTCGACAATAGAATAAATGTTTTGCAACGTGATTTAACAAAGTTTTTAGCTCACATCAATAGCGATAGCGACAATAGGGATCATATTTTTACTAGTCCAAAGAAAACCCAGTATCGTGCCATAATATTTAAGCCTGTGTCGACCTGAAAAACAAAACTATGTCACAGATAAAAGTAAGACCGAAAATAATTTGTCTTCTGTGTATTAATTATGAGATCCAGTAATATAATCTTACAATCCAGGAGTCAGTTACAGATATTCCTGCTCATCCCAGAATTAAATGCACCGGGATTCTAATTTCAAACCATTCCCAATAGCTGGCACCTGTAATCATATAACTCATAGCAATAAAGGTGTCGGTGCTATTGAAATTAAGATGTCAAACATTAGGACGCCACGCCATTGGGACGTATACCTTGTTACGCAATCCAGAGAATTGGTTGTCGATGTAAGCACCCCGTTGGTTGGTCTAGCAGATCGTTCATGGCAATTGTTAAAGGCGTGTAAACTAAACTTGTTTCGAAAGCAATTTACCATGCGAAGTTATGGCATTAAACTAACTAAATCTAAATGCTCCCCACAGGCTAATGTCGGCAATAATGACTGGGCTGATGGCTGCAGGAACGAAGACACGTTCTGTGAACCCAGCTCGCCTAGCGAGACTGGTTCGTTTAGTTGCACCGAGTTATGTTAATGGCTCACTTTCAGTTTTATGCAGATCCTTTTAGTGCCCTACTCTTGATATCAATAACATCATCGATAACAGACTTTAATAACGTGTTAAATAGTTACAAAGAAAAGTCCACAGATATTTAGGTGGCCTAGGTTCAGCATCCATGTGTATCGTACTGGCTGAATGATCATGAACTTGGAGAAAAATAAATATCTGTTAATATTAACAATTGTAACACGTTGTCTTTGTCTACTGTACTTAGGAATCGAACTCGATGGTTGTTCAAACCAAATCTATAAAAATAATATTTGTATTCCAGAATCATAAAAAAATACGGCAAAGTTCCAGCTCAAACAAGCCGGTATATTATACCTTTATAACGAAACAAATTATTAAATATTTTGTTTCGTGTTACTTTAACGAGGAAGTTACCCCGATCATTTTTTTAGACGCTATGATACAGAGAGAAAGAATATAATGGAAAAATAAACCATCTTCGTCTGTAGCCCCCGACAGAATTCGAATCTGCGACCTTTCTATTAACACTAGACTGCTCTGACCAACTGAGCCACGAGGACAGTGACGGAAGTTGTATACTGCTACAGACGAAGATGGTTTATTTTTAGGGTTCCGTACCCAAAGGGTAAAAACGGGACCCTATTACTAAGACTTCGCTCTCCGTCCGTCTGTCTGTCACCAGGCTGTACCTCAAGAACCGCGATAGCTAGACAGTTGAAATTTTCACAGATGATGTATTTCTGTTGCCGCTATAACAACAAATACTAAAAACAAAATAAAATAAATACTTAAGCGGGGCTCCCATACAACAAACGTGATTTTTTTGCCGTTTTTATAGATAATGGTACGGAACCCTCCGTGCGTGAGTCCGACTCGCACTTGGCCGGTTTTTTCCATTATATTATTTCCCTCTGTATCATATCGTCTAAGCCAGTATATATTTACTCGTAAGATTTTATTACGGATAGATACTGCTTCAAGTGAACCTGCTTTTAGTTTTCTTAAAGTTGCTGTTAAATAATTAGGGCTGCTGTTGATTTTTCTAAGGTTGCTATTAGTCTTCCTAAGGTTGCTGTTAGTCTTTCTAAGGTTGCTGTTAGTCTTCCTAACGTTGCTGTTATATAATTAGGGATGCTGGTAGTTTTCCTAAAGTTGCTGTTAAATAATTAGGGCTGCTGTTGGTTTTTCTAAGGTTGCTGTTAGTTTTCCTAACGTTGCTGTTAAATAATTAGGGCTAGTGTTAGTTTTCCTAAGGTTGCTTTTAAATCATTAAGGCTGCTATTAGTTTTTCTAAAGTTGCTGTTAAATAATTAGGGCTGCTGTTCATTTTCCTCAAGTTGCTTTTAAAAAATTAGGGCTGCTATTAGTTTTCCTAAGGTTGCTGTTAAATAATTACGGCTGATGTTAGTTTTCCTAAGATTGCTGTTAATGTGAAAATTCGCGACGCAGTAACGGCGGCCGAAATCGCTCGGAAATTGGCAGTTCTATTCATTAACCTCAACTATGGTACAGTTCTACAGTTAAACTGAGAATTGCATTTACCGGTATTGTCAGAAGATATACTGGTAATTACAAGACTGCATAGCTAGTAGCTACTAATTATTCCATACCCACTATAGTCTGTTCTCGAAATAAAAAGTCAATGCTGACTAACGGCGCCTGAAGTTGAAGGATTTGTTCGCAAGCTATCGCGAAGACATGAACATGAGGCAACGCAACAGTTACATTACGTCAAACAATGGCAATCGGCGGAGCAGCCAACAGCCGCGGCGCGATGCACACGACCGCTCGTGAGAAACGCTTCCTGGATGGCTAAGATGTCAATTAAATGGTAAATGATGCATATATACATATATGTACAGAATGGCGTCGAAAAATACAAGGACTTTCTACACATCGATTCACGCAAGCATCAATTGATCATTAAATTGTAGCTTCTTAGAGTATGCAGTGCAGACTAAATCACAGTTTTCAATTCCTTCAACACGATGATCCCAGCTAATAGATCGCTATCGCATCGACATCTTGACACTGGACGCTGATTATCCATCCATAGTTGCGGTAACTACGAACATTAGCGCTTCACTTTTACGTAAACTAAACATTGCCTTCCTCGGACCACAGCAGCTACGGGTACAAGGAACTTGCGAAATTCCTTACAAGATAGCTTAAGATGCGGTTTGCGTTCTTCCTGACAAGCATCTCGTTAGATTCCGTACGAAGAAATTAGCTAACATAACTCCTTTAGTTGCATGTGCTTACTATCGGTCTCAGGTAAGTAAGTATTATATTTTATAGGTGTTGTTTAAAAGTTATACATTTAATAAATATTTCTGAAATATTTAATATCGATAATTCAAAAGGCAACGATTTCTAAACAAATGTATGCCATGTATTGAGGCCGATCATTTCACAGCATTGCAAAAATTTTACGAGTGACCACGGAGAATTTCACCAAAAATGGTAACATCTTGATTTGATTTCGGTACAAACTATAATAAATTTTCATGGTTAATTTGTGGAATCGTGGTTACGCTTTAAGAAAGGTATCTTTATCTGCATCTGCAGCTTTCTCGGGATTAACTTACCTTGCGTTCTTTAGATTCCTACTGTTTCCGTTCTAAATTAAGTTATCAACTCGTGGGAAAGTGTTCACTATGAAGCTGGATATTTTTCATTGTTTCATCGCTTTGACTACGCAGCATACTGTGGACTTTATTTCCTATTGTTTCTTTATAGGAAGACCGATTTTCTATTTCATCATTACATTAATCGACTAGGCCCGCGGAACTTATAAAACATGGTCTGTGACTAGGCCTATGCAAATTTACCACTCTGGAAAACTTAACTAGTTTTTTTTGCTGAAATCTTTATAATGAGGAGGTAGTCTACAGTTCCACAATTTCATTTAAAGTAAACATTTGATTTCTCGTTGGCAACACACGTATGATGAAATAATTTATATGCGAGAGCATAATAATATTATATCAACCACACCTACGCGAGAGCGTAAGTACGTTAATAATTGTTCAGAATATACAAAGACAAACGTACCATAAGTACATAAACAAACCTAATTTGCAGCAGGCAGGCAATAAATCAAATACCATGCAGCTGCCATAATGTAGCCTGCCAATCTGCATCGTATTATCTTAAAGACAAAAGTCTGTCAAAAATAAACATACTATTTCACCTGTCTCTATCTAAAAAAAATAGGTAACAATCATTAAAGTATTTGCCACATTTCCAAATATTTCATTCCCCATGAATACAGCAAATTGCTGCCAAGTTTGGCAAGCAGGTGGCTATTACTTTGGTCCTATTAAAATAACTTACAACAACAACAACAAACTCGCCGCCTATTTATGTATATCCCCTAGAACACAGCAACAGCCGTTGCCTTATTTTGCAGTCCATTTATGTCAAGAAGATTGGTACTTCAAAAGTTTTTGCGTTAATTTGCAGTCCATATTGCATTAAGGCGGCATTCAATAATGAGCTCAGTACAAAAAGGAGCGACGATGTCGACCAAGCTTCTACGGGTCAAGAAATTTTAAAACTATCGTGATGGTTAACCACAAAACGAAGTACCAAGGTACTATTTCTGATAAAACAGGTCCTTTGGCAGGAATAGCGTTCAGCTACATAAAATGCAGCTATAGTCATTCGCCTTCGTAATCTTACGTCTATCCTGTCCTATATATATAAGGATACAAAAAAGTCCTTGTGCTGATTTTAACAAGGTTCAAAATAAAAATATACAAAAAATTATGGGATAAGCTAAATGCGACCGTCATAACTATAGCAGGGTTAAGAACCCGATAGATCGGAGACCACAACGCAAGGTTATCCAGTTGTATAAGTTACTCTAGCTTTTTATGGTGCTCAACCATTGTCTCAGAACTATTCTTTAAGAAGCAGCAAACGTACATTTTATGCAAGACTGTTTAGTAATGCATTACATATATTTCTTTTTTTTACCTATATGCCATAACACGTTTTTCCAGTCAAACATAAGGGCTCAAGAAACAATTAATTTATTTGATACAGGATTGATCTATATATCAACTTCAACATAAATAAAACATAAGTGCAAATTGATATCTAGATATGGATAACTTGGCAAACATATTAACAGTAATATATGAGTTATTCTAGTAATCGAATTTTGAGACACTGAACCATTCTCCCTAAATATCACTACTACACACAACCTTATCAAAGTTAAACGTAAGTATCCCATTCCCAATCCCAGATTGCTTGTGCAACCGCTCACCATGTCGCAAACCGTAACGAATCTGCTTCATTGTTTGTCATATTCATAATGTCAAACCTATGAAGAGACCACTCACCTATCCATTCACATTTTGCAATAAGCGGGGTTTGAAACAATTGTTGACAAATTTTCAATTGGTACCGGTTCTGCATTGAAGAATACACGAGTAAAGATTTGTTAATCGCATAAATACTCAAGTGGGCAAACCGGTTTAGTTTTCTCACTAGGTCATGTAAAGTTTTTCACCTTTGTTTATACTAAATGGTAACAGAATTGTACAAATATTCATAATAATATGATTTGATTCGATTATTAATTTCATGATAAAAAATTACATTACAGATTTGCATACATGTCAAAAGAATAAGATTTTTTATCACGATCGTCAAAAACAGAGAAAAATCAAGATAAAATATTAAGACAATGTCAACAAAAAGAACACCATAACAAGGAAATAGAAAACAACAAACCAAAAGCAAAAGAACACAAATATATCAACCTCTAGGTATCGTCATTCTTTACAACATTTAGTGCATCACAAAATACGTGACACAATACATTTAATGTTAAATCATATTCATACAAATTTAAATTTGTAATAATAATAAAAGTTTATGTCAAAAATTTAATTTTTGGTACAAGCTTTTATTGCCGGATAACTTTTACGGCTACTTTCCTGTATACCGTCATCAACTACTCATTGAGACGATTCTAACGAGCCCAAACTCGATAGGTTTATGTGATTTTATTACGGAGTTCCTATGGCCACCTTCCAGCTCCATCATCAGATCAGCTCCACGTCATCATAATATTGCATTGTCACGCGATTTGCATATTCGTGCAAAATTTCGACTCAATCGGAAACCGGGATGTGGATCAAATTTAACTTGCAAGATTTGATTACAGACAGACAGACAGACAGACAACGGGACAGGTAAAACTAAATAAAAGCTTGTAACTTACCATGTCAAGTCAAGAATCATATACTCTTTAACTGAGTATAATCAGGTAAGGCGGCGTCTAAATGCTTCGTTAGATGGTTCCTGTCTAAGATCACGATATGCTATACCTTGTCTTGCCCATACCTCATGCTTTTTTCGTCTTGATTTGTTGAGAGTTCATGTAGGTTTAAAGTATAGTCGTTCGGTTTGAATTGTGTCCAATCTACTTAAAGGAACAATGCCTTTGTTGACTGAAACCGCAAAACACCAAAATTACCATATTGGAAAAAGTCGTTACAGCCACCTAGGAAGTTCAATTGAATATCGACTCTATGTCCCTCAGTAATAGGTTACGAGTGCACTAATAGGAAAATGGCGGTCCAGGTGCCTTTGTACTTGTTCGATTCTCTGTGCTCAGGTAAACGCCAATTCTATTAAAGCAATTTAAACTTTTGGCAAGGCCCTAGAGTTGAAAATCCAGTAAAATGTTAATGCATGCAGTTTTTATCTACGAAGTGTGCTTATGTTTTATGACGGACCATAATGAGGTAGCAAACCCGCACAATGTGACGATGGATTGTAGTCATGCGCAAAATGTGTCACTAAAAAAAAAGATTGATATGCATCTTTCGTTCGCTGTGAAGTATATCACTCTTTTAGTTCACTAGTTCAATTTAGTTCAGTAGCTCTAGAGGTGCATCTACATCAGTTCATATAGATTGATAGATTAGATTGAGTATATCATATCAATTGTACGCGTGTCTTTCAATGAACTATTGAGTTACTTGCCGTATTTAAAATTAAAATAACATTAAATCTCTCATATCATCGAATCGATTCAATGATCAATAGGCAGAATTAACTATCAATTTTCTAAATGTTATACTGAAGTATTGAAGTATATGAATCCGAACTGAACTAGTGAACGAAAGAGTGATACCAAGTGAAGTACTTCATTTGAATCACTCATTCCCGAACTACTCATGTCTAATGGATTGGACACAACTCAAACCGAACGACTATACTCGTATAACTTGTAATTATTATATCTATAATAAATAACCACCTGTTCAGGGTCCATGATATATACTATTACTTATTTGTAAAAAAAAACCATGGTGAGCAATAAACGAATTATTATTATTATATTTCGTAATCGATGTCCTATGACTTATTTCACCGGTGTATGATTTCAAAGAAGACATCCGCGTATTGGACATTTCGTAGGCTCAAACGAGGTACATGTATACAATAATGAATAGTTACATATTTATTCACCGTAGGAGGTCTCTCAGGAGGTCTAATCTCTTCATTCTGCCGTAGAATGTCAGGTGGCAATGGCATTCGCTTAGACAGAAACTAGTGCCTTGACTAATTCTTGGAATTCAGTAGTAAGCGAGAGCCCCTACCAACCAGGAAAACCCTAAGATGAATAGGGATGCATAGTTCTTGAATAACTTATTGACATTATTTTCAAATGTAAACACACTGAATAGTGATAACGGTTGCATTATCTGGGGTGTCGCAATGACTTTAAACAAGACTTGTTTAAATAAGATTTCGAAATATTCGTTTACTTTGCCCTCTCTGGGTACCTTTCCTTCTGACGTTTTGACTTAAGCCTTAGTTGTCTAGGCCAAGGCCGCGTTGAATAGACTATCATCGCAATACCTGCAGTATGGGTGGCGATTATGATTGAATCGCGATACGAAATGGAAACAAACCTACGCATATCCAAAACAGTAATAGCATCTTCATAATAAGTATGATTGGTTGCAAGAAAGACGCGTTGCGATTACTAATGAATGAATGTGTTATTGCCAGCGGCTTGTAAAAGTGAACTTTATTGAAAAAGGCATAGTAATAAAAAAAACCCGGCCAAGTGCAAGTCGGACTCGCGCACCGAGGGTTCCGTACATACCTGTAGGTATATAAGTAATAACTTATTTAATTATTAAAAATATTTTTATTATATGATGTAACTAAAAATTTACGGTTTTCGCAATTTTTCCTTTATCTGTGCTATAAGACGTTGCTTCGTACCAAATTTCAAGATTCTGAGTTCACGGGAAGTACCCTGTAGGTTTTGATTCCCTTGCGAGTTTCGAAAATTTGCGGAAATTTGCGGCATAAACGGCTGTATCTTTTGATTGTGTTGGCTTAGAAGTATTTCACATCTCTAAGGGACAGTAGATCTGAGTATTTGGTATACATTTTAGCTTGATACCTCCACGCGATCCTGAAAAAAGGGGTCTTGACAGATGGACGGACGGACGGACAACAAAGTGATCCTATAAGGGTTCCGTTTTTCCTTTTGAGGTACGGAAACCTAAAAAAAACGTTAAAACAAACCTGGGTCACAAAAACTTGACCTTGCCTGTAAAATCGTGATTGGATTATAAGAGATTTACCAATTTAGAATTAATCACTGCGACGCAAATAATCATGCCCATTACTTGCGCTTTAGGAAATCATGGCCACATTGCGCGTGTCAGCATACAGATCAAATCGCAGTACCAGTTATGTTAATAGCATAATACAAACTCAAGACAAAATAAGTACCTACTTAGTCGGTACATAAGTTCTGTCACAAATGTTTTGCCGCATAGGAAATAAAACGAAGGATGTTTTTATTTAATCCTATATATGATTTGAAAGCTCATTAAATACTGATAAATTAGAGCGGTTACTGGATTTAAATGCTTAAAGCCATATTACACAAATGCTAGTTTCTTCAGAGATTTTGCACGTTTTTAGCCAATCAAAAACACGGACGTGATTCACTTTATCTTTTTTCCATGATTCTTAAAACCTTTCAAACTTACGTGAGTTTTTAGTCACAACCCTCCCTGAACCCTGTTACCTCCATTTGGAAGCATGAGATAAGTAAGTCTGGGTAAAACTAATTTTCATATTCACATTTTACGTAGTGTACTTGTTGCCCACAAGATCAAATTTACGCGTTTTTCTGAAAACGTAAAAAGTACGTAGAGTTCTCGATGGGAGCAGTTGGAATTGAAAGCTAACAGAAAATCAAATGCTAGTTGCTAAGCATGGTCTAAAATCGAGGTTTCAGAATAAATAAATAAAACCTCGTTGGTCATCTGTCACACTGTTTTTTTATAAAATTTGTTGTAAGTGGTATTTTTGTCAGTTGCAGCGTGTTTTGGGTTCAAAATTGTCTCAAGTTAGAAGGTTTTTTTGTCATATTGAGATAATTGTACAAAATGTATTGAATTGCAATTTGATTCGTATTAAATAAGCTTTTTAATCATGTATAATACGAATAAGAAAAAAAATATTGCCGAGTTTTATCTATCAAAAACCTTGTGACAGAACTTAAGGACCGACTAAGTAGTTATGTCATCTGTGTCGAAATCAGATCATCTTTGAACTATGAAAACACCGTTTCTGATGATTCTTGGGCTCTTTTATATCTAGAACTAGCTTCTGCGTGGACCCGGGATAAAAACCATCCTGGCTATAAACTACCATCGTGCAAAATTTCATCCAAATCGGTTGAGCCGTTTAAGCGTGATTAAGTAACAAACTTTCTTTCGCATTTATAATATTAATAGGATTTTCAAAGTGCACAACGTAACGTGGCAATTATAGGAACACAATAATATGCAGATGGTACGCCGTACATGCTGCTGTAGATACCGACTGTCACATTTAGTCATCGCGAATTAGGCCCAGGTTTTGCCATACTATTAGCATAATAATACGGCATGCATAATTATCTCTTACTCGCATTATGCTGACTGGGCTCGTGTTAATCATTGATAAGTAATTGGTGTTTGGTATAACTACATTACAAACATTAACGAAACGACGCGTATCGTATACCTACAAGTAATTTTAAACCTTGTGCTAACAACCCAAAGATTGTTTTGAATAAATACTAATGCTGTGAACAACTTCCATTCATTCAGATGAACACAGAGGGCTGTGGGTCCACCTGCCTCTGTCGATGCCGCACCGAATTATTTTCGACTTTAAACGTGAAGTATTAAACTTGATAATGTTTAGACAAGGCAAGGTTTAACCGAGTGCTGTTCGTACACTCAAACAATTTTTGGACAGTCGTGTAATTAATCAAGTGCAGAGAAAATGAAAGTTTTACAAAATGACCGAGTGGGCTGGACAGGAATGATCCGAAAGATCCTTTAATAATCATTTGAAACTGTGTTTAACTTTTATGATTTCGCAATATGTCAACTTAAGAATGCGCTGATATTATATTTACAGAAATTTTAATAAAATAAAACTTCATTTAAACCTTAACGATTATACTCTACTCGTACTACTACTAGTGAACTGAGGCTCTAGTATAAGTTTTACCAAAACAAAACGTTACGACCGCGTTTGCGTTTAGCTGTCAAATCCCATACAAATTGAGGGTAAAACGCAAACGCGATCGTAAAGTTTTGTTTCGGTAAAACTTATACTAGAGCCTCTGTAAGCAAGAATCGCCTCCATCGCCGGTAAGTTTGGTTTCAAATATTAGTACTTTTCGATATAGTCCCAATTACCAGTATATGTTTATCGACAGTATCGTTTTCATCACTATCGACATAGCCGTCATCATGGATCATTATGATTACTATCGTCACGGTGACTTCCGTGATAATTGTCATTTTCACCATCATTGGCCACTCTACTTTTACATGAGCTCAATATGATATATCTATCTCTACACTAGTTATGTAGTTGTAGATCGAGGTGGAAAACATATTGGACTCAACAATGCCTCTTATCTTGCAATCGGGGCCTGGGGATAGCTAACATGCCAGTTCGTCCGCTTTCTACCGCAACTATGGAATTATCTAAAATCGAAGAAGATTAATGGTTAATGTGCACTCAACCAGTTAACTTACCAAGGTTCGCTAAAATTCTCTTCATCATTTAACGCTGTTTTTGGACTTGGTTTCACGCATGATTCATGATAATCGCCGTCATGTTTTGCAAAGGCTGAAGGAGGACGGTATAACAATCTTTTGATGTTTTCTCTATCACCGACCCCGCCAGCAACTGTTAGTCGGGATCTACCAAAGCTTATTTTTTATCCAAAATCCTAAAGTAAGTAATCAGTCGAAATAGTTCTGACTGATGCCGACCTAATGTAGTTATTTGACCATCAACGAACGTAGAGTTGAGTATAAGTCTAATACAACTAGACTTTCATTAGAAAACACGTAAGATATATTGATTGGAATATTAATTAAAACTGCAAATGTGATAAACGGAGTCAGATGATAGCATAATGCGAGCTCCATAAAGCGGTCTTGCTAGCTTCTTGAAGGGATATATCGGCTAAGTACGACTAGTTGTCCGATCGGGCGGTCGATAACGTCTCGAAAGTTGCGCTTTTGCTATAAATTATCTTCAAGTACACAGGGATAGTTGGACAATTGACCGTTTTATGGCTTTCGTATCAAGAATATTAAACCTTGAGTCAGATCTATAGGGTGATTGCTGTGTCCCTGGCTTTAACTAACGGTTTATTCAAGGCTACCCGTATTTATTCCACGGCTCCTGCGATTTATGGATTACATAGGAAGAAATGGATTCAACGACAGTGCCAATCAAGCATACGGCGTGCCTGATGGTAAGAAAATACAGTAGCCTATGGACGCGACTCTAGAGGATCACAAGCGCTAACTAACTTAATACTAGGGAGACTAATGTAATCGAAAGGTAAACGTCCCAGTTGTTGACTTCAAGATTGAAAATTTCAAGTATAACGGTCAGTATGCTATACTTGAAACTTCATAGCGATATAGGTGTCAACTATTAGGCATTAAGGTGTCAAATATCGGAACGTTAAACCTAAAGCGTTCATTGTAACCTTGCTTATTTTAACTTGGTGTGAAGTGAAGATAGAAATGAGTACAGAAGGCGATAACTAAGCATCAAACCGTACAATCTCGCGCGATTAGTATAACCGTACCCTCCTCGGTTTATAGACAAGTGTTACTGCCGATACAGTCACTCGCCTCATCCATACCATAATTCAGGTCATGATTACGAAGAAATATTCAACTGATGTGACTTGCTACTTTAAAAAAAACTAAACTAACAAGACTTAGTTTTCGTATGATGATAAAGATATATGTAATGACAGTCGAAGTATTAGTTGATTATTTATTCTTTGTGGTACAAGAAGGCTCGATTTGAGATGATATATAAACTGTGAAGTTCTTGCCATATCATGGTACATCTTCACTTTTTAAAATGTCTGTTAATATAATGATGGAGACATGAAACGACAGATATCCTAAGATGTCCGCTTCCGAGGTCAATTTATACACATGTTCGCTAGTCTGAAGAAATGTGCATTTTATCAAGTATATTTATAAACAGTTTAGAAACCTTACTGAAGGGACGAGCTATAAACGTAAAATCCGCATTTTCATTTAAAAATCCGCGTTTTGAAAGCGCAGCTCCCGCTTGTTGTATTCCGGCATGTGACAACACTAACCCCCTTATTCATAAAACTTAAAATGCCTCTGCTAAATAAAATGTGCTTTGTCCCTTTCTTACGAGCACAAATGTCAAAGTGACAGACAAGGACAAACGAATTTTAACGCCATTTTAGTTAAAACAGGCTTGTAGTACGTTTATGAATACGGCCGTAAATCTTTAGGTCACGTGACCTCCTACGCTCCTACACCTGTGGCCAAAAAGTGCACAGCGCCGCTAAAGAATTTTCACTTCAAAAAAAAACAGTGAATGACGGGAGTAAAATCCTATGATTTAATAAAATGCAGACTCATTGCGAAAAGATTTCGTTTGCCGCTGGTCCTTTTGAATGACGTCTGCAACATGCACCTAATGTATCCGTTTCCCATTAAGTCTGCAGTGCGTTAACATCACAGTTAAAAATAATAAAGTGACGTAACAAATATTTATTTTTCAGGAAGCAATAAACTTCATGTTATGAAAAATCACCGATTAAACCGATCCATAAAGGAAATGAAAACCGAAATAGAATCAATTAAGGAATGCGGTAGACATAAAACAGTTGCAGTGCGGTTTGGCTTGGCATATCCAATCTTAGCAGTCTCAGCACATCACAGGGCCTCTTGCGTGGCTATATATTTGAAATTCGTGACTTAGACGGTTTTGGCCATAAGTCTCTAGTGACGAGTCTCTATAAATCTTGGGCTCTTTGAAGGGCCTGCGATGCGCCTTATGTCGCGGCGTAATTGAGACCGCTTCTGCTGCGCTACGTGTTATGTTTATCAAAGAGGTTCTATAAATAAATGCAGGAAAACGGTAGTGTCTTGTTAGAAAAACTTTCTTTACGTGGGAAAGCTCTGTTATTTAAACTGCTTAGCACATCTACCTAATACGATCCAGCACGTCAATCATGGGACGGATGCGACATACTCTCGGTTTTTCTTTTCTCTTTTTCTCGCCTCTTGTTATAAGTGTTCTAATAAGAGAGAGACGGATAGTGCGAGAAAAATCGACCAGAATTTAACTATTCATGGAAACATCAGTCATGGTTTATGCGAGTCCGATGTCTGAAACGTTGAAACCAACAATTCTAATTTACGTCCACCCATTTCGTAACACCCAAAAGAAAGATACAAGCTTTCCTGTTGCAACCCGACCCGATCCACTGGCAAACTCCCGCGCATTGATTGACGTCCGTTCCGTGAAATAAATTATCTTCTCCGTCCTGGGGTCAAACTGAGAGATACGATTAACCTATTACATGCTATGAGGTAACATTCCTTTTATACGATTGAATATCATAATTTATAGATCCAACGCCGCTTTGTTTAATGACAAGATTATGAAAGTAAGTGAAATTGCAAATGCACGTTTGAAAGACTATTAATCATACGATTTTGCTCACGTAATTGAACTGATTAAAAAAATACACGATTACGTGATCAATACAAACAAACTATCAATCAGAAGAACTACGTTGAAGTTCAAAGGGGTATAATTGAAGTATCCATCTTGAACTAATTTACGTTAATACATGGGCATGAAATGAAAGGCGACACACCAATTCATATGTAGATATCATAAAGATTCGTTTGAAAGCGACTAAAATATGGGTAACACGAGCCTGTCGCGACTTCCTCTGTTTTCATCACCACCAATTATGTAGCCGTGGGTTCAACTGGGTCAGTCAAACGGACAGGAGATATACTCGTAGGCGCAGAATTTCCACTTCCTCGGTTTGTTTTTTAGAAAATAAGATTTAGGGAACATTTCCTGTTGACAGCGTCAGGGAATAATTATTCCGTGATTTTGGCTTTCTTGGTGTACGAGGATGGGGTATTGATGGTGACTAATAAAAAAATCTAAATTATCTATTACACAGGCTTGTAATTAAGTATTTTGTTCCCTGACTACGTCTTTTAAAAAACAAACTGAGGAAGCGGAAATTCTTTGGTCTTTTTTGGTACCTTATTTAGCGAGCCTTTCAAAATCATTGTCACTCATTTGTTTAAATTAAATAAAAAAATCACCTATCTTCATGTAACGAGGACCTTAGTAATAAATCAATACCATGTTGAGCATTTCATGTCCAATAATTTCAGTGAGTTACAATCTCCGATGTCCAGTTCTTTACGTCTAAAAATAGACGGGATTCTTAATAATTCCATAAATTCTCCGTTACACTGCAGCCGAGTCGTCTGAATCTGCATTCCGTTCCTAAAATAGCAGTGACTCTGCAAAGGGTGAGGACTAGTGAGGCGCCCGATAATGGCCTGTCACATCGCGCCGAATCACTTCTTTCCACACGAATGTAGGTAAACGACCTTTTATCTTTTTTAATGATTTAATGAGGATTTTCTGAGCAGTTTAATGTAAGTTTTTGTGAATTTCGTGATGCGAAAAATATAACAGCAAAATTATGTTCTAGTTTTGAAATAATTTGCTCATGTACACCAACTATTACTTACTCTGTAACGTTCTCTGTGGCCGCTTAGTACCTACAATCGACCTGCAGGTCTATTCACGAGAGCTGGCGCGGAAAATATATGAACCTATCATTAATTTCATAAACATTACGCCAGCTTTTGTGAATCGACCTGCACATCAACACATCGCACGTAATGATTCTTAGCATTAGAAGTTTATAATTTATAAAACAGGGATTTTAAGTCTTAACATCTCCTTGTGATTATGTGAAAGCTCAGCGGCTTTCGTTGGCTACGACACCATTGCCTGGTCGTGATAGTACAGTATACAGTACGAGCATTTCTTTACGACCGAAGGGGACAATGTGACTTTCAAATTACGTATCGTTTACCTCCACGTCAGTTAGATATGTGATCAGAAAAGTGACGGTTCATGCGAGCAAATGTGACAGCCGCCTGTGCCGACCATGCTCAGATTTGCGCATAATGAAAGAGACTTCAATCGGCTCGTAACTTATCACAATGTAAATAGAGACTAAGTTGGTATTCACTTATTTTGAATGGTGATCATTTAACGTGGTTGCTATTACAAATTGATTGAAGAGATGACACCTGATACGAGTGATGTTTCCCGAAGAAAGTTCCCGTGTGCAATGAAACCGCGGAGTTATCATTAATCGATCTTTAAATATTTGTTTTATAATCGTTGCGTAATGGTTGGGCAATTAAACGGAAGCTTAACTAAACAAATGGAATGCCTTATTAGTAATACCAAAGGGATTCACAGAAGAGTGCATGATTCGATGTTATAATACCTCTAATACTCCGTGGAAATGCAGTACCTGCAACAAAGAAAACTTTCTTATTAATTTAATTATAACTAATATTGTAAATAAATAATTACTGTGTGCTGTACAAGGAAGTTAATGATTTATAGTTTTTACGCCAGGCCATTGAGCATCTACAAGGAATGCGCGTAAGCGCATCTTTGGACGTTGTTTACCGCCTTAGCTAATGACAGGTGAGAATGCTTCCCTTGTTCAGCGGTAAACGACAGCACGCGTCATGTCGACATTTACGACAGATGTCGCAGGTGTTTCAAAGTTAAATGTCATGCGCAGCCACCGATAAATATTCATATACCTAATTATTCCTTAGCCTTAATGTTATGGAGAAATGCTGTACCGTTCTCGGGCATTATGTTGTGTTACAATAACTTTTTGACTTCGTAATGATGTGCCGTGCAGTGTACGTACTGTTGAGTTCTAACAGTGTGATCATATTTTTGAGATACATGTTGCTACGAAATTTCTCATACTCATTTTAACATTCAATAGTTGAGGAATATGCGATTGTCGGATTAGAGATATTTTGCAATAAAGGTTGCGTCCATTTGTCTGTCAATTCTGTCGTTAATTTTGCCACTATCTATACTATGTCATAATCATGAAATGAACCCAGAAATAATACTTAAGAGGTCTTCAAATTCCAACGAATCAAAATGAACGAATATAACTCGGTTCATGAATGTAACTTATATGACATAATTGAATCTAACTTAAAATACAATATAGGTACTAGTAAGGTTCATCGGTAACCATCAACCATCCACATACCAGAAAGTAGGTACTTAGATTCTAGCGCCGCTAATAGGCAATGAAATAAACATTGCATCGCCAGGATCCAGTCCCTACAAATGTCTATGTTCATTGTCTACACGTATAAAGTAAGACTCGCTCAAGTGCAAGTGACCATTAGTAGACTTTGTCTCATTGCAATACGGTTTAAGATTGGTTAGTTTACTGTGACGTCGATAATACACAAATACACATGGACAACCACATAATTCCCTTCATACTCATGGACATCAGAAAAACAAGACAGGAAACTCCGCAGTAACGTCACAATAAAACATAATTGAGTTTTTTAGTAATAGAGTCTCAGATTTAAATTATAATTATAACTAAGGTTCATATGCCTGGTAAATGGGTTTTTGATTAACTAATAATCGACTATAAGGTTGACTTTTACGAACAAAAAAATGAGGTCTAGCTCCATCGACTAAGTAGTAATATATATCAATGACTAAGTCGTAGTAAATGTAGTATACCTTAGTATACCTAATTGTATAGTTACCTGCTATAAAGTGGTTATTGATTTGATTATCCGAATCTAGGCATAGATTCAACTTTTAGTAAACGTTTAAATTATAACAGCATATTTTTAAGGCCGGTCATTAAAATGGGCGGATATTGAAATTAGCAGCAAAAAGTCAGTAGGTAATGAAGTCCTATAATGAAACACTGATTTTACCAACAGTGATCGTCAGATTAACCACAAGTGGCAGAAAATCGGTGACATATCCACTCTGCAAAGTAATGGACATTTCAGAACGCTTACATTTGATAGGTGCACAAAATAGTAATGTCAACATTGTCGAGCGACTATGTATGTAAGTACCTACCTATATTATTTTAAGAAACGAGTGGTTGTCCTGGCTCCACTCGAGGCATATCACCACTATAACGGGCGGTTAGGTTTCATAGGTGCACTGATGAATTCAATGAGATAGGTCCAAGAGGAAAACGATGACCGTCACTTTTATCTCTTGTCTAGAACAATTTTAAACTTTGTGCGTGTAAAGTAATGCGGGTAAAATTCGTGCTCATTCCAAATGAATGATCATTTCATAGACTGCTAGTCTTGCTTGTATTGATGATACAGATAATACAGATCAATGTAAATTGTACGAGGTGATTTGTTTGTACTTTGGCACGAAATAATCATGAGATCCATCTGACATAATACGTAGGTATGCTGCGGTTCTTAACAAATGTAGATTCCAATTTTCTGTGCCTGATAATTTAAGAATTTCGTAAATTTAAATTGAAGACAAAACTAGGTACGTCGCGCCCGATATATGAGGATACATTATACAGAAATGTCCAAAACTAGACGCCAGTGTCATTGACTTTCATGATCAAGCACGAAAGAATTTTTTTTTTCTATACGTAATGGGTTATATCTTAGGTATTTTATTCAGAAAAGTAAATCGCAAGTTGCATAAAATGTGAGAAATCACATCCGCTACAATTATCCGTACAAATTATACTCTTACGTTTTAATTATATAGAATGCCTATTATCCTCTTATAGTTATATGGTCATTTGAATGGCCAGTACATTTATCTCTTGGAGCCGGTTGCTGTAGTCGTAATTGACATAATTATTCTTCCTAATCATGAGATAACTCACACGGATTCAATTTATGTTAAGGGAGCGACCACACCGGTGCTTAACGCTGCGTATACGCGTTGACGTGTCGTATGCGTCACGTATTCTTCATACATTTTGCGACCACACCGCTGCTCAAAATAAGCTAACGCACCATATTTTGAGCAGCGGTGTGGTCGCACCTTAACTCGGTTATGTGCCCAAGTAATGCATTTTCTACTACTAATTTAACCTCTTCTTTCATTCTACGCGCATTAGAAGGAATGCAACCGCAATCATCGCATTAAAGACCTTAAATTATAATATTGAACCTTATCCATTGAACCTACACTTTATACTTGAGGTTTCATTGTTAAGGTCCCCATCCATTATGCTGTGTGTCGGAATCTATCACGGGATTTGTGCCGTTGTATTGAAACGCACAGATTAGCTACCATTTGAATTTAACAAGAACTAACAGTACAGTCGACATCAACTTTTGTTTTGTTCACAGCCATAAATTATATTACACGTAGGGAATACAATAACGGGATACGTGTATAATATGCAAGGCAGGACCAATCCCGCTCGAAATTCCGGGATCCGCAGAGGGATCGAGGGTTTGAAGCGCATGCATTTTAATATGAGTGACACTCTGACAAAAATTCATGATTCTTACGATTAGTATTGTATCAAAAAAAAAGTGCATGTATCAAAGACCCGTGTTCGAACCTCTGAAAAAGTTCGATGGATTTGTGAACGAGCGAGCGAAGCGAACGAAGTCCTCGGCGTTTAAGCTTGGGCCAAGATGCTTTCGAGTTTCGAATTTCCGGCTGTGACTTAATGCGTTTGAAATTAAATCATTAAGGATAAACTGTGCTAGTACAATTTCACATTTTACTCGTGATGTTCTTAGTGAACTCTGCGGGACCGCGAAAATACCGTAACTATGTTTTTTTTTCTTGCGGGATTGCGTTCCCTAGTTCCATGTGACCATGGGAAACGGTAAATGCCTAGATTGTAAAATGCGTGCGCTTAAAGAAATAATTTTCATCTCATGTGTCTCGTCGGTGGAGGTTATGTACCTAGCCTCCTAATTAACAGAGCTCATGTTCAGGAGAAAACCATCTGGGAAAAAGCCATTGGAACCGCAAGACCTGAAACATTTTTTTCTTTATTTTAAGCTAATTACTTGATAATCAATTTGGGGGCATATTTATTCCCTAAAAAGCAATGGACAATATGGACCTACGTTCAATATCTTCCTGCATTTTAATCATATCATCCGTAGAACTATTAAACCGTTGCTATGCTGATCGTACAAGGCTGGTAGAGAAATGGAAATCGGATTTACGTGCGATAGTTGGATAAATTATGTTGTTTTGAGTATGTTAGTTGTACAGTTTACTTAGTAAACTGTGTTATGTGGTTATGTCTTAGAGGTTATTGCTATCGGGGTGAAATAGTGATTTATTTTCCTATTATGATCTCGTGTGGAAATCGCAAGGGAAATGATTGGACTTATAACTTTTGCGTGTCTTACACATGCTCAATTAACTTTAATTAGGATTCTGTACATAGTCGCACTTATTTTCCGAGTAAGTTATGTCAAAATTGACATATAAAAAAACAACTCAATCATTCTGCAATAGTTACTCCCTCGTCTACTGTAGGTATATAATATTTATAATAAATGTCCAATTGAGCACCGAAAGTCTTCAGTGACCCGACCACCCAACACCCGACCAAACTCTGAATATTGTCAAGATCGCAAATTTTAATAAATTACCAAACAAGGAAGCAAATCACAATAGATTCAGATCCAGATAACAGCCATTCAAATCACTTTCGCACCGCACCACCCACGGTCATTGTGCAGACTTATTAGTCCTAAACCTAGTCGTTTATCTGTTCGCTTTCACACTCAATGCTAAACTAAATGACCAATTGAACGACATGAGAAAGCCTGTTTATTAGCAATTGGCTGTAAGGTAATAAACACTTTCGTAATGCTATATTGTCAACCTTTGGTACCTATATAGTGTCAACCTTAATTATTAGCGAGCGATTCACTCCCATGGTTTGATCAGTGAAATGCGGTCAAGCACCATGTTAGTTCAAGTTACTTGATTCTATTGCTGAAGCATCGCGTAAGATAGACACTAAGTGAACGTAAGAGTAAGAAGGATTCTGCCAAAATGCTCAATGCAGTTTCAATTCTATTATATCGTTTCCTATTGCAGCTTTTGCGACGTCTTCAGAACAGACGCGAAAGCGTTCATTAGCTAGTAGATTTTGACTGCTCACTTGCTCAGGCTGTTGGTGGCCTAGGGGTTAATGATATTTTCACAAGCATACCACATCCAATGCTCTTGGCTGTGCTCACGCGCATCACTTCTTCAATTTGACGACGTGTGGGCGTGACAAGGCTAACTGCGAGATTATAGTGCTTCGCACTCCCTTGCGACGTGCTGTCTCGTGAGGGTAGCTAATGCTTTCCATTAAATTTCACTAGCTGCCACATTGTTCTTACTAAAGTAAAATGTATATAGGAAACATGTAAGATCCGCGTTTACACAGCGTCTCAATCTGAACGATATTAGTAAATTGTTTGTTGTCTTATATTCCATTTGTCCAATAATTATAATTATCATCTATACTAATCTTATAAAGAGGAAAAATCCGTGAGATTGAAGTTAACCGGAACTATTCATCCGATGTCAAAAATAGTTTTACCAGTTCAAAGAAATATAGCAGTGGCGGAGCGCCCATACAAGCCGATTTCCACCGGCTTACATAAAATTTATATCTAAATTATTTCATAACTTTTTTGTTCCGAATTGCCCATCGAAAATTTGCACGCGCCGCCACTGGAAAATAGTGAATGAATAATTATGACAGTTCAGAATACACCAACTACCAGTATCTATAAATAAGTAGAAGTATAGTAAGAAATAGCAGTAGGTACCAAAACAGTTCCCTCAAATGCGTTTTAACTTCATTGTGTGGTCATTGACGCTTAATAAAACAATTGGTCGCATATTCTTAACAAGTGCTAGTTGTCATAAAGTCCGCATCTCGGTTTGCGCATGAAGCGCGTCGTGGGAGTGATATCTATGACATACAGTATCTAGCTAGACACTCGAGAAAGCGATTGTCTTAGATCACGACTCGTGTGCTCCCACTAAATGTGCTTGGATATGGGTCTTTAGCGATTTCTTATTGCGAAGCTTTCTTTGATCGTGATCACTTGCTTGTTTGATGAAAATTGCCTTGATGTGATCAGGTTTGAGCCCTTAAGAGTCCGCAGTAAGCTCGGCCGAATTTCACCTTCCCATACAAACGTAGTTACGCTCTCATTTTAAAACTACGCGTTGGATTGTGACGAAACTTTGCATATACAATGACATGAGGTATATCTATGTCTGTAATTAGTTTATATGGTTCCAGTTTATAAAACAAACGAAAAGCAGCAAAAACAAATTGTGTATGAAAAACAAATTCGCTGTATTTTTTACTATATGGTATCTGAAGCTACATAAACTAATTACAGACATAGATATACCTATCTCATGTCATTGTATATGCAAAGTTTCGTTACAATCCAACATGTAGTTTTAAAATGAGAGCGTAACTACGTTTGTATGGAGAATCGTGCTTACTGCGGACTCTTAATAAATACTCAAATGTACCTTACCGGATGTGCATGTGCTTGTTACTCGGTCATCGTCGGAAATGGCGAACCGGCGGGAACGGCTTAATTACAAATGGATTAATAGGCAAATCAAAATGACCTATTTTACACTGTCAGGGAAGAGGATCATAAAGCGCTGCTTTTCATAGATAAGGCTCGCAATGTTAGATCATAAAACCCCTTCTAATTATCGTCGACACCTTTCCTATGGGCTAATGAGTGTGCAACGACAGGGACTATAACTGGCGCCAGAGAGTTAAGACACATTTGCCTATTTAAAGTTACCACTTACGTAAGCTCTAAATGTGTACAAATTGACATTTCAATAGCTACTAATATGAAAATCCTTATTTATATGTATTGTTTGTGAAACTGATATTTGAGTTAATTATGACCGGTTCCTCGAAATGTTAAACAAGGAAATAGGTAACAGAATTTAGTTCTCGTTTTAATAATTTTTGGCAACATTATTCGCGATAAACATAATTAGGTTTTTCTGAGAACTGTCGAATTTTGACTTCTCTCGCAAAAAGTCAAAAGTCTATCACCAAAAAACCTAGCTAGCATTTAACTTTGGATCTTAAGTTTTAAATAGTGTCGAAAGTTGCTCAAATTACTTTAGCGCTTTGATAAGAGACTTCGGAAAGCTGCATAACTATAATCAGGCGTCAGGTAGGCTGTAGCGTGATTATTATAGTTTGCATTATTGATAATTATTTAAGAATATTACCAACAAATCATTTAAAAAACTGTCCATTGAGGGACAATGAATAAAATCAGGTATATCAGCAATAAATTTAGCGAGGCAGACTCACTAGTGAAAAGCTAGTGTTGTGCAAAGTTAGGAAGGCAGGTGAAGTGGGACACGACAGTATTGTCTCCTATTAGTCTCTATCCCTACATATATTATGTGTAAAGCCGTTTGTTAGACATTGGTAGTGGTTAACGTAATGGCATCATTAGCGTGGGGTATCAGGAACTACTTACAATAGAAACCAGTTCCTATCACATGTAGGTAGTCGAATTAGGGCACAATGGCACAAAGTGAAATGCTTTAGGTAGAATAAGCATGATAAAATTGATAAAGTTGACCTATTATTGGTCGTCTGTATTTTTTTAAATCGCTGTCTGTTGATGATTAGCATGAAGAATCCAATAAAGCCTTCGAGTTGCGTGGTTGGAGAGTATCCTGGGGAACATCCAGCGGAGACCTCCGGCACGACCACGCGGCAGCATTTTAAACACTGGAATACTCTACGAGTTTGCGCTCTAGAAAGATCGGTTGAACGGTTTCAACGGATCTAAGTGGTATCGAGCTACTGGGAGTTCTGCCGCTGGTTCGCTAAACCTAGCCTAGCTGAGAAGAGTCCGGATGAAACTAAGCTGAGCCCGACTAGAGTCAAAATCACACACAAGTCTTACAGCATCGGTAAATGATCAAGGCATAGAGGGCTTATTTGTCACTTAGGCTTTGATATGTAATGCTTTAAATTCAGATCCACGAAGAAATAATATTTAAATATTTAAGTGGGAGGGACTTTAAATCGTCGTTCGCAAAGCTAAAAGTACCTACAACAGGTAGGTCTATTAATAATGTTAATTAACATTAAGTTATCAGTAAGCTGTACAGCCTATACTGATCGCGTCGCGACTATTTAGCCATTGCGCGAAATGTGAGACGAGTTGAGCCGGTCGAGTGGCGAACGAATGCGCCGGCGCCGCACGCAGTGGACCGGCGCAAACGCACATTAGCGGGAAATGAACTGGGCGTGGAGAATATTTCGCCTTGCGAAAAGGCGCGAATGAGGCTTGTCGTTAATACCTTTGCTTGTACAATATGCCGACTGCTCGATTGTTTCTAACTTAAGTTTAACATCTGAACCCTAAAACATGCATCATCATCATCATATATTTAGGAGCCTGGCGATTGCCGATGGAGTAATCGCCAGTTTGTTTGCTACTTTGCCAATAATGTCTTGAGCTCATAACAGCAACCAGTTCCATATTAAAGTGACCTACTCTTTGACTAGACAAGTAGATTGGGTAAATCCGAATAATGAAAATGCGCCATTAACCTACCTAGACGTATATTAAAGTTCATTATTAAAGGAATTAATTGATAAGCGCGTTTGTAATAATAATGTGATTGCATCCAAGTCAGTTTAGAAGCTTCCTTTACCTATCCAAAAGCAATTGAAGCATGCATTTCGTAAGCAAGCTAATTACAGTGGGCATAGATTACGGGTAAGTGCATCGAGCATTAAGTACACATTAGTTCCATCTCGCGAGCAGTCAGCATCTAATGGTCCATGATATCTTTGTAACTTAGATTTGTCAGCCACAGCCACAGCTTACTCGTACCTACTTCCACTTTACAACTCACTAGAACTTAGTGTTGTTTACGTCACATTAACTACTGAACATTTAAAAGGTGTGTTTATTTCGTGAAGCGTCGTTTCGCTGCATGGGCCAACACATTTGACTGTTCATCAAAAGCCGAACACTAAAACAAAACACGGGCGACCACACGTGGATCTAACCGCCCCCGCGGTGAAGCGCTCGCAACAACTTAACATAGACCCTTAACACGTACGTGGAGACTCTAGCATGATGAATTCCGAATGTAAATGTCTAACATTGACAGCATTCAAATTATACGTCTCACTTTTTATTACACCACGATACTAAAAATTGAAAATGCCCGTTGAATTGTATCCCAGCAAAGGCCTCACAAGTCGTCAGCGAAGGGTCACTGATAAGTTGTCGGCTTAACAACTTCCAACGGCGTTACTGTAATCGGACACCTACGGAAGCGAACATCCATATTCATCGGTTGAACCAGTCGGACGCACTTACTGTCCCAATTGGGTTTAGGAAGTGTATTGTGTGATATAAGTGTCAGGGATCTCGTTCAAAAGTTGTATTCTAGTTAGGTTTGGAGGTTGAAATCGAAAATAGAAAACGCCAGACTGCAGTACCTATCTTTTTTTTGCAAAGATGATAAGCAGTTTTTAATACCGCCAGACGTCTCACACAGATATCATCTTCTGGTTTACTTCACGTTAAAATGGCAACCCAACCCAACTCCCATGCAATTAGCTATATAACTAGGTACCCTTAGATCGTGATCGTCGTTAATTCCTTTTGATTGGATAAACCAAGAACAAGCTTAAGGTTGTATGTCTGTTTGTCTGTGCCAATATCGGATTCAAACGTGGAGTCGACAAATCAAATAAATTTATTAGTTAAGAAAACTTTAAACTGAAATATTTAAAAACATATATAGAAACCGTGAAGTAGTTAAAAGAAGTTCTAAGTTAGTGTTAAGAGACTCACTAAATTGTCTAAGTTTATCTACGCTATATTGGTTAAGGCGCGGAATCCAGTCGGAGGGGTCAACGCACCCCGTGGTTTCACACAAGGCCGCCGTTACTCTACCGGCTCTTTTAATCTAAAACAAATCGTTCCACTTATTGTCTCAGGATTTCCTTACGAATAACCATTGCGAATGATAATTTATGCGAGCTCTTTTCTCAGCTTAAAATAGGAACCTAGTTTCTTTGTACTTTGTACAAAATGTATTTTTTGTACTCGTCAATTAAAATCTGTGTATTAAGATTTCATAGAGAATACTACTCTTTTCATCGTTGAATAGTCTATGTTACTTCCGAAACAACCGAAATAACGGTTTCGATACGCTCTAGACAACCGAAAAAAATTGAAAATAGAACTTCGTATTTCTATAATATGCGTCCTTGTTTGAGGAGACTCGATCCGATACAAAATTGCCAATCTATGGCGTTTCGGAACGTAGCAGCGTCGCGTAATCTGTCAAAAATCTACTTAAACTTGCTGCTGTATCCAGGGCATAAAAAAAAAAAAATACGCTTTGTGATTGGCTAGTATTTAGACAATCACAGCACGGTACTGCAACATTACGGACACCGGTGGTGTGATAACTTTTCTTTTCAAAGCTAAACTTAAAAAGTTGAAATAAAAACTAAGAAAATTAGTAGTGACTGACGAAACATCTTTAACTCCTCAAGAAATAACTAATATGGCAAAGGAAGCCACACTTTCCTTGCTACCTGAAAAGTCAAAGAGTCTTGACAATAGTAAAACTAGTTACGATATTTAATTTTCTTAAGTATATACTCGTATTAATGACTTAAATTAATAATTTTAATGAACTCGTACAAAAAGTATTGTTCACAATAGTGTCATGATCAAACTTTTTAATCTCGTACCTTACTTAGGCCACTCAGCAAGCTTCGTGGCCTAAACACGGTACTCGACTAAAAAGCTCTCTATTATAACACGATTGGAAAATACTATATAATAAGATACGGGTCCATTGTATCTTCTTATCTTCTATCCATTATATTTAGAACACCTCATCAAGTCATCATCCTCCTAGCGCTATTCCCGGTTGTGCCCCTACAGGAGCCCGGGGCCCGCTTTGACACCTAATCCCAAGATTTGGCATAAGCACTAGTTTTACGAAAGCGACTGCCATCTGACCTTCCAACCCAGAGGGAAATCTAGACCAGAGACCAACCTGTTAAAAAATAGCAATAGTACTTACCAAATTGCTAAAATTATTTATTTATTTTACAATAATTAGGTATGATAAAACTGTACAATATTGCCTACAATACGCAAAGACTAAAACTAAGACAAATATTAACAATAAAACTAAAAAATATTAAAAAAATTGGGCCCTCTCGGCATTGTCCACAAGTTGCTGGCAGCGTTTCCTCGCTGGATCGCAATGCTAATGCGCTGGAATGGGCGAGGAAGCTGCCAGATTTTCGGTCCCTTGTGGACTCAATTTTTTTTTTTTAGATATGTCCTTAAAAAGCACTTGGACCCCACGGGCCAAGAGTCTCGACACCGAATGGAGTGAGTTTTATTTTTATTTTTTATAAGGTTTATTTATTTTATTTGAACAGGAATGTGGCGCGAAACACACGTTTCAGAAGCTTTTCGTTTTTTTCCGAATTTTAACGAAAGACAAAGCCCATTACAGCTTGCATTAAAGAAACCTTGAACTTTTCTAAGTGTGTCGAACGTTTTAAAATCTCATTCTAATTTGTCAACACAAAATACAGTTAGAAATAGGTACTTTTTGTCTAAACGTTCTTAACAAGCGAACTTAAAAGCTTTTCGTTGTACCCGAGCGCTTTTGAAGTTCGACTCACGAGTTCTATCTAAGTGTACCTACTTACTAATAACACTTGCAGTTTACTTATAACTTAAGTTCATTTGGATATGCGTAATTGGTTTTTTAACCCGAATGTGAAAGAAATCCACGTCCAACTATCTAAACTAAATCTACACTCGTAGACCGTAGCTTTTTCATATAGTTAAGTTCAAAAATAAGAGCCTGCGTTTCATAGTTGAGTTAAAAATAAGAGGCGAGAACAAGAAGAAGGCCTCACGTCTATGTTTCCTAGTTTATAATTACTGGTAACAAAGCCAATTTTTAAGTAGTATACAGACGTTATCGTAAAATGAAAATCAAATACCACACAAACCACAAGTAAAACCTAACATAATAAACATAAACAGACTTATCGCAAATATGCTTGGAACGTTCAGTTCAATTCCTCTCATCTCTCGAGCTTTGCTTCATGCAATACTTTGAGGTGAGATATTAATAATGGCTCATTTAACGCCATAAGCACTATAATGAGAAAGTAGATTGCCTAAGTAATATCGCTAAGGGGGCAGTCACGGACCGTAAAATGAGTTCCGAAGAGCATTGAGTTTCTACCGAGTCCAGTGAACTGCGATGTCTTAATCCTACTTAATGGGTCTATCAATAATATCATTTGGAGTCAGTAAACAGTTTAATGTCAACATTTAATGGATTTAAAGGCAATCGTTGAACTCGTATGATGCTCAAGATAATGGTTATCGTTTGCACTACATACTCAGTCAATCGGATGAAATTGTACAAATGTGAAACAGCCAAATTATATAAGCACTGCTACAGACTCCAAACATTATGACTAAACTGCTCCTGGATTATTCACCCAAATCTGTTACATACATACCTGTAAGTCACTTCATCTTGTTTATCACAGCGGAAATACCTGTAAAAACAAAAGAAACATTAGATTTTAGTAATATTTGTATGCAAATAAATACCTTTACGAGGGCGGGAAATTTGTCTTGGTCAGTCTGATTTCCGGAAAAAAATTGTTTTCACCAGGGTTTCACTATGCCGAGCACAAAGCACCATGCAGGTAGGTACTTGAAACGATTTCCTGTTCTCATGAAGACGAAAAATATTATATTTATATTAGATCAGTCCACGCCTAAATAAAACCAACATTGTATGCCATATTTCGAGGCGAGATCTGAAAGGCGAGGCGTTAACATAGTCAAAATATCCTCTATTTATCAGCCGCGAGCGTTTCAGGAGATGACCGCGGCTGGCCGGCTGCCAACTGCAAGTGTATTTCAGGACATCCTTTTATGCGTTTTATTAAGTTCCCAAGTTATATTCTTCCCGGCTACTATTAGACTGTGCCAGCAATTCTAGAAAATATGACTGATATAACAAAGATGCATGGGATGGCATTTTTACCAAGAATAACAGACTTGAAAACCGAATTTCAATATATAATATATGATGTTTTACACAAAATGTCTTCATAATTACTGAAAAACGAGCCTTCAAAACAACATCCAACTAAGAGTACAAATCATGCTACAATGGACAATAAAGCCCAATGACCACGCAAGTTGGATAATACAAGTGTTTAGCGCTGATCGTGATGTATCACCGATACCCCTGGGAACTACTCTAATTACAGCTGGATAACAGTTAGCAGTTGCGCAAGCGGCGACATTTTAGCGGTGCGCCTGCGCTTTGTACCAATGGTAGACGATTACTTTTCACTCTTGCTTTATGACTATTATAAAGCAATTTATTTTCGACGCGGCATTTACGACGACGGTTCATAACAGTAAGATATTCTCAAGGCGCTGATACTGATATTTTAGGAATAAAACAAATTCCGAGACTGAGCCACTCTTATATTTAGGGATATAACACAGGATTGTAAGTACCTAGTGGCATACCTACTCAGACCTCGCCTCATATGGTACGATGTGAGAACCTAATTCGTGCGTGAGTTGACATAATGGGCGCAGGGCATTTACTTTAGCAATGAGACCTGATAATTGTGAACTGCAAGCTCCAATTGCAGCGTATTAGTGCACGCCTATGGTCATTAGCTGGAACCGTGTCAGACGCCCGCCCGATGCATTGACAGTATCGCGATCGCGATATTGCCAGATAATGCACCTATAAGTTTCTTACTCCTTAAACACTTGACAAATATAAATCTGACTAAACTAATTAGAAGTTGGAACAAAAATTACCTTATTTTTCTAATAAGGTCTGTTTTAGCTTGCTTTTCACTACATTTAAACTATTTTTTTTATTTTCTTAACCAGTTAAATTCGTTATAAATGATCGGGACCATGAACTTATTTGTTCGTCTGCCATAATAATTGTTAACATAATTTTTCCCCTCACTGCCTCGGAATGCCGTATTTTATCCAAAATCAGTGGGCAAAAAGCATTTTATCCACTAGTGGGGAAAGTAATTTTACCTTGGAGCGTGTTTAAGTAGCTTTTGACAGATATCAAAACGTAAAACGCTCATAATACAAATTTTTCACAGATGATGTATTTCTGTTGCCGATATAACAACAAATACTAAAAAACAAAATGAAATAAATATTTAAAGACTTTTAAAAAATTGCTTGTTGCCTCCATCAGGCGCTCGGTCACAAAATGTATGGGAAAACTAAAATCCGACTCGCACTTGACCAAAACTCTACTTGATATTACTTACGTTATTATTACTGTTAAAAAAATCAAATTATTTAAATGAACTAAACTTGTTTTGCATGTTGCACTTGCTACAGTGAGGTGAAAAGTTTTGTATTACACACTAGTGCAAATGTATTTTACTTCTCGTGTGTTGAATGAAACACTCGCTACGCTTAGGATTCAAATTAGATTTTAGCGATTCTGAACGTAGGTTATTTTACGTTAGTTTTTTTAATTTTAGACCTTGCTATACGTAACCATTTTAAGCTTTCGGTATTTTGAATATAAGTGAAAAAATCATTAGGTATTTAGATTTTAGGGATTGGAACGTAGGTTATATTACGTTAGATTTTCTAATTTAAGACATTGTAATACGTACCTACACTTATCCCTACAATGATTATTACGTTTTTAAAGAAACGTTGAATATTTTTTTATTTTAAATTGTAAAGAGTACTTCCACCCAGCACTGTTTTAAACATTCCAACCGTTTCGCGTTTTTTACTTTGTGTATTTTCATCCCATTGTGCTACTGTTACATATTTTACAAATATACTATTATTCATTATTTATTTATTATGTGTAAGTATACGTTTGTCCTATGTCCAGCAGTGGGCGTCTTTCGGCCGATATGACGATGATGATACGTTTGTATCGGCAGTATGTTGTGTTGCGTTCCATGGGTCACGTACGGTGCTGTCTGAAAATCAGCGCTGTAGGTGTCTGTCTGACACTTCGGCATAATGCAGAGACAGCAACCGATTCACTGCCGCGAAGTCACACACAATATGTGTCAATTGTATTGTATGTCCTTTTGTTTGTGTGCCGTTTGTGTAGTGAATAAAAGTATTTTTTCTTTAATATATATTATCATGTAATATATACACATATAAATCAATCTATTATTAAATACACATCATTCAGAAGCGGTTTCACCGGTGACATTGCCTTGCTTTTACTCGAGGCATACGCCGCACACGAAAGGAATAAAACGCACACGTCGCGTCGGTGATAAAAACAAAGGTCCCTCGATAAGAATAAAGGGGGAAGATATTCTTATGTAAAAAGAGTCGAGTGAACCCTGCTTCCGCAAGAATATCGCAAAGCGGAGCTCACTGGCTATTCCACAAAAGGCAGCATTCTAATTAGGCGATAGTCGACCGAGCAGCCACAATGCAATCGAAGTGGGGCATCGGCGACATCATCCCTCGCGATAGTCCTAAACGGTGTTACCGAATCACCTAAATCTTAATTGATTTAGTCACGCTACGGGAGGTTCGCAATGGCCCGTGGCAGGAAAGTGTTTGCGCACTGAAAATCATTAGTCATATCACAACGTCATATGAAAGCACGATTACATGCTTTCATATGACGTTGCTCGCTAAGCTCCCGCTTTCGTCTTCGCGGTTTTTTATTTATAAAAAAGCGGAAAAACTAACCTGATCTACTTCTTCATACAAATAGCTCGCAAGTGCATCATTTCAGGTATTTTGACCATTTGGTATTTTAGATGTTGTATTATAAGTGTGTATCAAACTTGGTGTTGCGTTGGCTATTGATATTTTAAACATTAACCCCCTTATTCATAAAACTTAATATGCCTCTGCTAAATAAAATGTCCTTTGTCCCTTTCTTACGAACACAAATGTCAAAGTGACAGATAAGGACAAACGAATTTTAACGGCATTTTAGCTAAAACAGGCTTGTAGGACGTTTATGAATACGGCCGTAGATATTTAGTCCAATCGATATTTTAAACTTAGGTAATTCGTAGGTAGGTGTTAGTTGCTTAGGTATTTTAAACCATTAGGTATTTATTTTTAGGGATTTTGAACGTAGGTTATTTAACGTTAGTTTTTTTTAATTTTAGACATCTGATACATACCCATTCTTGACTTCTTGTTGAAACCTGCGCTCGCGTAGTTTGGCATCGAACAAATATGGTCTGTAAGCAGGTTGCAGCGAATAGCAAAGAATGGAAGTGCGTGTCCGAACGATCAGCGCGGCGATTGGCAAGTGTATCTCTCAGATGCCATAAAGGAGAGAAGCTAAGCTGAGATTTAGCGGCATTCAGATTGCTGAGATACGATATCAATAATGTGCGTTCTACTGGCAGGGGAAAGCCGCACTTAGACTTACAAAGTTGTCTTGAGTTGGAATTCCAAGAAAACTTTTCATTCATTCGTATCGTTAGTATTCGGACGACTTCAAATAATATACAAAATCTAATATATCTTCAGTCCGCAAGGGCTGAGAAGTTTCAGCAGTCTACATTCGCAACCGCAAACCTTATGTTGTCTGTCCAACTTTAGCTGGCGAAGTATAAGCAAAACATCTTTATGCAGGGCAGGACGCTCCTTCGCTTTGCGCGCTGCGCATCCATTGGCATTATGACACCACTTCGAACAAAATAAACAAAGTTTATTATGACGAGCGAACACGTTACCTTCTCGTAAACATTTAACTTAGACGTAGCAGTTATTTCCAATATTTTCCAAGGCATTCTCGTTAATTATGTAGCGTCGCGACTCGCGACGGACTTAGGCCTTGGAAGTATCGTGTGACTTTCATGTTTTTAACGGAGTTGTTGGTAACACGCGATCGCTGCTCCTGCAGTTAATTTGTACACATTTAACCAGTTAACAATAAGGAAATATTAAACTTTGTCAGCACGGTTAGCACAAAACCGTATAAACTACCCGTCTCTTTCTAAGTGTTCACATTAGAAAGAGGTGAATAGTCTATATCGCGCGCGATTTGGCCGTTTTACAGCTTAGGTACTTACTTGTAATTACAACAGGGTAGTTTTTGAAAGTTTATATCCCTGTTTAGTTTTCGAGACAAAATAAGTAGGTTAGGTATAAACCCAACAGCATTGCCAGACTTTTGGGGTGAGTGTCTTCCTTTATTCTCAATATATCACATGTAAGTGATATCACGTTTAATGAGCGTATTTCTTGTAGATTGCAGGAATAAGAGGAACAGAGTAACCTGTCGTCATTAACACTAGTCCCACGTTTATAGAGAAACCTTTCCTACATGACCTAGAGAACTTATCCATAACGAGTACTTTCAGCCGTCTACAATTTAAGTCGTCCCACTTGTAGTGCTAATACTAAGTTAGCCCCGAGTCATTACTAACTCCAGATGTATGGACAGACTGACACGGTATGCAGGTTACGGACCCTATAGCGATAGGCCGACATGAAATTTCTAGCAAAACTCATGATGTCATAAATAATACTAATGCTAGAGACACACTAGCGTTAAAAGCTAGCTCTATACTTGTAACATACGGTTTATTGATCCCCACAAGGCTCAAACTTTAATCTTGTTACTAGTTGGCAGTTGAAATTGAAACCCTGTTCCGGGATAATTCAAATAAAAGGTGACGGTTGCTCCACTTTTAGAATTGAGGTACCGGCTTAAGCAAATAAGCTCGCCACAAGTTAGTGTATTCTCAACTTTACCGCAGTTTCTAATGACATTAGCGCCATTTGTCTGAAGCCTTCGGCAAATATTGAGAGCATAGTGAACTCGTGATAATGTTAAGACATAAATCTTGGTTTGCCCTACTGGTGGATATTGATGGATAAGCATATTTTGTATTTATGACTTCTTGTGATAGGTTCTCTTGAAACTGGAGTTTCTCTAATAACGAATATGTACCTACATACATACATTAGTGCGTCAAAACAACGCTGCTTGTCTTCAAATATGTAAATACATGCCACGGCTGTGACAGATACTATCCAGATTCGCCCTTCGCCCGGTCGTTTAGGAATGTCGGTAATTATTTCGTGTGCTTAGCAAACGACTTCTACAAGTCAGACTTAGTTAACTGTATAACCTATTGAGATGTAATACTCGTAAATACACACAATCAATGCTATGTGCGTCTATTAAAAAAATAATTGGCTAAGGTATATTTGACGTCACTTCTTGGTCAGCTCTGAAAACCATTTTACCTTAGGATATAGCCCTGCCGTATGGTGTCGGGTTAGAATAGCACCACAGTACACCCTCTCTTCATGTGGGTGTCATAATAAAAGAAAGCACTATGCGGAATAGGGTTGAAGTCTTTTGGGGGCGTCAAGCTAGCAACCTGCCAACCACTGCAGTTCCACATTTTCTGCAACTTTACACCAAGAATTACCAGAAGCCAAGCGGTACTGAAAGTTAAATTTAATGTGCTCTACCCACCTCGACTACAACATATAATATTACAGAGCAATTTAGATCGATGTACTGGAATGTACTGGACCTCGGTAAGTATTCTAATCTATTTACACTATTCATTAGCTTTCAATCGTTTGTCCAGCAACCAGTATCGACTGCAATCTACAGAGGACAGTAAAAGGGCTTTCCAAGCGGGTCCAGCTAACTGTACAATCTATTGGCCGTAACCTTTAATGCATCGACGGTTTACATTGATTCGACCCGCCTATAACCGCGGCCGTAAACGGTGACCTATTGAAACATTATTTTTGGTGTGTTTAAAAAGTTGTTAATTTACGTAAATCACGACACGATGACGTCATCGTGTCGTGCTTTTATACTCATTTTTGCAGCGTTTCGTTACCCTTCGTCCATGCGTCTCATGAGGCTTGACAGTTGCGTCTTTTAAAAACGAATAACGATAGGGCTGTTCGTATAATTTACTGTATGTATTTAGCACACATATATACTGTCTGTGTTCTAGTATTAGGTATTTCAGCTTATAATACCACAAAGCTTTCCATGATTTTACTCATTTTGGTATTGACGAAAATATTTTACTCAGATCCCTGTAAGTAAATATCCCACCAAAAACATAAATGTGAAATTGGGAGCCAAGTTCAATATTAAGAATATGCGTGAATGTGAACTTCGTCGACAAAGAATTGAGCTATAAATGGGTGCCAAATTCACTAGATAATAATTTAATAAAATGTATTCTTAAGAAAATAAACTTCTTATTTTTTCTACTACAACAATATTTGCTACAATATATAAAAGTATAACTTCTTAAATTTTAACAGTCGAATTATTATTTATTGCTCAAAAAGTTATTTATGTAATCATATTGTGTTTTAAGAGATATTGCACGAGTTACTATACAAATTACCCAAAAAACCCTACAGGTGTGCCTTTAATATTTGGAAAGTTCTTTCGATTCCTTCAGGACTCCAACATCAGATTCTGACCAGACAATTC
Source organism: Epinotia bilunana (assembly GCA_947049275.1). NCBI lineage: Eukaryota > Metazoa > Arthropoda > Insecta > Lepidoptera > Tortricidae > Epinotia > Epinotia bilunana. The sequence continues at coordinate 11,316,841 of OX346253.1, read as the reverse complement.
TACTTCATTAAATCAGTTCTACTTCACCAAATGGTGTTTTTCAAGAGCAAATACAAGCACGAGTTACTGTACAAAATACCCAAATCTCTATAATTGCTCCTATGATATTTGAAGATTTCCCTCGATTTCTCCAGGACCCCATCATCTTGACCCTGATCCCGATCCTGACCCTGACCTGATAACAGTAGTTCCATCACTTCGGAAGTGCCTTTTAAGAAAAAAAATGTTCAAATCGGGGTTTAAATTATGGAGTTCTGAGGTAACAAACATAAATAATTATACTTCAAAATTCCCCGTTTCTTGACTTTTTATTTGTATACACACAGTTACCCATCTGGACGGATCTATCGGTCAGCTAATATATAAATCAGTGATAAAAATGCCGATTTTTAGACGTTAATATCTCAATAACCGTTTTACCTGTATATATGAAATTTAGGATTCTCGTTAATCTAAGGGGGTTTAATACATATACCAAATTTCGGGTTTCTATTTCTTACATAGAGACCCGAAAGATTTTGAGTTATTAAGGAGTGAAAAGTGGCTCCAAATGGTTAGTGTAAATAGGTATTTAGGTAGGTAGGTACCTATACACACGGCTGCTGCGTCGCCAGTTCCTCTTTGCTTTGAACTTGGCTGGACACGCTCCCGCGTGTCTAGATTAGGTATAGATTTTGAATTATACTTTGTGATTTATGACTCTAACACAAAAAGAAAAATATTTTTGAAGTGAAACTTCTTTAGCGGCGCTGTGCACTTTTTGTGATGGGGAAAAATTTTAACACTCGCCACAGGTCACGTGACCGTAAGACGGACACGTGACCTGATCGAAAAATTGTTACAATGTCATTGAGTTTTCACTTCTGCCGGCACTTCCGGAGTGCAACCCGGTCTTTTTTTTTTGTTGGTTCGTGGCATTCATATGGGAAGTCATCAATCGTTCGGCATTCGAATAAGAATTGTAACTCATAAATATATTTTTACTAGCTGATGCCCGCGGCTTCGCCCGCGTGGTTATAGGAAAATGTAACATATTGAATTTTCCCGTGGGAATTAGATGTTTTCCCGCTGGAAAAAGTAGCCAATGTCACTCTCCAGCTTCTAAACTATCTTCCATACAAAAGACCACATCAATACGACGCTCCGTTGCGACGTGAAAGGACAAACATACACACTTTCGCATTTATAATATTAGTAAGGATTACCAGTTTAGCATATAATATTGTGAAAACCGTTAATTTTCTACGATTAATAATAAAAATTTCCATTTACCGGTTACAAAGGCCAACATTAACCGTGGTAATAGTAACTGGGGTGTATTTACGTTATAAAAGCAATATTACGATCCAATAAACTTAAGAAGGTTAGAATTTCATCAAAAGATTGGTTTTAAAAAGCGTACGTAGGCAAATAAGTCAGGTAAACCCGTTTACTGCTGTATAATTAACCAATACAAAAAAAACTTGAGTTCGGAAGCGTGACATAAGTACAAGTAACTAATATTTAACATTATAATAAACGGCAACCGTTGGGCCACATGCATTATTCATTCATTTCGACTAATTCCTCGTTGAAAGGTAGGTACTAGACAGAAACTTTAAGTCACAAGTAACCATAACCGTTACGTTTGAGTTCATAAACAATACCATGACGTAAGGTTTTGAAAACAAGTGTGAAAGTATTCAGTTATAGAATGACAGGAGATGGACAGGTCAATCATATTGTGCATGTGAATGTTTAGGCAAGACGAGTCCAAGTAGAAAATATATGGAGGATAAAAGAATCGTGTAATACCTACTAGTCATGGTTTTTGGAAAATATCCTGGAGAAAATTAGTTATGATTGACTCCAATAATGTTAGTGCTGAAGATTACTTTAGGAGCATCATTTTGGGAACCCAAAATGACATTTAATGGACTATCTACCAAAGGCGGCGCGTGAAAATTTTCGATGGGCAACCCGGAAAAAAAAGTTATGAAAGAGTTATAAAAATACGGTGGGAATCGGCTTGTACTATCGACAAAATTGAATCCTGACCCACCATGGAACCTTGTTACAATTAACTGACATATTAACGTCATATGATCGTACGTATGTTCGTTAATTGTAACAAGGTTCTATGGTGGGTCATGATTCAGTTGGTTCGATAGTACTTATATGGGCACTCCGCCACTGACTACCACTTACATATAATTATGTGTAAATGACAATTTGACTGGATTACGAAACTTAAAAACAATAGGACCATCCCCAAGTGCATCACTAATACTAGAAAACTGTTGCTGAAATATGTTCTATTACTTCTGGTTTTGCACATTGTTCGAAACACTCTTAACAGTTTTCACTAATGATCTTTATTTCCACAATGTTGTGTTACAAAGTGTTAACGTCCTGAAAGCATTGTGAAACTGTGGCGCGCATAGGCGTCATGTTTGTACATCTGCTGCCTCTAACATTAATGAGAATAGGCAATTGTTTTAGCGCTCGAAAGAGGGCAACTTCAAACAGAATTGTTTTCAGTTCTGAAATCGTCAATCTAAACAACTGTATAAACATTTCGAGTTCAATGGATGGGTTAGATAAATGCTCTAAATAATATGTTATGCAAATTCATACTAATTTGCGCATCTCAGTAAGAATTAATTGCGAAATCGTTTTATGCCAACGAATAACCAATGAATAAGCCGAACACACACTATGTTATTTTTCATCATACTTCAATAATCCTGACGTTCAAACTCCAAAATCTGTGAATCTCGAAAACAATTAAAAGCCTGATTGTTCTATTTTCTTTTTATCTGGCTATTCTGATTGTTCTATTTATTATTCTATAGAACACCCCCTACGATAGGTCATTAATTGTTTCTTAGCTATATTTGTAGCCTCAATGACAGGACAAATGGAAAAGTAACGAAATATTTAACCGCTAATAGGGTCTCTTTTACCCCTGTTTGTTGATTAACCATAGGTTTACAATACTGAATTACAAAGCGTGGGAGGCGACAACGCAGCCCCTCGAGATCTGGACGTTGATAATCGACCACCAGGGCTTGGGCACTCTCGAACCAATTGGAGGTGCTGTCAAAACACAGTAATACAAAAGGGACGGAAATTGTACATTTAAGAACCTAAATATCACAATTACAGGCCATTTTTGAAGTCCACGAAATAACGGACACGATTTTTCGTCTTTGTCGTTCGCGCGTTTGATCCCATCAGATAAAATTATTCGTGCGGGTTAAATGTAACTTTATTTAATTTTAGTTGCAACATGTATTTCTTGTTTAAGCTCACCAACAACCCAAATATTTATTCATTTAATTAGTAGAATTTAAGTTCATCATATTAAGACAACAAGTTGCACTTAATTGCCACCTAATAATTTAGTCACGTTTTCTACAAGAAGTGACTAACTGGAATCACAAAATATTTAATAATGGTGAGGTAATTGCATTTAATCGTTTTCTAAGTCAAAACTATTTAGTGTTCACTTGTTTTCATTGAGCGGCGCATGCGTTCCCATTTTGTGGCAGGCTCGTTACGAGCAGTGGGCGTCGATAATAACAGGTTGTCGTGTGGATCACGTCGGTTAATAGCTTTTATTAATAAAGATTAGGCCATTACTGGTCATTAGGCCAAAGCGGAATAAACAATGCATGCAACTATTAGCGGTTCAGTCAAGGGTTCATTCGTTTCCTCGTCGACGGTAGTACGATAGATATAATTTACCTATTAACAGTGCCTTGGCGGCTTTAGAACTTGATTTTCTCCGGAACAACACGATGACAATATTACGAAAACTATGACTATTTTATGAAAATGTAAAAATAAACGTCAATAAGGCTCTTTTATTGGTGAAATAAAGTTTGTGGTAAATGGGAACATGTGTCGTCACTATCTTTTATGGACAAACAGCGTCTACTTTTTGATATTCATGTACTCAAAAATCCTTAAAATGGAAGAACAAGTTAAAGTGTGTTGTTTTCCGAAAAAAAAATATGTGAAAAAGAACGTAATTTTACCTAAATCGCACCTTGATAACTATTAAACGGCACCACATTTGCTGTAGATTTTGGCCTTTACAAGCGCAGCACACATCTATCTAGCATCTACTCCTCTGAAGTTTTTGCATGTGCATTCATCAGGCGAAATGAGTGTTTGATAGCGACATTACACGCTGGCCATCAGGCGGCGCCCATTAGCGCTCTCGGAGTAATAGCTGACGTTGCATGCATTGACACTCGGCTAGGCTGGGCCGTACCGATGGTCATTATTTCTCCGATTTATACAGACCTAACGACCGAACATTCCACTTTCGCCGTCATGCCCTGCTCCCTGTTGCTTTCTTCTGTCAATCTTCATGGTTACACTTAATTGGTACAATATTGTAACATCTAGCTACGTTGTTTTACTGCATATTCCGTAATCTGATTGATTTGTTTCGACTGTTGTCTAGAAATCGGCACGACTGTAATAAAATTGATACCTTTATTGATTTCAACTCGCGTTTGTAATGGTATAAACAATTTAACCGCCCACATCTATAACATAACTGTTATCTTAACTGAACTTAAGACGAGTTTACTAACATTGTGATGTGTCAAAACCCAAACACAGTACTGGAAATGTTTACCTTCTTGTGCAATGCATGATTTCATAAACGGTCTTCAAATTGTAACCGCAACGACATTTTAACTTATTTTGTTTACGTTTCGGCACGTTACTAGGGTACACTTTTGAATCTGCGGTAAATAAAACTTGTTTAAAGTGACCGAGACTCCCGCCGAGCGCTGTGGAGCATAACCGTCGTCAGCGATCTTGGTCAAAGTTACAAAGACCCCCTGTCTCTGCAAATCAAAAACAGAAAAGGAGAGACTACTACATAGATCTCAGATCAAAAATATCTTCTGTCTTCATAAAGATTCCGTCGTGGGAATTCAAAGCTCTTTCAATCATATGAAAATAATTTTAGCCTTGACTGATTGTCTTAATATCCACAGAATAAAGTAATCCGAAAATGCGAAGGTGATAATCAGTTTAATTCACAAATCGCGTAAACGAAATAAGCTGAAGATTACAATTCAAAATCACACACTTATATAAACATTAGCCAATTCGATACGGAGTTATTTAACTTGTGGCCAAAGTATTCCTTCCACCACAATTAAAGTAATTTGAGTGTCCTCGAATGGACAGTAAATATTGTACCGAAGTTTGTGTCTCCTCTGACAATTTAGCATAATTCAGTACACTCATTTATTACCTACTTATATTAATTGTATTTTATTAATGGTAATTTTCAAACAAAAATCGAAGAAAAATGGAATGAACTGAAATACAGCTTTACTACAACTACTTCTCTTATCTATACTGTGACTGAAGCCTATGTTACAACGAGAGATATTTATTTTACCATGATCACATTTGTTGGAACCTACACACGTGCTAGAGGACGTTATCGATTCAGTAATGGTTGGTCTGGCCTTGGCGCTGCTTATACTTCAACGTGTTCCTTCTCATTCATAGCTTACTATCGATCAAAATGTATAGACCTACTTGGGTATAGAACATATTTAGGGTTGAATTGAATCAACCATTATCATAGGCGCTACAAGTTTAGTACAATAATGAATGGCTTGGCACAGCGCTTTGTAGTGCAAGCAAACACAAATGAACCAAAATTTTGCAATAAAACAAAGAAACCGTAAACTTTACAAAACTAAGGCAAGCGTCACAATCTCACATGATCGGGCCATAGAAATAGCCGCTAACCCTACAAGGCACTAGAAAGCAAGTCGTGCGCGTTGTCAGATTGCGCGCGACATCAAACCGAGCCGTATGCGCAGACGACAGTTGTAACGTGATTTCAGCTCCCAGACTTGCTAAAACGAAGGACCCGACTTTTTGTTGATTAGATAACTAGACACAATCTATTAATAGCACTTTCTATTATGCTGAGAACCAATTAAAACACCTTGGGATGCCAAATGGGTGTAAATGTCACGTCGCTCAATTGTAATCTTACTTACAGCAAACTATTCATTTCAATAAATTCTATGCATATCTATAAACTCCGTAAGATCTGAACCATGATGTAACGAGTAACCAGAATAATAATGTTTTGCAATCTGTGTCATGACTTCCCATAGATCACCATAAATATCAAGTCAAGATCAGCGCGAGCACTGATTAAATCGCTGTAACAATGGTCTTACGCCATCCCTGACCTGTGTCCCAAATGAATGGAATTAGTGAGATTTGTCAGAACCAGTTCTGCGAGTTAGGTAGGACTGGGATATCATTAAACGAAGGACCATTGAGCAATCTGGAATCTAGAATCCACTGAAAGTCAGCAAGCACACCATTGTTCAATCCACTTGCCACTTCAAATAATAGGTCCTTCTCGATTCTTCTAAAAATTTGGGTTGGGATAAACTGAAAAGCGACCACTCACTCTCGACTTTAGTGTCTTAGAAGGAATTGAAGCTATTATTAATAAGGATTTCAAATCATAGTGTTAGTTATAACAAATACTAGAGAGTACTGAGTTATACCGTTATAATAATAAATAACAGTGATATTAAAAGTTTACAACAAAAACAGTAAATCATCATTGTATTTTACACTAATATGATGGCCGAGCGTAGGCCCGCTCGGGTTCGACATCTCCTCGCATAACTGTTGTATAGCCATATTATATTATATCGCCGCTTATCTAACTCCGAAAAGGGCATACTATACCATTATAACAGTTTTAAGGGAACCTCTACTTTCTAAAAAAGTTATTAAACTCATAACATGCAAAAAATCTCAACCTCAAGTTAAGGGCGAAAATACGAAAAACGTGGACAAACGCTGTACTGTACTGGATATTGCAGCTGAAGGGTTACGTAGTTTGGTTCTTTTAGATCGTGTTTTTCGCTGTGGCCCGAAATTCCTGAATTCCACACTAAATCTAGCTTACAGAAATGCGAGGCATGCAGTTAACCTTGTAGTTGAGGAAATTGACAAAATGGCTTCAGGAACATTGTTTTTACTCCGTACAGGAATATATGGAAGCAAAATGATGACAAATAAATATTATGTAAGTAGACTCAAAATGCAGGTATGTCATTAATTGTTTTCTTAAACATTTACCAGCTGCTTTGGCTGAATACTGGAACCGTGTTAAAAATATGTAAAACCTTTGTACTTACGTATTCTCGCAAATAAACATTTCTATTTCTATTGTACCTACAGCCAACACAGCCAACACAAGCGGGTTGCTTCTTTTCAATAAGGACACGTATACCTATATAAACGCGTTTTTTTTTATATCACGACGGTGGCAAACAAGCCTGATGTTAAGCAGACACCATAGCCTATGGACACTTGCAATTCCAGAAAAAATCACGATCTCGCTGCTGACCCTTTATTGATTTGAGGATTCGTTGTGGTGATGGCTACAGACAACTTGAGAAGCTACTCTAACATGTAATTTACATTACAAACAAATCACAGGTTTCGGTTTGACAACCTTCACCACCGTATGGGATTAAAGAGGGAAGTATACCTTTGGAGACTACGTACTCGTCCATAGAAAAAGAGAAAACATTATTCCACTTCTAATATTTTCCAATCTCAATGATTTTTTAGTACGTTATTGACACAATTAAAGACTAGATTTATAGGTTTTCGTTTTATCCAAAATTTGCAATAAATTAAAATTTATAGGCACCTATAACTTTTTTTTTCGAAGCGAAACTCATAAACCTAGATATTATTATGCTAAAGCGATCGACATCAAAATCAACGTGATTTGTTAAGATTTAGTTAGCGGAAAACGTTTTCTCCCGAAATGGAAATTTCATATAAAGAGTAACTACATTGTCAGTCGCGAGCTGCTAGCTATACTTCCCTCTTATAGGCCTAACGTTGGCAAGAAGCATTTTTGCTTGCATCCATGTAGCAAAATGGTACCCCGCCTATACTTAAAACATAAGGGGGCGATTCCGACCCTAATGAACCACCCTTTGATAGTCACCCCAACATCAGAAAATATTTACGACGCATAAACATGCAACCGGAACGACACACGAAATTGAAATCATAACTTCTTATAATTAAATAGGTTTAGCCCCCGCTCTTTTCCTGTATTAGAAACGTATATTTAAGAAAACTACATTGCTTAGTTATGGACACTTGCATAATTATTTAAATATATAAAGAATGGAGTAATTTTTAATTAAGTACATATTATGTCAGCTAAAAATTGATTTATTGAGTAATAATCTTTTATTAATAGAAATTATTTTAATAGATTTATATCAAAATCATTTTCAACTGTTCCAACAATAGTCTGTGGTAGTTTATTAAAAATCTTGTGGGCCATTCCAATTATGCTTTTTTGCAATAACGCTGTATTATTACTTGAAATTGCTTTTAATTTTAACTTTTATATTTACCAAATTGGTTTCGATTTTGCATCACAGAATTTACTATTTCATACATATATGTACAAACAAGGGCCGCCGTTTGTTTTGTAAGTATTTTTAACCTAATAAAATGTGGATTGAGTGCTATTACTTATTCTGTGGTATTGATTAGAGTATTCTGTGTAGACAACAAGCAACTAAATTAACGAAGATTGCTTTGACTTTTGGAACGCGGGACACTCGTAGTACATATGAAAGATAAAATTAAGAGCGTCAAATTAGTGTGCGGTTTTATTACGCACGCGTGGTTGCTCAGCCAGCATGCTCAACATTTCACGCTGCGGGGGGCACGCACACTGATTCAAGCAAACGCTTACTCGTATTAGTATACTGGTCATACTTATACGAGTATGTCTCCATAGATTACTGACATTTACGTCACACCTGGCCATAATGCGAGTTTTACTGCACGCTGCGCGTACGGTAAAACTCGCATTGTGGCCAGATGAAGACGTAAAATTGTGTACTTACCTCGGGCGGTAATTCGTAAAGCCCCAGATCGCATATTTATGGCCCTCACCTTCGGTTCGGACCACAACCACCTGCGATCTGGGCAATTCACGAATTCACCGCCCTAGGTACGTAATGTACTATTAAGCCATTGGTCTCCCATGGATGTCATAAACGCTGCGTCCAAAGTCAGAATGCATAGAAATGTGCATAATTCCCATACAATGTGATGCTGTAAGGAGCGTACCGAGTCAATGGCAGCAGTGCCTAGCCACTTATAGCCCCTCTGACCCTGTTAGCACAAATCTAACTTTCCCGCTTGTCGCTCAGTGCGTCCCTTTCGTAATTGGTAAAGGGGGATTACCGACGGACATGCGAAATAACTCCATTTGTTTTAGCCGTACGTACGAATAGACGATAGGATTTTGATAGGTAGTAGAGTAAGCAAACAAGTGTTCCCACAGGAAATATGTCTCTTTAATTAATAATTAGGGGTAAAAATGTATAGATACGTATGGTAGGTTAGTCCTAATGTATCCCTATGTGTACATACTACAGTGTACATACCTATTTGTAGTGTACTACAAATAGGTATATTGTAAAGAAGTAAGCTTCATTAATAACTTGGTTAAAACTTGAATCTACGTGACCTTCCATTTCAAACATGGGTATAACAGCGTAATCTGGCGATAATGAGACAGGTGCCTATTTAGTACAGACAGAGACTGCATGGTCATTCAACACTGATGCATTATGCGGGTAGTTTACAGTGACAGCAAACAAAGTAGCATTACGAATAAAAACAGTATTTTAATCATCAATTTCCTTTTTTATTGATATTTCATTTTCCATTTCCATGACTACGTTTAATACTCGTGTCCTAAACATAAGTTTTTGTTGCCTGGTGAATCGTTTCAGCGAGGATTGCAGGGACTGGAAAAAAGCTAAATCCTCAATGCCAAGCTCGGATTCATTCGACCTTATGCGCTCCAATAGTGGAACTTCGTATGCAGAACTAGTGTTGCACTGGTTATGTTTGACTCTGAAATCCGCATGTGGTTCCGACGGTGGCGGTTGCAACGCTGAGGTGCCTTCGTTTGAATCGACCGGCGTGTCCACATATACAAACACGCTATCGATGTCTTCAGTTATTGGCGCATTGTCTGTATCTAAGAATGTCAATAAATCAAAGAACGAGTATTTTTTCCTCTTTTTACTTGCATGGTCTGATTCTTGACTTTTTTCACTTTTCTCTTTCTTATAAGTGTCTCTTGCTGTTCGCCAACGTTGTTGAATTTTTTTATCTGAAACATTGAATAATATTTTTTGTTAAATTCTTTCACTACACCGTACACCAAGTAGATACAGTTTTCTCGCATAGCTACTAGCTAAACACTTTAAATACAATTATGTAATATAAAAAAGAGGTAGATATGTTATAAGCGCTCCAAAAGTGGCACAGTAAAACTCAGTCAATTGTATGACCTTTGCCTCAGTGTTGCATGGTCATTGGCAACGTGTAAACGTGTCTGGGCTGCCAGATTTGTTGCGCGAAAGTAAAACCATGCCGTCTCGTGTGTGATGCGATTTTGCACTAATTAAAGTAAAAAAGCCTGGGAATACTACTTATATATATTAGTTTATGCTACAAGTGTGGAAAGTAGGTGATTTCCGATGAGTGTCATTCTTATACAAGAGCGAGTGAAGCGAGCGAATGTATAATTAGACACGAGTCGGAAATCATCTTTACGCGCGTGTATCATACAACGTTTTACTATGCCTTGTGCGAGGAAATATTAAATGTTGAAATGTCAGTTTTAAATATATGGGTTAAAATTGAAGAACCTAGGTAGATTTTCAGGTTATTATCTGGAACTGCATTTAACAACTTTTCCACATATTTTGCAGTCAAGCTTATTCACTTAAAAGTTAAAACCATTATTTTACACTTGCATTGTTGGTTTTGGAACACAATTAATTTTGAGACTCAACAAAAATACGCTGTACCGTCGTAGTTCTAAAAAAACATACTGACACTATTGAAACGCAATATCACTCAATCGACCTTTTTAACAATATTTACATAAAATAACTTCGAAGTAAACCACAATCACAACAATGGCGGGCTTTTTAGTTTTAAATACAGCGCATGTGTAAGTCGTCAGACTGTCGTATCGCAAAAGGCATAAGAAATATATGCGTTCAGCCGAACACATTAAGTGATTATTTAAAATTAATTAATTTATTGACCAAATGAACCATTAAAAAATATTAATAAAAAATAATTTTACTAAAATATTAATAATAATAATATTCATTGAAATAAGTTTAGTTCGTGAATAAATAAATTATCCTACTAATATTATAAATGTGAAAGTTTAGATCTTTGGATGTTTGGATGTTTGTTACTCAATCACGCTTAAACGGCTAAACCGATTTGAATGAAATTTTGCACGAAAATAGTTTATAGCCTGGATTAAAATATAGGATAGTTTTTATCCCGTGTCCACGCAGACGAAGTCGCGGGCGGAAGCTAGTAAATTATAATTATAATACATTATTAGTATTTATGTACCTCTTATATGATAGAAAAAGGGTAATTTAAATATTTGTAAAACTTTTCTCAAGTACCTAATAAAAACTTTTTGCGTCGGGCTTACGACGGTCTTAAAAAAATTTAATAGTAAAAAGCACTAGTGCGAAAAAGTGGCACTTTCCGCACGATTTGGGTGGTTGGAAAACGCTCTTTTCGAGCACATGCATTGTAAATACATTTTTTAATACAGTTGCTCAAAAAGCTAATGCTAATTTACGTAGCTGTTTAGCGTGCGGAATAGTCATGCGCAAAATGTGTCACTAAAAAGAAAAGATTAATGTGCATCTTTCGTTCGCTGTGAAGTATATCACTCTTTTAGTTCACTAGTTCAATTTAGTTCAGTAGCTCTAGAGGTGCATCTACATCAGTTGATATAGATTGAAAGATTAGATTGAGTGTATCATGTCAGTCGTACGCGTCTCTTTCAATGAACTATTGAGTTACTTGCCCTATTTTAAATTAAAATAACATTAAATTACTCATATCATCGAATCGAATCACATTCAATGATCAATAGGCAGAATTAACTACTAATTTTCTAAATGTTATACTGAAGTATTGAAGTATATGAATCCGAACTGAACTAGTGAACGAAAGAGTGACACCAAGTGAAGTACTTCATTTGAATCACTCATTCGCGAAATACTCATGTCTAGTGCGGAAAGATGGTTTTCGCGAACTATTGCTTTTCACTTTTCGCACTCAATAATTGTACAAATTTTAACATTAATTAATATATGTCAATAAAAAATAAATAAGATAGAACTGCATTAAAAAATATTTTTGAACAACTTCATTATTTTTCAACTGTATTACAATGATGTTACAGAATTAATAATTATAAAAGTTTCCTTACTTGTTGTTTTTCTTATTTTTTCGCAACTATATTAAAAAACGTCGTTCGATACATAAGCGGAAATGTCATTCTTCACTCGTCCCGAGTCTTGCCACTCGCCCACGGCTCGTGGCAAGATATATATCGGTACTCGTGTCGTAACGACATACTTTCCGCACTAGCATCGAAATGTACTATTCTAGGAGCGAAACAGAGACAAGTATATTTTCCTCTGCATCGTACGTTACGATACGTTTGATACCGTCCTGTTTTCATTTGTCATTTTTATTATAAGTGTGTAATTGCAATATTTTGCTTTTTCATGCGTGCTTAAGCCTGGCCTTTTTTAAAGACGGTATTTAGTATAGGAGGAAGATATCTCCTTTTTATTAGGGTTCCATAGTCAACAAGGAACCCTTATAGTTTCACCATGTCCATCTGTCCGTCCGTCTTCGGCTTAACTCAGTAACCATTACTACTAGAAGACTGTAAATATTTCATAAGTACTCGGTAGCTGCGCTCAACCCGACTCACTTCTACTTGGCTCTGGCCTCTAGTATAACTTGACCCCAAGATACGTTACAACTACACACAATCGGTGATCTGCTCCCCTATTCTCTAATCAACGCTCACCCACAAATATCTCGACACCGTGATGCGTAGTAAGTAACTAAGCGTCGGTAGAGGTCTAGTTTCGTGACGGGTGACCGGCGGGGTGAGCCGTATTAGCGCTTAGCGAATAACAGCCCAGTACAACCCGACTCACTTCAACTTGGCTCTGGCCCCTAGTACAACTTGACCCCAAGATACGTTACAACTATACACAATCGGGGATCAGTTTTACTTACACTAAGGCGAGTTGGGTAAGCGTTGCGAAAAGTCAGGAGTAGGCTGACTAACGACAGATGCGTTAACTATTACTTCGTTCAATGCATTTAGGTAAATAAAATGCGGATTACTTACCTGCCTCTGTTCTTTCTTGCTCGCTCAGTCTATCGTATTCAGGGACCAATTCAATTAATATTTCTGTCCATGCAGCATCTCTTTGAAGTTTGTTTCTATAAAATTTATGTTTTTTATCCCATAACACAGGCCGCAAACATACTTCAGTTATCACCGCTTCAGTGTTAATTCTCATTTTGATGTAGAACAGTCGAGCGTGCACCCCTCACGGCAATAATACGGATACTGGTGGGGCGCGGGTTTTGTCCCGCGTCGACGCCCCGCGCCCCGCGTCCCGCGCTCCGCGTGCGTGTGGTGGTTTACAAAGGTCGATACAACCCGCGCCTCGGTGCAGGGAGCTCGATTTTGTCCCCTTTAACAAACACAAGCTCCCCGCCTAAGGCTTCCCCGCATGCGGTATGCGGACTCTATAATATGTTTAATAATAATAACAACACCTTCTGAAAACAAGCCCTATCGCGCATTCCAGTCCGAGTACGTGAAGGACGGTTATTCAGGTCGCTATCTGACTGAAGTGATGTTGTTTTAGTAGTTCAGGATATGTTTTATTTCAATGTATTGATTATTTACCCTAAATCCAGTCATACACGCAAGAGCTCCATGGATAAATTGGACAGTACGTTATATAGTAGATTATACAATCTCATACGACATACGACAAGGGTTTAAAATAAGCCATATTTACCACGAGATGGTTATTTTCCCGAACGAAGTGAGGGGTAATATGGCTTTTAGACCTGAGTTATACACTCGACTTTTCACTTCGACAGCGAGAAAATAGTTAAAACAAAGAATATCCATTCACAATCGATAATAAATACCAAGGCGAAAAGATTGTTCAATTTGGCGCCATTTTTTTTTATAAACTGCTTGAACACTGATACTAAATATTAACACCACGAATAAACGCCTCTGACCGTCTAATAGCCGCGTCCAAACGACCGAGCGCGGCGGACAGCATACAGTGCATATGATAAAGCGAGATAGACAGCGTCTATCCCGCTCTATCTCATAACTTATGTCTTGTAATGCAGCCAACCACTCTTGAACGTTTGGACGCGGCTATAGACAGCCGGTGTTTATTTTTTTTAATGATTGTGAATTCGGGTATTTAAAACGCCTAATAATATTTGAAATTTATTCTGTTTCCTGATTCGTTGATTTTAATATATAGCTGTATTCTGATTAGTTGATAGCAAATACAAATGGTTTGTAAATAGTTGTTATTGGTGGATTTAATACGTTGAAGTGTTTCGATTGGTAAAATTAAAATGTTTTAATATCATATGTTTACATATTTTCCCTAGGGGCTAAATGTGCTACTTTAGCCCCGCTATCTAAGTCTATGACACACTTTTCGAGCATGATAAGTGATAAATTTATTTATAAAGAGATTCTACTATCTCCTTTATTGCCTGTGCCAGTCATGTATAAATACAGAGAAATCATAGCAATATCTCACAAGGTAATGTAATGAGTAAATTATTAGAAAATGGTTTAACCATATTTATTGAACCAAAACATAACGTCCATTGGTTATCTTATTATCAATCGATAAGCCCTTGTCCTTGGCAACAGAGATAAAGGCAGGCTTCCATCAAGCTCGACAGTCGGTGTCATATTTTAATGGCGTTGCTATTATGCCGTCATCGTCAACTCCCATTGATTGCAATATTCTACGGGATGGTATGAGCTTTTTAAAATGAAGCGGTCAGTGATTGACCGCTAAAACCAAATGAGAGGTCTAATGGCAAATTAGCTCGCGTGTCTGTCTAACGCATAGTTGGGACCAGTATGATGTTGATGAGCCATGATGGCCCATTGTGAAGAGCAGGCTCGGACCACTTTACTTATCATCAATCCGACCTAACATATATAGGGTATGTGACTATTTTTTTAAATCGTATCTGCGAGAACTTGAATATATAGTATAGGTAAGCAGGAATATTTTATTTATTTTACTCCGTTAAGTCACACTCACTCTGGGTAAACTTTTTCGGACTAGATTAGTTTCATAAGTACCAGTTATAAATTAGTATTGTTGTATTTATTATATCACGCTATTTGATTTCCACGAATAAAAATGCATTTATCGATATAGGTGCTGTGTGTAAATATGTCAGAACATTACGAGTTTACGAGTTTCGTATGAGATTTTTTCAATTCTGAAATAATTTATTATTTATGGTGGTTATTTTATGAACTTAAGACATTAACAAAAGAACATTAATTTTATTATGTAATTAACTAAGCAATGTACAGTCTGAAAAAAGTTTGTGTCGAAAAAGGCATCAATAGATAATTGTTTCAATTATCCTATCTCATTATCATTAGTGTGCGTTGAGTTCTCATAGATAGTTTTGGCAGGTTCGATAACCTCGTGGAATTTATTAGGCATACCACACATATTTAGAGCAGCAGCAGCAGCAAAAACTCGGTAGGAGCATAGCAGAGCTCGAAAATGTTTCGCATAAATTAATTTGCTGTTTTTTTTACCACAAGATATATGCTCCATCCATGTGATATTTATTGAGATAATATTTCGCGATAATTTACGGCTTGGATCTCACACGATGAAAAAAAATCAAATGGTACCTCTGCTAATTCGACTGTTGGGTACAATACAAAATAGGTACAATCAAATTGATTGGGTATAGTCAGTGAACGATATTTTTACGAGAACGAGATATAGAGAGCAGCAAGTAATATTGTCATTTTACTAGCACCTACGACACCTACACACGGTGCCCTATGCGGGCAGCGATCGGCGATCAGTGATCACAGTCGGTGAGTCAGCACTTGCGTTGATTGCTTGCTGAGATGCACCTTTTGTTAGCCGCCATTTTGTAATTAGCCAGTCATTTCTTTGTTTTGGTGAGTTGGCCAATCTATCGGGTATATAGAAATCAATGACTTTGGTTTAAAGGTTGCGTAAAGACCTCCTTACACTACTATTCATATATCTACGTACGTAACGTATCAATAAGGTGGCCGTGACCAACATCGACTAGTTCAAGACAATTTTCATTGGCGTCCTTATTGCAAAGGCAATAACTGAGATGAGCATAATACCCAATATTCTATTATCTAATCTGCGTGAGATAAAGGACTGATACATTGATAATAGACGATTTCTGAGACTTGGTTAGTTGTATTACGCAATGCAATGATATAGATTTAAATTAACAACACAGACTTAGCTACATTTTCGTCGCTGTGTCCAACGTTTCCGTAGTGTAGCGGTTATCACGTGTGCTTCACACGCACAAGGCCCCCGGTTCGATCCCGGGCGGAAACAGTGTTTCCTTTTTTTATACGCTTATTTAAAAATATCCCTCCCATCAATTTTTTTTTTTATTTAAGTACTAAAATTACATCTTTAAATTATTACAAATTTCCAAATACGGAAATCCGGGGCTACTGACTTAATACATAAGAAATGAAGGCAAGGCAATGCTCTAAAAAATAAGGTTTCTTTTCTGTTTTGACGTCTAATAAAGAGTGATAATTTTCTACCCGTCATTAGGTAGTTTAATTTCACTGTAAGTACGTTTTCGCGATAGCTAACATTTGCAAGGTAAATGTCCGCTCGTTTATAGGGAATGGGAAATGTTATAAACGTTCTAGAGCAGCGATAATGACGCGGAAGAACGTTGACAATGTGAGTCCAAACAACTGGAAAAGGCAAGCAAGTAATTAAAGTTAGAAAGTGTACCAACCAACTGGTACCGCACAGGATCGGATAATTTATAAATTGACCACAACGCGGTGCGCTGCTGCACTTGTGACCACTTATTGTTTCTGAACAATGTATTTTTTTGTATAATAATTATTTTGGAAATTGTTTTAGAATTTTTCAAAGCAATTTTTAAATATATTTTATGTAGGAACCATTACTACTTATATGTTTCATCGAAAAACTCAACGGTCGCCTTAAAATATGTAGATCCCAAGAAGAAGAAGAGATACCTAGTACATAACAGAAACAAACCAAGGATTGTCTAGATCTTCATATCACTTTTGTCTGTTCCCTATTCTTTCCTCTATAAACTTGACAACCGTGACTTTAAAATGAAGAGATAATATTTATTGAAATCTCTCTTTACTTTTAACTGGCAATAAATTAATCTAGTCACCGTTTAGTTTTACATATTTTAGAGTCAGTGTGCCGGTTACCGAGCCCCTAATGTAGTGTGCTAGTTTAAGTTTCATTGATTTACTGTCATGCGGCACAAATGGAAATCGTCAACACGAAATTACCATTTTGAAATAGGACCGCCAGTAATACCATCATATTGAATTTGGTGAAAATGTAATTGTGTCTATACTTTTTACGACCTATTTTTTTTTTGTTCAAAATTAATCTAGCCCAAATGGAATTTTGTCCAATATGAAATAGGTTCATATTTAAACACGTGCAGTCGATGTTGATTAATTTAAAATAATCAAAATGTAATATGAAAATAAGACTATTTTACCATCAAAAATACCCATTTTCTCTAAAATATACGAAAAAGTTGTATATTCTAGGATAAGTAACTTTGTTGAAAGCAATAATTTACTTAAGGACGAGCAAAATGGGTTTCGAAGACACAGACATAAAAGTCTTACTATATTTCAATTAATTAATACTGTTACTGATTCCCTAAATGAGCGACTGCCAGTAAGTGTTCTTTTTATAGATATGTATGAGTAAGGCCTTCGACTTCGTCTGCCATAGAACCGTCTATGGCAGACGAAGTCGAAGGCCGTAACTAAATAGGACGTAATTAAATTTTTCAACACAATTGCTCGTAACGTACCTCTTATTGTGTCGCTTTTAGGCTCATAATCCTGGATATTAAACGCGTGTTTAATAAAATTACGATACTTGTGTGTTATGGTTATATCCCGATTAAGTTACACCTTGCAGCAAGATGTATGCATGCACACGGTGCATTCTTAAACTAACCGGGTTGTACCGAATGTACAGCTTTTTGTTTAATTCTCGGCAAATGGATTCTTACTCGACTAAACAAATTAAATCCTTTTTGTTATAGAAACGGTTAATTTAGTAAAACTATTCACTTTTGATAACATTTTACATGAATTAATAAAGATAACATTTTAAAACGATATTATTTATTTTATTTTGTATTGGCTGTTTAGAGATTTCATCTAATGCGCGCGCACTGCGCAAACTTCACAAAAAAATTATAGCCATTATAGGTTATTTCACAGATATTTGTAAACATTGTTAATGCGTGTTTGGTTATTAACAAAAATGTTGATTCGTGGTGACTAGAAAAGTGATAAAAAGAATGGACGCCACTAGAAATTCTTGACGATGTATACAACATGTGAGTAAAAACCTGTTGACATCAATAAGTAAAGAAAATAACTTGGCAGGCCTATCAAATTTTCATCTTATGAAAAGGATTTTTTCCTCGCAAAAAGTGTTGAAAAACGTCGTATGAAACGCGTGAGCTTTGATAATTACCATCCTCGGCTCTCTTATCACGCTCACTTGCGGCTCGCGTGATAATTCCGCCTCTGATGTAGTTATCAACATACCTCACTTGTATCACAATGTACTAATAACATTATTCCGAGTGGACAAATTATTATTTCAAGGATTTTCAAATGTCATTATTAAGATTAGACTATTAATTTCGAGTTGTCAATTTTATATTTGTGCTGAATGACAGTAAATCGTTTCATTTGCGACCACGGAGAAGATGAGTCTGGTTAACTGAATAATTTTCGTTTCTTTTTTTGTAGGTTTTTAAAATTATAAATACACTTTTAGGCTTCTTTAATTTTAGTCTTCGATTGCAGCTTGATCAATAAGTAAATCGTAGATGTAGCTTTACGATAACAAAACTGTACATTCCGAAAACACGGGTAATTAGGTATTACTCAATACCCAAGTTAACTTTTACTTTTTGTTATAAAAGGCAACTGGGGATCATTAACAAAATTATAAAGCTTTTTCCATTTTTGGTGTTAACGGCAGTAAGTATTTATAAAGTCGAAAACGGGGCGTAATTAACCACCTAATTACAAGACATACTATATACATAATGACGACCGCTTTAGCCTAGTTGGTAGTGACCCTGCCTACGAAGCAAGAGGCCCCGGGTTCGAATCCCGGTAAGGGCATATATTTGTGTGATGAGCACGAATATTTGTTCCTGAGGAATGGATGTTTTCTATGTATTTAAGTATTTATTTATCTATTTAAGTATGTTTATCGTCATCTAGTACCCATAGTACAAGCTTTGCTTAGTTTGGGACTAGGTCGATTTGTGTAAGATTGTCCCGTAATATTTATTTATTTATTTATAATATATAAAGTACATTCGCCATCATTAATATCTGCTGTAGCTAAGCAGGCAAAATATACGCGCATTGCTGTGGTAGATAATGATGCTGGTGACTGTAATTATATTATATACTCAACATACTTGGTGAAAACTTGAAACTTAACAAGAACGCGATAATTCATAAAATCGTGTAATAAACACTGTTTATGGTTCTCTTCAGGGTGAAGATTTATAACAACAACAACCAATGATATATTTAGATCATTCCACGGCGCTTATAGTGATCCAGAATATTTCCACAGCACCATATCTGATTCCTTTTATATCCACTATTCTTTATCACCTTCCGCTTTCGAAAGCCGGCACGTGTGAGGTGCTCCATCAAACGAGACTTTTAGTCCCGGAATAAATTGCCGTGTGTAATGGAGGTAGTTTAGTTTTTACAGCGCAAGTACTCCTGTGCTTTGTCTATAAAATGTTACAGGTTTATTCAGTAGCAGAGTTTTGGATGGAGACCACTCATTCTTGATACGGACATTTAAGAAAAATGGTGTACCTATAGAGAAAATACGGAGAAAACGAATTTTCCAATTCAAATCACCCATATTTGAAATCCTATCGAAATAGTTAGAGCCGTTTTGCGAGAACGTGAATACAAAATACATATACATAGAAATATGGCTCGTTTAATAGGATATAATACACTTTCAGCGCGTGGTTTTACAGGGTACGGCCTCAATAAGTAACACGTAAAGTTGTCTAAATCATTCTGCAAATAGGCCACAAAGGCACTAATACATTTCTACCTATTCTTCAATTTAGGCATATTACATGCAATGCACCTAATTAACGTCGATCGATAACCTACCTGTTCGGAGAGAAAAACCTCTGCCACGAGAAGAACCCGCGTAAAAAACTCGGCGAGGTTTTTTTTTAATAACAGTATCTACTTAAAATAATTATGCTAGCAACAATAAAACCATAGAAGATTCTCTAGTCAGCCAGTTACTTCCGCACATAAGTCATTCCCGATCCGCGGGCGTAGTGTAGTCGGTACTGATTCGTGATAGCGCAGCGAGTAGGTAGGTACCTGTGATGCGGGATTATCGGTCGTCGACCGCGCCTTAAGCTCATTCCTATGACGAATTTACAACGTCCTGTAAACATGACACTAGACTAAACTATGCTATTTAAAGTTACTAAGGACTTACATGTTAAAAAAAATTAAATCATCTACTCTTTAAATACAGGTTCTGTTTATTTTACTTTTGTCAGCTAAGCTTTATGTGGTATATGTAAAGTAACAACACTAGAAAGATTAATTAACTAATTAATCTACTAAATGAATTAATAATTATGTACAAATGAATATACCTAAGACTAAACAAGTAATCCAAATAATTATTTGTGTAAGAATTCCACAATATTTATTTATTATTTTAAAAAAAAATTTAACTACACAAAAAACCCTATAAAGAAATAGAAAATATAAAGCACATATAAATACAATCAACCTAACTAGGACGATAATTGCAAGATAACAAGTAATGGATTTGTGGGCTCTTTGTTGTATATACAATTTTTTAATTAGTTTAGTACCAGGTTTATCTACAAGTTATGCCCGCTTTTTACAGAGAACTCGGGCAGACTGCAGGATAAAATATAGCCTATGTCCACCCTGAAGGTCCATTCTATACTGGTTTTTTTTTAATTTATTGGAAGAGTAGTTCCAGATATTACCCCCTACATACAATCTTAGAAAGCTACAAACAACTTAAGATAACTAACTCTATGAAATTTGTATTTTGTATAGAGTATGTTAGAAGTATACATATTTACATAACTAATACACTTGGGCTGAGCTTTTCCTCTTTATGATTTTAGGGTAACAATATTTGTGACAGTCAGGAATACCATCCAAACAAATGAACAAGTGATCAACACACTAAACAAAATATGATCTTATTGATCTTGGTGGTGCAAATATTGTTATTTACAAATAATTTAATCAATAAACCAAAAATATTGGCACTGGCGTCACACTTGTTAACTTCCAGCATCCTGTTATATTGTTTTAGTATGCTAAAATTCACAAGGTGGCACCTAATGCATACCTAGAGTTACAGGTATTGAGTCATGAGACAAATTAAAAGGCTAAAGAAAAACCTGTATCTCTTTACCAAATTTGTCTCTCTTCCAATTTGATTAGCAGATTATTTCTGTTGACATGATTCAAAGAAATATGGTTAGACACTTTTTTGTCATAACATAAAAGCGGGGATAGTGTGGGCAGGAAAGGGTGGTGCGAGGACCTCAAAGGTTGCTGGGTGGACTGGTATATTGGAAAAGTAAAACACAGATTAAAATCTGACTTCAATTATGGGAAACATTAATTTGGTTTTTAAGTAAAGATTAGATTTACTTTTAATTCCTCAAGTATATTTATAAAATATGTCTAAGGAATTAATATTCAATAGTTGCTAATTACTTGTTAAATAAAATATCATGAGATAGGACAATAATTCAAATATCAGAACCAAGTGTGTACTGATAACCTGAATTATTTTTCAGGCACTGCCTTAAAATCTGTTTATGAGTACCTACAACACAATGAAAGTTTCAACCAGTTAAAACTTAAATTAAGTATACTTAAAAGGCGTGAACATAGCCGTGGTCACGTACTGGCCAGTAACAGTGACGCATAATCAATAAATCAAGGATAAAATGCAGTTGCAAATTTATGACACGAGGGAAAATAGGTACATTGTGATCTTGCAAAATGCAACCACTTTCATGACATAAACTTCAGTACAATTGTACAACGGACTACTTTAGTTAGTAGTTTCAAAAGTGTCCTATCATTTTAAGTTTTGCAGCGTGTAGTGCATAAACAATTACTTACCCGGCGACAAGTTAACGATTGCAACTCCGAATCCAACTTGAGCAACACTTGATCACTGCACTGGTCACTTGCGAAAACTTAGTGTCAATGTTCTTCAGATAACTTACTGGATTTACTAGTAATACAATTGGAATAATATATGAAAAGTGCATCCAACTGCAACGAATGAACTTCCTTGGCTTAACGCCGCCGTACGTCACGCACGCAACAAGAACAGACTTACTTGCAAACATAAAAATAAAGCAAAGCAATGCACGCAAAGCAACGGGTGAATTTAACGAAAATGAACAGCAGCGACATCTATAATCTATTGTTCTACTTTAAATACTATCTGACGTTTACGAGTTTGCGTTTAGATACTGCTCGCAAAGAGATATATCGAGGGTTTTTTTTAATCTAAATGTTTTATTCTGTTAATAGGCTGTAGGACCGAAATAATAAATTGTTCAAAAATAACACTTGACCACAATCGTCTACCAACTTAAATAAATTAAGAAATATGGATACCTTCTGGCCATGATGCACGCACGGAACGCAATCTGGTGTTGCTTTTACATATAAAAGATCATCATCATCATCATCATATTAGCCGAAAGACATCCACTGCTGGACATAAGCCTCCCCCAAAGAACGCCACAATGACCGGTCCTGCGCCACCCTCGTCCAGCAGACTCCCGCGACCGTTACCAGGTCATCAGTCCTCCTTGTGGGGGGGCCGCAGCGTGGGTACGCTGCGCCTTCCGGTACGTGGTCGCCACTCGAGAACCTTTCCGCCACAATGGCCATCGGTTCTACGTGCAATGTGCCATTTATAAAAGATAAAAGGAATTAATTCAACGCATTTTGTAGTGTTATTCATTTTATATCTATAAACTAAGTTTCATACATAACAATTATCCAAGTTGTGGTTTCGGAGCGCTAAGTGTGCGTTTTCTAAATGTCTTCTTTCGCGTAATTTGAAGCTGGTGCAGTTGATTATAGACTTCACCCCAAATTTCACTTTGGTCTTCCTCAGGAATAGTTTTTCTGGTAAAATCATAAATATGAAATTAAAGTAATAATAATGGATCGGAATACAAGATATGATCACCATCTAAATAAAATTAATTGTACCTGTATTGCTTCATCAAATCATATTTCTCCCAGGGAGTCTTCCTCAGTTCTCGTCTAACTCGATCTTTCTCTTTTAAATATTCTTCAATGTTAGACACACCTTTAAGATCTTGCCTCTCCCATCTTTCGAGCCAGGGTCTTGGTTTCAGTTTAACCTGAAAAAACCCATAAAGTCTAATTCAATTTTATGAAGCCAACCACAGTCTGGGCCACTAACATTGCCAAAACTGTAATAGTCAATTAAAGTAAAGTAAAAACAAAGGAAACAAACTCATTTTATTTATTTAATTGCATGGCAAAACATATTATAAGAGAGCAATCAGAGTAAAGCTTTGAGGTTGTTAAGCCAGGCAGCTATTTCAGGTGTCAGAGCGTGCCAATCTTCAGCAGGTCTAGGGTAGGATTGACGAGGACAGCGCTGGAAGATGTGATTAGAAACATTTTTTGATTGATGTCAATTATTATTATTTCCAAGAAAAAAAATCGTGGCAATAAATATTTATTCATTTGTAATTGTTCGTGATATTTCCATTACAATATGCATTAGAAGTGGTAAGTAACCTTCTTAAGGTGTTTCTTCTATTTCACCACTATGAATATCGATAAAAAAATGTTTCTAAGCCTAACTAGATTAAGACAGTCCTTTCTTTTTCTTTTGACGTGGAAATTCCAAACTCTGATAATGAATATTTAGGCAATTACTTGAACTGGATTGACAGGTATGGGGGTACCATCGGGCAGTATCTCCGGGTCCATGTCAGTTGGGAATGTGCTGTACTCGGGCAAGGCATCCCTCAAGTAAAGCAGCTTATCATCCAGGCGCTTCTCAAGTCGTAGGACTTCGATTTTTTGGATGGTTGGGTCATAGAGTTCATAGCACACCTGAAATTCATGAATATTATGTTACGTCATTCACTGAATAATCATATGTCACAGCATGTAACAATATGCTCTGACATAGAGAAGGGCAAGGATTCTTATTAATTAGCCCATAGACTTGACAACCTGCTACACTTCACTGTGAGCTTGAAATTGTCAATCTATTTCAATATAATTTTGTGGGTGTCACAGTTAAATGATTTTATATTATTGCAAGGTATTAGTATACATTTTTCATCTTTTAGTTTTCCTATATTTTTATATTTATTATATTTGGTTGATAATAATTACCAGTTTCTTAGGCTGACTAGCTATGGGAAGGTCTAATGGTTAAGTAAAAAGTACAAAACTTTTTCCAGAATCCTGTAACTTATCCAGAGAACCTTTTAATCTGTATTTAGTTACCATTGACGACTAGAGTAGTTAAAGTTTATCTTAGTTTGCAGTTGGGGGATCTCAAATTAATCCCAAACCTCTAATTCATGTACACATTCAATAACAGTTACATATTGTATCCTATTTACCTCTATTCCCTGATGATCAATGACATTCCTGAGAATAAACTCAGCCCTCAACCCGCAGCCTTTCCTGTCAATACAGATGCCCACAAATCTGTTGATCTTGCCCTGAGCATGGGGATCTGTAATAGTCACTGCTAAAATAGACCCTGGAAACACATAGTAAGGTACAAATATTATAATATATACACATTCAGGATTAGTACTTTAAACAGGTTTTAACTGCTAGCAAAATTATAAATTTAAATTAAAGGAAGGTAGATAGCTACACACCAGAAGAGACAGATTCTTCCAATAGCTCAGTTGGTTAGGTTAGGCTATGAATGCCTGTGGTCGCTGGTTCGAATGTGGCTCGGAGCATACAATTTAAAAAAAAATCCTTTAATTTAAATTTTAACATATGTAGTATATTTTTAACATACCAACATAAAACTCTGGAATATCAATCTGATTTCTCCTCTTCAACATGTCAGCTCTCTCTAACTTCTCGCGTAAACTGTTTCGCCATTTAGGATTGGGATCGGGTAAAAATTCAGGATAAGCGTGACGAAACTCTAACGCAGCATTCCGGTTTCCAGGCCTACGCCCCGTCCTTCTCGGCGACTCCTCTTGAGCCACAACGGCCTTTTCCGGGAGGCTCGAAAGAAATCGGTAATCTAGAAAAAAATATTACTTAAACATTAGTGTTTAAATAAAATAAAAGTAATGGATACAGTAACTCGATAATAACCTCTGCGCGCAAACCATTTCGCTGCGACGAATAAATCACTGCTTGTCTTTCTAATGGCTAAAGCCATAGTGAAATTAGGTCAAATTTGATCTACTTATACTATAAGTATATTGTAAAAAAATTACAATTTAATTTTTTATGACTGAGACAATTGAGACGATTCTCCTATTTCTCCTTTTAATTTTTGACAATTGACATTGACGTGAAGTGAACCACAGAGCAGTGAATTTTTTTCTGGTTTTTCGTTTCTGTCAGACACTATAAAACTAAAAAACTGCTCAAAAGGGTTAAGACCAAGAATCACTGTACTTACTAATACACGTTAAGGTCATCATTCCTCGCCTATAAACTACCAAAACATATCACAACAACTAGCAGAGACGCAATTATAGGTGGTGTGAGACAGCTTGTTTGCCGAAACTGACGATTGACACGTTAGATGTTTAAAAACATCGAAAACATTGCGCAGCGAACCCGGCTTAAGTGGTTATTATATTGTCCTGAATTCAGTCACTGACGAGAGGGACGCCGCAATACGTTAGATACGATACGAGATATCTCATATCGTATCTAACGTATTGCGGCGTCCCTCTCGTCAGTGACTAAATTCAAGACAATGTAATAACCACTTTAACAATCCGACCACATATGCTTGAAATTTCTCAGTGCACGGCAACTGCACGGCTAGCATGCGATGTCGCGTGATAGCCGTGCTGCACGGCTACCGGAGACGGCGCGCGAGTTCTCGATTTTTCTCGTACTATCCCGTTGCAACGGTATTTCCTATTCTCACAACTTTTACCTCTGAATGAAGAAAAAAAACATATCAATTGAAGCACATTTTATGCGTGCAATGCACGAGAGAATCGATTTGCTCACATCACTCACATATAGTTATTTATGAACGTACCTTTAAGGAAAGTTTGACAGTGACAGAACTATCAAATATGACAACTAAATTTCTCTTCTTATTGATTTTCGTCAAACGTTGCAGTTTTTTTATTGTATGTAAATAAAAACCTATTTAACAAGTTCATCTCAACTTTTTAACAACAATGTCTTCGATGGTGCAGAAATGTAACGATGACAACATTCCCCTAGCCGATGACGATCCGCAAGTGATCATTACTGACGACGTAGAAAACAATCATTTAGATCATGGTCGTTCAATGGACTCGTTGCCTAGTTCGTACACTGGCGGTTCCTCTAGCCCTGGCCTGAATGGGCCGCAGAGTTTTGAGCCCGACTCGGGATTAGATGAGCAGGAAGAGAAGGCGCGGCTGATATCGCAGGTGTTGGAGTTACAGAACACTTTGGATGGTATGACTAAGTAATTTATTTGTTATTTTGAAGTTCTCTACGCTACGGTACGCTACGGTACGCTCGCTACGGTAGCCCAGTGGTTCAGCCATGCGGCTGTCAAGCGGCGGTCGTGGGTTCGAATCCCGGCTCGTACCAATGAGTTTTTCGGAACTTATGTACAGAATATTTACCGTTGGTTTTTCGGTGAAGGAAAACATCGTGAGGAAACTGCTCTAATCCCAATAAGGTCCCTTTTGATGTTGTCTCCGTTATGTCCGAGAGATGGAAAACTTTCAACTAATTGAAATTGCAATATTGTAACTTGCTTCAAAAGAGGTAATACAGGTCCTATTCATTCTATTACCCCCCGACGCAAAGAGGGGTGTTATAAGTCTAACGATATTTTTAGAGATATTGGACTTTGAAATGTAAATGTTGGGGGTTTTTCGACTTTTCTAAATTGTAGTTATTGTATTCCTGTGCCCTGTTTTCAATAAAGCAGTATAACATTAAAGCATGGTCCTCAGTTAACTTGCCTATGTAAATGGTGGAGTATAGTAGTTAAATAGTTGTTTAGTAATATCTAGTGTTAATAGTTCTTATTCCACTTTTAAAATATAAGCATATATTAAAGTATAATTAATATAATTATGCATACATTCAATCAAAAACCAGTAAATTATATCAATAACTCCATAGTTTAATCTACCATTACACAATATGCATTACATATATTTTATTTCCAGATCTGTCACAAAGGGTGGACTCTGTAAAGGAGGAGAACTTAAAGCTGCGATCGGAAAACCAAGTCCTGGGGCAGTATATTGAGAATCTCATGTCAGCCTCCTCAGTATTTCAATCTACCACCCCGAATGTCCATAAGAAGTAACTTCTTCATTCATATAATTTACATTGCACTCTAAATAAGCACATTCAAATATGATTCTGGTTCCCATTGTAGTATGACATTATGTTTCATACAAATCATGGATGGGATCCCCTCATTTTACCAACAAATGTTTCACGGAATGCTTCGTTTCATTGAATTTACATTTCATCAAACTTTTTTTCTCAGAGACTATAAACTTTTTATGTAAAGCTAAATGGTAATTGTATAGAACCCATTAGGTTAGGTTAAGTTTGTTTCATAACAATCCTGTAGTTTACTGTTTCTGAAAAAAAAAATTATGAAATGAAAATTAGGAGAAACATTCATTAGATGAAACATTTGTCGGTGTAAGATGGGTAAATCATCGTGGATGTGTTTTTGAAAATACACATAAACCAATAAAGATAAAATTAAAATCCTCATAATAAATAGGGATCAGCACTCAGCAGCATGCTGTGATTCTTCTTGTGTTGCAAGCATCCATATGCGGCAGTGGTGGTGGCAGCTGCTTACCATCAGGCAGGCCATATTCTTGTTTGCCACCATCACATCATAGTATTGAAAAAAAAACGAATATGTGTCTCAATATACAAAATCAGGCTGAAAGGAGATAATGTGGTTCGAAAGGTAGTCTCACAAATTTGTTTTGACTGTGGGGTCTGCCTGATGCCTTTTATAAGTGATTTATTTTTAAGCAAAGGGCACTGCCTCTAAGGGCCTGTTTACACATTGATTAGTAATTAGTGCAAGTCCATATACAAGCTACTCGCACTTGCAGCAAATGTATGTGTCACAGGGAAATGGCCAAAACAGAGATTTGAACAAAACTCTAAGGGATATGATCAAATCACGCAGGATGTTAAAATGGCGAATCCATTTTATCATTTGCCTAGAAAAAAATCAGTCATTTGATCAAATCTCTGAATCTGTTTATTTAAATGACGAAATCGGCCAAAAAAGGCAACTCGTTTTTTCATTTCACTAGATTTTTTTAGTGATTTGATAAAGCTCCTGACACCCGTTAGTGAGTTGACAAAACTAACTCGCAGAGTCAACTCGGTTTATCATTTCACTAGACACGTTTAGTGAAATGATGAAAATCTCAACTCTAGTACAGATTAATTTGCTCGTGCGGTCGTGTTACCTCCCTCCTGCACCTTACCGCTCCCCGGTTTCGCCCTTGCGTGTTAGGGACCGGCCGGCTTAGACGCAGTTTATGAAAGTTTGTTACATAAGTTTCTTAAAATATCACGCCGTTACCCCGAGAATGTCAAAGAACGTTTTGTATGCAAAGCGAACCACCTTAAAATGATTATATTCCGGTTTACAACTACCTATTCTTGTACTCGATTAAAAAATCTGATTTCACAAACAATTTTATTACCTACT
The DNA here is from genome assembly GCA_947049275.1 of Epinotia bilunana. Lineage (NCBI taxonomy): Eukaryota > Metazoa > Arthropoda > Insecta > Lepidoptera > Tortricidae > Epinotia > Epinotia bilunana. The sequence continues at coordinate 11,287,496 of OX346253.1, read as the reverse complement.
TTTGTCATTTTATTTTACCATTTCACTAAATCATGGCAGAGATTTCAACAAATCTCTAAGAGATATGAACAAATCACGCAGGATGTGAAAATGACCATTCCATTTTATCATTTGCCTACAAAAAATCAGTTATTAGATCAAATCCCTAAATCTATTTAGTGAAATGACGAAATCAGCCAAAAAAGGCATACTCGTTTTTTTCATTTCACCAGAATTGTTCAGTGATTTGATAAAATCCCTGAAACATCATGTGAGAGATTTGATCAAACTTAATTGTAGAGTAACACTGAACCAGTTCAGAGATTTGATCAAATCACTTACACCATGTTACAGTAGAGACATTATCATTTCACTAAACGTGTCTAGTGAAATGATAAAACGAGTTGACTCTGCAAATTTGTTTCGTCAACTCACTAACGCGTTTCAGGGATTTTATCAAATCACTAAACAAATCTAGTGAAATGCAAAAACGAGTTGCCTTTTTTTGTCGATTTCGTCATTTAACTAAACAGATTCAGAGATTTGATCAAATGATTGATTTTCGCTAGGCAAATGATAAAATGGATTCGCCATTTTAACATCCTGCGTGATTTGATCATATCCCTTAGAGTTTTGCTCAAATCTGTTTTGGCCATTTCCATGCGACATATGCACTCACACTAATCACTAATCAAAGTGTAAACAGCCCATAATGGCCTGTATTCACATTGATTAGTCATTAGTGTGAGTCCATACAAAAGCTACTCGCACTCGCTGCAAGAATAAGTAATAGTTGACAAATGTATGAACTCACACTAATCACTAATCAATGTGAATACCTACAGGCCATAAGAGCTAAACTACACTGAGTACACCTAGTATTATTTTGTTAACCAATCTCAATGATGAACTCACTGAATATAATGTTTATTATTTTTATCTTGCTAGTACATTCAGTTTTTCTCATCAAATTGACATACAGCATACAGTAGCTTATATTTACAATATGAATGTCATTCCGAAAAGTTTAAACTGTATGTATAGTTTGAAAATGCTCTCTTATGCATTTACAAATCAATGTCTACTTTTTTTAGTGATAAGTGTATACATTATTATAATATGTTTGTTATGCTTATAAAGTTATTAAGAATATTTAATATTGTTTCTATATTTCATCCCATAATAAAAGGGAGTAGCTGCCAATGTCATTGACCTTAACGCCTTGACCACGTCTTTGGTCTTAGCGACCTGCGGCAGCGGTTGCGCGTGATCCCAACTAACCACAGTGCGTTGCGCGTCTCGACCGCGCAATTAACAGATACAACGCTGCCGCAGGTCGCTTAAGACCAAAGTCAAAATAAAATAAATTCCACTCTGAACGCATGAACGCGGGACGCGCCGGGTAGACATCGGATATTTACGGAAGATAGACCTATCTATTGTAATGATTAAAGAGGGGTAGCCCCGCGAAAAGAAAACGAATAGCCCAGGGGCCTACTGCGAAACGAAAACAAACTTCGTTTGTGTATCTCTGTCTCTAATCGCACTTGCTAGTTCGCGTGACAGAGAGGGAGATACACGAACGAAGTTCGTATTCGTTTCGCGGTTGCCCCCCAGCACTCATTCATCTAGATGCAGATTTATGACTGTTTTTATATTTAGTATCTCACTAATAAAACCATGCAGGACCGCTTGGATACGGCTTTTGATTGGAATCAACACATCTATTATGGGACGGCCGCGACGAGAGAGACGGATAGTGCGAGAAAAGTCGAAAGAGGCGCGCGCGTCGCGTAATAGCCGTGCAGGATGGTTGTAAAATAATACTAACCTAACCTAATGTGTTTATTTATTTAATCTTTATTGTACAAAAGAATATCTTATGGTACAAAAGGCGGACTTAATGCTATAAAGCATTCTCTACCAGTCAACCTTAAGGCAAAGCAGATAAAATGTGGTCAGTGCATCTTAATTTAAAACAAAAACTCTTTAACATATCTAAAGATGGGATGAATAATAATATAGTAGAATACGATACAATACAATATAATACGATATAAGAATATATACCTATTAATACATACATAGGTACACATACATACGAATATAGATGAAACTTACAAATCAGATAGATTATGTTTCAGTTTTGCCAGCAAATAAATTTTGTAAGGACTTTTTGAAGACAAGCCTGTTTGGAGATTGCCGAATTTTGTCAGGGAGACGGTTCCATAGGCGAGCTACTTGGATGGAGAATGAATTGGTCATAAAACCAGTACGGTGAGGCGGAATAGATAAGGAAAGTTTGCCGGAGGAGCGAAGTTGACGGACTCGAGAGACACAGTAATACTGAAAAAGATCTACACAATTACTTTTTTGCTGTGTTTAAAAAATACCGGTTGCTGAGAAAAAAAACGTAGCAATGCGTGCGGTGAAATGTTTGTCAGTAAATAAGGGGATCCCTAAAATATTACTCGGCCAGACAGCTGCGAGTGGCGTGGCCATAAATGAGTCATGATCATGAATGTTACGCCATCCGACGCATGAAGAGCCGTTGACCACGATCGTGATTCCCGCAAAAAATGCGGGTGCAGTCAGTCGAGCGTTGCGTGGCAACGGCGTGATCGCGGCGTGACGTCGACGTGATGTCATCAGCACAGTGTTACGTTTTTGCTTATTACGAATACCTACACTTTTCCGGGTAAGATAAGATAATAAAATGCATTGTATGCAAGCTATCGGCTTTGATAGCGGGTTTTCAAGAACTAGAGGAGGGAGTCACAGATGTAGTAGCCGGAAATAAACTACCTACTTAAGGCACTGGTCCAACCGCCGGCTAGTAAGCTAGAAAAGTTGGGCGAGTAGCATTACATTGCGGGTCTGTAAAGGTCGATTGATCACACTGTGCCTGGTCAGCATGCAATGAACCGTTACTCGCCCAACTTTTCTAACTTACTAGCCGGCGGTGGGACCAGTGCCTAAAGCTAATTTGGTTTTTAGGGTTCCGTAGTCAAGGCACCCTTATAGTTTCGTTCGATATGTCCTGTCCGTCTGGCCGTCTGTCCGTCTGCGGCTTAGCTCAGTAAGTCTTACTACTAGAAAACTGTAATTCGGTCAATCACGCCGACAAAACACTAGAATAAATATGTACAAAAAAGACCGGGTTGCATTGCCCTCCGGGAGTGCCGGCAGCAGTGACAACTTGAATATTAACGTTGAGCATTTTTGATACTTTGGAATGGTTAGGGAATAATTTTGCACGAATTGCTTTAATTATCAGTATAAAAAAAATAAAAAAAAAATACCGCGAAACAATACGACGCGAATACGACGAAAACGAACTTCGTTCGTGTATCCCCCTCTCTGTCGCATTTTCTAGTGCGAGCGACAAAGTTCGATTGACTTTCGCGGAAGACACTATTGAATTGAAACAAACATATTTTATTGGCTGCCAGTACACGGTGAGTAATAAATACTGATGATCCTGTGTGCTGTCTCTATCTGATTGCATGTTATAGATAGAGATAGATAGAACAATATCACGTGGATCATCAGTATATACTCACCATGTATTGGCCGCCATTGGGGTGATAGGATGGTGCACGGCTATCACAGGATATTTCTCGATTTTTCTCGCACTATCCGTCTCTCTCTTAGTAGGACACTTAGAACAAGAGGCATAGTGCGACAAAAATCGAGATATAGACGTGCACGTGCAGGCTGATGGAATCACGATCACGTCTGTAAAATGGAACGGAACGGCGAGGTATAAAAAAAGTTAGTGGTGGTTATATTCTCTTTGGTTACTTTGGTTAGTATTGTCGTGACATCTGTCGAGACCGTACGTTGCTTGTGAAAATTAATAACGAAGTGAATTAATTTCGAACAAAATGCCGAAGAAATTGAAAGTATTAGTGAAGTCCCTATATTCGCACGAGATCCGGAAGGATGTGAGCCTTGAGACCTTGAAGTCACTGAAGCTGGAGGATGCGTGGCCTTTTATAAGAGACGAAATTGAAATAGAAATCGGAAGCAACCAGTTGGTTTGTATTCCTCACATCACGGAAGCAGACCTCTACAAATGCACCTCTCTATTCGTTCCTAACGAAAAAGAAACTAGAAACGGTAAAATGTTCACGCCGCTTGGAGAGTTGAGCAAGAATATAAACAAGGCAAAATCTAATAGCGGTTATGTGAAATGGTTGGAACACGGCGAATTTCAAGACGCTGACTTTAAATTTCCACATGAGAGCGTGAAGGTAAGCCGTACATGTCATTTTAAAAGCTTATACTGAACGATCTTCAGGCTTTGCATCTATGACCTTGACATGCCCCTTAGGAAGTTGTATAGTTGTATGTACTTAGATGCCTTTAGTTTAGACGTGTTGCCCTTGCCCAAACATTGTTTGCTACGCAAGTTCAACTGAAAATAATCCAAAATGAAAACGAGTCATCCTTCATGTTTAAATCAATTGATAATATGAATATTATTAATTATTTCACAACTTAGGTTAACTACACTCAAGTTAGGTACTATGCTTAAAATTAAATTCGTATTCAATCAAGACTGTATCTTAGCTTGTTAATTTTCAGTTATATCTGCTAGAGCTAGGTTTGAATAATTTAAAACCATTGTTGTGTATGTATTCATGGGCTAATGAATATTCATGTGAACCTGACATGATTGTGTTTTGCAATTTAAATTATCCTAAGCTCATATATCTATCAACTTCAGACACACTTTTATGATAAGAAGAGGATAAGAGACAAAAGAAACATCTACTCAAGCATCAGTAATATGTTTTATGGCACATTTCAAAATATCATTAATATTGATGAAATTTGTACTTAACAACTATGGAATCATTTCCTGGACCAATCTTTAAAACAATGTTTTTTTATTAAAGGTATGCATAAATTCAGCAATAATTGTCCAAATGGGAATTTTTATTTCTCTTTACACAAATATACAATACATAGTAATAATTTTTCCAAAAACTTACTGTATTTCCTGGCTTACAGAACTCTAAAACAGAATAACAAGAAAACGTTATCTAGGGCACATTTTCCTTTCCAAATCTTTCAAATTTTAACATATACCTTACCTACATGCATGACACACTTTTATGTATATAATTTTCTATGAATCATGTGTGTATTTTTAGATCACTCTACAAGATGAGACCATCAAGAACAAGGTGCGCGTGATCATGGTGAACTTCGCGCGCTCTAGCATGCCCAAGGATAAGCATCTTGAGGACAACATCTATCTGGATGTCAACAACAAAGGTAACCACACTCTTGTACCTCCTACCTTCTTAAAGTCATAATATAAGCCCGCTGCTCGTCGCTCCATCGGTGTAAAACTCGATGCTCAAAATATGCAGAGGCACTGTAAACGCAGAAAAATGTGTGAAGGAGTTGTGACGCATATGGGACGTAAACACGTATATGCAGCGTTACGCACCGGTGAGGTCTCTCCCTTACACGTCTTTGGAATCACGCTACCCTGATAGGATTTCTGCAGCGTGTGCCATGAGCAAAAGGTAACCGATACAACCCTCCGAATTGCTAAACTTATGTATGTGGCTGTGAACGGAACACATTGCACACAGAGCCGGTGGCATGGTAAAGGACGAGGGAGACCGCTGGATGGATTGCGCAGGACCGCTCATTGTTACACTCTTTGGGGGAGGCCTATGTCCAGCCCAGCAATAATAGATGTCTTTCGGCTGATTTGATGATGATGTGCCATGAGCATTTCTGAGATAAATTGTATTCTTTGGACTCAAATTATCTGCATAACAATTTTACGCCTTCAATTTGGAGCTTAGTGGAAACCTGATATGCTATAAATAGAGCTAACCTGCCAAAGTAAATACCATTAATTGGCACCTCTCCCAAGTATAAACGTGTATCCAATTAATTTCGGATTGGGGTTAAAATACGGCTCGCATACCGATATCACAACATTCTCACAAAATAAAACGAGGAGTTGGACCTAATGCCAAATGGGATTATCTATCTTAAGTCGCCATTCTTGCCTGCACCCTTAAATCTAGAGTCAATCGCCCTGTACAATTTATTGCAAAATAAATCTTAACTATTGCTCATTTAATGCCGACTATACATACAAGCTGTCAATAATTGTATTTATCAAACCTAATCTGTTCGAAACGAAATGTTAAACAGATTAGGCTACCAACAGGCAGACCCCAGGGTAATGTGATTGTACCACAAGATTTTATTTTATTATAATCAATAGTTATACTGTCTGTAAGGCTGCGGCTCCCCTGAGGCGGAGCGGAGCGGAGTGGAGATGTGCGGAATTGACACTTGTCACTAAAAGGAGCAGGGGCGTAGCTTAAATTCTATTGGTCAATTTCGCACATCTCCGCTCCTCTCCGCCTCAGTGCAGCCGCAGCCTAAAGGGTTCAAATCCTGCTGAAGGTGAACACAAATATCTATGCAATGAAGACTTAAGGAGGAATGCCTCTAATTTGTGTCTATAATTCTCTGGGCATAATAGAACCTATCTTAGATGAGGGCTAGATAGACTTGTGTAAGATTGTGTGGCAAAGGAAATAAATGGAAAGAAGTATCCTGAAATTGAGAAGAACAGATAAAACACGAAATGCGGACATACGCAACAAAACAAAATCGAAGATGCACTAAAACACGCCATGACACTGAAATGGAAGTGGGCAGGCCACATAGCAAGATACCAGGATAACAGATGGACACTGCAAATAACGAAGTGGCTTGGTCCCAATTAGGGTTGCCATGTGGGAGAATCCGGATAAAAATCCTGACATCACCCTATAAATCCTGTCATTTCTTGTAACAGAGATTTTGTCCTTTCATTCATTAAAATCAAATCAAATCAAATCAAATATACTTTATTTCGACCAACAAGGATCATATACAATACAATACTACATTATGAATACAAAATTATAATATTACATTATTAATTAAATTGAAATATTAATGAATTATGTGTTAGTTACAAATAATTAAATAAACATCTTATCCTATTGTTAGTCACTAATATCTATAATTATACATTAAAACTGTGTAAACTTCGTAATAAATATTTCATGTAAACTTTTTTTTTTAGTTCATTCCTTAAAATCCTGACACTTGCCAAGTCCGGCCGCAATCCGGACAAAGGGTCAAAAATCCTGACATGTCCGGTCAAATCCTGACGTATGGCAACCCTAGTCCCACTGGAAAAAGACGAGATGGACGACAAAAGGCAAGATGGGTCGACGATGTTGTAAAAACAGCTGGTAAACACTGGATGACCACAGCCCAAGACAGAAAAACATGGAATAAGTTTGAGGTTATAGGGTAGAAAGCCTTTCTACCCTATAGGGGCCATACAATAAAACTTATATCAACTACTTATAATCTAACTAATTAAATATATCAAACATGTAAAAATGTATGGATAAATAAAGCTATAATAATAATAAGATTGTGTGATCTTTATTTCAGATAGCTTTTGAAGTTCTGTCCTGAGCTCGGATATACCATTAATTGCAATGTTTTGTTTGTGTACAGATCTGAAGGGTAAGAAGTCCGTGTACATGATCACGAGCGTGCTGATGGCGAAGACGATCGAGTTCCGCGTGACGCGGGGCACGTCCTCGCGCATCTTCCACCTCGGCAACTGGTCGCCGCTCGTCTTCGGCCTTGACGAGTTTCTCATCGGGGACGACGGAAAGCTCACCAAGAAGGTATGTGCGCGTCCTCGCGCATCTTTGACATCGGCAACTGGTCGCCACTCCCCTTAAGCCTTGACGAATTCACCGAGAAGGAACGTGTGGGTTTGGTTACGGTTCGATTTGGGGTTCGGTCTAGTATAGGGATCGGATGGTGGGTGGTGAGGGTTCTGATGGTCAAGACGATGGAGTTCCGGATTGGACTGAGCTTGCAACTTCTCTCCTTTTCTCATTTTAGAACCACTTTAGTTTAAAATTTACTTCCTTTAACGAAACAACTCGTTTACACGAAGAATATGTTATTAAGGTATTATTTTCCCACGTCATGACATGAGACTCTAATCGAAACCTAGGTACTTTTTACAGGTTTTTATTTACTTTCACCTGTCTCGTCTGTCTGTCTGTCTGTCTGTCTGTAATCAAATCTTGCAAGTTAAATTTGACCCACTTCCCGGTGACCGATTGAGCTGAAATTTCGGGTATAAGTATAGTTTGGATGACAATTCAATATTATGGTACCTTCGAGCTGATCTGATGATGGAGACAGAAGGTGGCCATGGGAATTCAGTACTAAATCGACGTAACCCCGTTGAGTTTGGGCTCGTTAGAATCGTCTCAATGAGTAGTTGATGATGACAGAAAAGTACAGTCGGCAATTCTTCGGGAAAACTCGGATCTTTATCGGAATACGATGACACCCGAACTGTCAATGAATTATCGTATTAAATCAGTGACATTCTCATACCCATTAATATGGAACTTTATTGTTAAGTGTCAAATGTCAAAATGAATAATGTTGTTGTATAATATAGAGATTTTACAACCGCAACAATTATTAGGTACTGAAAATGGGATTTTTAAAACCACTTTCTGTAACTTCAAAAATAATCAGTTTTATTGTCACTACTAAACAAAACATTATCTCCGCTTTAAAACATAATTAAAAGGACAACAAAATAAAGCTTATCGGGAAATATTTACAATGATAAAATTCAAAACCTGTCTATATTTTATCTTTGGCGTCCCTCTCGTACCTAAAAATAACCTGCGTGTTAGAGGAATGCAATCGATTCAAAAGGTTTCATAGGCAATTTCACGAAAGTTATCGCCACGCACACAACCGTTGTAATGAATGATAGAGGATTTTTAAAATTGGTGTTTTTTTTGCGTACCAATTGCAAGTTCAGCAGCGAACTGATGGGATGACAAAATGTTTTTTGTTAAGATTCTCACATTGACTCAATCACTTCGTTCATTCGTTTTTCTTGCAATCAGTACGTAATGTAACTGGGTGTGGTTTCATTCATTTCAACTTTGGTAAAACTACCTATACCTACCTAACATTACAATTTCATCGTATTTGGATCGATGTTTTCAATATGGACAATATTTCACAATCTGAATCAGTCATATCATCGTCAGATTCGTCAGTGCTGTCATTGACGTTAATAACAATCCTATCAATGCGATCATCCATAGAGTGTTCCTGTGAGAGGTATTCATTTTCACATTTGATAGCATGATCACAAACTTTCTTCCATTCTTCCGGGCCAATAATATTTATTTTTTCTTCAATTAATTTTTTACTGTACCCAATTTCATATCTATGTTTCTTTTTGATACATAACCTTTTATCTGTGACCATATATTTTCAATAGGGTTGAAGTCGGGGTGGTATGGAGGTAACCTTAACACTTCGTGTCCATGTTAATGTAAAATTTAGTCAATGGAATATTCCACATATTTATTGTGATAAGCAGCATTGTCTACTACTAGTACAGAATTTGGAGACAAGTTGGGAATAAGTTGATTCCGTAACCATTTTTCATAATTAACATTATTCATGGCATCGTGATAATCACCAGTTTTATCAGTAGACTTATACATAAGTAGACCACCCGGTACAAATCCTTTGGCACTACCTGCATGTACTATAATTAGACGTTGACCTTTTGAAATTACCTGTTTCACTCCTTTATCTGTAGAATCGATCCAGCACTTTCCTGTTAAATGGGATGTGTGAACATAGGTTTCGTCAGTATACACAATATCTCTGCCTTCAGATCTGTACTTCCTTATAAGGTCTATGAACTTTATTCTTTTAAGTCTAACGTCATCTTTTTCCATCAGCATTTTCCTATTATTAGTAATTTTCTTGAATAAAAAACCCATTTGGCGAAGTATTTTTTTTTGTGTAAAATCGCAGCCCTTAAAATTCATCGTTTCTATTAATTTGGACTTTAGTACTTTTATAGTAGGGACCTGTTTATAAATGAGATGAAAGTTATAAACCATTCGTCGTATCACTGCGTAGTCAAAATCATCAAGATCTAAATAGAATTTCTTGCGTGGTCTACCCAGCTTAATTTTGTTTGTGTTGGGATTTTCATTACTTCTGTATTGTTCTTCGTGGTTCAAATATTTTCTAATTGTTGGTCTAGATATTCCTGTAGCGTCCGAAATTCGCTGTTGAACTTTCCTAAAATACTGAGTCGTTTCTATTTTTGAATTTGCTATTTTCCGATATAAGTACAGGTAAATATTAAATATAATACCTTGAATTGGATTTTTTAACCGTTTTCGAGATTTCGGCATGGCTATACAACCTTATTATAAGTAATCTGAAAATATGATTAAAATTACAGCGAATTTTTAAATTGCGGATTAGCCACTCTATATAAGAAGCAATTTGAGAGAGCACGATAAATACGAACTTTTCCGAAAAATTACGAAGGAAAATAATTTTGCACTACATCTGTACCAAAAATGAAATTTTTGACAGAAGCTTTTTTAACAATGAAAACAGGTAGTTATCTGATATGAAAAGACTGGTTGATAATTACGCAGTGGCTTTATTTTTACCATGGTGGCATCGGCATCTAGACAGGGACACGATTATGCCTTTCGCGCACGAGAAAAAGAGATGCAACACTATTCGTGAATGGCTTATTGGACAAATCTCCTTAGCGGCGCTGTGCACTTTTTGTGATGCGGAAAAGATGCTAAACTCGCGACAGGTCACATGATTGACAGATTCGTAAGATAAATTCGTAAGACGGACACGTGACCTGATCGGAAAACTGTTACAATGTCATTGAAGCCAGTAGATTGTCAAGTTTGTGTACGATAGCGCAATAAATGAATATTGTATTTTGCCACATAAATGATAATACTTTTATACTGATAATAAAAGCAATTCGTGCAAAATTATTCCCTAACTGTTTGCGTCTATACCAGTACACTCCGTTAAACAGTAAAGTTGACCCAATTCCACACTAGATGTCGCTGTAACGTCCGGTGCGAATCCTGCATCACGCGAACGGTATGTCGACGTAGAATGTATAGGGGTCGAGGTAAATTATTTTTGAATATACGCTTTATGTGAGACTGGTTGTTTTCATTAATAATTCTACGATATATAGGGCGCCCTTGTTGCCAGTAGGAGGAGTAGGAGTACAAACACTAACCATTCCAGAATATCAAAAATGCTCATCGTTAATATTCACTTCTGCCACTCCCGGATTGCAACCCATTTTTTTTCTATCGAGGAAATTTTTGGCAATCATGTATCGATTCAATCAGATAAACAATCATATAGTCAAAAATCATAGTCTGAAAATCAGACCTTATTGTTTCTTAATCTAGTCAGAACAGCTTTTCAAAGCACGCGATATTTTCCAATGCACCGCCTTAATTATACATATCTTGGATTCCTTTGCATCCTGTTGTGGTTGAAAATGTTGTGTCTTACTTAGTATATTGTGTGTACGCGTGCATTTAGCACGCTAATAAATTGTTGGGGTTGGCTTTATATATTTCAAGCATTGTAGATTTTCTATATTTATTTCAAAATCTCCGGTTGCGCTGACAACAATCTTAGATGTATTCATCTAATTTTTATCGGTTATTGTAATACACTTTATCAGCAGAATATAAAAAACATTTTCGAAAACGCTAATTCGAAAATATTCCACCAACCACATATGGCCAAGAGTTCGCAAATGTCGCAATTAAATGCTAATTGCATTGCGAATGACGCGCTGCGCTACCAACGTCATTGTTCTATACGTACCTACAACATCCCTGATATTTTCATTTCAAAGTCCAATATCTCAAAAACGGCTGAACAGATTTTCATGAAACATGGCTAAGAACACTCGGGATAAAATTATCTATGACACAAAAAAAACCGCATTCAAATCGGTCCATCCGTTTGGGAGCTACGATACCACAGACAGATACACAGACAGATACACAGACAGACACGTTAAACTTATAACACCCCTCTCTTTGCGTCGGGGGTTGAAAACAATCAGCTTTAATCTATAGATATTTATTGTATCGGTAGACAAATAATTTTTTAGTTATTCTAGGTATATATTCGTTAGAGGGGTTTTCCAGCGTTCAGAAGATAAAATGTAGTAACTGGGAAGGTATGTACCAGTCTCCAATCATACTAATATTATAAATGCGCGTGTGACTGTCTGTTACCTCTTCACGCTTAAACCGCTGAATCGATTGAGATGAATTTTGGTATGGATATAGCTTGAATCCTGGGGAAGGACATAGGATAGTTTTTATCCCGGAAATCATCCCCTAAGGGGGTGAAATCGGGGGTGAAAGTTTGTATGAAGTTAGATATAAACGAGTTCTACGCGGACGGAGTCGCGGGCAGAAGCTAGTTTATAATAAAAGGAACACTGACTGTTACTATTCCCCTAGTCCGTAAATAAAAACATAACCCTCCTCTCCCTCGGCAGTCGGGTAAAAAAAAAGTCTCATTCCATATATAATTCACGTTGATATTTTGCATACATAAGTAAATAATTAAGTATGATGCAGATATGCAAGCTCATCAGATGCTTTTGGAACTCACGTGAGATCTAGAAGATACGAAGATCACGAGACGCGAAGGTAGTTCCTGAGAGTAATATAGATCTTTTCGAACAGGTGACGAAACGTATGACATAACAAATTAATTAATTGTGAAACGGGTGTCCTAGTTTTCCACGCGGGGAAACTCGCAGTACTGAGTGTACTGACACGAAAGTAGAGAAACCTAAGCGCCGTGTCGGTGTCAGGGGACAGACTTTAAATCAGAATTGGTTGGGAGCAAAAAGCACATAAAACGTGCGTAGGAGATAATTCTCCTACGCACGTTTTATGTTTTACAAATTTTGCTATAGACGTGTTCCGCTGTTTAGCAGATATATTCTTATCAAACTAAAGCTCCTGAACTGGAGCTGTGTCATTGTTTTAAAAATAATTAACTAAATCATTAAACTTAATCGTTCACATTATATGTATATAGGTATAAATACCCTATCATATACAATGTAGAGGTGCAGTCAAGTGTAAAATTACGGATGCATACAACTTCTCATAAATATTTTCCATTAGCTCTGAATATGTCGGCGGAGATAAATTGCATGCACCCATATTTTTACACTTGACTGTGTAAGGTAGCGTCGCTTCTTAATAATGTCAATGTACGATGCCAATTTGGGATTTGGCAAAGTCGCTGCTCTTCACGGTTTCAGCTAATTGAGAAAAGTGTCTGTGTTAAAAATAAGAACACTTCTAATTGTAAGATCATTCCAGACTGGTTTCACAGTGTCCGAGTTAGTGACCGGAACTATTATGAAATTTAGAATATTGTTAGATAATGGCGTTAAAAATACTATTTAGCGCGTCGTGTTTGCTTTGCTATCCATTTAACAGTATAAACATACCACACCTATAAAACCTGTACATATATAATCTACATGGCGTAATAAATCTGATAAGAGATAACAGAAAATACCCGTTTCATGAATGCATTTTGTAGATACGAACCTTTTATCAATATTACTAAACTGCACTTAATCGCGTATAAAAACTAGATTGGGCATATACAAACTGAAAAACACAAAAAAGGAGACCTTTTTTGTGTTTTTCAGTTTGTGTACAAATAATGATTGATTAACACCGCGTGTTTCTACTGCATATAAATAAAATAATCAACCAGATAACTTGCTCAATGTTATAATTACAAAAGCATCCTTGCCATCAGCGCAGTAAAGTTGCTATCAAAACCACTGAAATATTGATACGAGGTCGAGAAAGAAAACTTATTTTTCTTCGATTAGACTCTTATCCGATTTTATATTCAGCAGTGCGAGTCAGTGGTCTCGAAATTCATGGTTCTGGATCACCGCTCGTCGCAGTGTCTCGAAAAATTGAATTTTGACTTGATACTTACGCCATTAATATTTTTTTTTCCTAGATCTCGTTTCGTTCCTTGAATATAATATTCTGCTGTTCCATTGAAAGTCTCATCGGCATGTAATTTCGTTTGAAAATGATGAAATGGAATATTTGTATATGAAATCAAAATGTTGGTTTTTGAACTAGGTATATCCGTTAGGAGGTTCCGAAGTAATCTTGGCCTGCATTAAGAAAATAGGGTGCATAGCAATGAATACATTGCTCCGAAACTTAATTATTATATTAGCCATAGGAAAGGCAATTAGAACCTAAATCTTGCGTCATAGTTATTGGTTCGATTCATCGTCATCATCATCACTTTCAGCCTGTAATCGCCCACGGCCGAACATAGGCCTCTCTTCGAGTACGCCAGCCGTCCCTATCCTGAGCTAATCTTATCCAGAAATGATCCGCAATCTTCCTAATATCGTCCACCCATCGAACTGGTGGACGGCCGACGCTCTTTTTACCTAGAAGTGGCCACCAATCTGACACCTTTTTGGTCCACCTACCATCATTCTGCCTGGCAAGGTATCCTGCCCAACTCCACTTGAGTTTGGTAATGGTAATATCTCCAACGCCGCGCACTTTAGTGCGACGTCGGATCTCGACATTCCTCACTCGCTCTTGTAGTTTAATACCGAGCATGGCGCGCTCCATGGCTCTCTGTGCTACTCGTATTTTGTGCACAGCCTCACTTGTTAGCGTCCAGGTTTCGGCACCGTAAAGCTAGGTTTAGACGAAGCCAGTGCTGGCCGCCAGTGAAACGAAATTGTATATAAATCACTGGCTGCCAGCACTGGCGGGACTAGAGCGCCGGCCTATTTTTCGTCTAAACCTGGCTTTAGTCATGGTGGGCAGGACACATTGGTTAAAGAGACGAGCCTTCAGGCATTGTGGAACTTCGGTGGACTTGACGATGTCGTCCTGTTTATTAAATGCCGCCCAACCCAGCTGTATTCTCCTGTAGTTCTCTTTAGTTTGATGCTCTTTGTCAAAGGATAGAATATGTCCAAGATATACATATTGGTCGACCGACTCCAGTTGTTTTGACAGCACTGGAATTCGATTCGATGCGATCTGAGCCGAAAATAGTCGCGAGGATCCGCAGAGTACATTTTGATAATTTCTCGATATATTAGTACATTACTACAGAGGCCGGGAAGTAAGGGGTTGCCGGCCGAGTACATATAGACGGCCGAGCGTAGCGAGGTCGGATAGTTATGAGGCTGGCAACCCCTTACTTCTCGGCCTCCCTTACGCCGAGGTATGTATAGTGCTTTTCTCAAACATGCAATGGCATATTAAAAAAAAAAAACAAGAATTCAAACCTTATTTTCATGGCTGAATGCGGAGATCCTGTGACACAAATTTTGGAATGGAAACTAGGCCTCCAATTTTGTATGAAATGCCATTACGGGTCTCGTCTCGCTGCGCCCGAAACGTGACACTTCGAAGCCCATTATGAAGAACACAACGTCAATATTTCATTGCATGTTTGAGAAACAGATATTAAGTATGTCCTTACTAGCTTAAATCTACCATGAAAAGACGTTTTAAAAGATAGTCAATACATACATACATACATACACGCCTTTATCCCTAAAGGGGGTAGGCAGTGCACATGAAACTTGTGTTCTAGTACCACTTTTAGCATAAACGGGGTATAAAAGATCGACAAAAATGTGATATCGCCGGAAGATAAACAATTTAGCTGTATTCACTCACCAGGTTGCATGAACATTATTGTTGATTACAATAAATACCTTTCACAAGGCGTATTTTTGATCATGACTCAAGTGTTTGTTGTTTGTGTTTTTGTGTTTTTCTAACTTGTTATCTGTCAAACTCGGCAAACACGTTTTGTTTGAAAAACATGGTACGTGTTTAAAAACAACGAAAACATGGCGCAGCAGACGCGGCTTGACTTTCGCGCCAATATTATAAAACGGCTATAACCCGATTACCCGACTAATGTGTGTAGGGCATGAGATGTCATAATTATGTATGTATGTTTTAGCGCGACGCTCTTTGTGCGTACATTATGCATTATATATTAAAATCATAGTGTAAAAGTTAAATATTGTGATAGATAGTTTTTATAGAGACTCGTACCTGCAGACAAACTGTTAAAACAGTTTTGCAGGAAAATGTATTAGATTAAGTTTTACATCCCATTGTTTAGTAATAATAAATAACAATAAAATAATATGTTTAATGATAGTATACTTCTCAATTTAGTCGGGTTAATATATTCCTCTTATCTAAGTTCCCGAACCATAATGTTTTTTTCTCGAGTTGACACATGGCTTCTGCACGGCTATCATGAGACAGCCCGCGAGCTCTCTCGATTTTTCTCGTACTATCTGTATCTCTCTTATTAGAATACTTAGAGGTATAGTGCGAGAAAAATCAAGAGTGTCGCGGCCGTCTCATGATAGACGTGCAGGAAACTGACATATAGAATTGATGCATTCAGTTGTAATAAAAATAAAAAGTATACAAAATGGATGGATGGATGGGGGGGATAGGATCCGAAATAGTCATCATCATCTTCATCATCATATCAGCCTAAAGACGTCCACTGCTGGACATAGGCCTCCCCCAAATAGTGCCACAATGACCGGTCCTGCGCCACCCGCATCCAGCGGACTCCCGCGACCTTTACCAGGTCATCAGTCCACCTTGTGGGGGGCCTACCCACGCTGCGCCTTCCGGTACGTGGTCGCCACTCGAGAACCTTTCCGCCCCAACGGCCATCAGTTCTACGTGCAATGTGCCCCGCCCACTGCCACTTAAGTTTAGCGATTCGGAGGCCTATATCGGTTACCTTGGTTCTGCTGCGGATAGCCTCATTTCTGATGCGATCGCGCAGAGAAACTCCCAACATAGCCCTCTCCATTGTCCTTTGGGTGACTTTGAGCCTTCTTATGAGGCCCATAGTAAGCGACCACGTTTCCGTGCCATACATCATCACTGGCAACACACACTGGTCAAAGACTCTCGTCTTGAGACACAGCGGAATATTGGACGAAAAGATGTGCCGTAGCCTCCCGAATGCTGCCCAGCCGAGTCGGATTCGACGATTGACCTCTTTCTCAAAGTTGGACCTACGTAACTGAACAGTCTGTCCTAGGTATATATAATCGTCTACAACTCGAGCGTAAAGTGTCCGATTGAAATGGGGGTTGGTACTACATGGAGGTTTGACATGATCTTTGTCTTATCCATGTTCATCCTTAGACCAACTCGCTCGGAGGCTTTACTGAGGTCATACCGAAATAGTCCGATGGTTGAATTCGAGTTTCAGAATTCATCCTGAGACCTACTGAATGAAGCATGGTAAAGATCATGGATCATGCTTTGGAGATCATCCAGGGTCTCGGCAAACAAAACGATATCGTCAGCGAACCTCGAGAGCGACAAGAAGACACCATTGATGTTAATACCAGCTCTTTTCCATGCAAGCGTGTTCATCAGGGATAATGTCGGCTTCTAATAGTAAAAGAATTTTTCAAATCTGTCCAGTAGTTTCAGAGCCTATTCAATACAAACAAACAATCAAATCTTTCCTCTATAATATTAGTGTAGACGTATAATTACGTAGTAAAAAAAGTAAAAAAAGGAGTAGGTTCTCAATTCGGTTGTATTTTTTTTTTTTTTAAATCTTTTCAATGTTTGTTACCTCAGAACTCCGTCATTGATGAGCCGATTCGTAATTTTTTTTTTGTTTGTAAGTAGGTTGTTCCATGTGGGTCCCATTTTTTTCAAAAATTCAATTGGATGATGGGATCCATGAGGAATTGAGGAAACTCTTCAATTATATTAGGCACGCGTGTAGTGATTTTGGTATTTTCTATTTTAACTCGTGTATTTACACCCGGAAATCATAAATTTAGTGGAGTGGAATTGATGATGAAGACCACAGATGACTTATGGAATTCCTCAATTATGTACTTAAAAGTACAAATGTACGTCACAGATTCTGATAAGATTCCGTTGAAATAGCAACTAATGAAGTGCCAAAGGTGATCCTTGTGGAATTGACGGAAGTCCTCAAATATTATCGGGCCACATACAGCGATTGGGTTTTTTTCCCTAATAATCAACGCATTTGCTCTCGGAAATCAGTTCATGTGGTAAATTGGAAAATAAATGTGGAAATGTTCTCGTGGCTTGGCGGAATACTAAATTGAAGTCGGTTAAAACTTTGTTTTTAAAATAATAATAATAATAAATTCTTTATTTCAGGCCAGTTTGCCCATAGATTGTTAGTAACATTAAAAAAAAAAAAAAAAGTAAATTATTTGAAAATGAAACAACACAATCGATAGATTCACCGATAATATAAATTCATAGTATTCGTTTAAATATATATGTAGTTAACTAAAACTCTGCTCCGAAAAACTTCATCGTAAGCAAAGTAATGATGTTTCATTGCCACATTGTTACAGGTCGACCTTGCCCATTAACGCCGCAGTTAGTCATGGTATGGCTGTTATCACGTACATAGGGTGTGACAACCGGGCCCGCGTCCGTAATTCGTAGTTTTTTGGATTTCCGCAATGAAATAAACAATTTTACCGGTTATAACAATAAAATAACCAAAGGGGAATTATAAAACTGTCGAATAAAAAAAACTTAGCGACTGATGATGACATACTGTTTTAATAACTTGAGCGGTATGAATTTGAGTAAGCGTAGAATTAACTAAACTAACGACGAATATTGATTAATAATAAAATCCAGAACGAGCTTACAAAAAGTAGGTTGTGATTAATCCATTTCAGATATTCTATCCGTGCCACTACATTACTAATTGAGCTACTAGAAATACAGAGAGAGCAACTTCAATATTAAGATAGATTCGATTTTTCCAATTGAGGTTTTACATAACGAACTTCTAAAAAGTTCACTTTAAGCAAAGTTTTGTAAGCTGCTTTATTAATGAAATGGTTACTGATATTCTATTTGAGGTCTTATGTTTTTTATTTTTATACGATTTTTTAATGAAAACTACAGATTTTATTTTAATGAAAAACAAACAACCGTAACAATTGTATTATAAGTTGGTTAGGATGGTTCACTTGTGTCCCTCAGAGCGGAAATAGGCACCCCGCGAAGCGGGGTGACGTCGACACGCTGGCGGTTAGGTTAAAATAATTGCCATAGATAACTGTGTATGCCAACTATTTTAATTATAAATAATAATCCTTGTAACAGTGGACGCGATTCTACAGTGGCCTCTAAATTTACTATTTTTATTTAGGTGCACTGCTATTCTATGAGCAGCTGTCATAATCAAATGACAACGCTAATTTGAATCTGACGTTTCTTATTTTAAGCGGTCTATACAACTTACTTAGCTGCCTAAATGCTATTTGAAAAATGGTTTCAGAAAACCCGTAATATTTTTGAATGAGCTATCCAACGACCCCACACCATGGGTTTGACGAGAAAAAAATGACATCCTCGCTTTAGGTGTAGGGGAGGTACCCTAAAACAAAATCTTTTTCCAAATTGTATTGTACGGTTTTGTCGGCGTGATTGATTCAAAATATCCATGCCGAATCACAGTTTTCTAGTAGTAATGGTTACTGAGCTAAGCCGAAGACGGACAGACAGACGGACGGACATGGCGAAACTATAAGGGTTCCTGGTTGACTACGGAACCTTAAAAATTAGACAATTTCGTTTTAGGCTAGTTAAGCCATGTGCACGTGATTCTACGGGTCCAATTTGTATGTTAATTAAAAATACTTGAAACAATAAATCACAAATCGTTTTCCATGACATAATTTAACTATTTATTTAATGAATCATCCGACAAGAAAAATACACATTCCACGAACTGAATTGTCGACGAAATGAAAATACATGAAACGTTGACTTTGAAGTGAAATTCGACGAAGTGAGTGTCGACAATTTGATGATAAACCAGAATAGTGTTTCTTCAAATAGTTATTTCATAAGTTTTTTTTTTAAATGTGAGCTCATAATAATCTGCTCATTATAGTATTTTTCAAAGTGGTTTTTGTATTCGAAACACTTCATTTAAGATAAAATGTCGCTCAGTATTAAAAAAAAACATTTGCCAAATATTGAAAAAAAAAATGCAGGACGTAACGTTGACACTCAAACAAGTATTAGGTCTGTCTCGCCCAATCCTCGCGATTGGCGTCTTGCCATGCTCGACTCTCATCTCCTGATGTTGGCCCGGGCTGATTGGAAATGTAAATAATCCATCGGAACTCGAATGATCCGGTGTTAGGGGAATGTGCAAGCGATACACGTACAATCGAATCATTAAGTATCGTTATACTTCTAAGTTTCAATTTATGGATGGCGTCAGCCGAGTTACTGGTAAATTTCCTCCGCACTGTGATAGATATCTAAGGGAACAATTTTAATTTACCTTGAATTCAACACGCAACTTGCAATATTTCATTGATTATGTATGTATTTCGTGCTTTCAACCAATAGTAGGTAATTATCACAAAACTAGTGGATATATGGATACTTACTCAATTAGTCGGTATTAAGGCATGTTCATCAGTTTAACCTTTTGAGTTAACAATAAGAAATACAAAAAGTAATAAGTAGTCTGTAAAATACAAAAGTCGTCATTGTAAAGTGAAATACGAATTTGGACCTTAGAGGTATTAAAAATGTATCGAGGTAGATTCGATAACTGCCAACATACCTACTCTTATTGACTAATCCGTCATTAAAATGTCAGGTTAAAATGTACCATTCTTCTTTCAGATACCAGTCTCCACCAAGTCCAAGGCTCTGCACTGGAAGAAGTTGGATTCCTCGGACCATCTGTACGTCGTGGGCAAGGATGAAGCCTGCAGCGCTTAAGAATATTTACACTTGTTTAATAGAAACGCTTCAAGCAAGCTAGCTGGATAAGCTCAGCACATAATCAGTAGCTGCCACGCGAGTTTGCAGAAAGAGCAAAAAGTATTGCTATAAGCAATAAGTAAAGAATTGGTTTGTGCAGTGCATCGTGTCCTTCACCTATTTCTAACAATGGGCTATTCCAGCAGATACATGTTAATGCGATTTGAAAATCTCCATAGGAGAGTAGAAAAATATTATTTTCTTCATTTGGGTATTCACTTAGTTGCTATGGGTGTTAAAAAACAATGTTTGTAAGTATTATCACTTGGCCAAGCCATGACCTATTTTTGTGATAATTAATCACTCTACTTTAGGATTAGATTAGGTATTATCTCGGTTAACGCAGATGTTTCGAGATCGTTATGATTATGAAACAATGTGCTTAAAATGTATATGAAGTCATATTTATTTATTGCGATCATGTTCATTTTAGGTAGAATAAGGTGTTAATACAACAGTTGTTCCCATATCACACGTTTCATGTGAAAATGTACATTCCAAAGCGTAAGTCCGGTGCTTACATCGATGTTATTGAAAACCTTTTTGTTACTGTCACCCAGTTCTGTTCTACACTGTAATAGATTAAAATTTATTTTAATAGCCCAGTACTTAGTTTTGTTCAGTATTGTGAGGTGATGCTACTAAAACCATATCCACGGGTCTTCTACGGCTCTTCCATAAAATTGATACTATGATGGATGATTAAGACGGCGTGCATGTTTCTGGATTGCTTATTTCTTTTACGGAAATAATTTAGTTTGTTTGCAAGGTCTGTTGATGTAGACACGAGTATATCAAATTCCCGCTGTGTGTAGGGGAACCATCATTTGTCACCAACATTGTGATATTTTTTGTTCATCTATAATTTTAGATGCCTGTTTATAATTTTACTTTATTTATGGACTGCCTACTACTCTAGGCTTAACTGGACGAATGTGGAAAAGAAACAAATGAAATGTTTATCAAAGTATTAATAGTACATACAAGTGAGGTATGCTGATAATTACATCAGAGGCGGAATTGTTCACGCGAGCCGCAGGTGAGCGTGATAAGAGAGCCGAGGATGTAATTATTAAAGCTCACGCGTTTCATACGACGTTTTTCAACACATTTGCGAGGAAATAATCTTTCATAAAACGAAAATGTTTAGTATAGGCTCCTCAGTTATTTCTTTTAGTTATTGATTTGCAACAGGTTTTTACTCACATATTGTACATTAACAAAAATGTCCAGTAGCGTCAATTCTATTTATCACTTTTCTATTCAACATTTTTAATAATAACCAAACACGCACCAAAAATGTTACAAATATTTGTGAAATTACCTATAATGGCGCGCAACTAAACGAGACTAAGATGAAATCTTTAAACAGCCACTACAAAATACAATGAAAAGTTACGTTTTAAAATGTTGCCTTTATTAATTCATGTAAAATGTTAGCGAATGTTATGTGAATAGTTTTACTAAATTCAACGTTTCTATGTCATATCAAAAAGAAATAGTCAATTAATTAACAAATAGGATTTAATTTATTTAGTCGAGTAAGAATCCATTTGCCGAGAATGAAAAAAAAGCTGTACATACTGTACAACCCGGTTGATTTAAGAATGCACCGTGTTCATGCATACATCTTGCTGCAAGGTGCCAACGTGACTTAATCGGGATATAACCATAACACACGAGTGTCGTAATGTTATAAAACACGCGTGTTTAATATCCAGGATTATGAGCCTAAAAACGACACAATAAGAGGTACGTTACGAGCAAATGTGTTGAAAAATATTTTACCATGTGACTATTTATTGTGATGTCAATATGATTTAGTTTTAAGTTTATTATTTATTTTGTGATAATTGCAACATTATAGAGACCTTTATCATTGGTCATCTTACAATAAATTCCATCACATTCTTTAATTATATAATTAAAAATAAAGTGTGTTGTTAAATAAATATTATTTTATTACTTTTCCCTATTTAATTTATAAACCCTTTAAATGCCGCAATAAATATAATCATTGCGCCATGTGTCCCCACTAATTCTAAAATATTCAATTTCAAGGAATTTAAAACAATAAATAATGTAACAAATCTACCTTTTATTCAAAAAATCTTTTAATCATTTCAGTTTCACCTTACATCCTAAAACAATCATACTTAAGAATACATTTGGCCAGAAGAGACCAATTAGTCGATATTGTTTTCCAACCAAAACTTATAGTCCGTAAGCCCACTCCCAATACACTTACGTCTCACGAGAACACGATAAAACGCATGGCAGCAGGTCGAGAAAGTTGTGCTGAGCAAGAATTAGAAGATTATCGCACCTAAAATTGGCCGAAAGTTTGAAAATCCTTCACTTCCAGTCAAAATTTGTATGTGTTGGCCACCTTTGGCACCATCTGCCAAGTACAGTAGCCATCGGATATATCGGAGCGGCCAAAGTGCTCACAAATATCTGAACACCTCTATTGTCGAGGCATTAGAGACGTTTTCAGATATTTGTGAGCACTTTGGCCGCTCCGATATATCTGATGGCGACTGTACTTCCGGTCATTTCAGGTGTGAGACTTAGAGGTTTACTCTCTCTACAATTAAAGGGCTAAATGGTCTAAGTGCTGGAATGATATCCCTCCGCCTATCCAGGGAGCGCTTAGCAGATACACCTTTAAGCGTATGCTTAAGGGTTGTTTGTTGAAGCTCCAGAAATCGATATCCTAATCCAGCACTGTGACAGCAAAAATAAGCCAATTGGTCATATTTAATTTTATTTAGTTGTTGTTTTAGTTTAATAAGTAATAATGAAATCTAGTGTCTAATGTTAATTTTATTGTATTGATGCTGCATGTAGGTAGTGCGTACATTACATCTCACCTGGTATTTATATTTATTTCTCTCTCGCCTATCCCAACAGTATATTAGTATAGTAGTTTATATATTAAATTGTATGACGTTTCCGTGAGTCACTAACGGGGCTGGCTGAAAATCAGCTCCGTAGGTGTCTGACACCTCAGCATAATGCCGAGCCAGTGTCCGGTTTACTACCGCAGAGACACACTTATTTCATTTTTTATGTGCTTTTCTTGTTTATTTTATTATTTAATGTGTCCTGTGTTTGTGAATAAATGTATCTTTCTTTCTTTCGAATTGATGCCACATGTATCGTACGTGTGTGTTGTCTCATGAGGTAAATATACCTACACATACAAGTTTTGACCGAAAGCGAAAGACTTTCATAGTTTCGGCAAATTTTAGGTGCGATAATCTTCCGATTCTTGCTCACCACAACTTTCTCGACCTGCTGGCATGCATTTTATCGTGTTTTCATGAGACATAGCTGTTTTGGGAGTGGGCTTACGGACTATTATTGTAATAATTTTAATTAGTCTTGCCATGTTTAGATTCAATATACCAGCAATTTTTCGAGAGCACTGTATTTGAAAGAAAACAATTATAAGGACTGCCGACGTCAACAGTCATTAGATTATACTTCAGTTAGGTACGAAATACATGCAATGCAATCAATCATTTGACCATAGAAAAAAATCGATCAACAAACTATAGTGACCTCAAAAATGTTGTGAGGTGAATGTTTCCCACACTAGACTTAGTATCATTGGAGGAAAGCCTTTCTTACATGTTTGCACTTATGCTGAGCCACTTACTCCTAGTCCGCGGATGTCAAAATAAGGGATCCGTGTCTAAGCATACCATGGGTTAATAACCAAAAGGAGCGTCTTTCTCAGAAATATATAAAACAACGATTTTGTTTTCCATAGGTTAATTTAACCAGAGCGGCTACCGCGAAACGAAATCGAAGTTTGTTCATGTATCTCCCTCTTTGTCGCTCAATTAAGCAAGGGCATACACAAACAAACTTCGATTTCGTTTCATGGTAGCCGCTCAGACGTGTGAAATTGGGAAAGATTCACTTTAATAAATTCCTACTGTAGTGTATATAATATGGTTACTATAGTAATATACAGGGTGGCTCATTCAGAGCGGTCAGTATGGGAAAGGCTGAAACTATAACATATACGAAGATCTGTTCTTAGGAACCATGTCATCGATTTTATTAACAAGAAAAACTGCATTCATACATTAAAAAAAAACTAGTACTCAGCTCGGGAATCGAACCCGGTCGTTTTGAAAAAAAAAACTAACACTATTTCTATTTAGATATCGATTGTGTAGGTCTTAAGCAGTAAGTGTTTCTATGGAACATGATGTCTAAAATGAATAAAAGGCATTGTTTAATAAAATACCTAAGCAAAATTTTAAGTTCCCGCCAAAAAATGACACTCCAATGTTTTTTCTTTTTTTTATTGCTATTCGGCCAGTCACACGAAGACGTTCCATTTTCAAATGAGGTTTATCACGTCTCTGTGTCTGCATACTTAAAATAAGTATGTAGAGGGCTTTTCAATTTATTATTGGTGTTTGATTAATAGAAGAAAGCAATTGCAGTCATGAACAAATAATATTATCGCAGATAACAAAACTTCCGGAATGGTTTAATGCAATGCCAATGCCATATGATATGTAAAGCGGTGTATGTAATAAGTTGCGACACCAGCAAAGAGGTACAAACAACCATAGACAAGTTTACATGTCTGAACTTGTTGAATATTGTAGTGGTGTAAACACCTGTTCGAAGTGACCACCATTACAATATTAGTAGGTACTAAAATAAATTAAAGTATGTGAAAACAATGCCTTTATTCATTTTAGACATCATGTTTCATAGAAACATTTACTGCTTAAGACCTACACAATCGATATCTAAATAGAAATAGTGTTAGTTTTTTTTTCAAAACGACCGGGTTCGATTCCCGAGCTGAGTACAAGTTTTTTTTAAATGTATAAATGCAGTTTTTCTTGTTATTAAAATCGATGACATGGTTCCTAAGAACAGATCTTCGTATAACTTATAGTCTCAGACTTTCCCATACTGACCGCTCTGAATGAGCCACCCTGTATAGTTATGAAAGTGTTCCCCTAATATTTCTTGATAGTCTTCCGAATGAGCGCCATGCGCTGCTTGTGCGCCTCGGTGACGGCGGCGCGCTTGTATGGCCGGAGCTCGTCGTTGCCGAACCCAGGGATCCACATGTTCCATTGTCTTTCTGGAAAGTTAAACATACAACTTTTAATCTATGTATGTGGTCTACACACTTTGGTGGAATACAGTACATTAGAAGGATAAATACTAAGGATTTAAAGCCCAATATCACGCCAACGGATCACTGTACTCACACTATAGAAACCCATAATATTTTTGAACAAGCTATCCAACGATAACTACAACACCATAGGTATAAAGAATAAAAAAAATTACATCCCTACTTTACGTGTAGGGGAGATACCCTAAAACAACTTTGACAATATTGACAATAATAATAATACACTGATGATCGATAGAATTGATTCACGCTGCACTAGTCAAACGGGACTTAATCGCGTATAATTAACTTATTTATTTACCACACTGAGGTCTCCCGACGTTTCGGATGTGTCGCAACATCCATGGTCACGGGACAACTGGCTTGAGCGGGTATCAACATCTTCTTGCTGCGCGGGTTTTCCGAACTACCCGCATTTGGTCTTTATTAACCGCTTGTACACTAGGGTTGTCACCCGGCCGACACAACACTAATAATGTCCGGTGATATTAACGGACGATGTTTTTTGACGCTGGCGTTTACTTATTTATTTATTTTATTTATTTAATCTTTATGGCACAAAAGAATATCTTATAGTACAAAAGGCGGACTTAACTATAAAGCATTCTCTACCAGTCAACCTTAAGGCAAAGCAGATAAAATGTGGGCAGTGCAACTTAATTTAAAACAAAAACTCTATAACATGTCTAAGGATGCGATGAATAATAATATAGTAGAATACGATACAATACAATATAATATGATATAACAATATATACCTATTAATACATACATACACATACATATGAATATAGATGAAACTTACAAATCTGATAGATTATTTTTTAGTTCTGCCAGCAAATACATTTTGTAAGGACTTTTTGAAGACAAGCCTGTTTGGAGATTGCCGAATTTTGACAGGGAGATGGTTCCATAGGCGAGCTACTTGGACGGAGAAGGAATTGGACATAAAACCAGTACGGTGAGGCGGAATAGATAAGGAAAGGTTGCCAGAGGAGCGAAGTTGACGGACTCGAGAGACACAGTAATACTGAAAAAGAGTTTTGAGGTATTCGGGAGAATTTGTATCATTTAGAATGGAGAAGAGAGTGCAGAGCAAACGTATTTTGCGGCGTAGGCGGATTGGCAGCCAGCCCAATTGGGAGCGGAAGGAAGAGACATGATCGTATTTACGAAGGCAGAAAATGAACCGAATACAATTATTTAGAAGACGATCTAACTTGTCAAGAAGCTCTCCATTCAAGTCAGGATAACACACATCACCATAGTCGATTCTGGGCAATATCAATGTCTGCACTAATAAAATCTTGGTTTTGATGGGTAAGAAATGCTTTAGCCTATTAAGTGCATGTAGCGAACCTACAACTTTCCGACTAACCTCAGAGATCTGTGGCCTCCAACTGAGAGTGTTGTCGAGATAAACACCTAGGTCTTTGACACTTTTGCTGTACGGGATAGGAGTACCATTAAACTCAACTGCAGCAATAGAATTAAAATTAAGTTTCGCAAGCTGCTGAGGGCTACCAATGACGATAGCTTGACACTTGGACGGATTAACAAATAAGCCAAACTTCTCTGACCACCGCAGGATGTGTAAGAGATCCAGATTCAGCTTGTTAATGGTAAGGTCACTAAGGTCACTCACGTTACAGTGATCGTAAAGTTGTAGGTCGTCGGCGTACAGATGGTAAGAACAGCGAAGCTCCGGGGTTATGAAGTTAATGAAGATGGAAAATAAGAGTGGAGAAAGAATGCCTCCCTGAGGGACGCCAGTTGCTAGGTCACACCAGTCGGATAAGGCTTGGTCAACACGGACCGCTTGCTGGCGCTCTCGAAGGTAAGCAGAAAACCACCTAAGGGCAACAGACGACACATTTAAATGTTCAAGCAGAGCAAGAAGAATCTCATGGTCAACGTGTTAAATGCGTTGGAAAATCAATAAGAATAAGAACCGTGACCAATTGATTCTCCATGCCACGTCTGATGTCTTCCGTGACCTTCAGCAGAGCAGTGCTGGTGCTATGACAAGGACGAAAGCCAGACTGATAGGGGCTCAGAAGATTATGCGAGAAAATGAAACGAGATAGCTATTTATGAGCCACCCCTGGGGAGTATTGAAATGGGTCGGAAGTTGCTAACTTATGATAGGATTCCACGAAGATGATGTCTTAAAACCGTTATCCCGGTTGACATTACGATGTTTTCTGATTTCAATGGCTTCACGTATTTTTCTACTATAGAAATGACGTTCCGTAGAAAGGACTTTCGGTTTATGAAGTGAGCTTGGTTTATCCAGTGGTTTGGTCCTGACTCCAACAAATGCTCGGCTATCGCAAACTTATTCCTGCCGATTTTTGACAGCCGCAATATGTTCCCTGACCCTTTCCGCGATGGTTCGCTTGGTCTCGCCAATGTAGGAACTCCCAGAACTGCAGTCAATCTTATAAACTCCTGGTGATTGAAAGGGGATAACATCCTTCGGTGATCTTAGATGTCCCACGACCTTGGATAACGGCATGTATATGGTTTTAATGGAATACCTTCACAGCGTTGTACCAACTTTGTCCGTTACTCCCTTAACATAGGGCATAAAAGCTGGTTGTCTTGGAACATCAGGATGTTTTCCGTCTGGGTTGCCGTCTATCTAACTTATGCCCATTCCACCTAAGGACCTTCTGAATGTGTGACATCTCACTCCCTAAAAATTCAGGATCACAAAGGTCCCATGCCCTGTTCCGCAGAGAGTCAACCACAGACTGTAGGTGGCAGGGGTGATGGTGAGACAGAGTGTTGAGATACTTGTCTGTGTGTGTCAGTTTTCTGTAAACAGTGTGTGTCAAGGACCCATCGATTTGACCTATCACTAACAAACGGGAGACCTCAGTGAGGTAAATAAATTTCATTTCATTTATTCAATGCAATTGTGTGTACAGACAGGTCTTAAGATTATAATGTTTCAACACAAACCCTGTGAGGGCACTGCAATATAATAATAATTGAAACTAAGTTATTTAAAATAAGTTACTTATACGCGATTAAGTCCCATTTAGTATAAATAAAGTGTGAGAATCGTGAAAGTTTAAATCAATTAGACTTAGTTTTAAAGGTTCTGGCGGAAGACCAGCGCTGCGGACTCCGCAGCAGTAACGCTGAGTCAGAACCTATTCTACACCACAACAGACAACCCTTGAGTTTTAGCTTTTTTGAATGCCTTAGGTTATAAAATTGTTTGATATGTTTGTCTAAATGTTTCTACCACTACTTGTTTGTTGTGACTGAATAAAGTTATTAATGTTATTATCTATCTATCTATCTAAACTAATGTTTGTTTCAAGATTTAATTCTACCGTTTTGTTGGTGCAATTGATTTATAGAGCCATGCCGAATTACATCTATAGGCGTGAGAAGTTCAACAGCTCACATAGCAACTAGTTTATAGTATACTTTCCATAAGGGGTTGTTTTTTAGTAAATATGAAAGGTGATCTCACCTAAGTGTAACTGTACATCCCTCAACTCAACAGTGGGAGCATGTCTATGTTTGGCGAGTGCACACGCAGCGTTGAGTGATGTGTCAATGAAGTCATCGGCTAGCTGCAGCAGCATTTCTTCCACCTCCTCATCTAGTTGCACTGTAGGGTCCACTTCTCTGACCAACTCCTGTAGCCTCGGTCTGCTGAGGAGCTGTTATTTTTTTTTATATTATTACGAGATTTTTTGCTATTTAGTAAAATTATCATCCACAAGACAAATTTTAAATCTATAACTATGTGCTAAAATCAGCATTGCTTTGTAAATTGAATACATACAACAAACAGATCAACTATGGGCATTTAAAGTAGGTCATCAAAACTGTGAAGACTGGATACCATTTAATTTGACATACTTATTAGTAGCAGCTGCTGCTATTTACAGATTACTTAATTATTCAAAGCTCTCACCTGCGTAGTCTGATCACCTCCACCACTCTGGTTAACTTTGGCGCCAATCTGTGACTGCGTACTCATAGGACTGTGCTGCGACGGCGAGCTCTGTATCGAGCTAGACTGAAGCTGCGGACTCTGCAGTGGATTATTCGCGTATTGAATCGCTCCAGAAGGCATGGAACCAATCGGGGGCATGTTACCTCCTGGGTTCATGTTGTTCGAGATTATTCACAATATCTTTGAGGAATTCAAGTATTGCTCCGTAAAACAAAACTGAAAACTGTATCCTGACACTAAAACCACATGTCGACTACATAAATTAAATGCAACAAACAGTTTATATCAAACTATATTAATGCAATGCATAGCAAAGCCAGGGGACTTGACACACGACTGACGTTTCGTATTTTTTTTTTTAATTCGTCCATTCATACAGGCTAGGACCATAGGCCATACTGCCTGGTCTTGAGTAAATTTCCAATTCAACCGTTGTTTCGCATTCGTTTTGATGTGCGTTGCTTGAGTCATGTCTTTAAGGGTATGCGCGCACGAGCAACTTTTGTCTCCGCGACTATTTTGTCTCTCACATCAAGTCTATGGGTTAGTAGAGGGTTAGTATCACGTTAGTAAGGAAATGCGCAGACGGAGTCGCGTCGCTAGCTACATATGCGCACTTCCATACTAACCCCTAGACTTAATGCGAGACAAAATAGTCGCGAAGATAAAAGTAAAAGTCTGGCGCGGCCTGGCCGCGGCGGTCAATATACTACGTAAAATATAGCTTGAGCCCTGCGACAGCTGTCATCTCAGTATAATTTATAACCTTAACACGTAAAATTGTACTGAGATGACACCTGTCATAGGGATCAAGCTATATTTTACGTAGTTTAGTAAACTTGTCATTAGCTGTCAAATTTACTATTGACCGCTACCGCAGACCCCGCCAGTGTGATTCAGGCCTTAAAAGAAAATTTTATGAGAGTTACAGAGAATTCACCTCCTCACTCATACATTTGCCTTAGTACTTAGTAGACTATTCTCTTTCAGCTGCTTTTTTCCCACCCGAGAAATTGACAAATCATAAAATTAACTTAGCTTATATTTAATATAGCTATAGCTTTTACTTTTCCAATCGTTAGGATAAGTTTTTGGAATGATGTGCAAGTAAATCCGGTGACAATGCCATCAATCGCTGTGCTTTACTAGTATAATACAGATGCCGGCAAATAACTTGCGCAACGCGGGACGAAGTGGGGGGACAGCTCGTACGTAAAATTAGCCTTGCGAACTGCCCCTCCCCTTCGTCCCGCATTGGGCAAGTTATTTGCCGGCACATGTAGCTCGCCTGAGGCGGTTACCAAGTTCTAGGTCTGCGTACGACTCTAAAGGCCGTAATGGCCTTTGAGTTGTATCCTGCCCTCTTTTTTGCCAAAGCTAGTGCAGAGCCGAAAGGAAGGGATATGATTTTAGCCAGCGAACGAAAAAAATATAGAATGCGAGCTCCTTACAAATGTCAACAAAAAATCGAACTAAACGGCTGCCTGGCATCGTTTTGACACCCCACATAATGGCAATGGCACCTATTCTGTGGGGCCATTTTGCGGCGCTACTTACACTTCTATGGTATTTCCGTTCGCTGATTTTAGCAGCCTATGTCTGCGTTTAAGATACTGTACCGATTTTGATGAATAAGGTATCAATTGATTCGACATTGTGCTCCGGGATGAACTAAAGAAGAAATAGTAAAACATAATGACCTGGGTATCTTTATACATTTTTATTCAATCTACTTCATCCATCAAAGACGACGTATCGGAGAAATCCTCGTACT
Organism: Epinotia bilunana; assembly: GCA_947049275.1. NCBI lineage: Eukaryota > Metazoa > Arthropoda > Insecta > Lepidoptera > Tortricidae > Epinotia > Epinotia bilunana. The sequence continues at coordinate 11,255,703 of OX346253.1, read as the reverse complement.
CGTCTTCAATAAATTTATCTGCAGTAATTTTATTCTTCTTCAGCTCTTCCCAAAATTCTTTGACCGCAATCCTGAGATCCCAGTTATGGATTTTCAGACGTCTGAAAAAAAATATGATTATAAAAATGTTGTAGATGTTCGTACTAACATTTAAGACATGTTCGTTGTTAGAAAATCTTCAAAATCTGCATCTGCATCCTCAAATCATGTATCAGCATAAAGTAGCGGTTTTCATAGCGACATCTTGTGACGAGTAGCTAACGCTATCACATTATTTAGGATTTGTTTCTTGGTCTACTCTATAATCGTGATTTTCCTTTAATGCATACTTTCATATTTGACTGGGTATACTCACAATTCAACTTCCGTCCTCTTTAACTGCGAGATGTGCGTAAATGCTCTGCATATCGCTTCTCTTTCTTCCGGCTCTGGGGTTATAAGAGCCAAGGAATTCATATTTCTAATAGGAATCTGAAAAATGTTTTTTATCTTAAATCCTAAATAAATATTTGGGGACAATCTTCCACAAATTTACCAACTTAAATATAGTAAAAAGTACCTTAAAACTATTGTCAATCTGTTCCTGCGTGGCGTACGCGACTGAAAACACCTCGTTAATGATGTGGTAGACGGAGTTCGCATTCAGCACGTAGATGTTGAGGACGAACGTGCGCCGGAACCGGAAGTAGCGGTCCGGCTGGCTGGGGTCGAACGACTTCTCGCGGTATGTGCCGTCCACAACCAGGATCAAGCATTTTTTCTAAAAAAGTTAATGATTTTAGACATAATAAGGATGGTGACACCAAATGAAATCAATAATGTTGAATTCTCTCGACAAATTATTATTAAAAATATAGTCACATGGAGAAAAAAGTAACACAAGACAATAAATAATTACAAAGTTATAAGTGTCCAAAGTTTTAAGAAGGGGTATACTCTATCCTTTTCCGCAAAACGCACCTTCACATGAAACGATTGTCATTTACTATGACACTCGTTTTCTCTCTCTATCAAGCAATATTAAAACGGGTGTATATTTATTGCCTTCTTTATTTTGGAGCAATTATTTAGTATATCTATTACAGTGTCAGGAAAGACATTCATTTTGCAAAAAGAATTATCAGCAGAAACTGTCGTATGTCATCGCTTAGGATGAAGCACCCTATTGACTCATCCGACGAGGTTCCGACGACTCGAGGACAAAGAGTATTGTATTATAGAGGAGCCTCGAAGTCAACTCTCCGGAAACAGTCTACAGACGCAACACGGCCGTTAGGACAGGCACTATTATTTTTTGCCTTACGCACGTAAAATGTGAAGTGGTAATGGTAAGATACCCCGTTTTCCACAGAGCTGCCCACTTTCATACCCGTTACGCACAGCGTCCAAATGGAATCGAGGCATTGATATGAATACAACTCGCGTCATATCTCAGACTTGGCAGTGCCGAGAGCGACTACACACACGCACCCGTTGCGCCGCTGGTACACCTTTTTTATTGAACACCACGAATTGGCGCTTCACTTGCATTATGGTACTCACGTCATGTCTCAGCACGTCCACGCAGAAGGTGGTGGGGTCGTGTTCGGACTTGGGGAGCGCCGAGAGTGCCGCGACGCACCCGGTGCGCTGCTGATACACCTTGTTGTTGGACAACGCGAACTGCCGCTTCGCGGGGTGCAAGATGTTGCGCGAGAAGGAGCCGTAGGCGGGGAGCGTTGCTTCTTCGGCGTCTGAAATACGGTTAATCAATTGTTGCTTTTAGGCTGCTGGTATATTTGATTCATCCGAGGTCCGCTTTGGCACCTTATCCCAAGATTTGGCGTAGGTACTAGCTTTACAGAAGCGACTATCACCTGACCTTCCAACCCAGAGGGAAAACTAGATGTTATTGGGACTAGACCGGTTTCCTCACGATGTTTTCCTTCGCAGTGTAATGGGATCCCTGGCGTACAGCACTAGACGGATCCACACCGGAAGAGCGGCTCGGCCGAGCCGAACGCGCCGCAGCCTATGGTAGACAGTTGTTTTGTTCGGCTGCACCTCACCCAGCGTTGTCGGCTTTTTGACCGAGATCCACGCCGGACATACGAAAGCATTTTTGCCCTATAAATATCGAACTCACAAAATTTCACGAGAATCTGTTGAGAGATTGAACCTATAGAGGGGACAGCCGTACATACGAAAGCATTTTTGCCCTATAAATATCGAACACACTCACAAAATTTCACGAGCCGTACGGGCGAGCGTTTGGACTGGCTTGGGCCAGCCGCTCGTCCGGTGTGGATCCGCCTATTTATGATAATGGGATCGCCAATGCCTGGTAGTAAATTACGAGTAACAGGAAAATTTACAAAGTATGTGAAGTATGAATGGAGAAACGATTGGTTACAGAAAGACAATTACTTCAGCATACATATATTAACCCAAACTCACATTTTCTCATGCATGACATATTGTTAAGAGACCTGGACAGTAATGGTGATATACAGACCTAGCAAAATGCTAACATGGAATCTTACCTGTAAATGATGTGTTTATAGTAAGAGTGGCTTTGCCATCATAAAATGTACCAACTTTCTTCCGATTCGAATCATAATGTGCAAAGTATAAGGTGAGAAACTTCTCAATTAGCATCTTGGTTTTTCTATCAGGCGTCTCTAGAAAATTTCTAAAGAATGGCAACATAATGCCATGTTGGTTTAGGGTTATACCATCCTGCAAAAAGAAACGTATTTGTTAAACATGCATTTAACTCTAAATATACATCTAGCTCGGCTCGTCGACCCCTTAACTGAGTTGGCACCTTTTGTGTTGGGGGCGCGGGGGTGACGACAAAGGGGAATGGAAGGTAGCAGAGGGCCGGCGCCAGGTACCCTTTGTCGTTGCTCCCGCGGTCAACCTTTTTACATTGATCTTTAGAAGTCGTGTATTATGTGTGCCATATTCTACCTATTATTTACATTTGGCATAGACATTCTCTTACTGGACATATGTTTTATTCACAGGGAATTAATTACATAATGGAGGATCCTACAACAACTCACAAGCTCCGTTAGTCTGGGAAACCGCATGACTATATTTTTTACATATGTCGAGGGATCCAGATTCTCACAGAGAGGGTTGCCTTCAATCCACAGTTTTTCAATCTTACTACTAATTCTTTGCAGCTCTGATAATGCTGGTATCTGAAACAATTTGGCATTTCATTGTACCTACTATTATTAAGTTTAGGTCTGAGTTTATGAAGAAAAACTCATGAAGTACCATATTTTCAGACAGGCAGAAAGACAATGTCTACTAGTTTAATTTATGGGTCTTTTATTGTGAATCCTACTAATATGTCTTACAAGTTTGTGCCATTTTTTTCTTGTTCCTAATCAAAAAAACAATACTCACTTCATTGTCGCTTAGATTAATAGAAGTTAAATCTCCTTTGATAAAGAAGTTTAATATATCCACTGGTATTGTACTGTAAAATAAAACAAGTTATTAGTAACAACAAGGGTTTTTCTACAATATTATAATAATCAAAAGTCTGTGTTGTATATAGGTATTCTCCAGAACAGCTGATCCAATTTCAAAAATTCTTTCTTTCTGCACCATAATGAATTTAGACTTAATATATTATCATATTTATCATTAATCTCTCTCTGTCTCTCTTCAGTTGTTTACTCTTAAATATCTATCCGTAAATACGGTATGTCGACTGATACATGTTGTGAACGATGGAACTGCAAGTCGTTGCAGTTTTGCAGGCAACAAGTTCGAACAGAAAAACAAGCCCTGAAGGTGAGCGGCGAGGCTCGCGAGGCCGCAGACCGGGCTCCGCGTAGGGCCAAAGGCCCGGAGCATCCCTCCAAAGCGCGCTCTCGGATACTTTACTTCTGAGAGTTCTGAGCCACAAGCGAATCTGAGCGTGTGCGTGCGTCCCTTCAGAGCGTGCTCTTCACGCGAACCCGAAGGCTGAAGACCCGAAGGGCGAGCCCACGCGTACATTACTACTCCCAAGTGTATTACAAGCGAAGCTGAGGGCTGAAAGCCCGAAGCGTACCTTCAGAGATGGCTCTCCACGCAAACCAGAGTGCCAAAGGAACGAAGGGCGGGCCCACGTAGACACTTTATTACTCCTAAGTGTCTTACAAGCCAATCTGAAGGCCAAATGTCCGAAGCGTCCCTTCAGAGCACGTTCTCTACATGAGCCCGACGGCCAAAGGCCCAAAGCGTCCCTCCAGAGTGCGCTCTCGGATATTTACAATACTCCTGAATGTGTTACAAGGGAGCGGTGAGCGGCAAGGCACGCGAGGCTGCAGGCCGAGTTTTGCGTAGAGCCGAAGGCCTGAAGCGTCCCCCCAAAGCGGGCTTTCCACACAAGCCCGAGGCGCAAAGGCCCGAAAGGCGTGGCCACGCGGACACTTTACTACTCCTAAGCGTCAGGCCCGAAGGAGAGCGGCATGGCACGCGAGGCGGCAGGCCGAGCTCTGCGTAAGGCCGAAAGCCCGAAGCGTCCCTTGAGAGCGGGCTCTCCACGCAAGCACTGGCCAAAGGCTCGAAGGGCGGGCCCACGCGAACACTTTATTACTCCCGAGTATCTTACAAGCGCATCTGAGGGCCGAAGGCCCCCCAAGCATACCTTCAGAGCGCGCTCTCTACGTGAGTCCAAGGGCCAAAGGCCCGAAGCGTCCCTTCAGAGTGCGCTCTCGAATACTCTACTCTTGAATTTGTTACAAGCGAACCTGATGGCATGGCACGCGAGGCGGCAGGTCGAGCTAGGGACGAAGGTATGTAGCGCCCCTCCAGGGCGCGCTCTCGACACCCTACCCCCGACTGTTTTACAAGCGAACCTGAAGGCCACAGGCCCAAGGTGAGCGGCAAGGCATGCGAAGCCGAAGGCCGAGCTCTGTTTAGGGCCAATGCCCGAGGGCCGAAGACTCGTAGGGCAAGCCAACGCGGCCACACACTCCCCCCCTATTTTACAAGCAACACCCACACACTCACCAAGCGGACACACTCGGTCCGTGCAACGTTTCAGTTTCAAATCTCTCTCCCGCTTTTCGCTTCCCATAGCAGTTTTTCACTTCTTTTTTGTGAGTAAATACTTAACCGAAACAAGTCAGATTAGGAAAATACAAGTCAAAGTACAACACAGGTATCTCAGGCAAAAACTAGTCCTACTGATCCTACTAATATTATAAATGCGAAAGTTTGGATGTTTGATGTTTAGATGTTTTGATGTTTGTTACTCAATCACGTTGAGCCGTTTAACTTAACTGATTTGGATGAAATTTTGCACGAATATATTTTATATCCAGGCTGATTAAAATATAGGATTGTTTTTATTCCGAGTCCACGCAGACGAAGTCGCGGGCGGAAGCTAGTAAATAATAAAATAATGACCGCAAGCAGCTTTATTAGACAACTAATCCTATCCTATATTTTAATATAGGATAGGATTAGTAAATAAAAACTATCCTATATTTTAATCCAGGCTATAAACTATCTTCGTGCAAAATTTCATCTAAATCGGTTGAGTGATTTAAGCCTGATTGAAAAACAAACATCTAAACATCCAAACGTCTAAACTTTCGCATTTATAATATTACTAGCTTCCGCCCGCGAATTCGTCTGCGTGGACTCGGGATAAAAACTATCCTATATGTTAATCCAGGCTATAAAATATCTTCGTGCAAAATTTCATTCAAATCGGTTCAGCCGCTTAAGCGTGATTGAGTAACAAACATCCAAACATCTAAACTTTCGCATTTATAATATTAGTAGGATAGTAGGATTCTCAATGTAATTCTAGAAACTAGTCTCATTTTACATCACCTAGGCGTAAAATGGCAATAACAGTCTCACTTGACACCCAAAAGAAAGCGTAAAATTGTGAATGGCGGGAGTGAAAAATAAAGGCTTCAGAGCACTCTCCTTGCCTTCTGCTCGGGCTACCAAGTTCCTGAGGTGGCCTTTATTTTACTGCTTTAGGTGCGTATCATGACCGTCTGACTCGTATAATTACTCAGAAAACAAAAAAAGAGTTTCTAAAGGCGTCGCGCGACAGCGATCGCTAGCAGAGTCGAGCGTGGTGATAGTTAATCAGTGCGTAATTAACAAAATTTGTTATTTCGTCGTTATTTAATAATGTACACCAACAAAATCTATATTTTTTGAAAGCTTATAAAATGACCTATCTTTTTTATACTAACTTTAATTGCAAACGTGCGCGTTAAAAAAAACATAATTTTTCTAATAATTTAAAAACTGTTGATTGTACGTCATAGCGTCCCGAAAATAAATTATAGTACGTTTAATATGCTTTCAAATGACACCTCACACGAAGCAATCAGTAAAATAGAACCAGAGATTTAAACAAAAATTGATGACCGTAGGCCGCCATCTTTGTGACGGCACAGCTATGTCCGTCCCCTTCTCCCGTAACTAAAACCGGTAGATTCGTACTCTGGAGACAACAAGGAACACATACCATACCAGTTTTAGGTATATAGAAGAGATGTCCACGAAAAGCGTGAAGGAGACGACTTTTTGCGATTTTGCCACCGTACTACTAATCCGGCCAGTGCATAGACAATAGTAATGTATTAAATTGTATGTTTAATTATAAATAAATATAATGTATTAGTAGGAACCAAATTAGTAGCTTATTTAACCATCTTTCAGAAAAGAAAATGGTGTGAAGAATCATTACTAAACCCCTTACCTTAAGTTGTTTTTACTCAAATTCAAGGCTTTTGTGTCCCTTCCCATCCGAATCATGAGAAGTTTGTACTGCGAAAGCAGGGACAGCTTGTAGAAGTGTATTTTCTTTTCAATAAACTCTGAAAAAAGCAAGTAATCACTTTTGTTATTACCTGTTTGTGTGTGTTTACAGTACATGGGTCTTTTAAAATTTAATAGCCTGGGAAAAGATTGACATCATATTTCAACCCAAATAAAAATAATCCCAATTAAGGTACCACAAGAGTGGTACAATACCAACTAAGCTACATACATAGTCAGAAGAACATACCTGGATCTTGATCAAAACTTGACAGATCAAGCTCACACTTGTCACTCAATCTGTTGCTGACCACACCAGCGATCACATCATCCACGGTTACTCTATTATCAAAACAGTTGGCAGACGTCCTGTCGTTGAACAGCAAGTCCAAGTTGAACATGTTACGTTGGTATGGGAACATGAAGTCATGTTTTATAGCTTTCATCACAAAATTCAGACTGCTTGTATAGAATGTAGTTATTTCCCCTTGAGATGTGTAGTTAACAGGGGTAAATACTGTTTGGAAATAGTCCATCAAAGTTTCAAAGAGCTCTATGTGATTTCCTGGCCAGTTATGAACCTGAAGTGTTAACGCAAAAAATGAGTTATTTTTTAATTTTTAATTAAGTCTGCAATGTTATGACTGCTAGTGAATTTTATTTCTTACCATAACTTTATGAAAGGAATGCTTAGCAGCTTCATCTTCGGTAACTAAACAGTTTTCAATATAAGAGATTACAACAGAAGATGCAGTATTCCTATTCAGCAAATACTTCTTGTAGCTTTCTAACTGAAATCTCTTGGTAGTCATTATTATCAAGATAAATAGAAAAACAGTAACATAAGCACTAAGAAAAATTATAATTAACTAGACAGACAGAAATTAATAACTTTAATTTAAAGAGATACTCGTTACAATGTTTGGTTACAATTACCAAACAATTACATACTAACAATACTAACATAGACAGAGGGAGGACCTCGGAATAAGGATAAGCATGGAAACCGCGCTAAAATAGGTAGCAGAGACGTATACCGGTCCTGTACTTCCTTACGACATACTAACGCGGCAGAAAGAGATGTATATGCATTTGTTATTCCTCAATTGTGTAGGTTGTCACAAGTTTTATGCAAGTTTGGTATTTGCTAGGGATGTTACTGTGTCGACTTCTTTATCGATAAATTATACAAAGTAAATTGTAATTATATATTTATAGTTTAATAAATAATGCACTGTGTGAAAAACTATTTCCTTCAGTCGTCATAAAAACAAAATGCATAATTTTAAATAGCATACTTCCAAAAATCATACTAAACTATTATCATAAGGAGACGCTACACGAGCGAAATCGGCAGGCCAGCATGCAGTCCTAGCCAGAGCGTGATTTGGCACGTGTCGATACCTGTCGGAAGCACGGCTTCCAACCAAATCAAGGTGGTTTCTATGGAGTACCATACTAGCATGCTAGGATCACTTCGTTGTCTATCAGCCCGTCTGTCAATAATCTTTTTTCTTAGGAACGCGTGGAGGTATAAAGTTGAAATCTAAATCAAATACTTAAATACAATCTCTTTGAGCTCAGCTAAAATCGATCTTCTAAGTAAATATGCTAAAAAAATACGGTAGGTATATACCTACGGCCATTTTTCCGCATATTGCCAAAGAGTAAGATTGAAATTCATCTGGTCTATGTAAAAACACTAAGCCATTTTGTTGTCATTCTTAAGCAAACTAGTAATTTCGTATGTTCCAACACAGATTTTTCTATATACTGATAAATACATCCATGTCAATGTCGATAAGTTATTGTTCCGAGTTCGATAAAAAATACACATCACTATGTAAATAAACATAACCTCTTTAATCCACAAAAAAATCTTATTTGCATGCCGATTTTGCACGAAAAATTGATCATGATGATATAAACATAAACTTCTAATAGTGATTATTAATTTTAGCTTAGATCGTTACATAAATAACATCAAAATCTATTGAAACTTACTGGTGAAAGCTTAATGGTCCCTGAACATCTTCTTTTCTTCCCATATGGAACGTACAACCTTCAATCGCACAAGACATTTGCTTATATTCTACAGTAAACTATAAAAAAAGTAAATTTTACTGTATTCTAATGATTTAGCGCAGAACAATACGCAAATTAATTATTTTTCTCAGAGACGGTCCGTTTGTTTATAGAAAATATGACAGCTGCTATAATGCGAGCAAGTTAAGGAGTGACGTTATAACACTTACTACCAAACAATTATGACATATTTAATTTTGCTGGACTAAAAGAGATACAAAAGAGATCCATTTGACATTTCCAGAGTTCATTTTAGTGAACCTACGAAAATGTGAAACCGAGTACGGATTGTGGTCTCATTCACTCTCACGCCAACTATAGATATACGCAAGTGAATAAGGTAGCTGATGCCAAGCTCTTATTTTAGCCCTACCGGGTTGGGGAGGACAGACCGCGCGAGTTTGACATTTGTTTGGAAACCATTCGAGATTCAAATAAAAAAGCCCCTAGCGTCAATGATCACCCCGCTTGAATGTGACTTGAACAAACTTAAACTTAGTCCTCGCCCCGTAAACACAAAACTGACAAAAAAACACAAGTCACAACACCGCACTGAAATTCACAATCAAAGACTACAATATACATTCTGACAGGCAACTCGACCAAATTGAGAAGGCATTTTATGCTTCGGTGCAAACGCCATCTGTTCCTTGGCCCCCAAAACTTTTCAACCGATAAAAAAAGAAGGAACCTCTGTTCGGTCGTATTTTTTTATCAGTATTTTCAATGTTTGTAATAATTGTTGTGAAATAAAACATAAAAGTGAGGGATACACAGATTTATTTAAGGTATTAACAATACATTAGTAACTTCATGCATAGAAAGGAGCATATGATTAATATAAAGCAAGAAACATTAAAACGACACGCTCATCCAAAACCAAGGTCACTCGGTACTACATTTTCCTAGATATTTCTCAACAGCCTGCCGCGCTCGGTCGACTAGCGGTGTCTATAGCCCTTCCAGGTCCTCCATTAATAGATAAATGCACAAATCACAAACAAACTTCGTTGAATATTAAAAATTGAATTGGATTTATTGATGCAAATTATGTCAAAATATTTCACGCAAAACGACATTATACTTTTTTTTTTAATGGCTTCGCGCTCTCGGCGCATTCAGCCAAAAACGGGGAAAAGGGATTTCAGGAAAATACGGAAGGTCGGAAATGGATAACAAGGACCATCAGGAAAGGGTACAATAATATATATTAAAGTTTGATATTATTTAAAGATAAAAATGAATATAAGGCCTTAAATATATACAAGGATGAGTCATTAATAAATAGGAGTGAAAGAATGGATACAGGAAAAGGAACTTTAAGCAATGACAGCTGGTTTAATAATATTGAGCGATCGTATTGTTGACATTCGAAAAATATGTGGTTTAGGTCACCGGGATCAGTTCCACAAATACATGCAGAACTGGCCACAATTCCTAATCTTGAAAGATGCTCTGGTGTACACAAGTGACCCAGTCTCATGCGGATTACCATACTGGTTGCTGGTTTTGAAATTGATATTTTAGAAAACCATGGTTTAGCAGGAATTAACGGTTGTATGCCCCGGTAGCGTAAACCCGTCCTTGCATCAGGTGATGACCAAAGTTTCATCCATTCATCTCGTAAGTATACTTTGGGCAAAGCTAAAAGATCTTCAGGTATATTTTCATAAGGAAACATATCACCACAATCAATGGCATCACGAGCCAGCACATCCACCCTTTCATTTCCTTTTATTCCTCTATGCCCGGGGATCCAAGCAAATGAAACGGAATAATCATTAAGAGAACATTTTAACAAGAGGCTACGTATTTTATAAATAATTGGGTTGCTAGATGTGGACCTGAAAGGAAATTTAGCAATTGATTGTAGAGAACTTAATGAGTCCGAAAATATGATCGTCTTTTTAAGACGCATAATAATGATCATCTCTATTGCCTTCAGGATTCCAAAGCACTCGCCACTATACACAGATGACTCTGGCGGCAACTTTACTTTTTGATATATATTGGATTGAACATGCAGTACTCCAATTCCAACACAACCATTGACTGATGTTTTAGAAGCATCTGTGTAAATATGATGAGCACCCAGGCCCTCAGTTCCAATGAAACTCAGGAACTGTTTATTTTGTTCCACATCATTCTTTGAGATGCCAATATTTAAGAGAACTGAAGGAACAAGTGTGAGAGAATCATAATCATGCTGGAAGATGGGCAGTGTAGAAGCGCTTACAGTGGGGGCAAGTATAGATTTAACTTTTCCAAAACTTTTAATCAAACAAGGGGGACTCTTATGTCTCCAGTATTTAGAAGAGATTATTTGTATAGAGAGGTTTAATAAAATAGGCCAAATTTGTTGATTTGAAAATTGAGAGCATCGGAAGAGATACCTATCAGACAGAAATTGACGCCGTAAATGAAGAGGTGGTTCACAACACTCAACCTGCATTGCATTAATGGGACTAGATTTCATGGCACCACAGATAATTCTGAGAGCTTTAGACTGTATATAACTAGATAATTTCTTGAAACCTACTACACTTCCAGGTTCTAGCAGAAATGTCCCATAGTCTAGAACACTCCTTATTAGGGCATTATACATCAGTTTTAAGCAAAAAGGATGTGCACCCCACCAAACTCCAGATACACACCTAAGTATATTAATATTCTTTTCACATTTAGAAACTACATATTCACAATGAGGAAGACCTGTTAATTTTCTGTCTAAAATGACACCTAAAAATTTTGTTTGACTTTTTACAGAGATGGGACTGTTACCAAATTCTACAGTGACCGGAGGAGGAAATAGTTTTCTTGTAAATAAAACTACTACACTTTTAGGAATGGAAAGTTCTAAACCATTAGAGTCTAACCATAATTTCAATAAACTCAATGAGTAAGAAACGGTTCTACTGGCTTGTTCCACAGAAACATTTGGTGAGTATAATAGTAAATCATCAGCATACTGAAAAACTCTAACACTGCCATTTAAAGATGATTCTATCTCAAATGTATAAATATTGTACAACAGAGGGCTTAAAACAGACCCTTGTGGAAGTCCTCTCCACACAAAGCGAGTAATCCTATTGTTATCATCTATGAGAAGACTAATGGACCTTTGAGACAATAGATTAATTATAAAGTTGCTTAACATTATTGGTACACCTAATATGAAAAGCTTTTCTCTTAACACTGAAACTAAGACATTATCGTATGCAGCGCTAATGTCCAGGAAGGCAGCTATCACTGATTCATCTCTGGAAAATGCCAATCGGATATCTGATGTTAATATCGCTAAACTATCATAAGTAGATCTACCTTTACGGAATCCAAACTGACTATGAGCCAGTAACTTATTGCTTTCAATAAAAAATTCTAATCTGTTTTTAGTCAAGTGTTCTGTAATTTTAGCAAATACTGAAGATAAAGCAATTGGCCTATAAGAAGAAACATCTGAAGCTGGTTTATTGGGTTTTAAAAAAGGAAGGACTATTTGAGATCTCCATGAATCTGGGACTATACCGGACTGTGTAACAGAATTAATAATGTGTAAATAATAGATATGAATGCAATCACCGGCATTGGCCAGAAAAGAATATGGGACTCCATCATGGCCAGGTGCAGTATCTTTCAAGTTACTTCATACACCTTTCAACTCTTCAATTTTAAAAGGAGCATTAAAACTACAACTGTATTCGGGATCATATAAAAAGGAAGAAGGCTGAAAGACATATTCTTCTGGAACTGAAGCAGGTGCTAATCTGTCCATAAATTGCTGAGCTAAGCTAGAAGGAAGAATCTGTGTAGAAGCCTCATTAAAAGCGTGTCGGAACCTTTTAATATTGTTCCACACTATGGAAGGTCTAACATTAGGATTAAGGGAAGCGCAGAATTGTCTCCATCCTTCAAATTTTTTCTTCCGTAATAACTTCTTAGTGTCACGCGCTACCTGCATGTATAGCTCATAGTTTTCGTTTGTCATCAAGTGACAGTACTGTCTTTCAGCGTCCTTTCGCCTTCGAATTGCCTGAGTGCACTCAATGTCCCACCAGGGAGGAGATGGAATTTTACCTGATGCACTATTTTTTACAGGGAAAGTTTCATCAGCCGCTTCAATGATGACTTGGGCTAATGCAACCGAACAGCTCACTATATCACTGTCAGCCACACCAGGCAACTGCAACAATTTATCTTCAATACGCCTTTTAAAAACTTTCCAATCCGCATTGCATAAATTATACTTTAGCCTTGGACTAGGCTTAGGGGATGAGGGAACTGGATTGGAATATGTAACTATAATTGGGAAATGATCACTACCAAATGTTGATTCTAGAGTATGCCATGTTAAAGAAGATGAAATTTGAGCTGAACAAATAGACAAGTCAACAACACTTGTTAATTCAGAAGGTGCTGTTCGTCGGGTAGGGAGGCCAGTATTTAACACACAAAGATTGTGATTATCAAGAATCTCTATTATACGCTCCCCATGGTAACTGGAAATTGAACTACCCCATAGCTGATGTTGCGAATTAAAATCGCCTAAAATCAACATGGGCCCTGGAAGAGAACTTATTAATTGTTCAAATTCATGCAAAATAGATGAAGATGGATGAGGAATATATACAGATATGATACACATGTTATGTACAATGGCAGCAACGATTGACAAATCGTCAGTGTGAGATGGGAAATGAACTGCTGCAAATGAAATGGAATTCCTAATGAGTAAGGCCACTCCACCATACCCATCAGGGCGGTCCTCTCTGAGACATGAATAACCAGTAACTCTAAGAAGAGCTCTAGGTTTGAGCCATGTCTCAGAGAGAGCGAAAACAAATGGTTCATATTTGTTTAATAAATGACTTAAATCATGTTTTTTATTTATTACACTTCTGCAATTCCATTGAATTATTTTGTCCATTATTTTGAATGGCTACTAAAAGTGTCTGAGCAAGAGGGGCAACGTTGGACGGTAAGCTAATATTCGGATTCGATAACAGATTAATTAGGGCTTGAATATCTTCAGATCCAGAATGAGATTCTTCTTTATCAGGGATCCTTTGCAGTGCACAACCATTTTGAGTAGGTGGCATAGATTACCCACTGATCAAGGCATTATGAGCAGCAACATCATAACCCTTAGTGGATTGTATAACATTACGGGGTTTCAGGAAAATAGTTTTTCTGTAACTGGAGCTATTAGGCTGGGTGGTTGAATTGAGGCTAAAGTAGGGACACTGTGATGAAAATGAGTTAACTTGTGGCTGAGGTTGAGTCTGAAGGACATCCGCAAATGACTTGAAAACTGATGGATGGAGGTTAACTGCTTCTCCATAAGAGATGAATTTATTAGCCATAGTGACTTTAATATCTTTTTGTCGCTTGTGCTCCGGGCAAGACCTGTTTGTAGCAAAATGAAAACCGTTGCATAAACAGCAACTGGCACAGTCTTCCTCCACTGAACAAGTGTGTCCAGCATGCATCTGCCCACACTTGAAACATTTAGGCTTTGATCTACAGTTAGTTTTTGTGTGGCCTAATTTACAGCAGTTAAAGCACTGAATGGTTGGGTATATGTACAGTTCAACAGGAAGGGAATTGTAACAAGAAAATACTCTTTTTGGGAGGATTTGGCCATCGAAAGTAATAACTATGGTTTCTGAGGGTTGCCATGTAACAGACCCGTTAACTGGAACTCTGTGGTTTAAGCGTCTCACCTTGAGCACCTTTCCACACCCAGCGGGCACAGAAATGTTTTCTATGATTTCCTCTTCCAACCACTGTGCAGGAATACCACGAATTAAGCCCATGCGGGTAACTGTGAATGATGGAATAAATGCCGTCAAATTCTCAGCTTCAAGCCGAGAATCATTCAGAAAAACATTGGCGTCATCATATTTTGTGAATGCCATAGATATACGGGTCCTGCCGATACGCTTCACACTACCATTTATAATATTATTAAATTTATTCCTCATTAAAAACTTTCCAAAGGACACCGGATGCAAGGAAGAGTTTCGTTCGGTTTGCTTGAGTTGGACATGGATTGTAAATGGTGCTGCATCAGAGGGTGAGAATAAATCTCTACCAACTTTTGTAATTTTTTCTTTGCTTATATTCAAATCTGTAACTACAGGAGACTTAATCACTTGGTCTGTCGAATGGGTTTCTTGGCGCATTGATATCTCGGAAGACTGACAAGCGCAAGCAACAAAGTTAATGCCATCCTGACTCTTTCGAACTTTTTTGTTGCAATTTTTGCATCTCTTGCTTAGTTTACGTTTTAAATTACTCCTGCATTTGCCACTAGCAGAAGCAACAGAAGCATCGGTGTCCATACTGGACTCGTTATTATCAATGACAACATTGAACGCAACTTGAAGTCCTTCCCCCCCAGGGTCAGGAGGTTCCTTCTCCTTCTCCATATTAAAAGTTAAGAAAACTTACCTAATCCAATGCTAATTTATACACTAACTACAAAAAATAAATATTTACACACCATACAAGAAAACTATATACAATTTACCACTTTCCTGATCTATTATTACTAGAAATTTATAATAAAAAGTAACAGAAACGAAAAACTTGACCGCCACGTTCCACGTTTCCCGCGCTTTTTTTTTCGACATTATACTTATGTCAAGCAGACACAATGTTGTGTTACCATTATACAATATACTATTTTCCTTGACGTGATATGATCTATTTGCATCCTCCTTCCTTGTCAACATCTAATTTTAGTCCTGCCTGCCATGTCACTGTCATTCATTATTTCCTCGTGTATTATGTCAAATAATGTACAATTTTATGTTCATTAAAACCTGAATACTACAGGTTATCTCATTATTTCACTCCTCATATTCATTTACGTAGCACATATCAATCTCCCTACATTAAATAAAATATTTGAATGTAACAACACCGATATTGCTCTCAGCTACCTGAGACATTACCGAGTAGGTGGCAGCACGGTTTTCAAAGATTTGCAATAAGTTCTAAATTTCCATAGCATGTTCACAATCTTCAATCTTGAATGAATTGAAATCGAATTGATCTTCTAAAAAATAATCTAACAAATAATCTATTAATTGCAGTCGGTTTCTAATAATCCAGCTCAAGCTGATTGTTGTGTTTAGTTCCAATAATCCTAGTCTCATTATTTTAACGCCTGACATCTTTACTCGGTTTGTTATATCTGAAGAACAATATCACAACTAACATGAGTAGTACCGTGGCCAATTTATGCAAAGTTATGCTGTTTGTTTTAGTACTGATGAGCATAATTTCTCATGTAGTCATTGCAGACTCTGCACCTAAAAAATTACAAATTGGAGTGAAGAAAAGACCTTCAGAGTGTCCCATCAAGAGCAGAAAGGGAGATTTATTGCATATGCATTATACTGTAAGTTTTTCACACATATTTGTTTGTATCTTACTTATCTCCAATGTTAAGAGTCAAGCCTGGCCAATTGACGCTGAAACTGCTTACCCGCCCACCACCCAAGAATTGTGTGAATCAAATCTACTAAATATGAAAATTGAAGATGGCACAAAATAAGAAATAACTCCCGTAATTTGTTAATGAAATGTGACTGTTCCAATTACAAATAGGTTGAAGGCTATTGAAGATACCTAGTCTTGTTGTAAGTTTTTAGGTTATCTATAAAACAATGCACAACACCAACTACCTCATATGTTATCTTACTAATCTTTTATTTAAATTTTAGGGCATTCTAGATGATGGCACAGAGTTTGACAGTTCCATTCCTCGGGGTAATCCATTAACATTCACTTTGGGATCAGGCCAGGTCATTAAAGGATGGGATCAGGGCCTCATGGGCATGTGCGAGGGAGAGCAGAGGAAGCTGGTCATTCCCCCTGAGCTGGCGTACGGAGAGGCTGGTGCACCACCTAAAATACCCAAATCTGCAACACTTACATTCCACGTTGATCTAGTTAAGATTGAAAGAAAAGATGAATTGTAATTTTATAAGCATTTCCATCCATTATGTACTTGTGCATTTGTAAAACACCATTTATTTCCAGTGTTAACTGTATTTATTTTATTGGCTGCGTAATTTGAGTAGATGTGAACAATATTATACATGTAATTAGTACTTTTTTTACAATGTTACATGTTTTGGGCAGGAAAATAAAAGTTGCTTTAAGTAAGGAAATGTGTGCATTTCTTTTACCATTCTCGTTAACCTCAGAGACCCGGCACCGACAAACGCCACACGGGAATCCAATCCAACACAACAATTCAGTAGAATGACAATTCGGGACTTTGGGGGTCAGTCTAATTTGTAGTTCTAGTTTGGAAACTTCACCTTTCTACTAGTTGTTTGTCTGCCAGGAACACTTGTATCGTTCCTCCATAATATACTTCCCTTTCGGGGATTAAAACTATCCTGTGTCTGTCCCTGGGTCTCAAACTATCTGCATTACAAAATTCATCTCAATGAAAAGGTAACAGACAGAGTGGATGCATATGGATGGATGATAGTGATGATGATGAAAAAAATTAAACATGGGTTGCATTTTACTTTCTCTGAGCATTTTACCTACGGTCGCTAAAATGTATAAGTACTTAGGGCCTATCGCGAAATGAACACGAACTTCGTTCGTGTATCCCTCTCTCTGTCGCAGTTGTTAGTTCGAGAGACAAAGACCGAGACACACGCACGAAGTTCGTTTTCGTTTCGCGGTAGCCACTCTTGTTCAAAATACCGCGTAAACCGCGTTACGCATAATATTTCGAAATATATATTTTTAAACTTGCGCTGAGCACTCGTCGGTTGTGCATCATGTAAGGACACATATTATGATATTATAGCTCATTTATTCATATAGAACTAAATTGATGAACAAAAGTACAATTATAACTGTATTTTAGGGACATACGAAATAAAATAATATCATTAATCATGAGCTAAAACTTGAGCTCATGAGTTGAGTTGAGTATTCGAACGCCATCGATTGTGAAATACATACCGCTATGCTGTCATTACCAATGTAAATCAAATTGAACCTTATTTGATCGCTTAAAGGCCCTATTTTAACTTATTACTCTTCCTTAAACGTCAATATTATTTTGACAGCTTACCGTGGCGCATTGTGGTTCGGCATTATACTTTCATCTCACTCGCACTTACCCGTTTTATCTCATTCTCTCTTTTATTTTCATTCAAGTTCTCGTTCACGAGCTTGTGCTTCATATCTTCTGTATCTTCTTCATATGGGTGCAGGGACGAATGTAGACACGAGTGTGTTGATAAAGCGAAGCGATATACGATATGCGTAATTATAACATTTCTAAGCAGTGCTGTTATCGATTAATTTAGTTTAATTATATGTAAAAGGTCATTAGGTGGTGGAAAGTGATAACATGGTTAAGATACTATTCCTGCACCCGGACCTGGGTATCGGCGGAGCTGAGCGGCTGGTCTTGGATGCCGCACTGGCTTTCCGGAAGAAAGGACATCAAGTTTCGTTTTACACAAACCACCACGACCCTACGCATTGTTTCGCCGAAACGAGAGACGGTAGCTTTCCCGTGACCGTGGTTGGGGATTGGATACCACGTTCTATTTTCGGTCGTTTTAAGGCGGCATGTGCTTACGCGCGGATGGTGTACGCGGCAGTGTATTTAGCGTGGTATGTAATTCCAGTCGAAGAACCCACACTTATCTTCTGTGATCTGATATCGTTATGCATTCCATTCTTGAAAATGGCAAGAGGACCGTTTAGGGTAGTATTTTATTGTCACCATCCGGATAAATTACTGTCTGAAAAAGGAGGCCTGTTGAAGAAAATTTACAGGGTCCCATTGAATTGGCTGGAAGAGTTAACAACCGCCAAGGCTGATCAAGTTTTAGTGAACAGTAAATACACTGCAAGAGTATACAAAGATGCATTTAAGAATATAAAAGAGTTGCCTGATATTTGCTATCCATCTATTAACACAGAGTTCTTTAATACTACATCTCCCATGCCTCTGAAAGAGGTTGTTCCTCTTGGCACTGACAAATTCATTTTCTTGTCCATAAACAGATATGAAAGAAAAAAGAATCTTCAGCTTGCTTTGAAAGGTTTTGAGAATTTAAAACACATAGTTCCAGAAGCTGACTGGAGCAGAGCACACTTGATAATGGCCGGAGGCTTTGACCCTATTAATCTAGAAAACATGGAACATTACATAGAATTGACAGATTTGACTGCAGAGCTTGATATTGAAGATAAAGTAACATTTTTAAAATCACCTAAAGACATTGAAAAGGTGTCTCTATTGTATCATTGCAAAGCCCTAATATACACACCATCTAATGAGCACTTTGGTATAGTACCATTAGAAGCAATGTACTACTGCAAGCCTGTTATAGCGGTGAACAGCGGTGGTCCTACTGAGACTATTGTGAATGATGTCACAGGCTTCCTGTGTGAGCCTAATAGTGAAGCATTTGCTCATGCGATGAGCATATTGATGTTGACGCCTGACCTTGGTGAGAGGTTAGGTGAGGCTGGCCGAAAGAGATTTGAAACAAAGTTTTCCTTTGATGCGTTTACTGAACAGTTGGATGGGATTCTGACTAGAGAAAGGCAGATTATCTCCGAGGCTAGGGCTATAGACTACGAGCAGAAGAAACGTAAATAACAGTCTGCTGACACTCATACAGTATGTGATCTCGTATGAGTGTTCTAACCAAAGAGGCCAATGTTTTGGAAAGATGTTAGACCTACTAATTAAGTTAATTTTTGTGTTTTTAATTATGATAATCATACCTACTACTAACAGAACTTGAATGATTGTTGCTGTAATAACGTTACTTATTGTTATGCTTTTTGATGTGCTCATGATATTTAACATTGTGGAACCATTAAAGTTGTAACCAAAAATAGCTTCCTTATATTATAGCCTAATTGTTTTCGATGTCCACTTGGCCATAGTACTTGGAAGTGTATAACTGTTTGATATGCTGTGTCATACTTTAGATCCCCATATGTTGCATAGCCTTATCTGCAAAATTATAGTATGGGCCTATAGAGGTAGCTCAGTTACTTTATATTCATGAATGGGCTAACGATGACGGACAACAGTAAAGGCTGGTTTCCACTTTGATTAGTGCGAGTGCAGGTGGGTAGTGCGAGTAGTGTCCAATTCACTGCGAGTGCAGGTGATTAGTGGGAGTGCAGGTGTGTAGTGCGAGTAGTGTCCACTCGTGTTTAGTGGCAGGCACGCTGCGAGTGAGGGGGAGGGAGGGCGCCCGGGGCGTGGCTACTCGCAGTCCACTCGCAAAAAAATAGAACGCGCTTCTATTCACTTTACTACACAGCCAACTAATCACTTGCACTAATCAGTCGCTGTCCACACCTAGTCACTAATCACCTGCACTACGCACCTGCACTCGCACTAATCAAAGTGGAAACCAACCTTAAGCCCTATAAGTAGCTAATTTGCACTGTTAATCATTTGAATTAGTCTAGAATTTAGCACTTATGTTTTCATTGAATTAAATAGGGATTGGTTGAAGTCATTTGGGGCGTCTAGTATCTAGAGAAACTCATTTGTTCACTGTATTCAAGGAAAGTGAATGTTCTATGAGCATTATGGATGTTTGATGTTTATTCTAGTTGCATTGGATGTTTATGTAACTTGAAAATTCTATCAAAATGATAATTCATATATTTGTGTGGTCCCATTGATACCTTGCTGATTGTATTGTGCTACACTTTCATAACTTTGATGTCATTCTGTTATAGTTTATAGTAAAAATGACATGTCTAAATTTGTACAACATATATACAAAGTGTAACAAAAATGGGGTATGGACCGATCAAGGGCTTAACAGAAAAAAAAAATTTGACGCGATTTTTTTTTACATTTCTATGGAGCTTGTCGCCCCAGTCGGCCAACGTTCCATACTAAGGTAACAAAAAATCGCGTCAAAGCAATTTTTTCTGTTTTTTCTTATCAGAACACGATACCTTTTGAGCCCTTGATCGGTTCACACCCCATTTTTGGTACACCCTGTATAAAACCTATACCGAAAGATGTACGACAAATTCATACATTTTCCGATTTAGATAAGCAAATAAATAGTCAATTTTTTATAGCTTTTGATTTTGTGAATAAGAACCTTATTGTTGTAAATAATTGTAATTATACATGTACGTATGAGCAGTTTTTTGTAGTTTTATTTTATGGATTATTCATTCATCATTGGATGATGCCTTTTAACAAAATTCCTCATTTGATGAGAGTCGTAGACAGGTCGTCTAAGATTGTATTCGAATATTTAGTATTTTTCATAAAATTATAATATGGTACGTCGTAGGTACGTTGGACTAGTAAAATCTTGTTAAAATTATACCTACTGAAAAGATCGTATGGGCAGTATACCCAAGGCGGATGTTAACCGCTGAACGTCAGTTAACTCCGCTAGTTATAAATATACCCACCACTTCGGCCCGCGACTTCGTCTACGTGGACCTAGGACACTATTCTATACTTATTTTAATTCAGGCTATAAACTATCTTCGTGCCAAATTTCATCCAAACCGGTTGAGCCGTATACGCGTGATTGAGTAACAAACATCCAAACTTTCGCATTTATAATATTAGTGGGATTATGGTGCAAATAAAATACCCGATTCACAGCTGACTATCAGCCCCCAGCCCAGGGTACAAACGACAACACTGTTAACTGACCATCCTGTGTTTATATAGAACCTTATTAGTTATTACAATGCACTTAAGGTGCACCGATGGTCAGTTAGCTGTGTTGTCGATACTACTAGTACTAGGTATTTGTTATACCAACAAAAGTTTCCATGACAAAATAATAAACTCTTGCTCGCGGTCTGCATAATGTTCGAGTAAATGTGTAAATAACAACAAATAAAAAACAGTAAGTAATAAAATTTTATTCAAAAATGCAAGTTTACTCGATAATAGTTTTGTCTATGGTATAAAAGACTTTCTCCACTCGTTCCTCGGGTAGGGGGTCCATTATCTCGAATTGTAGGTCGAACTGCTGGTCCAATCCCATATAAGAGTCGCTCATAAGATATACAGTGTAGATGATGCGACCTGCGAACAAATATATAAGTATACACTATACGTTTTATAGTAGATTGTTAACCGAGGGTTGAAAGCCAGGAATGGTTATTCCTGATAAGATATTTTGGCGCTCGAACGAAGTGAGAGCGCTAATAGTTCGAGGCTGAAATTGGTGGTTTTCCCCGAGTTAAACACTACTTTTCATTTCGAATACGAGAAAATGAAATAAAAACCAATTTTTTTATATTTTCTGAATCAGTCAGATCCAATAGAACCCATTTTAAAAGCGTTTGTGTGTGAACCATTTCGGCGGGCACTGTTGACAGATTTTGCCAGTGTTATTTTTTTAATGAGTTTATGACGCGGTTCTGAAGCGGTTACATTGAACTACGAACACTTAAAAAATATTCAATGTCTTTTAATAGCAATAATTAATTAATTTATTATCAATATATTTCAATAAAATTTTCTGAAACTGTGGCTGTGCAGGTTTCTGTCATTGCTTTTTATCCGACTGCCGAAGGGGAGGAGAGTTATGTTCTTCGAGCGTATGTATGTATCTATGTGACCTTATTCTATTGCACGCCCTACAGTCTAAACCGTTTGACGGATTTCGACATGTGAGGTGTCGTTGGATTTCTCTTGATCGTGGGAGTGACATAGGCTATAAAATATGAAAAAAGCTGTTGGGTTTTTGAAAAATCTTTTAATTTCACTTGTTTATTTTTTATTACCTTTCAGCCCTATAGGCGACATGCCTCACTTTGAACCCGCTGTTTAGATAAACAATGACCTACTTTCAGAGTATCAGAGATGAAAAATGTATGAAAGAAGCCGTCCGCAGCTTGTGGCGGATACTAGTGATTAAATGTGCGGCGGCTCTATATATACGTATGCGTCAGATGACGTACCTCTGTAATTAGGCGTCCAGAAGTTAAGTTGCGCGGTGCCCCTGGCCGGGATGCGCTTGAGCGCTCGCAGCTCGCCGCGCTCGCGGGCGCCGAGCGCGAGGAACCAGCCCTCGTTCTTGCCGCGCGGGAAACGTGGGCACAGCACGTTGTTGGGGTTGCCGCCGCGCCGCTGCATCGCCACTACCAGCGTGTATTCCTGGGGATGGAAATGCATATGGTATGAACCTATACCTTACGTTGCCATAGAAAAACATGTTATTGGCAGATAGTGTTTCGTAGTTTCACACAGTTTTTTTGAACACTCACCGTTAGGAGCCCGCTAGGTCCGCGGGCTGCGTGTAGGCGATTTCCTTCACATACGGAGTTCTCCATATTATCGGCTACGCGCACAGCGCTATGATATCTTTGGCACTGAATGTGTTAATAAGGTTACAGTTGCAACGAG
Source organism: Epinotia bilunana (assembly GCA_947049275.1). Classification (NCBI taxonomy): domain Eukaryota; kingdom Metazoa; phylum Arthropoda; class Insecta; order Lepidoptera; family Tortricidae; genus Epinotia; species Epinotia bilunana. Next base: position 11,232,422 of record OX346253.1, on the reverse strand, counting down.
GTTTAGATACTTATTGAGTCGAAATATGTAAATATTGAGGTCCAGGGTCGGAGGTCACACCTGAAGTGTCATACCTGTTCAGCGTGCAGCGGGGTCCACTGGTCCCTGGGCGGAGGCTGCCTCACGGCCCTGTCCTGCTCGCCGTCCGCGTCGAACCACAGCCCGCGTACTGTCAGCTTCAGGTCCAGGGTCGGAAGATCACACAATGCCTAAAACAGGCCTATCTGTGAAAATCTGATCAGACTGGTGTCTCAGTTGCGAAGTATAAGTAGCAATAGATATAGTGGCGGACAAAGCCCGCTAGAGGCTCGGTGCGGACCTGATGCCCCCCTCTTAATTTTTTTTTTTGAGCAATCGTAGGCCCGCTAGGAGGCCCTCTGGTGGTTCTCGTGTCTCACTCATTCAAGAGTAAGTGCTTACGGCGCTCGATCATTCCAGCCGCATGCTTAATAAGGAATGGGCTTGAGTCGAGTGGAACCAGCATGGTTTAACTATACTAAGGCCACAACAGCGTCGCGCATCTCCGTCGCCTTTCTCACCCGCACTGCAAATAAGAAAGAGGAAGGGTAGGTTTCTCGTCTCGCCGCGCCGCGGGTCGAGGCGTCAGTCATGCTGTCCCGGCAAGGCTAACCACCAACGAGGAATAAGCGTGACACGTTTACTACGCAGGGAAACACTAATACAGAAACTACTAATACTACTACAACTCACCCTATGAATATGCTCAATCTGATTCTCCTCAAACTCCCTCCTCAAATGCTTGGCGAGGGTTTCGTAGTTCCTCATACAAGCGAGCTTCAGTCCGTTCAGCATGTTACACGGCTTCCTCAGCTCGTTAGCCATGTGTGTGAACATGTATAGATGGTGGGATTCCACGTGCGGCAGAGTGGTCAGGGGGGAGTCGGCGGGCCAGCGCGCCTGCACGATGCACTGCATCAGCATCTGGCACGACAAGCAGACGGAGAGCCAGCCATTTTCGGCGGACGTGTCGATCATTGCCTGGAATTAAACAACGGAATTGGTGAGATGGCCGGGAAGTAAAGGAACACATTGCTTCAATAAATTTTGGTATACGTTTCGAAACCTTGAACGGGAATCAATGTTCGTTTGGTAAATAGACAAAGCAACGCACGTGGCAACCCAACCAATGTACTTACGCTACTAAGCGGGTAAAGTTTACGCATCATGAGGAGAAAATGGCTGGACTTGGAAAAAAATATTGCCCAATAGCTAACGGAAACATGCCATAAGTAATTTGCATACAGCTTTATCTTTCAAAATTCAAATAATTATTCTGCGAGAAGGCCTCCAGGGACAATTACACCATCATTAAGTGACATTAATACACTCTGAATACATTTACTAGCGGACAAATGTCCCGCAACACGTGTCAACAGTCGCGCAGTAACGTCAGAAGAAATCGTGCGACTTCGTTTAACCAGTCCAGACTAAACGACTTTTGTGATCAGAAAATCCTATAGTTCCTATTTCTAGCCCCTCATAGTATATACCTGTAAGATTCTGATAGTCTGGTCGAGCACGGACTTGGTATCAGTGAGGTAGTCGGCGTTCGGCAGCGTGAGGCGCGACATGTGCGCCTGCAGCAGTAGGAACGCCTTCACGTTGGACGAGTCCAGCGACAGCGCGTCCACCGGCAGCCGGCATTGCTGGGACAGCTCGCTGGAAACACACCCTTATTGAAACGGAGTTAAGGATGATGTTTGCATGAGCAATCTAGCTTTTGAAACTTATTAATATCATGTTGACACGTTCAGTGCCAAAGATTTCGTAACGCTCGTAGAGGACAAAAAGGAGAACTCCGCGGTCCCTGGGCGGAAACTACCTCACGGGCGAGATCAAAGCGCCAGCAAGCAGAGCACTGGCACTGAAAGTCTTAAAATATGCATGGAAATCAAGGTCATCCCTATTAGGTGGGACTAATAATAATGAATAAGAACCTATTTGCCATGACATGAGAACCATTGTATACATAGAACATAAGTACCGTATTGTTATCATTTTTGACGTCTAAAATTTCAAATTTTATTAATTACGAATCTGAATCTAACTACTATTGCTAGCATCCCTTATAATCTCATAGTGTGAGTTGGCATTATATCTAAGTTAACCGGTATTTTTGATGCAACAGTCAGTGTCAGTCAGTCAGTGTGTTGGTCAACTGCCTGCACCTATAAGCTTTTCTGTTTAGCCCTGCGGTTGACTGGTACAGAATGTTTTATGGCATAAAGTCCGCCATTTGTACTTTTTGTGTGCAATAAAGTTTAAATAAATAAGTATGTTAATGAGAACCTACTCTAAATGTCCTTTTATCTAGTACACACAGATTATGTTTTAGTGACTGACCCATTAAGAATATCTTCATTATGTCTGACAGGCAGTGTGGCGTACTCCTCAGAGTCACTTAGCACGCGTAGCAATGAGTCCAAATCCAATTCTCCGTGCAGAGAGCGGCTAAAATGAGCCATGGTCTTGTGGGACAAGTAGTAATATGAGGCGATGCGGCCCATCCACGTCGTATGTAGTGTTCGTTGATCCTGGGAAATAAATGTATATATATGAGCGTGACAGTGGGTGTATATTCGAAAATTAATTAATTATTTGGCCAGATTTTCTTTCGTTTTTGTTGGTCTCTTTAGAATCGTTTTTGCGGGGTTTACTGTACGTGTCATATTATTTGGGGAAGAGGAACTTATGACAAAGATAACAGGTAATCTACGGAACTCCTCAATGATAAGTTCACACCACCATCCCCTCGATGGTGGTGTGAACTCTCTTAAACTTTTCATTAGAAGTAACGAATTTCTACAGAAACGTCACGTCTCTATTCGTATTTACCTCTTCGATCTCCACACAGTTCGCGCTGCTCAGAGCGTCCAGGGAGGTCTGCACCAGATTGGACAGGTAGTAGTTGATGTCCTGGGGCTCCAAACTCTCCAAGTTGTAATAAGAGGGGTTCTTGAGCAGGCGGCGGAAGAAGTACGTCCATGTCAGGTAATCGAGGATGTCCTGTTTTGATTGCACCGTGCCTGTATTAAGAGTATAAACAATATTAGTTAACAGGTATAATCCCGTTGATTCAACTGCCTTGACTAACAATAAAAATAGCTCGCATAGTCAGAAGGTTCCTTCCACAGCTCACCGCGCAAGAAACTTACGCCATACGAATACAAGTATAGTTGAAATAAATTATACTGAGCTCATGAATGCTTTTGTTTGCGGTCCAAACAAAAGCTATTCATGACGCGCGCGTACCAAATTTGCAAAAAAAAATATGTGGTGCCATTATATTTTTTTGGAAATTTGGTACGCGCGCGTCGTGAATAGCCTTTGTACGAACCACAAACAAAGGCATTCATGAGCTCAGTATAATGGCCATTCATGAGCTTAGTTGAGAAAATTTCAACTATAACAATAGCATTGGAATTGATTGAATCAGGCGTTACTTTGCGGAATTCCATGATAAGTTACTAGAATAATATTCTTTTCAACACAATTGCTCGTAACGTACCTCTTATTGTGTCGCTTTTAGGCTCATAATCCTGGATATTAAACACGCGTGTTTAATAACATTACGATACTTGTGTGTTATGGTTATTTCCCGATTAAGTCACGTTGCCACCTTGCAGCAAGATATATGCATGCACACGGTGCATTCTTAAACTAACCGGGTTGTACAGAATGTACAGCTTTTTTTTTAATTCTCGGCAAATGGATTCTTACTCGACTAAACAAATTAAATCCTTTTTGTTAGGTAATTGACTATTTCTTTTTGGATATGATATAGAAACGGTTAATTTAGTAAAACTATTCACTTTTGATAACATTTTACATGAATTAATAAAGATAACATTTTAAAACGAAATTATTTATTTTATTTTGTATTGGCTGTTTAGAGATTTCATCTAATGCGCGCGCACTGCGCAAACTTCACAAAAAAAATTGATGCGCGCCATTATAAGTTATTTCACAGATATTTGTAAACATTGTTAATGCGTGTTTGGTTATTAACAAAAATTTTGCTTCGTGGTGACTAGAAAAGTGATAAAAAGAATGGATGCCACTAGAAATTCTTGACGATGTATTCAACATGTGAGTAAAAACCTGTTGACATCAATAAGTAAGGAAAATAACTTAGCAGGCCTATCAAATTTCCATCTTATGAAATGCGTGAGCTTTGATAATTACATCCACGGCTCTCTTATCACGCTCACCTGCGGCTCGCGTGATAATTCCGCCTCTGATGTAATTATCAACATACCTCACTTGTTGATACAAGTACAATGTACTATTTGCTATTCCGCTAAATAAAAAATACTAAATTAGCGGTGTCCTAGGTGGGCGAAATGCTCGCGAACGCGAAGCGCTTTGGCGCGGCGAGAAGGAAACAAACAGTCGGCAGCTAATGAAGTGGTCTAAATACGGCAATTCGCGCGGTTTTTGGTAAGCTAGCTTAAAATGTAATGGCATCTTACCTATGCGTGAAGAAGATTAAAAGTGACGATCCCAATATTATTAACATCTTTCCTTGGCGAAAATATTTCACCTATGCCGGCGAGTTTTACAATAATGAATTGTAATATAAGTGTTCCACTTTACCAGCAACGATCTCGGCGTTGAGATGGTCGGCGAGCACCTCGAGCAGGCTGGACTCGACGGGGAACGGCTCGTACAGGAACTTCTTGTAGAAGTTCTTCTTCTGGTCGTGCACCAGCACCACTGCGACGCCTTCGTTGTCGTACTGTCGTGCATACAAACATAACGTATTCAGAGCTTCAAAAAATCTGTACATAAATTGTAACTTGAAAGAGTTAAAGTAGCAGAAAAGAGTGACAGAGGAAACTCCCTTTAGTTCACTTTTTTTGGGACTACCCTTGACATAACAGTATCCTGTAGTGATGCACTTAGGGCAGAGGTTCTAGTATAAGTTTTACCGAAACAAAACGTTACGACCGCGTTTGCGTTTAGCTGTCAAATCGCATATAAATTGAGGGTAAAACGCAAACGCGATCGTAAAGTTTTGTTTCGGTAAAACTTAAACTAGAGACTCAGGTTTTGCACCGACTTACGATTACGGACAGAGCAACGTTTAATATGGCTAAATATATTAATAGATTTTCCATACATTTAGATTTTAACGAACACCGCTTACGATTTCAGACGGTTTGGTGCTACCCACCTTTCGCTTTAGTATCCTACGAAACAATCTGCTTAGCGAAAAAAGGACATGATACCACGATCCGTTATCCCAAACCGTCTACAATCGTATGCATATTCATGTAAATCTGACTGTATGGAATTTTGACGAGTTTCTATAAAATGACAGCTAACGTCGTCATATTTAACGTTGGACTGACTGTAATCGTAAGTTGGTCCAACCCTGTCGTATGTAGTAATAACGTAGCGACTGGTGACGAGATGAATAAGCGTGTAGACACTAAATAAAATAATCAATAATGTCTTATTTTCTCGAAAAAGGATTAAAAATGTAGTAAAATGGAGAAAAAAGCAACGCAAGAGGATACATAATCACAAAGTTATAAGTGTCCAATTTCCGCAAAACGCAACTTCCTATGAAACGATTGTCATTTACTATGACACTGGCAGATTGTGACGTCACCAACTTCGAGCGTTTTCTCTCTCTAACAAGCAATATTAAAACGGTTGAAGCTTCGTAATTCATTGATATATCTGAATGGGATTTTCGTCACTAGGCATATTTTTTTGCCTTCATTCTTTTGGAGTTTTTTCGAGTGTACGCCCGTATATACGCTGAAATAGTCAGAAGGCTAGGTTGGGCATCAGGTGGGTTGGGTTGGGTTGGGTAGTGGTAGTGGTGGTGATAGTGACTTGCGGGCGTCCGGCGCGGCCCATCATCTGCAGCACGTCCGTGATGGGCATGTCCACGTAGCGCTTCTGCTTGCCGTCGAAGTACTCCGTGCCCTTCACCACCACCAGGTGAGCGGGGAAGTTCACGCCCCACGCCAGCGTAGCCGTGCAGATTAGAACCTACCAAATAAAACATCTAGGAATAACAAACCCTTTACAAAAATATATTTAAATGAAAAGCCGGTAAGAAAAAAGTGGTAAGAAAATGGAGCATTTAATACAGTCTTAAAAGAAGAATCGTACTAGCTCTGGCTTGCTAACGGATATTTTTGAAGTGACGTCACTAAAAAGTATCATCGCAGCCATAATCTAATAACACCACTATTTGCTTTGTGGGAGTTTTGGTGTTGTGTTCTTGGTGTTGAGTAAAGTCGCCAGAGATCCCGAGGCTGTGCTGTGTTGAGAGTGTGGGACCTGCATTTGTCTCTAGCTCTAGCTGTCAACTGTCTAGCTGTCGAAAGAATAAAGGGTCGGCAGCACACTTGTGATTATTCTGGTGTCGCAAGGCATAGGCGACGGTGTCCGCTTACCATCAGGCAGTCCGTACGCTTGTTTGCCACCGTCGTAGTATATACAAACAGTAATCACAGTTACCTGAATCTTCTGATTAATAAACAACTCTTCAACGGTGTTCCTGTCCCTCTCGTGCAAACCCGCATGATGAATGCCAATGCCAAACGCCAGGGTCAACTTGAGGTTGGACTCCCGGATGTTCGACAGGATTTGCTCCATTTCGGACTCTTGCATGTGCAGCCATTGCTTCGGGTTTTCCTCAGCTGCGAGATACGCGATCAGGTCTAGTGCTGTTAATCTGGAAAACAAAATATAATTTGGTTCAGTCGTGTCCGACTACGTGGATACGTCATATTCTCAGATTTTTGGGAACACACTAAAATATAAATAAGTATTCCCTTCGTACGCCCAGCTATCAACATTGACAGAAACGAACTAATAAATGTATTTTTTTTTGCGGCGACCCAAGACGTTTCAGGATATCTGTGCTCAATCTCTCCTGGGCTAGCCTGTTGCACGCACACATATCGTTCGACGCCTCAAAAACCCCACGCTTCACTGTCGCCTGACATTGATCAAACGCCGCGCGCATATCGAAACGCCTGTCACAACACAACCCTATTTGCACAACAAATAGTTTGCTAAGATTAGCATGTGCGTCTACCTAGTCTGCCTGCGGCTGGAGACAAAGACGAGCGCGGGCGCGGCCGGCGAGTGCGCGCGGATGGCCTGGAACGTGGGCTTGTTCATGGTCATCATTCGCGGACAGTAGTGCCGCCCCGGGTGTCCTGATATGTGTACCTGTGTAACACACGAAACATTTTATGAAAAAAGTAGTCTGCTTTAAGAGGAAACAAAACGGCCGTTTTTCCATAGAAATGTAGTCTCCTGTTTTCTCCCTGGATAATGGCAGTAGAGCAATATGGCTACTATTGACATGTTCCTATATTTTCCTTTTTTTCATAAAATTCTTAAAAGAGATAATATTATATTAACCTTCAAAACACTGAAAAAAATGCCAGATTTTCCGCTGTGTTTAAACATCCAGAAAACAATTTAAACTAGATTATTTAAAAAAAAAAGAAAACATAAGAGCACGGCCAAAGCCTTTCTTTGATTAAAAAAAATTGTTAAATAGGTCAAGTTTTAGAGAAGAAATCAGGGGACTACAAAACGTTGATTATATGTAATTTTTATAGGTATTTTCGGTCCAAGCTGCAGTTGTCTCTATCGCGCTCTGCGGCGGGAGGCTTGAGGTTGGCGCGACAGCAATACATTTTACAAAACCTATTTCTCAATTATCTTGATCTTAGTGTTTCCTCTTAACAGGCGCGTATGGAACGCTTCCATGCTAATCATTATCGCTTACGCATTATAGTCGCATGACTCGCGGCACTGATGCGGCGTGTTCGCGGCAGTGCCAACAGCCTCCTGGGCGCAGTTTCGGAAACGTATGACACTCCAATATTGTCATCGGACGAAGTCTCATCAAGTAACTGACAATATTAGCATAGCCTCTACTAGTTACAATCAACTCTATTTTGAAAAGCTTTTGTACTTTACCTCCAAAGGAACCGGTCGCACAGAAGGCCTAAAGTTGTATAGCCCCAATTCACCAATGTTTAACCAATTTGCTAGATCCTTAGCATTGGCGAGAGCAGTGGACAGACCTATGATGCGCAGCCTTCTCGACGTGTGAGACTCGATAAAGTTTGTTCTGAAACATATTATCATGAAATAAAATAAATAATATTATAATATTTAATTATATTTTTTATCATGAAATAAATAATCTAATCTAATCTATTTAGTACAATAAAGTACAGAGCCTGAAGAGAGATGCAAGGTAAACGGCTGAAGCTGACCCACCCTGATATCCGGGTACAAAGAAAATGAACCTTGGTATTCTAGTCATTAAGTTAAATCTACCTTGAAACTATGACCTCCAGCACGGGTCCTCTGTCCTCGCCCAGCAGATGGATTTCGTCAATGACTATAAGCGCGACGTCTCGGACGTAGTTCCTGGTCTGCCACGAGCGACTTATCCCGTCCCACTTCTCGGGCGTCGTTACTATCACGTGCGAGTTCCGGATAGCTCTGATGTCGGGTGACACGTCACCTAGAAATAATGTCTCGGCTAACTATACACTGAAGGTTAACCAAAGAAGATGTAAATCAAATATATTTTTAGAAAATTATGTTATTGCAAATAAGAAAAATAATTGTTTACTGATGATGTGTTAATATTTTTTTGTGAACACCTCTTTAAATATTATACTAACCTGTCAACTCGACGACTTTCTTGCCTAGTTTCTCTTCCAAACGTATTTTCCAATCTTTAATACGCTCTTTTACAAGAGCTTTTAGTGGTGCAATGTAGACTACCTGTAATTAAAATTCGGTGTCATATTTAAGTGACCAATAGGTATTAGAAATTGCACCTCACTTGGTAATTATTAGCTATATCAGAGGTTTATCCAAACAGTTTTAACAGCCTCATTATCTTCGATAAAAACACATCGTTAGGTAATGAAATATGATGGGTTTGACAAAAGGGATGTTTTATTTTCTTGTGCGAACGTGAAAACCATGACAGCAAAGTCAAATCCTACTTAGCATTTCGAGCATCGTTTTAATAGTAAACACACGAAATGTGGCTATATCAGCGATGGTTTAGATTTATTTATTTCACAATATACAATTATAATATATTTAAATTAAAGCTAGCTATATTATGATCGTCAAATCCAAACTAATATTATAGTTATAAATGCGAAAGTGTGTCTGTCTGTCTGTCTGTTACCTCTTCACGCTTAAACCGCTGAACCGATTTGGATGAAATTTGGTATAGAGATAGTTTGAGTCCTGGGGAAGGACATAGGATAGTTTTTTTATCCCAGAAATCATACCCCAAGGGGATGAAGTGGCGGTGAAAGTTAGTATGGAGCTACGATATAAACGAGATCCACGCGGACGGAGTCGCGGGCAGAAGCTAGTAGAATATAAATTGTAATAGAATGTACAGACGTGGAATATAGGCGTTTGGTTGGCGTCGAAGGCTAAGCTTCTTCGCAGTTGAACCGTACCTTACACCCCGGGTACTGGTTGAACACCCGGAACATGGCCACCTCAGCGACGATAGTCTTGCCGGAGCCTGTGGGCGCGCCGAGCAGCACATTGTTGTCCGTGTGGTACAGGCAGTGGAATATATTCGTTTGGATGGCGTCGAAGCTTAAGCTTCTTCGCAGTTGAACCGTACCTTACACCCCGGGTACTGGTTGAACACCCGGAACATGGCCACCTCAGCGACGATAGTCTTGCCGGAGCCTGTGGGCGCGCCGAGCAGCACATTGTTGTCCGTGTGGTACAGGCAGTGGAATATCTGCGTCTGGATGGGATTGAAGTGGCTGAAGTTGTACAGCATCTCGTACGACGGATTGTTGAGAGCCGTCACTGGGAGCGGTTGGAGCTCGAGTAAGTCTGTGAATTCAATGACGTCACAATAAACGTTTCAAAAGCTGTCTTAATTACTTTCAGTGCCAGAGTCCCACATAAATAAATGCTTGTGGTATGCAATATATATATCCTACTAATATTATAAATGCGAAAGTTTAGATGTTTGGATGTGTTGTCCACGCAGATGAAGTCGCGGGAGGAAGCTAGTATATATATATATATATATATTAGGGGACAATCTTACACAAATCGACTTAGTCCCAAACTAAGCAAAGCTTGTACTATGGGTACTAGACGACGATAAACATACTTATATAGATAAATAAATACTTAAATACATAGAAAACATCCATGACTCAGTAACAAATATTCGTGCTCATCACACAAATAAATGCCCTTACCAGGATGAGAACCCGGGACCTCTTGCTTGGTAGGCAGGGTCACTACCAACTAGGCTAAAGCGGTCGTCAACAAATAGGTATTTGTGATTTAGTACGATTTCGCTAGGTATATCTATTATAAAGTTAAGATAAATACAGATTGTAACATCGCCTTTATTTGTGATTGCAGGCTAATATTACAATCAGAATTTACAAAGATTGGACGATGTACAATTAAGGTTTACGTCACGTCAGTTTATTAATTCACGGTAATGACTTGCATACAACGTTTACATGGAACCAATTAGGTACATTTTCCGTTTAGTCACAGTAAATCTGTAGATATATTACCCGTGTGTGGTGGATGTGTTTCGGGCAAAATTAAATGCTGGAATGTCAGTGGCAACACACTTTCAGAACCCAGCCACCTGTAAATACCAAAAATACATAAGAAGCATTTTATTACCAACGCAATTAATTATCTACCACATTATTGTGTAAAAAAACAAATCTCGATTCTCCATACAAACGTAGTCACGCTGTCATTTTAAAACTACGTGTTGGATTGTAACGAAACTTTGTATGTACAATGATATGAGGTATATCTATGTATGTAATTAGTTTATGTAGCTTCAGATACTATAGTAAAAAAAATACAGTGAATTTAAGTTTTTCATAAGAAACGTGTTTTTGCTGTATTTCGTTTGTTTTATAAACTGGAACCATATAAACTAATTACAGGAAATACATGTACCTCATGTCATTGTACATGCAAAGTTTCGTTACAATCCAACACGTAGTTTTAAAATGAGAGCGTTACTACGTTTGTATGGGAAGGTGAAATTCGGCCGAGCTTACTGCGGACTCTTAACAGCCACGAGTATGCTTACCTTTCTGATGTTGCTCTAATATAGTATTGCGGCGGCAACGGCTCCGTAATGGGTATTGTTATTATGAGCTCTTGTGGTTCATTCGTTATTACCTAAAATGCAATCAGTATATTCAGTTACTAGGTAATCATTGAAAATAATCCATATTAATATTATAAATGCGAAAGTGTGTCTGTCTATCTGTCTGTTACCTCTTCACGCTTAAACCGCCGAGCGGATTGAGATGAAATTTGGTATGGAAATAGTTTGAATCCCGGGAAAGGACTTAGGATGGTCTTTATCCCGGAAATCATCCCCTAAGGGGGTGAAGTAGGAGGTGAAAGTTTGTATGGATGCTATGATATGGAAGAGTTCCACGCGGGCGGAGTACGCGCGAAGCTAGTATTTGATAAGACAATAAGTAAACATGAGGTTCACATAATATTTTAGCTAAGCCTTACTCATAAGACTATTATTCCAGGCAAAATACGGTTTTGAAAAACATTAATTTATAATAGCGTTTTTTTTGTTGATTACATTTGAAAATGTTATTCTAAGATGATTTATTCAAGAATCCGACAAACTTTCCACCCGGAAGTAATTATGTAGATTTCAATGAAGCATGCATTGTCTTTTTTTATACGATTTATCTTGAATATTATAGAGCAAATGTAAATGAAACAAAATAAAGACAAAAATATTTATTAATATTTTTTCTGACTTTTCAGAAGTTAGTTAACTTATAATTTTTTTGATGTCTGAAATTTTGTCGGATTTTGTCGCTGGGTAACTATTTAATTGATAATATATACGTTACACATAAAAAATAAGCTATTATAAATTATTTCCAAAATTGTCATTTTTTCCATACGAGTTGTCAGTTCATTTACTGGACTATATATCTCATACTCGTATTCAATGTACGATTAGATATTTATAAACATGGGTATACAACTTTATTCCAAAGTCATAAGTTCCAAGATGTATAAGTACGTATTTTAGTAGCGAATGAAAAAGTTTTAGAGAGTTAGGGCACAGCGGAATGTAATCTTGTTCATATTTGGGCTAGTACAGTCAGCATCATATAGTTAGTAGCAGCAATAGTTGCCAAATATATCGCAACACGTCTTTATTACCTGACACGTAAGGGTGTGTTACGATATATTTGGGTATTTTGGCTGCTACTAACTATATGCCGCTGACTGTACCTCCACCTTACAGAAGACCGCAGCCATAATAACGCCACTATTTGCTCAGTAGGTATGTGGTGCTGAGTTCCTGGTGGTGGCCAAGGTCGCCAGAGCTCCCGAGGAAGTGTTGTGTTGAGAGTAAGGGTCACAGCTCACTAGAACCACCCGACACACGCACCGCACCGCCTCGCCATACTACGTGCCGGGTGGGTCTAGTGAGCTGTGACCCTAAGGGACCCGCGTTCGTCTCTAGCTACCAACACAACGAATCCTCAAATCAATAAAGGGTCGACATCGCGCTTGTGATTCTTCTGGAATCGTAAGTGTCCATAGGCAACGGTGTCTACTGACTGCTTACCATCAGGCAGACTGTATGCCTCATTTAGCAATGAGGCATACAGTCTGCCTGATGGTAAGCATGCATGGCGGTAGCCCGTTGTAGTATAAAAAAACCGGCCAAATACGAGTCGGGCACGCGCACCGAGGGTTCCGTACAAACCTGTAGGTATATAAGTAACTTTAAAATTATTAAAATTATTTTTATTATATGATGTAACTTAAAATTTACAGCTTTCGCAATTTTTCCTTTATCTGTGCTATAAGACGTTGCTTCGTACCAAATTTCAAGTTCACGGGAAGTACCTGTAGGTTTGGATTCCCTTGCGAGTTTCGAAAATATGTGGAAATTTGCGGCATAAACGGCTGTATCTGTTGATTGCGTTGGCTTAGAAGTTTGATTTTTTCACAGCTCCAAGGGACAGTAGACTTGAGTATATGGTATACATTTTAGGTTGATACCTCCACGCGTTCCTGAGAAAAAGGGTCTTGACAGACGGACGGACGGACAACAAAGTGATCCTATAAGGATTCCGTTTTTTCCTTTTGAGGTACGGAACCCTAAAAATGTCAAATAAACATGTAATATAAAGGTTAGTCACTTGTTTCTTGGTGATGAGGAAGAACTCATTGTAGTACATGATGTCATTGTCTGGGTCCTCCACCCATATCCAAAACGCTTCGGGCGCTTTACCGTGGTATTTATCGCTCCACCTAAACAAAAATACATAATAATTTGTGATCAATTATCAATTTTCTGCTTGAATATGAGTTCTAAGGATCAGCCAGAAGAGTCCTTATTAGAAGTAAAACCAGCCGAAAGCGAACTAGGTTTCCATGAAATTGGGTGGTATAGCCTTGAATTCGGCGGGATGGTGAGACTGCCTTTGTGGTCTCCAAAATTGGCATTTTTGGTCCCTATTAAGTGGGATGGCGAGAATGCTTTTGCCGTACCTGAAAGATGTTTCGTGGGTGGGATGGAATGCCCTTTTTTCTGCTGTTTTCCTATTTCTTTTGTTCATGTTTCGACTGTTAGGGCCGCCGTATTCATAAACGTTCTATCGTATTCAAATACGTTTACGTTTATCTGTTACTTTGCCATTTATGTTCGTCAGAATGGGTGTGAAATGATGGGTATAAAAAGAAATAATATAATTTCATTCGCTATAACAACATTTGATATATTTTTAAGTTGGTTATAATTTCAAAATATATATGTTTATTTTGTATATGGTATACCACTTATTTTGTATAATCATTATATGGTATAATGCTCATGTTGTATACAAGTTATATATCACAACTATCAAGTAGAATAATATTTTATTATCAAAAGAAAATGTAGCAAACATAACGGTTTGCAAAATGTACTATGTAAGTATACATATATTAGGTAGTAAAAAAGGGTTCTGGGTTCTGGCGCTTCGCCGGTCGCTGCCGCGGCACGCTCTCTGCGCTCGCTCGGCTCGCGCGCTGCTGAGTCGCAGTTCAACCTAACACTCCTCCTCGCATCGATCGTCGACGTACCTAGACCGAGCTGCCTTAGAGTCTACCAAAAAATATTATGCTAACTGTGCATTAGAAGAAATTAGCAGTATATCATTTGTTCATTATAGGAAATATGCATTATATTTAAAGTATGTTATATTAAATGTTATTACATCAAAAGATCATTATATAAAATAATAATTATATCGTATGTAAATATATTAAGTATTGTTATATGACTCAAGAATTCTATGAAAAGAGTGTTATTGCGGCCAATATTATTTCAAAAAAAAAATATAGACATCGTTACGCACCCCGTCGGAATCGGACAAAGTACATTTTATTTAGCAGTGGCATTTAAAGTTTTATGATTAAGGGGGTTAGAGACCAGTGCTGGCTCAAGACCCGTCTGTCACGTGATGGAGGCTCACTTGAAGTTGGGTGTGATGGTGAGCCGTATCCGGAGAACGGTGCGCGTGATGGGGTGCAGGCTGGCCTCCATCTCTAGGAGGGGGAACTCATCGGCGCATTTCTTTAGGTGCCGAGCTGCTTTCGGGTTCCTTAGGAGGTCACCTATTGTAGAAGACAGGAAGACCAAGTTAGAACTGATCAAGATTGTTTATTACAAAATTAATTTATAATGTTGACACTTAATCTTAGAATTAGTATATAAGTATTTTAATTTGATCAAGTCGGTCCTTTGGTTGTAATAGAACACGTGTTTTTAGAAGCAACGAGTATCGCCCATTGGAGATGATTTTCTTATCAAAGGTTCAATAAAATAACGCTCATACAGACCATTGAAAAATTCATAATTTTACACCCGATAATACACACGCAAGCATACACAATAAATCACTTGTAATCTAAGTTTATATCAGTGGTTTAGAAAAATGGTTTTAATAACGTAAAAAATTTCATATTTTCCACTAAAACGGACATAAAAATCATCAGCATCTTATTTCCACCACCCTTGTTACGTTCATGGCTGAAAAGAGTTTTCATATTATTCCTTCCAATTTGGAGGGATCCATGACCTAATCAGAGGTCAGGCGCATCGGGTATTCTTAATGCTTCAGATTTTCCGAAATGTCTTTGGGAAAGTGTTTCTAAATTATAAATTATTCTTACCAACTTCTTTCCAATCCATGTCTCTGATTTGGTCTGGTTTTAGCATCGGGTACTCTATGTGTTTAAGGATTTCGTTGGGGAAACAGTTGAACTGGCGCATGTCACTGTAGAAGTCCCACTGTTGCAGTTCAAGCATCTTCGCCATCTTGAGGTATAGCGCCGCCATGTACGCGTTGTTTTTACGCAGCGTGATCTCGAACAGCGCGCGGATTATGCGCACCGCGTTCTGGAATTCAGGAGTTGTCGAATTTAGGCGAGAACTTGGTCAAAAGCACTCTTTATAAAGGAAGCCGTTGAATCCATACTAATATTATAAATGCAAATGTGTGTCTGTCTGTTACCTCTTCGCGCTTAATCCGCTGAACTGATTTAGATGAAATTTGGTATAGGGAGTCCCGGGGCCTTCCCCCTTCAATGGGATAGTTTTTATTTATATTATTAGGGAGGTGAAAGTTTGTATGGAGCTACGATATAAACCTGTTCCATACGGACGGAGTCGCGGGCATAAGCTAGTAATATTATAAACGCGAAAGTAACTCTGTCTGTCTTTTACCTTTTCGCGCTTAAACCGCTGAACCGATTTAGATGAAATTTGGTATAGAGATAGTTTGAGTCTCGGGGAAGAACATAGGATTGTTTTTATTCCCAGAATAACCTCCCAAGGGATTGGAAATGGGTGCAAAACTTTAATGTAGCTACGATACAAATGAGTTCCGCGCAGACGTAGTCGCGGACAAAAGTTAGTACTACTACTATATTTAGTGTAAGATTTGGCATAGCGTAGGGGGGGGGGGGGCTTGTACCTGGCTGATATAATTCAAATCGGACTGAAGCGACGAGCCGTTGACGCGACCCCTCGACAAGTAGGTCTGCAGCAGGATATTGATCTTCCAGTGAATGTCTTCAGGCGCGTCCTCTATGCGCAGCTCGCAATACTGGTCCTTGAGGTTCCACAGTTCTGTGAGCTCTTCTTTACGCACCTACGAACATATATGTTTCGATGACTTACGATAGAAGGCGAGGAACAAACGCTTTAATATACTCTTTATATACGCTTTATAATATACGCTTTAATATATATCTGTGACTCTTGTTTCGTTACAGGCAGTTGTTTGTTGGCATAAATCGTTGCATTAAACTTTAAAACAACAACTACATTACATTTTTGTACGATTTATTTAAGGCTTGTACTCACTTTAAGCTGCTGAAAATCGGAGCATCTTGTAAGCATCTCTAAAACGTAACCCTGCGTCATAGATTTGCGAACCATAGAGTTGAACACTTCCATGGTTTCGCAGGTTATGTAGTAGTGACTGGCGGTTCGACCCAAATCTATAAACATTAGGCATAACTATTACAATAATAATAAAATGATAATATTTTTATTCGCATTAAAACCATATTTGGTTAGTTACAAATAATGATGATTAATTTTGTAGAAGTCACGGCAATAGAGAGATCTCTCAGGGACCGAAGTCCCAATGAGAGTTGTTTGGATTTTATATATATGCAAAGTGATCTGTGAAACTTCTATAGCGCGACCGAGTGACGCCACATCAGCCCCCCTTCGAATACCTCCGATTCTACCATTTTATGAAATTACTTAACTCAAAGGAAAGACAAATGGAATCAATTAAATACACCTTTATCACTCCCCATCCATCCCATTCGTGCCATTCCACGCCGATGCCATGATGGAAGTTACAAAACACCAACAACATGGCACTTTCAGTAACGGTTTTGTTGCATCTTCGCTTTGAAATCGAGAAGGCGTTGGCAAGTGACAGAGAGGCGAGAAAATGAGACAATAGAAAGTTTGGTACAAATTACACTGAGTGCTGTATGGCATCATACCTGTAATGTTCAGATCACCAGTGCGTTCGTTGTACCGTATCATGTGTGTTCTGTCGAGCGTCATGGCTGCGGCTGTGATAAGCTGCCTGCGTTTCGTCTCCAACATTGGTTCTTCTTGCACATCGCCGTAGGTTAGACCGTATACCTGTTCAAGAGTAAAATACGGTTATGCACTATCGCCATCATACCAATAGAAGCGAACGAGAGAGGAGTCTCTATTGCCAAGGTGTTATATTGCATGTTCAGTTATTTTGGAGTAGGTACCCTATTTGATAGCAATGGAATTAAGAGACAGAAAAGGCATAGCTTTTGTCGATTGCAGTATGTATTTCTGATTATTTATTCAATATTAAACGAAATAAATTAATCTATAGATCGGATTACTAACCTGCGGGTTGATCCTCATGCGTACAAATAAATACGTGTAACTTAACCATTCTACAGCTTCATCGATATTCGTGACAGTTCCCAACGCCACCTAGAAACAAAGTTTCAATAAAGTACATGTAAAGATTACAATTGAGTCGGAAGCAATAGTTGCCGAAACAATAGCACCCTTTTTGTTTGTTTGTCGTTTTGGCCGCTTTTGAACTAAAGGTAAACTCACCTCAGCATTCAAATTGTCAGATAACAAATTGATAAAATTGCTCTCAATGGGAAACTGGTTGGTCATCGATTTCAGGTAGTGCGTGAGTTTGTCGTGTGTGGTTATTATGATACCCGTTCCCGACTTGTCGAACTGCGGTCGACCCGCGCGCCCGAAGATTTGTAACACGTCCAATATGCTCAGGTCTACGAACGTTCCGTGTCTTTGGTCGTAGATTTCTGTACCCTGTACAAGAAAATGTTTTCTTCGAAGTATTATAGGTCAGTTTAGTTACTAACAAGTAACATAGGCTGTGTACCGACTTAACTACTAGGCTTCAGCATTGATTAGCAGTAAATTATAATTCAGGTATAAAATCAGTTGGTTATGGTCGTAACGTAAAATAGATTTCCATCGAGTTGCTATGGATTAAACAATAACGTATCATTATCATGAATACCGATCGTTTTCACGCTTAAATGCGGCGATAAGTTAAACCAAGGTCTAAGATGTAAGTATTTTGCAATGCATTACCGCACTTTAACGCGAATAAAATCGCGCGTAAAAAGCTTTCCCATGACATTTTTTCGACTTACCTTTATAATAACTGCGTGAGCGGGTAAGTTCACGCCCCAAGCTAAAGTAGAGGTGCACACGAGGACCTTTATGTAGCCTTCGGAGAAGTATTTCTCCACCATGTTCCTATAAATATATTGCAATGATCTGAATCTAAATACTTCATAATTTAACGATAAATTCAAAATGAAACGTGGTATACGCAAAGTAACTGAAATAATTCGTACGGCTATCTTGTCCCGTTATCTCCCCAAGAAAGGGATGAGTAGGTAGGATGGGTTCGTTTGAAACACACTGGTACGGACGGACGGTAGAAACAACACCAGTGTTTCGCAAACCGTTGGCGGGACAGCGAGGGGTCCAAGGGGGGAACGAAGTGGACGGTCTGTTTGAATTGAATTGAATACGAACGACATCGTGGCATTGCTTCCCGCGCGCGTCGTTTGTTTGTAAGAGACCCTATTTAAGTATTTTCACTTGGAGAGCTTCCAATTGGTTTGATTTCTATTTAAGTGAGAATATTCTGAGGACGTTGTCTGGAAGAGATCGCTTTAAAGCGATAAGACCGCCTGTTGTTACCAATATTTATTAAGCAATTTTTTAAAACATGTTTCTCTCTTGTCGCGGTGCAATAAAGAGTATTTATTATTATTATTATGTTTTTCCCATATTTCGGGACCATGGGGTCCCGGACTTTTGGGAGGCATGCGTGGGGCCGAATCCAACAGCGCAGAGGCCATTTAACAAAGTGTGCGAAGCGAGATGTTTGAAGTGAAGATTGTGGATTTTTCATTATTCTCATTAAGTATTACTACAATGGGTTTTTTCCGAAAGTGGGACGTGCGGACTGTTGAAACATTTTGTTAGGAGACGGTTGAAACAGAGTGATTGGTTTGTTTGATTGAAGCTAATAGCTTGACATTGACTAATGAAAGTCAAAAATATTTTTTTTTTACTTTTATTTCCATGTTTTTAATTATTTGGTTACGTTTAACGGTTATTCTCAAATTTTGTGTCTGCGGTTGCGTCTAATTACCACGACCATTTACGAACATTTTATATGGAGTCGTGGTAATTAGACGCAGACACAAAATTTGAAAATAGCCCTTAAAATGCAAACATTATATTTTGTTTCGGTTTTTTTGACGACCGGTTAGCCTAGTGGGTAGTGACGCTGCCTGCGAAGCTGAAGGTCCTTGGTTCGAATCCCGGTAAGGGCAAATATTTGTTTGATGAGCATGAATATTTGTTTCTGAGTCATGGATGTTTTTTATGTATTTAAGTATTTATATCTATTATATATATCGTCGTCTAGTACCCATAACACAAGCTTTACTGAGCTTACTATGGGACTAGGTAGATTTGTGTAAGATTGCCCCCTTATATTTATTTATTATTTATTTATTTATTGTTAATTTACTTAAATAAGGTATGTACATGTAAAGTACCTAATGCAAAAATAGCTGAGTAAAGAAGTTTCTACATTATACGTAGATGTCATAAAAATAATAAATAAAACATATAAAAGTATTATATTTACTTCGCTTATACCACTTGTTTACTATTTATCCGCACTGCCGCGCTGAGCCAAAGGGGTCTATGTTAGAGCTCTGTCTATAGCGTCATACGTCCTTCTGCTCATCACGGGCGTGTAGTGTTGAGTTAACTATTCAAATGGTTATTTTTTGCCAACCTTTTTGATAATAATTCTTGTCTGTGATTAACTTTACCTGCATATTTTGTGATGGCCTTACCAATTTAGAATTAACATTGAATCCTTATTGTAAACAACAACGAGAGGAGGGGAATCCTGTTCCA
The DNA here is from genome assembly GCA_947049275.1 of Epinotia bilunana. NCBI lineage: Eukaryota > Metazoa > Arthropoda > Insecta > Lepidoptera > Tortricidae > Epinotia > Epinotia bilunana. The sequence goes on along the minus strand of OX346253.1, from coordinate 11,212,318 downwards.
CAAGTACGGGGAACAGAACACGCTTACTCACTGTTTTAAGTTACCCATTTTGCTACCATATATTTTATACCTATTATGTGAGCAGCTATTATCTATGTAAAGGCTAAATAAAGTTATTTTATTTTATTATTATTTTGTCACTGTTTCAACCGCTCCTGGGTCGGGGAACGTTAAAATTTTTTTTTTCTTTTTTCTATTTACTACTAAAACTAACAAACTTGCAAATTGCCGTTTAGTAGATAAAAACGACGCTCTTTTAATTGATACAAGACGAGACGCCTACACACATCCTAACTGATTGCCCCTGCCTAATGCGCAGCCGTAACTCCTTTCTGGGAAAACACATGTGCCCGGAGGAGATTAAATTTCTTGAGATCAACAGTATCCTGCAATTCTTCGAGTTCGCATGACTTGACCAAGAATTGTAGTAAGTGGCAATCACAATAGATCAGCGATGGTCGCAGTGATATAAGGGCTCTACAGTCCGGAAGCCACTACCAGAATAATAATAATAATTGATACATTTTCTTCATCTCTCACATTATAAAAAGCAAAACTAATGAATATATATGAAAAACTGTTTCAACCGTACCCATTCTACCCTAACATTACATCGCCTCTTATAAGTTTGGCCGGTCAGACTGTAGTTGTCATCAGAGAATAATTTTAGCCTAGATAGTGCCGGGAATTCGCGGCGGCAAACTGAAAATGCAATTGTTGAATGGTTACTAAGGTTTCGATCTAAAGAGAAAAATGACATACCTATCACTTCTCAACATGCCTGCGTGATGGCACGCGAACCCAGCGGCGAAAAGTTCGCTCAGCACTTTATTAGGGCTGCTACCAATTGCTTTTTTCGCCTTCAGGAACCCTCCCGAGTCCTCAGGCTCAAAGTACTTTAGGTGTCCCTTCTTCTGAGCGAGCTCTTTCAGGACGGTGGCGGTGGTGTGGGTGGCGTTGCGCGCGTGGACGAACACCATCACCTGGTGACCCTTCTGTACCATGTCGGCTGCTTTGTCGTAGCATACGTCGTTCATTATTTGTATCTGTTGAAAGTCAATTAACGATCTATTATAACTACTAGAACAGTAGTTTGCCGACCCATAGAAATCATTTCTTGGAATATATTTGCCATTTGCTTAATGAAACTGCATCTTCGCTAAATATTGAAATATTATTGTATTTTGCAAGTGACGTAATATATTTAAAGTTTACCTTTAAAATAATCTTTCTATTTTGTATAAATGGTTATCTTTAGGAAAAACGTTTGCTCAGCACGGCTATCACGCGACGGCGCGCGAGCTTCTCGCACTATCCGTCTCTCTCTTATTATAACACTTAGAACAAGAGATATAGTGCAAGAAAAATCGAGAGTATGTCTCATGATAGGCGTGCTGGTATTATTAAGTATTTTAGCGAAATATTCATCAAACTCGAAATATTCATAATTAGCTATGAATTTACACTATTGGGAAGGGAGCAGTGACACACGGCAGGGTTATGTCATTGGTATAATGCTAAATATGTCAGTCGTTAAATCATTGTGGCTAAACAATGCATGCTCAGTTACGAGCATAAATCTGTGTTGCTTGCGTCCTTATACTGAAAATAGCACCTAAGTCATTGTCATCAGGTAAATAGCCCAAGGTAATTAGCCAGTACAATTTATGAGAAATAAGATATTATTTCACTTGTAATATCGATGTATATGATTTTAGTTGGAAACCGTAATTGACGTAGTTATGACGTCTTGCAATATATCATATGTATGTATGTATGTAAGCACTTTATTGTACACAATAACAGGTTAAAGAATATACATGTCACACAATAGATCAAAGTACAAAGGCGAACTTATCCCTATAAGGGATCTCTTCCAGCTAACCTTTGAGTAGATAGACCGAGATAGGCAAACTTATACCGTGTACAAAAACACAGAGAAAATGAAAACAAAACCTAATAGGTATTAATTGTAGACAAATAAAATCATATGTTTTCTTATGTCCAATATTTACTGCTTTAGAAGTTCTGGGTAGTAAGTAAAAACAACTGCATAAAGCAGAGCATCGTAATTTTACTATTGCAAGTAGTCTTCAATTATTATTTATGGTCTGGTCTTATAACAAGGTTGAATATCTATTAGACTATAGATGTACCTACTTACTCTTTCTTGGGATAAAAATAAACTAGCAGGTACGCAATCAGGAGTAGGGTGCTTCCTAGCGAATTGAACGATAAATACCTGTCTTAGATGCGCTCCACCTCCACTGCCGGCTTCCTTTACGCCTATAAACTGCTGCTCCAGCGGAACAGGTCGGAACCGGGAATCGAAGAAGAACAGCCCAATGTTTGGGTTCACTCTCAAAAACCTGCATAGTAAGATAAATAAGCATTAGCCGTGCCATACATTACAGCAAACATTTGTGGATTTAGTAGTCAGCTGTAGAGAAACATGCCCCCTCTGCATACCAAATTTCTATGCATGGGGGGGGGGGGGGAGGGGGGGGGGCATGTTTCTCTGAAGCTGACTGTACATTCGATAAATGGAGCACGTGGAACCGTGTCAATATATACATTACTTTACAATATACTACTTACAATATATACGATAGGTTACTTTGGTGTTCTCTGGTATAGTTCCGTTTCCGTGGTGGTGTCAGGGTTCCATTTTACCAACAGTACATAAATGCAGGTTCGGCCCAATCGCGTAAATTAATAACCGAAATTCCTGGGGTAAGGTTTTCCTGAGGGACTATTACTGTTTCTATTAAATTTTCTGTTTTTATGTTTATACTGATCATCCTCCTAGCGCTATTCCCGGTTGTGCCCCTAAAGGAGCCCGGGGTCCGCTTTGACACCTAATCCCAAGATTTGGCATAGGCACTAAGTTTTACGAAAGCGACTGTCATCTGCCCTTCAAAACTAGACCTTATTGGGATTAGACCGGTTTCCTCACGATGTTTCCATTCACCGAAAAGCTATCGGTAAATTGTATTCCGTACATAAGGTCCGAAAAACTCATTGGTACGAGCCGGAATTCGAACCCACGACTGCCGCTTGACAGCCGCATGCCTGAACCGCTAGGCTACCGTAGCTCTCCATACTTCCATACTAATATTATAAATCCGAAAGTGTGTCTGTCAGTTACCTCTTCACGCTTAAACTGCAGAACTGATTTAGATGAAATTTGGTACAGAGAAAGTTTCAATTCCGGGGAAGGATATAGGAAAGTTTTTGTCCCGGAAATCATCCCCTAAGGGGCTGAAAAGGGGGGTGAGAGTTTGTATGGAGCTACGATATAAACGAGTCCCACGCGGACGGAGTCGCGGGCAGAAGCTCGTATTATATAAACACTACTATGTAGTAGGTACGGGGTTCGTCAAAAAATAGAGTTGGCAACGCGCATGCTTATTGTATGCCGCATACCTATATAAAGTAGACGGGCCGTATTTTTGACTAGTATCATGCCAGTCATAATCATGAACGAGAGGGTAACAAATGTGAAAATGCGTATTTGAAATTGGATGTTGAGGCATGCAGTCGAGTTCATATATATATATATATATATGCACGTTTCCAAAGGTTCAAAAACATCTGAACAACCTTATTATTATTATTGTGTGGTGTTGTGGGCCTTTATATGCCGCTTCGACCAGCAAGTGATCTATTGTGGCAGCCTTTGTTTAGATTTCACCGTTAAGACCCGTTGCCTCTAGGAAGTTCCAGATTCTTTGGGCGGTGATATTTTGTACCTCTTCTGGGTGCACGATGTGCCGCCCTAGGTAGATATTTCTTTTGTGCATGAGTGTTCCGCAGGAGCAGAGAATATGCATTGCTGTTTCCTCTGTCTCCTGGCAGAACCTGCAAGTTGCGTCCTGTGTCCTTATCAATAAAGTCGTGTTCACATATTTTTGATGACATTGTCCGTGTACATCTTTTCGAACTCGACTTCCTACCCTCGACCCCTAGGTTGAATATTAGTTAGAAAGCAGCCGTAGCCCAAGATTAACATAGTGCTTTTCTCAAAAATGGGGGAAATATGTCTGTGCTCTCCCGTCGTTTGTGGAGTATGTGTCCACCGATAAAAAGTTCAACGAATATTTTGTTTAAGTTGGAGTTTGATGAAATGAAGACTTTTTGGCCATTTCAATAAGCCGTCATTCGCTTTGTGCCTCCCCTTTTTATTATATGACCGTTTTATGTTTTTCAAAAAGTTAGGGACTCGAAATTAAACTTTCATTACATTTTGTCTAGAATCCTTAAACCATTTAAAAATACAGTTGCTTGATGTGGCAATAATAGTACATTACTACAGAGACCGGGAAGTAAGGGGTTGCCGGTCGAGTACATATAGACGGCCTAGCGCAGCGAGGTCGGATAGTTAAGAGGCTGGCAACCCCTTTTCTCAAGCATGCAATGAAATAAATTAAGAAAACTCCAAGAAATCAAACTTTAATTTACATGGCTGAACGCCGTGATCCGGTGCCACAAATTGTGGAATGTAGAAAAATACAGGCGTCGACGTCACACTTTACACTTTAACACTTTTGGACCTTATTCCCATGTGATGAGGCAAAAAATGTAAACATCTCTTAAACATCGACTGTACCTATGTGTGCGTAAAAGTAGGTATTATTCATCACACGTAACTAATCCGCTGAGTCTACCGTAATCGTGACTATCGTGCAAACCTACGTTTATTTACGACGCACGTTGTAGTGTTGAAAATCATACAATCCAAATTAAACATAAAAACTCCAGTTATTATTGATATGAATGATAGATTTCGTTCTATTGTGGTGGAAAACTTATTCAATATAAGAACAATGTCTAATGGAATATGACAACTACATCAGCTCTGCTTTACTTGCATCAACAAACGATTACAGACCGATCAACGTTAAATACGTATACAATTTCAATTCAATATTTATTTCAGGTCTTTGGACCCGTATGTGTTAGCTCTTCTTCTTCTTATTTAAGAGCTAAGCTCTTGTCGGTGTGGCTCGAAGTAGGCCCTCCTACTCCGATCCCACGCAACCTCTTTGACATCTCGATACGACCTACCATCAACTCTTACTCTAGGCCTTCCTCTTCCTCACTTCCCCTCTATTATGAAGTTGTCATGCCGTATGAGGTATGTGTTAGTTACAATAAATCAAATTTAATTAAGTGTTCGTGACAAAATAAATAACTAAATACTACTTTTCAATTAACTGAATCATTATTTAGCCCAGATATCTGAGCTAAACAATAATTCACTGGTGCATGCAATGACTGCCAGTGTCTAATAAATGGACAGTCAATACGGTCGGCGACGACTGTCGCCAGCGCGCGCGCGCTGTGCCACCGAGGCGGCCCTCTTGTGAATGGTGCTGTAAAAACTGTCCACTCGCGTCTCCACGAACATGACTAAGTTTCTGTTTTCAATGCCATACGATAAAAAAAAACTGGTCGCAAATGCCCATGAGTTTACGGAGACCGCCAAAAGACTCACGCACGCACTCAACAACGCCATGTCGTCCGCATAACTAACGTTATTAAAACATACTCCGTCAATATGACTACCAACATAACGTTGGTTGAGTGTCTCAATTAACTTGTTCACGTACAGGTTAAAGAGTGTAGGCGAGCTCCACCACACTCCAACGTGTACCCGTCCGAGATCGTGTCCCCCCACCTTACATGGTTGACCTGGTTTCCATACCAATACTTGAATATTTGGATAAGCTCAAAAGGTAGTTTAATCTTCTTGAGCTTTTCCCACTATATGTGATAGGAAACCGTAAACAGGCGTGTTTCGGTTGGTGTAATATTTGACGGCATGCTTCAGTTACACAGTCATGCGGACCGTCAATACGGATCGCTCCGCACGGACCAATATGTATGGCGAAGCTGTCCGCGCAGACGGTCGTCCGTACGGACCCGTGCGCATTACTCTAAAACGCTCCCTTAAGCTTAATACATATTGGTCCGTGTGAAGCGATCCGAACTGACGGTCCGCATGACACTAAAACCAGCCTAACCCCAAACTGATTGTCATCAAGCTTGGTGTGTTTGATTAAATGTCTGTTAAGCAAACCGTCAAATACCTTGGCAATAAGCGTTGCTAATGAGATAGGTGAGATTTTTAATAATAGGCACTACGACCGTTCCCAACAGATACTTTGGAAAATAAGAATGCACCACGCATAAATTTATCAGACCCGCCAGAAATCGAGGCAAGTGCGGACCTGCGTGTTACAAATGCTTGATGCTGAGCCCGTCATGCACAGGGGATTTGCCTCTGGACATTGTTTTTATGACTTTTACAACTTCCTCAGGAGTCAAACTGCAAACACTGCACTGGTCAGTAACTAGCTCAGCATAAAGCCGCCGGTTGTCATTCCATAGAAACTCCTAAAATGTTCCATAACTAAATTCCGATTTTAGCAAGCACCGCCACATACGATTACGGACGGTTGGGTGCAACCCACCCTAAGGAGGAAGTACTTATCTACTGATAACTATAGGTATGTACTTACCGGGCAACATCCACATAGTTAGGCAGCGTCGCCGACAGCCCGACGATGCGGATCATATTCTGACTAGACTCGACCTGCCGCAGCGTCCTAGCGACTATCGCTTCCACTATCGGCCCCCTGTCGCCGTGAAGGAGATGTACTTCGTCGATGATCAGCAGCTTCACTATGGACGCTAGCTCCGTGTCAGCTAAAAAGGGGATTTCAAAATTAGAAAGAATGAGATAACGCGATTGCTGTGAATTTTTCCGTGTTGTCGGTAGTCGTTAGGCGTAGGTAATGGTTCTCTTGTTAGTTTTTTCATAACTCAAGTCGAAGGGCTAGCACAACAAACGCCGCACCGCGACGCGAGTCGAGAACGATCTACCCTCCTTTTTCTAATTTGCACGGTGTAAGTGAGACAGGAGACGCTCAGTCGCGCGCGAAGCGACTTGTCAGCCAGTTGTGCTAGACGTACCGCTCAAATTGTATTATTGAAGGACCATCAGATGGCCTGCAGGATGGCTTTTATTATCAGCAGTCATCTAGTTAAAATTTAAAGCTTGTTCCAGCGCCAAATATCAGTCCGAAATCTCACCTCGGGTAACAGCTATTACAGTCAACGTACCTTTCTAAGAGATCCAACAATGGGGCGAAGTTTTCGTGGCAATATTAATATTGAAACAAAAATACGATTTGTTCTAGTCTCATATTGTAGCAATTTTAGTCTACCTCAAAATATCCTGAGAAGGTACTATCAACAAGAAACTAGTTTATTTGGGTTTTCGCGGTATTTTCGATTTTTGACAAAGTTGCGATCGGCGCTCGAGGTCACAAACTTGGATTATTAATCGAGCCAACATCATAAACAAGTCTGGAAAAAATGAGAACTACCGGATTTGACGCGAAGTACCCAGTACTTTCAGGTGACAAGGTTACTGGATTACTTGTATCACCAACGTATGCATGAGGTTACTCACTGGCGCCCTTCCTAGTGACGACGTCCCACTTCTCCGGGGTGGTGACGATCATTTGCGTCTGCTGAACCTCCGTCTTCGTCAGCTTCATGTCCCCGGTCAGCTCGCGCACCGCTATACCCAGTCCGCGCAGCCGCTTCCCAAAACTCGCTGTCATCTCTGACGCGAGCGCCTTCATTGGCGCTATGTAGATGATCTGAAAATAGCAGAAATTGAAATTAATGATTTCTTCATTAATTTTGGTGGACCTTATGTAAAGGAATAAAGTTATCCCTTGAGTATTTTCAGAATTTTGTATGGAACGCTAAAATAATTCCACATTTCTGGCAGACGAAATTCATGTCAGAGGCAAGATCTTGCGTAGAAGAACTTCTATTGACCAGGGTCTCAAACCAGGTTCCACCGCACAACGCTCTGCCATCTACTGCGCGCTAACCATTTCTATCTTTGGCAAGCTATTCCCGGGCCTGATGCCTGATAGTAAATTTTACACGTAGCCATATCTCGCTTAGTGCAATACTTAAAACGGAACATCGGTCTCCCAACGCCTCTTTTGGCATTTGCTACTGCACTAAACAAGAGAAGGCTCCATCCGGTACCCCAGCGACTTGTCTCTGCTTGAGAAGAACAGTCAAACTAGGCAGCTGCGCTCTGTTAACGACTCAAGAGCTTTAAATAGGGGCTTAAATTTTGTAAGAAATCTAGCTATTCAAAAAAGAGTAATTATTGCCCTCAAATGGGGCATTTAAATTTTCTTCGTAAAAGATGTGAAATACTCGGTAGGTATTTAACCTTATTGTAGAATCTTTCACTCCACTCAGAATTCAATATACCATTTTGCTCCCTTGAGATATATAAATGTACCGCGTGATAAGCAGATAACATATAGATACAGCGATAGAAAGATGGTAGCGGCGATATATAGGAGCTTCGGCGCTACTGGTGCACATGCGCGGGACGCTGCCCTCTCATTGGGCGCGCTCTCGGATTTACGGAAGACTACCTATCAATACAAACTTCATACTGCAGTTGGAAATTAATGGTTCCCAGACGAATATATGCCTCGAGTATTTTTCGATTTTGTAAGGAACTCTATTAGTTCACGCTTGTCTCGTAAATCAATCATAAATCTCGCTCTGCCTCGTAAATCAATCATAAATCTAGCTGTGCCTGACAAAATTAAATAAATATATAATCATAATTACAAGTAGGTACTTATATGTATATTATGTATAAATATAAAAAACACATACCTATTTTTTGCACTACTATAGGAATATTTCCAAGATGAAGCGGGCTTTTTTTCTACGTAAGTCATATTAATCACTATTAGGGCCCAATAGCATACGGGCATTTTCAAAAATATTGAGTTTAGATTTTATAATGTTCTCGTCATTGTGAAATTCTGTCTGTCATGGCGCTAGTCCGATTATGAAGACTGAGGCATGCCTTCATCAGCAGTTCCAAAACAGACTCCTTTTTCAGTGGTAAAAATCTTGTTGATTTTTAAAGTGAAATATTATAATAAGGTAAGTTAAATAACAATAAGAATTCGTTTTTTCACAGTGCAATGAATGACCATGCTACATTCTAAATAATTAGGCTGAATAACGAACATTGAAAAATATGCCGAAGCTTAAAATCTTCAATTTTCACTAAAATCTATTACTTATGATATTTGCGTTTGTGTTCAGTGACTCTATTGGGACTGGCGTGGAGTGCCTTCGGCCGCCACCGCCCCGGCGAACCACGAGTATGCGGCTGCCTGCCAGACAAGCCGATATGTGCCAGCAACGGCAAAACATACAACGGTATATGCGAAATGGGCTGCGACGGGGACAATCTTGATAACGGTGTACACAAGGTTTACGATGGCCCTTGTATAGGACAAGGTGAAGTCTATATTCCTATGTAAATCGTTGCCGAGGTGATGTCCCTGGGTCACTTTTGCAAACCATTATTTTATGAGCTATAAATTCAAATATCACTTCGTGTAATATTGTTAATTCCATTTCAGTAGATGTAAGGTATGCAAATCATGTTCGTGTTACCATGTACCATTTGAAAAATATATATAATTTGTTTCCTAAATAAACATGTTACTTTGAGTCTGGCTAACGGGACAGAGACAATGAAGAAAAAGTTGACGACCCAAATGTCTTATACGGTATGAATACAATCTTGATGAATTATTTTGGTCGCTGTCATTAATTATCCTCCTCCTGCATCCCTTCCATCGTTTTTCTCCAAAACATCTGCACGGCTATCACGCGACGGCGCGCGTTCTCTCGATTTTTCTCGCACTATCCGTCTCTCTTTTATTAGAACACTTAGAACAAGAGGTATAGTGCGAGAAAAATCGAGAGTATGTCGCGGCCGTCCCATGATAGACGTGCTGGGCGATTTCAGGGTTATGATCCGCAATGACAAAAGCGAAGAAGATGCTTGTACTGAACAAAAAGAGACCAACCACTAAATCGCAAAAACAATTGCTATTCCATATCCATACATTAACTCTCAATTAACTCGCAGTTAACTTTTATTTTTCGGGATTTCGTGGTTGGTTCCATGGGAAAAGTTGTCCAGTAAGTATGAATATCTTTTTCGCTTTTTGCCATTTCCGATCATAATACCCCGATGAATTATTTAATAATAGGTAAACACAGGCACCATAAACGTATGTGGCTGAAGAAAATATGAGTTCGTGTTGCCGTTAGCTGGTGTACCTACAGTCAAAATAGCTTGGTGCAGGTGAAACTTGACGTACCGTTTCGTTTACTCAAAGAATGTTGCTGCGGTCTAAATATATGGAAGAGAAATATTTCATTTGCAGCTTGAATATGACTTCCGTAAACTATTTGAACATAAAGAACTATTTAGAATGTATTTTTGTTATCAATTAATACAATTCAAAAGTAAACGTAATATGCATGTAACGAAACATCAGAGACTCTTTTAGTGAAGGGAGATGGTGGATCTTGAGTATATCGGTACTCATAAATTGGAACAGCACAAATAAAAATAAAATAAATTAAACTGCCTAAATAATCCAGCGCCGTTGGCACTGCTGTGTCAACTGCATTGCTGAGTGGAGACCTTTTCGGTAGCACATCCCTATTTGTTAGCTCTTAAGGTACATTATGTGAATGTATGTGTAATGATGTGTTATCCGAATAAATTTCTATTCTATTCTATTCTAAATAAAACAAATGGAGACAGTAAATGGAAAAGATGATTTCTTTTTTGCTTTGGACTGATTTATTAAGCTAATAAACATTATTTTGAAGTGAATTAGGCCAATTTTAGGAAGAGCAGCACTCGTACTGAGAATTTCGCATCTACCTACAAATTACAGAAAAAGTCTAATTCCAAAACAGGCTAATCTCTTTTCATTTTCGTACTTAAATTTTTTTTCAATTCAATTCAACATTTATTCATGAACAATACAATGATTGAGTTTGAAATTTGTACATACACATAATAATAGAAGTAAATACTATTTAGTTTTTTAATCTTGTGCAAATATTTCTTCAATACCTACTATACTATAAAATCACCCCGTCAACAAATATGCATTGTCTACGCTTTCTCGCTTGCACGATGTATCTCGCTCTCCCAGGCATAAATGTCTTCACAAAACAAGTATCTTTACGAGGGTCAAACTGAAAGTTTCGGAAATATAAAAAAAATATGCAGTTAAATTGAATAAAAGTATTTTTATTGCTTTTCAAAGTATTCTCCTTTATATTTTAAACACTTATTGAACGCTGAAATAGGGGTGGACAAAATGGCCATTTTAAAAGCCTCCTCTGCTTCTGCTGGTGTCTGAAACCGCTGACCACGCTACTTATCCTTGATTTTGGTGAATGTGAAAAAGTCGTTGGGGCTTAGGTCGGGGCTGCATGGAGGATGGTCCAGTAGTTCGACCTTTTCACCTTCCAGATACTCATTTGTTTTCCGAGCGGTGTGAGGGCTGGCATTGTCGTGGTGAAGGATGAAGCGGCAACTAGGGTTTATTTTCCTAAGTTCAACAAAGAAACTCGGCAAAAAAATACTTGTATACCAATCGGCATTGACCGTTCTACGATCTTCAAGAGGAATAGTAGCCACGTGACCCGATTTGGAGACAAACGTAGCCACCATCTTCTTGGCCGTGCTGCAAGAGCGAATAACTTTTGTCGGCTTGAGCTCGTCTTCGGAAACCCACTCGAGTTTGGTTTTTAATTTCAGGCTCATATGCGTCTATCCACGACTCGTCACCTGATACGACACTAAAAACTGCAATTAAGAATAGAATAGAATAGAATAGAATAATAATTTATTGCCAAAAACAAGTACAGACATATACAAACAGTGACAAATACAGAATAAGAATATGCTAGAAGTAAAAAGTACAGTTTAATTTTTTGGGGCAATAGGTCCCAGACTCAGCATGTGCTGAACAACAAGAGTCCAGCGCTGGTTTTCAGCCTGGGCCTTATTAGGGCTCGGTCGGTAGCAGAACCAAAGCGTCGGAGTTGGACGCTGTGCTTTCAAATGCGTACGAATTACAAAAAATAATAATAATACAAAAGTTAAAAAGTTAAAAATAAAGCGTGTGTGCGTGTGTAATGTGTTGTGTGTGTATGTGTGAGCGTGTGTGTGTGTGAGAGAGCGTACGTGCGTTATTGTGTGTGCGTATGTGCGTATATGTGTATGTGTACGAGCTTGCGAACGTTGTTGTGTGTTTGTGTGTGTGTGTGTGTGTGTGCGTACATGTGTGCGAGTGCAAAAAATAAAAAAATAATGAAAATGAAAATGAATACCCAAGTGAAGAACAAAACAACTAAGGGGAGATGAGACACCTACTTGTTTTGCCTATCTAATAAGTGACATCGAACTAATCGCTTGAATTTTAACAGTGACATTGGCTCACGCAGCGGAGGAGGGAGGTCGTTCCAAATCTTTGTGGCTGCAAATTTAAAACTCCCCCTAAAAAATGCGGTCTTGTGCAGCGGTATCGCAAGTTTAGTGCATCGTCTTAAGGTCCTTACCCGCGAGTCAGTCACCCATTTTAATTTCTCAAACAAGTAGCGAGGCCTCTGAAAATCCATTATTTTTCGAACTGCGCAGGCCAGGTGCAGTTGTCTCCTATATTCCATGTTTAGAGTTGTGTTCTGATTTAAAAAAGGGGTAATATGGGCTCGCTTAGGAACCTCGTAGCAGAAGCGAACACAAGCATTTTGTACACGTTGTATGGTTCTTTTTGTTTCTGCTAGGAGCCTTGGTCCATATACTGTGTCTCCATAATTAAATTGTGAGAGTACCAAGGACTCTACAAGAATCTCTCTGATCTTAACTGAGAGATACTTGCGAATCCTGTATAGTACTTTCAGCCGATAAAAAGCATTTCTGATCTTCATATTTACATGCTCGATGTACCGGAGTTGACCATCCATGATCACGCCAAGGTTTTTTGCTGTTTCTACTTGGGTGATGGCTTCGTTTCCCACCGCTACTATTGGGTTTTGGTCCTTGATTTTTGAACGTTGCCATTTATTACCTAGAACTATAAACTGGGATTTGGCTGGATTTAAAACGAGATTGTTATTTACTGACCAGTCAGCTACTATTTTCAGGTCTTCATTGATTTTATTAAGAGAGGTTACCAGGTCGTTCGGCGCGAAGGAGTGATAAACCTGGGTATCATCCGCGTAGAGGTGGGCCTTGCAGTGTTTGAGGTTTTTTACTAAATCGGCAGTATATAAAATAAAAAGCAAGGGGCTTAAAATTGAACCCTGGGGTGTGCCGCGGCTGATTACCTGTGTTTTTGACCTAACTACTTCACCTTGGCTTGTCTCAAGCTCGACGTACTGCGTACGGTGGGTAAGAAATGACTGAAACCATTTACATGCCGTTGCAGACACTCCGTAGTATGCCATTTTAGAAAGGAGTAGTGTTGGATTGAGGCAGTCAAAAGCTCGTGAGAAATCCAGCAGTACAAGAATAGACCCAAGTCCTTTGTCTGACGCGGCAATGATATCGTCTGTGACTGTTGCCATTGCTGTGGCCGTCCCATGTTTACTGCGGAATCCTGACTGTGTACATGGTAATAAGTTATTTTCCTCCAGGTACTTGGAAAGTTGAACGCAGACAATTCTTTCTGTAACCTTAGCGAGTACCGGGAGAATACTTATGGGTCTCAGATCTTTATAATCCTCGGCCCGATTTGATTTCGGTATTGGTTTTACCCTAGCTAGTTTCCAATTATCTGGGAAAGTATTTGTTGCTATAGAAGTGTTGATGATATGCTCTATTATCGGTAGAGTGACATCCAGAGTCATTCGAATCATCTCGACCGTCGTTCCGTCATGACCACTGGCGTTCGTCTTTATTGATGTTATGGTTTTGGATATTACTTCTTCAGAACAGGTTTCTATGTTGAAGGAGTATTTATCTATCTTCTCATTTTCAAATAAAGCCTGCGTGCCTTGGTTCGTGTCGGAGGAACCCGGGAGCGTCAAAAAGGAGTTGTTTATTTCATCAGGATTGCTTAAATGTTGGGGAATCGTCGGTGTATCTGCTTCACCTAACGTCGCAGAACTTTTTAGATGCCTCCACATTAGTTTTGGGTGTGACCTATTTCTATTAACATAAAAGGTAAAATATGCCATTTTTTCCCGTTCTAACGCCCCTGTTGTGTAATTACGTAATTCCTTGTAGTACTTGAGATTCGGTTCTCTCTTGGTCTTCCTGGCTTTACACAGAGCTTTATCGCGCAGATTCATCATAGTTTTGATATTATCTGTTACCCAGGGGTAGGTTTTGCAGACGGAGCGCAGTCTACGTATAGGTGCATGTTTGTCAAAAAGGCTTGTGATTAGATGGTTAAAACGGTTAACCTTGTTATCTAGGTCGGTCATCTCCATGATTTCCCTCCATGGCATACTTGCGAGATCTTTGTTAAAATTTTCTAAATTAATATTACCAATGAGGCGTTTATGAATGTATCTAGACACCGGTTTAGGTTTAGGTATAGAAAGTTCTATCAGAATCATCGCGTGGTCGCTAAGCTGAGGGTTATGGTGCACCTGTACCGCCTTACATAAGTTGGGACTATCCGTAATGACTAAGTCCAGCAAGGTCGAACTCGATGTCGTTATTCTAGTCGGTTCATTCACAAGTTGGTCGAGGCTTCTTTGGGATAGGAATGTTGCTAGCTTTTTCGCGTTAGGTAGATTTTCCTGCTGCATATCAACATTAAAATCGGTAAGTAAAAACACGGACTTGGTGGTGGCAAACATATCAAGTGACTCGTTAAGGGCATCAATGGCGTTATCTACACTTAAAGAATGCGGTCTGTATGCTGTGCCGATAGCAAAACGCCCTATGCCACGAATTTGTAATTCCAACCATGATTGTTCTAGAGTCGATCGCGGATGTTTCTTAACCTGGATTTGTAAGTTCTTTTTTACAAAAAAACCAACGCCGCCTCCTTTAGACCCATTCTGGCGTGGATTGCTTTTTAAGACGTATCCCGGCAACTTAGGAACATATTTTTCTTCCCCGTCTCGCAACCAAGTCTCATTTAGCGCGAGAATATCCGGTTTATGTCTATCCATGGCCGCATCCAACTCATCACGGCCCGTGTTTAATGAACGTATGTTCAATAGACCTAGCGTTAAATTATATGACTTTTTACGGGTCATTATGATTAATAAAAAATGTTATATGTATAGGATATATCGCACGTGGTAGTAGTGAGTGACCTATGGACAGCTGGTTCGAGTTACATGGCACCATACGGGCTACGACTTTTCGCCGACTGAAAAAATATCGTTGCTGCGACCGACCGTAGCCCTCACTATCGTATATGAACATGACACATAAAGATTGCATTCTTTTTCTAAAACAGCATGAAATAGTAGCCACGAAGACCTTAAACTTGTAATTGGAGTAGCGCTATAACTTCAATCTACAATTCGAAACATTTTTTGATTTACTACTTTTGTATATTCGGGTGAGGAACGATGCTGTGCCCTTTAAGAGAAAAACATACGTTTTAGGCAAGTCATTATAATTATCGAGTTCTAAGTTATACGTTCTAATAAAATTACCGTTATAAAGTTCAAAACATATTACATCAACCGCACACAGTACAATGCAATACAAAATACAATGCACATACCTGACTTTGGATTCACACTTGGAAAATAGATTCAATCTAATACACAAAACATTAACAAGGAAACTACCTATATAGGGTTGAAATAGAAGACTGTTGCTATTTCTTACTTGCTGTGGGGTCCATTCCGAAAACACGCAGTATGTCTTTTTCATTGTTTATTCGGATCGCTCTACTGTCCTTCCCCTCGGCTCTTCTAGCGTAAATGCGGCCCTCCTTCGTCCATACAAACTTCCAGGCTGCCGCACTGCCCGCCTGGCGAGCCTTCCACAGAAGCGTGCGGTTAGCTTTTGTCAGCCTTTCATTGATGTAAACTAACCCGGGAGTGTGTTCCGGTAGCCCGATGTCCGCAGTATCGAGTCTTCGACGCACGCGCGCGTTCCGCAGTAGCTCGTCGCGTACCGGGCGCCTTGCAAGGCGCACGACCAGCGGGCGGGGGCGCTGTTTTGTGTTGTTTGCGGTTTGGCCAACCTCCGGCGCTTCCTGTGACTTGGCTACCTGCGCCTCCTGTGACGCCCCTGGATTTCGAGCCCTGATCGGCCCCACACGTTCCGCGCTAACAATGTCCCGCATATCTAGTGTCATTCCAATTTTTTGCGACACTGCCATCGTGATATGCAGGGTCGATTCGCCTTGAAGTTCGGGTATTCCCGATATTTCAATGTCATTCAATAATTGCGCTTGATCCCTATCATTTAGTTCGGCGTGCATTTGGTCGATTACTTCCTGTAATTCAACGATATTGGGTGGTGGGCTATGACTGGTTTTAACCGATTGCAGTTCTGCATTTAATCTACAATTTTCCGTTTCTAGGTTTTTAATTTTTTTATGAACAGACGAAAGCTCCGCCTGAAAGCATTTGATTTGGTCGCTCAAAAAATCGGTCGTCTCCGAGAATTCTTCCTTCATGTGGTCTATGACGCGAGTAAATTCATTTTTCATTTCTGTGAAAATTTCTTGTTTCGTTGTGCCTAGTTTGGCGTCTATCATTACCAAATCACGTTTCAAGCCTGCTAGTTTTGAGTCGAGTAGATTAGCCAGCGATTCCATATTAAACTCCGATGCCGATGCGGTGGTAGTGTTGCACGAGAAGTTGGATTTAGGGTCTGCCGAGCTACGATCAATAGTGCTGAGATCGTGATGTGCCTCGTCGCAGATTGACATGTCCGCAACTGTGGCCAGCGGCGGTGACCTCTCGTAGTGCCTACGAACCGGGGTCCTGTCCCCTTTCTGGCGCCGTGTCAAATTATTGCATGACGTGCAGCACCAGGTGTTGATTGCTCCTTGTGTTATTTCTTTATAATATTCCACTGGCATATTAAGGCAAGCATAGTGGTAACCACTTTTACAGCCCCTACATAACAGCAGCTTAAGCTTCCTCCGTTGAATTTATTCAATGTTTTGCGGCACCAATTGACACGAGTCGTTTTCTGCTCGTCAGGCAATAAGTGAGGGATCTAACGGCAAAACAACTTTCGCACGCCTAATTCTTCCTGTAAAAAAAATTGTATCTGACTCATTCTAATCCCCAAAGACACCTGAATTTCCCGATATGTCTAATGCCGGCTTTCTTTTATCAGCTGACGCACAACGTGGACGTTTTCTTGCGTAACTGCCGATTATGGTCGACCTTCACGCGCGTCGTCGTCCGTGAGGGATACTTGGCCACGTTGAAATTCTGAATACCACCTGTATATTGTCGTCTGTGAAGGTGCTTAATTACTAAGGGCAGCAAGCATCCGGTCTGCACATTGTTTTTGTGTTAGTCCACTTTTGAAGTCGTAATAAATCTCACCAATAAATCTCTTATATTTTCACGGAACAATTCCATCTTCAGCAGCGACTCAACGACTTGAAAAAACAATTGAAACCGAACCATTGTTTTTTTCCCATGTTGAACGCCGGTGTGTGACGAAAGCCGTGCAATATTAATATACAAAGTATTTCGCCTGAATACAATTTTTATGAAGTATGTTCGTCTTTGTCATTAATTGTGCTATCTATGTACCTACCTACGTATCTGTTTAACTATCGATTAGTGGCATCCGAGATTATGTAATGTGGTCGTCTTTTTATAAAACTGTCATTGGAATTGCAATCTTCTCTCTTAGGCGGTAGAGTTGCTTTTTAAGTGGACAGTTTATTTTTTCATTTTTATTTAAATGCAAAATGGGGTGTGTATCTGCCTCTTCGGAACGGAATAGAAACAAAAAAAGGTGTGATGAGCGTCTCTTCCTTTTTCTGTCACTGAGAAGATAGAAAACTGAAATAGCAATGGCGTGTGTGCAGCTTCACAGATACCGGTCGGTCGGCGTGGTTGTGACTTATGAATGAATATATTGCGATAGTCTTATTAATTATTTAGTTCAGTTTAAGCAATGAACAATGAACGAATCATATTTTCAATATTGAAAAACAACAAACCCGTTTTATTAATGTTAGTTAAGTTTTAGCAATGAAGAAACTCATCAATATAGAAATATATATATATATATTTTTATAATGACCAATACATACATCAACTGGTTCAATTTAAGTAGCTATTATAATTTTACATTTTTTTAATTAAATTTTTCGTGCTATTTTACGGTAAGGTTTTTTTTAATGAATTTTTGTACCTCCCACTTTTTGTCATTTGCGCAAAACTGGAAAAGTTAAGCCGCGGCCGACCAAGATCAGTTGGAGCTACTAAAAGTCACCTACCATTACAGAGTAGGTATTTTCTATTTTTTTATCAGGTAGGGTTTTTTGCAGTCGGCAACCGGATTAAAGACTTTTTGCAATTTATAGTCCTACTAGCTTCCGCCCGCAACTTCGTCTGCGTGGACTCGGGATAAAACTATCCTATATTTTAATCCAGGTTATAAACTATCTACGTGCAAATTTTCATTCAAATCGGTTCAGCCGTTTAAGTGTGATTGAGTAACAAACATCCAAACATCTAAACTTTCGCATTTATAATATTAGTAGGATAAATCAGACAGTGACAGCTTTTTACACCTTGATTAATGAGTTGGAGGCATTATGGCGTCTAATGATCGATGTTTTATTTATTGAATTAAACACACGCATAGAAGCTAACCGTAAATCAGCAAAACTCTTAGGAAGACATTATTTAAACACAACAAATATAAACCTATAAAAAAATACCAACAACAAAAGAGATAATAAAACAATAATAACTGCGAAACCCCCTTATTACCCCTCAAACTGCCCCCTTTATTGGGGTTTACACCTGTTTGACTTTATTTATGTAACTAAGCCATACATTTCTATATCTATACCAAATTTCAGCTTCCTATGTCAAACGGTCTTCGAGAAAACTGGCTGTGACAGACGGACAGCCTCCGAGTGATCGCATAAGTTTTCCGTTGGACCAATTTTGGTACGGTACACTAACAATCCCAATTGTTAAGTACCTAAGGCTCGTCCAGAAATCTTGTGATCATATTTGGCCTACTTTTGACCCCCTTCATCACCAAAGGGGTAACTCCTTTGGTGATATTTGGTGATTATAACGCTACCCCCTCTCCCCATTCAAGATCACGTGTATTTTTGGGACTAAGTATGAATTAAGTTAGTCAATTAAAAAACCGGCCAAGAGCGTGTCGGGCCACGCGCAGTGTAGGGTTCCGTAGTTGCCTGTCTGTCTAAGTTACATCGACGTGCGGTGTGCGTGCAGTTGCGTCGGCCGAATTTGTGACATATGACTCGAACAAAAATGAGGGCTTTAAAGCCCAATATCTCGCAAACGAATTACTGATTTGAAAAATGATTTTAGGAAACCCATAATATTTTAGAACGAGCCATCCAACGGTGGGTTTTTGCGATTTTTTGCATTTTTTCGCGTTAAACCCATGGTGTGGGTTTAACGCGAAAAAAATTACATCCCCCTAGTGAAGAAAGGAACCCTAAAATTGTTTTTTCAAGTTTTTATTGTACTGTTTTGTCGGCGTGATTGATTTATATACCCATGACGAATCACAGTTTTCTAGTAATAATGGTTACTGAGTTAAGCCAAAGACGGACAGACTAACGGACATGGCGAAACTAATAAGGGTTCCTTGTTGTTAGTGTAGTTCCTTCCTTGTCCTAAAAAACAACAATAACTTAATAAAAATTGGTTTTAATTTAAGCCATGTCACGCTACGTCATGTCCTCGGTCCACCGGTTTCGCAATTGTTTTGGATGGTGATGATGGGACAGACGACGGGGGGTATTGAGGTCGTGTTGAGTTCACCATCACCATCTTCAACATCTTCTTCGTTTTGCCACTGTGCACCATCTAGTCCATGGAAATCGTGCTTTAAAAGGGGGCCTTGCATCAAATCGGGTAGTTCTGATTTTTGTATATGTTCTATATGATGAAGTGGTTATGACAAATCCAAGTTTTCCAATTCGGAAACCCTCCGGATCGTTGTCAATTTTTTTCAGTTTCTACCAATTTTTACCAACAGGGACCTATTTTACGGCATTTGTCACTATGTACACTTTAAAGAAGACTACATTTGCAACAAAATAAAAGTAAGTTGGTTACGTTAGACTAAATAGTTTCTAAAATACAGCTATTCAAATGTTAGCAAAATTTCCTAAAAAATAAAAACTTTGAGTTTAGTGTGTTCAACATTTTTTCGTCACACCTGTCCATAATCCTTCCTTCTACAAAGCCTTCAAACCTGTGAGTCTGGAGCAGAGGAATGTTAAGTACGTAGTTGTAGACGGTGGACATCAGGGGCTCATTTTTCTAAAGCTTGTAACTTGTAATACAAGCGGAAGTCACTTTCTAACAGAAGGAGTGGAAAAGAGGCGTCCGCTTGTTACAAGTAACAAGCTTTTGAGAAATTGGTCCCGCTCCACAAAGTTGAGTGGCCTCGGAATGTCTTTTGAGGAAATTGGTGCCAGGTATGTCCAATACTTGCAAAGTCACTACGGCTCCGATATATCTGTTGTTTTCGATGGATGTCCATCTGAAGCTTCAAAAAAAAACACCAAAAGCTCTGAACGTCTCCGTAGAGTTGGAAAAAAGTCCGCACCTGATGTTATCTTCGACGAGACAACCATTTCTCCAGTTGCTCAGAATAAATTCCTATCGAATGTCAGGAACAAGGTCAGACTGATCAACATGCTGAAGTTGAACCTGGAGAGGAACAATATTCTCACACTACTAGCAGAGGAAGACGCTGACCGGCTAATAGGTTACCACAGCCATTCCATGTCCTCGATATATGACGTAGTGAGGATCGCCGGCGAGGACATAGATTTGTTGGTCATTCCTGCTTCAAACGATATTTATTCATAACATGTTGAAATGTTAAGATATTAATTTTGTTGTTGGTTTTGTTTTAGGTACAGATTTGGCTGGCAATTAGTGTTGGGTTACTCAGTCGTGAGGCACCTCATTTGCCAGGGGCATTTCACGTCAAGCGGGCAGCCAAAAAAGGGTAAGGATCCGGATTTTGTTTATAACTGGGTTAATTAAACATATATGAGATCTAAGAAAATTGGCATTTTTACTTTTTTTATTTATTGCTTGGTTACGATTATATACGACTTTAAAAAAAATACAAAATCTGAGGAATGGATTTTTCAAATGTCATGGATGCAAATCCTCAAATGCATTTTAAAATAAATGAATGATGTTTTATGTAGAATAATAATGGTATTTCTTGAAAATGAAATAAAAAGTTAAATATATATTTTTTCATATAGTAAACTGGAAGTTAATATTAAAAATATTTTTTTTCTAAGTTCGCATTTTTATTTTTTTATTTTAGCATAAAAATGTAGTTTATAGCCTGGAAATGTTATGTAAAAAAAATTATGCTTGTATCTTGAAATTCGTAGAAGATACATGATCAAAGTACGAAGGTACGCGCTAGGTTACGCGACTATCCGTACGGAAATGTTGCTTAATATGGCAGTCTAAATCGCAAACATAGGTAAACACTGCAATATATTATAAGTGTTTTAATGAAAAACACTCCTTGTTTACTTTTGAGATACGAAAATAAAATGAGAAGCAATATTTTATCACCATGTACATAACTAAATAAACAAATCAGTCCTCAGTAGAGACTTGCGGTGCCATCTCTTATTAAATAATTGGTACCAGTAAGTTATCACCTCATATCGACGTTATGTGCTAGAAAGAGATAGATAGTGACGCTATGCAAGCGTCATCGATATTTCTGTTGCTTATTAGTTGTCACTTAGGCCGCTACGCGTTGTGTTCTGTTTTCTGCAATCAGTCGTATTATTAGTCGCAATACTATTCAATATTTGAATAATGAATTATTACGGTGATCTATATTATAATCCTTTTAAATTACCATCTCATCCGAGAACTAAAAATGTGAGAAAAATGTCTACAAGTTTAGCTGAGAAGTAGGGATTGTCACCATTTGTTTACATGTGCACGTCCTGCAGAATACGACTTTCGAAGGAAATACCGCCGGAAAACAATCCCGATATTGTGCAGTCGCAGCCGTCTCAAGGTAGCCAGATATCAACAGATTGTTTACAGCACCGGGAAAGTGATTCATTTGTTCCAGAAGACGAATGTCATAAAACTGTTTCTACACAAACAGACATAGCCATAGCGGATCAGGAAATTCTGTGTCAGCTAAAACAGAAATACAATGAGCCGTCTACATCTGCGTCTACGAAAATGCAAATACTTACTATTGCTTACCTTGAGACGACTGCGACTGGTATTTCCTTCGAAAGTCGTGCCATACCCAGGTTATGATACGTCTGGGACGAACAATGTCTGCCCTGACGTTCTTTGCTTCCTTGCGAAGTATTTTATGCAACTGAACGTTTTTTTTTTGGCGCAGAAATAGGTATAGGCCACAGGTCTGGCACGTTCTCCCAACGAGTTGCTGGTCAGTTTTCAGGCTTGGTACATACAATGAATAAACACGCTCAGAGCAGATTATTTTGATATGAGAAAATTATTGAGTACTTTAGTTATTTTTTGACTTTCTTGCTGTTTGCTGCTGTGTAAAAAAAATACACGTGATGTCGTCTCACTCAGGGTTATCATTGACTCCGTGGAGTTCGGAATAGTAGAGCACTTATAAAGAGAACCTACCTTACCTGAGCTCCAGAGTGTCGAGGCCTAAAAAAAAGCTGGAAGGGTACAAATAGGGATAATAGCCGTACGTCCTTTTATATACGAATCTGACCAATTTACGTTGCACTCTACTTTGCGTATAATACTCGTACGTAAGTTAGGAGCCGCTGTGGGGACAGCGGCTCCTAACTTACGTATTATACGCAAAGTAGATATAGTCATCGCCAACCTGGACTTGGGAATTGGGATGCAGAGTTTTGCACGCATTTTTACGCACCACAGTCATATGTTTCCGAAAGTCGAGTTTTGCGTCTACCCTCAGAGCAAGGTCGCGAATTCCATAAACCCTCTAGAGCTGGGTACCATTGCAATTTGATAAGTGGCCCTCCTACGCCACTCTTGTTTTGTTCTGATGAGTGTGACAACCTTACATTTATGTCAAAATGATTTACATAAAAAACGAAAAGAACCAAATCGACAAATTTAAAAGGTTTCGCCAGGTTGGTTATCAACTATGAATCAGCAACACGCATCGTCACACAGGTACAAACGCACAACAATAAAGCATTTCGTCACTAACCTTATATTGTAGTTAAACAGAACCGGCCCGAATCGCAGTTGCTTCAAAAGTTCCCATTATGCTAAGCGTTGCCGCGCTGAGATATAGCCTCCATTCTCTGCGTTCCTGCAGTCTCAACTGCCACTGGCACAAAATAGTACAACGGTTCCAAGGCACTATCCTTAGAATGCTTAAGTTTAGCCGAATATTCGGCGGCCGACCCAGTAGTCCTAACAGTGAGGCCCAAGTGGCACGGTGAAAACGTACTGACTGACACATGTACCCCAAGAGGCAGCGGTCCTTTTGCCACAAAACCAGAGTGAGACCATCAGTGCGGCACCCTGGAGGCTACAAGACACAGGGAATGTTGGCCGATACCAAAGCCCGGCTTATTGCATGATTATTTGCGTGATGCCTTGAAATACGGGCGGATGATCTGCATTTTGAGATGTCAAAGTGCAGCCGATGGTTTTTACTCCAATCGGCTAATTGTGAATTTTATGGGTGAATTATAATGTCATTCTAAGACTCTAAACCCCCTCTTCATAAAACTTCAAATGCCTATCTGCTAATAAAATATGTTTTGTGCCTTTCTTACGAACCCAAATATCAAAGTGACAGATAAGACATACGAATTTTAACGGCATTTGATAAACTTAGACCACCTCAAACTTCAACTGTACGAGCTTTCTGGATTAGTCTAATTAAATTTTTCAGTGAAATTGATTAGACACATCCAGATATGATATATATATACCTGCGTGTCGTGACGCGCATTCCGACAGGTGCCGACAGTTTTCGTTTTAAGACATTTACTAAACATTAGTAATTAATTGTATACACTAATAGGTGATATAAGTTTAATATCTTAATTTGTGGCACTAATATTATAAAGCTGAAAAGTCTGTCAAGTTGTAGCTTTGTAATAATGAAAAAAAAACTAGGACTAGGTTTTGTCTTGCGGGTTTTCCTGTGTTCTTTGAAATACGCGGGTGAAGCCGCGCGGGCAGCATAAGTAGTTTTAGTAGGTATGCATTTTACTATAGACAAAGGCAGCATGTAACAACGACGCCCGGACCTGTGCACGGCACGTTAAACATACGAGGACACTCGTATCGTAAATCTGCAATGTGTTATTTTCAAGTGTAACAGAAGTATAGGTATACATAATTCATTATAATTTATAACGATGTCAATAAAAGTTGCTATATAAACGGAAAGAATTAACTACTAGCACCATAGTTAAATCAACTTCCAAGATGAAACTAGCTCTTATTCTTTGTAAGTAATATTTATTTTCTACTTAACTTACTTCTGACGTTTCGACACGGACCGACCGTGGTCTGAGATGGCGAGCGTGTCTAAACGTCATAAGTAAAGGTAATTAAATATCGTATTAGATCCGATTCAAATAATCTTTGGCGGGCAAAAAGTTCGACGCGAGAGTTTAATTTGGTTTTGAGTTTAATTTGGTCTTTTATAACCATCAAATTTCGTATTCTAAGTATTTTCTACCGATTAGTCCTCAAAACACAAAAAGAGTTACTTAAACGCCTTGACCGAATGTAATGAGCTAATGAGCAATAATTCAAATAGATAAGCGTGAGGAATATGACAATATTGCCATATTTAGGATTCCGTACCTCAAAAGGAAAAACGGAACCCTTATAGGGTCACTCGTGCGTCTGTCTGTCCGTCCTTCACAGCCTATTTTCTCCGAAACTACTGAACCAATTACGTTGAAATTTGGTACACATATGTAAGTTTGTGACCCAAAGAGGAACATGTAACGCAAACAAATGAATTTTAAACATGGGGGCCACTTTTGGGGGGGAAATAAGAAAATTAAAAAATAAATTTTGCATATACTATCGTGTTACATATCAAATAAAAGAGCTCATTGTGTGCATCTAAAATATTTTTTTTTGTAATTTTAAAAGTTAGTTTTGAATTTATTTAAGAAAATAGCCAAAAAATGACCAAACCCCCCCCCCCCCATCATCTCCGAAACTACTGTCTAAAATTTTGAAAAAAATACACAAAATAGTTCTTTACCTACAGATGACATGAAAACCTATTAGAAATGTGCAGTCAAGCGTGAGTCGGACTTAATACGGTATTTGACAAAAATCAAATCAGCTTATTTTTATGAAACGTCAAAAACGCTCCGTTAGTAAAAAAAAGTTTAAAATCTTGTGATGTACGGAACCCTTGCAACGCGAGTCCGACTCGCACTTGGCCGGTTTTTAGCTTAGTGAACAAAATCATGTCCTACACAGACCGTACATATCCCTTTTCACAAGCTTTATATTAACTTGACCTGTTCGTATGTAAGTATGCAAGTTGTCCGTCAAAATTTGCTGATCTGATGATGGAGACAGAAGGTGGCCATGGGAATTCAGTATTTAACCGACGTAACCCCGCTGAGTTTGGGCTCGTTTGAATCGTCTCAATGATTAGTTGATGATTATACAGAAAAGTACATTCGGCAATAAAAGCTTGTACCAAAAATGTCATTTTTGACAGAACCTCTTTGAGTTTATTTTGGTCCAAAAAATAAAAAGGATTAAATGGATTTTGCACTATTTACAATTAATTTGTTTTCAGTGGTCCTATTTGGTCTGGTGTGGGGTACCTTCGCCAAACCGGGCAAACTATGCGGCTGCCAGCCGGACTGGGGCGGTCCGATGTGCGCCAGCGACGGCAATACATACTCTAGCGAGTGCGATATGAAGTGCCAGACAGCGGGCACGGGCGTATACAAGGTCCGAGATGGTGCCTGTTAGAAATTCATTAAACTGTCCAATATAAATGTATTAACAATCATCGAATACAACTTGAATGCTTAATATTAACGTCGGCTTTAATTATACCTTACTATTCTATTAGTTTTTCCCGAATGCATCTTCAATTATAGCTTCGGACCTTCGGAGCCTATTACTTCTATGAAATACCATTTCGTGTATATCCACCAAATGCGAGGTAGCGGAGCGGGGCGAGGATGCGTAGCGAAACTGTGAAATGTGTGCAGATGAGCGATGCTAGGCTGTGAAATGTGTACGTTTTGTATTCAAAGAGCCTTGCTTCGCTGAGTCCAAATCCCAGTGCTGTGCTAACTAAGCGAGTATAGGAAAATTAAGTATTCCTATTGCTGGAGTTTTTCCTCGCTTTCAGTAATCTCGCATAGCTATGCGAGATTACTGAAAGCGAGGAAAAACTCCAGCAGAGCTCTGCTGGAGACTCACCCATGGGCAAGGCACCCTTTGCGGGGGACTTCAATCTACCTACTTCTAATTCGATAACTTCACTTCTACAGTTCCTATACCTTAATATCCCTAACCTAACTAACCCTTAAATGACACGTGACAGGAATAATTGCCGAAGACCATGTATTATCGTTAAAAACTCGAGTTGAGTCAGACGTGATCATCTATCTGTACAATGACTTGTTTTATAAACAGTTGTCAAGTCTTCCAAAAACGTTAATAACATAAATACACAACCTTACCTACCTACTAACACGAATAGTCCGTAATCTGTAAGCTCACTCCCAATACACCTAAGTCTCATGACAACATGATAAAATGCATGGCAGCAGGTCGAGAAAGTTGTCCTGAGCGTGAAGAAGTTTCGGCCGAAGGGAGGCATAAGCTACCTATCAGATTAAGCAAAGTTGACCTTAAATAATAGCTTCATAGTTTTTAAGATACCATTATCTTAAAAAACATGATTTTTAATACCCCTGCGTCAATGTTTCGAGAACCAACAGTGTCAATATCAGCATTTAGCAAATCCTGAAAATCGAATCAGAACTCCCCAGGATGCGCTCTGCAAGTGGAGCACCTGCATTGTTCATAATTTTCGTATACTTTTTTTTTTTACCTTGAACGTACATGAAATATCAATTTAATTTCTAATTCATTCATATATTACATTGGTAACCCACGCTGACACTTATTCAATATTAATTCTTTTAGATTTAAAACTGCCTATTGCTGTGTCCTATCTGGGTCCATAATGAATTCAAAAACTATATGTAAGACCTACGTACCATGGATGCAATAAACGATGATCATGAGTATATATTCTAACAAGTAAAAATTCATCATCTCCGAACTGCAAATTGCTGTGCCGTACTTTCAAGAATCAAACGAACTAATAATAAAGGATAACGAAAAATGTTACCTTTTTTTCTGCTTTATGCTTGCAAAGTTTAATGAACTATGAATTTATTTGACGAACCCTGTTGCGGATTCTATCATTGTTAGTTAAGTACCTAGGGGTATGTTTGTTCGTTGACGAAGCCTGCGTTGCGGATATTTTTATGTTCCTACCTAATCATTCTTGTTTCGTAAATAAAGACTTTTAAAATGATTTATTCTATATTTCAAAATATTTGCTATTTTCTCGCAATCGAAGTGAAAAGCAGCGTGTAAAGAACTCTGGCATAAATGAGCCGTTTTGACCCTCGACTCAACTAGCCACCCTCGCCGGTGGCTCCGGTGCATATAAACGTCTCAGATTAAATGACTCATTTTATGCACTTCTTGTACAATCTACTAATGTAGAAGACTCTCAGACGCGTGAATTACGAGGAGTGTCTGCCAGCGAGTGGACAGTAAAAAGAAAACTCAAGGAGGCGAAATTTGTTTGCTGTAAATTATAAGGACTGGACCATTGAGCAATGGACCCCAGTTCTCGTTTCAGACGAGTGCAGAATGTATAGGCAATGGCTGCGACTGTGACCGGAGGGGAAGGGTCTACAGGAGACCAGAAGAACGTTTTGCTCAGTGCTGCTTCTCCGAAAGAGTCGCCTACAGCGGAGATTCCGTCATGTTTTGAGGCGGCATTTCGTACGACGGGCGAACTGAGCTGGTTTTCGTGTTTTCAAAGTCGTTCATTCATCACAACAGGGACAGTAAACAACCATATTTACAAAAAAGAATGCTTGCAAGCGTCCTTTACCCCTTTTAAGAAGTCACAGTTCACAACCATTGTTTTGGGCTGATCTCGCGAGCTGTCAGCTGCTAAAGCAGTGATTAAATTAGTATGAACAGAACGGTGTTACTGTTGTACCTAAACAGTGCAATCTTCCGATTAGTCCTGAACTCTGGCCGATCGAAAAATATTGGCGCATTATGTAAGTGATTTTAAAAAAGAGAGGCGGGCAAGTAAAATCATGGCTGATTGCAAAAACCATGGATTTGGGCTGGAACAAAGTAAGATAATGATAGTGCCGTGCAAACCATAATGAGCAGCATTCCACGGAATGTAAGGGTAATGGCGTATTCCTCCAAGCACCATTAAAAATAATTATCTAAATATATAAAAGAAGAAACTGACTGACTGACTGATTGACATATCAACGCACAGCCCAAACCGCTGGTTCTAGAGATTCCAAATTTGGCACGTAGGTTCCTTATAAGGTCTAGGGGAGCACTAAGCAAGGGGTGAAATGGGGGTCCAAAGTTTGTATGGGGAAAACATTATTCTTTGAACTAAAGACTTGAAACTTTGTAGGAAGATTAATTATTAAGATATAAAAAGTACTTTCAGCGTTTTAGAAAAATCCACCCCTAAGGGGGGTTACAATACAATACAATACAAATACTCTTTATTGCACAACTCACACAAACAAAGCAGTTAAAAAGAAAAACAATACACACACACAGGTTACATAGGGTTGCAAAGTTTGCATCCGAAACTACTGGGACTAGAAACATGAAATTTACACCAGAACTTCCTTTATGACGTAGGCAAGGGATAAGACGGTATTTTTGGAAATTCCATCCCTAAGGGGGGGTTAAATAGGGGTGCAAAGTTTGTTTGAGAGAAATATTCTTTTTTGAACTAGAGACTTGAAACTTTGTAGGAAGATTACTTATTAAGATTTGAAGTACTTTAGGCGTTTTAGAAAAATCTACCCCTAAGGGGGTTAAATAGGGGTGCAATGTTTGTATGGGGGAAACATTATTCTTTGAGCTAGAAACTTAAAACTTTGTAGAAAGATTACTTAATAAAATACAAAAAAGGGCTTTCTGTGTTTTTGAAAACTCTATCCCTAAGGGGGTTAAACAGGAGTGTAAAATTTGTATGAGGGAACTTTATTTTTTGAGCTAGAAAAAAGAACTGTCAGCGTTTTAGAAAAGGGTTAAATACGGGTGCAAAGTTTGTATCCGAAACTACTGAGACTAGAAACTTGAAATTTACACGACTTCCTTTTATGACGGAGGCAAGGGATAATACGGGATTTTTGGAAATTCCATCCCTAACGGGAAAGCAAGAAATATTATTTTTTGAACTAAAGACTTGAAACTTTGTAGGAAGATTAAACATTAATATACAAAAAAGTTCTTAAGGCGTTTTAGAAAATTCTAACCCAAAGGGGGTTAAATGAGGGTGCAATGTTTGTACGGGGAAAACATTATTCTTTGAGCTAGAAACTTGAAACTTTGTAGAAAAATTACTTATTAGAATACAAAAAAGAACTGTCAGCGTTTTAGAAAATTCCACCCCTAAGGGGGTTAAATAGGGGAGCAAAGTTTCTATCCGAAACTACTGGGACTAGGAACTTGAAATTTACACCAGAACTTCCTTTTATGACGTAGGCAAGGGATGACGGGATTTTTGGAAATTCCTTCCCTAACGAGGTCAAATAGGGGTGCAAAGTTTGTATGAGAGTAACATTATTTTTTGAACTAGAAACTTGAAACTTAGTAGAATTTTGTAGATTACTTATTAGAATACAAAAAAAAGTGTTTTGTGCGTTTTAGAAAATTCTACCCCTGAGGGGGTTAAATAGAAGTGCAAAGTTTGTATGGAGGGAACTTTACTTTATGAGCTAGAAACTTGAAACTGTAGAAAAATTACTTATTAGAATACAAAATAAGAGCTGTCGGCGTTTTAAAAAAATCCACCCCTAAGAGATTTAAAAAGGGATGAAAGGTTAGAATGAGAAACACTTTGTTTTAGCTAGAGACTGCAACGTTGTAGAAAGATTAATATACAATAAAAAAAACACTCAGCGTTTTAGAAAATTCCATCCCTAAGGGGGTTAAAAAGGGATGCAAGGTTAGGATGAGAAACATTTTTTTTAGCTAGAGACTTGCAACGTTGTAGAGAGATTACTTATTAAATGCTCTCATAACCGAAAAGAAGGTAACGTTTGATTTAACCTGCGGATTATAATGGATTCTCTAACACCGTCAAATGGGGACTGGGGATGCAGATGGAAAGTTCTACGTCTTTTAGCATAAGATAATTTTGCTTTCAAAACAATACAGGCAACCCGGACTAACGTGAATAAGGACGAATTTCGGCAAAAAATTCCAGTAATGTAGCTTAGTAGACATAAAAAAAATATCTTTAATACTTTATGAAAAATGTAAGCTGTAACATCTGTTGATGATTCTTAAGATATTTATTTATGTTTGTAAAAACGGAGTTTTCAATTTAGATTTAGCAATTTAAACTAACGAACTCTTCGCACTGTTACCTTTTACTCTTAATCCCTGAACGGATTTAGATGACTTTTTCCGTACAGATAATTTGAGACCCTTGGAAGGATATGGGATAGTTTTTATCTCGAAAACCATCCCTTAAGATGGTAGAAGTGTGTTTGGGACAGCGATAATTAAGCTTGCGCCTAACATAATTGAATACCAATCATTTTTCTAGGACGATAACAAGTTCTACGCGGACGAAGTCGTGGGCAACAGCTATATATTATAAAACTCTTGCGTTACTAATCTATTGACAGACAGCGAACAGCCATAACCGCTAACGATAAAAGCATGAAATTTGGAACATATATTCTTTACAGTACGTGAACGTGTACTAAGAAGGGATTTTTCGAAATTCAACCCTTTTAGGGGTGAAATAGGTTACCGTTGTATGGAAATCGTTCATTTGGAAAGTTATAGACTTGTATTTTTGTATCAAGGTTTCTTATTAAAAAGCAAAACAAACGATTTAGCGTTGTTATAAAAATTCATCCCCTAAGGGGGTTAAAAAAGAGTTGAAAGTTTGTATGGGAAACATGTCGTTTTAAAAGTTAGCCATTCAAAACTTCGGTCACAAGCTCTTAATGTACAGTCAAAAACATTGATAAGGGTTTTTTCTAATTCATCCCTTGAAGGGGTTAAGATAAGGGGTTTAACTTCACATAAGTAATGTGTGATTTTTAATTATAAACTGTGGCTAGAAACATGGAAGCAGGACAGCAGGTTTCTTTTATAATATGTCGTATGTTTTTTACTTGAAAACGTAAAACATATCTATCAATGTTTAGAAATAAATTATTGGTTGATTGTTGAAGAAAATAAATGAAAGAAAATATTTTTTTATATAATGACAAAATAATTATTATGTAGAAGGACGACTATGGACCTAAACGCAGTATTTCGCGACCCAAACAGAAATTTACTTGATTTTCCATACGTTTTCCATACAACGATTAGTACAAATAGCAACTGTGACGTCACAATCTAATGTCAATTAGTATGAACCATTTTGGCTGCCGCCAGCGAGGTCAATCTTTGAATAAATTTTTTGGGTATCTATGTTCTTTTATTGTAGTTGCTCCCATACAAACTTTTGTTCCTCTCCAAATACTGGTTCGAATGGCATCGAAAAAAAATTAGGAAACAAGCCTATAGCAATGGCCACAAATTGGACTTGAAATTCATGGAGATATTTTGGTATTATCATGAACATACACTTAATGTTCCACTTTTATTCCAGAGGACAGATTCTTATTTATCATGATAGTCAATTTAATAAAATACATACATACATACATACATTCACGCCTTTATTCCCAAAAGGGGTAGGCAGAGCACATGAAACTTATGTTCCAGCGCCACTTTTAGAATAAATGTGGGTATAAAAGATCGACAAAATGTGATATTGCAGTGATAGGTTGTTAGCCCATCGCCCACAGCACACTTCAACCTTGCTCCCTTAGTCGACTTTTACGACACCCACGGGAAGAAAGGGGGTGGTGAAATTCTAACCTGACACCACACTGGCATAAAATAATAGGAGGAAATAAAAAATAATTTACCATAACGGGTTTTGACGAAGGGTTAAATTCATATAGGGGAAGTAAGTAACAATTCAACAGTTATTGCAAAATTACACTTACTACGCGGGCGAAGCCGCAGGCAAAAGCTAGTTTTGTATAAATGTACAATCGTATTGTAGATCAATGCAATTATACTTCACATTCATTTTAAATTATTATTTCATGTGCCCACATTTTGGCGTGTTCAACTTTCAACAATAACATATAACTATAGGTTCTACCGCATACATGACAATAGGAAATACCAAGGCTTTGACTAGACGTGTTTTAGTGCGTAAACTTAAGCTTCGGTTTCTCCAAATGACTTGAAGGCGTGTCATTGCGTCTTTAGGGTTTATGAGGATTTAAAGTTGTCTCAAGAACAATTTTCGCTTTAATATCCAACATTTTATAATGTGTAAAAGGAGTAAAATAAGGTTAAAAAAAAGACAAATTAAAAACAGTTGGGTTATTTGAAAAATATTTTGATTTCACTTGTACTATTATCGTACATGATAATATTTTTGATGGGATCTACTGTGACGGTAGGTACCTAAGCACAAACACACGAATAATCAATACGCATGCATGCCAGCAAAATGAAATTGGCGTATAAGTTACGCTTTAGTTGCGGTCTAAAAGGCTCCAAGCGTGAGAATTGTTACTATTATAAATATAAGTAATTCGTTTCTTATCGCACAACCGAATTGAGAATCAAGATGAAAGTTGCAGTTGTTATTCTATGTAAGTTCAATAATATTTATTCAAATATATTATCCCTCTCACGTCCAAAGTGATAATACTAGAACAACATCGATTTGCAGTGAAATCCCTAGCATTCCATTGAGTCATTTCATTAGGCGGTTTTTTTTTGGGTTACCTCCACCTACCCCTACACCTAAAGTGGGGATAATTTTTTTTTCTCGTTAACCCCCGTCCAACCCACCCAAAATATTATAGGTAGTGCATTTTCAAGATACTGAGTACCGGTATTGACAACGGATGATAATCCCGGTTCTTCGGTACTTTTCGGTACTGAGTTATAGAACCTTTTATTTTAAATTTTAATGATACATTATTTAAATTAAACGCCGAAAATGTAGACATACTAACACCAAGACCAACATCAACCATTTATTAATATCTCGGGTTCTAATTAACGTAGAATCACAAACTTTGTGACTAAATATACATATTTGGGGTCCAGGAATTCAACAAGATATTTTTTAGAATCGAGTTCCCAAAGGATATCAAACGGAACCCTGTTCCTAAGCTTCCGCTGTCCATCTGCGTATCAGCAATAGCTAGGCTGTTCAAATTTTCACAGAATTAGTTTTACTATTGCTGCTTTAACATACATTCAGAAAAATATGAATAAATTAAAAATTAAACAGTGCTCTCATACATGAAACGTAATTTTATGGCGTTTTTTTGCCCGTCCATATCAATCGGTATATCTCTAGAACCGTAATATGTAGACAATTGAATTTTCCGTAGATTATGTATTACTATAGCCTCTAGCTACCCGACGACTGGAACAAAGGCCTTCTCATCACCGTACCTAAGAAAGGAGACCTCAGTGTATGTGGCAATTGCAGAGGCATCACTTTGCTCTCGATCCCGTCTAAGGTGCTCTGCAAGATTATCTAGAAAGATTATCGAGGGCCGTTGAACCGCTTCTTCGCAAAGAGCAGGCTGGTTTCCGACCCAACCGGTCGTGCACGGACCAGATCAATACCTTGCGCATAATTCTCGAACAGGCATCAGAATGGCAGAGGGAAATGTATTTGACCTTCGTCGACTTCGAAAAAGCCTTCGATACACTGAGGTGGAGGTGCATCTGGGACCGATTGTGTGAATTTGGGGTCCCCGAGAAAATAACCAACATGATTAAGGCCATCTACGGGAAGTATTCCTGTAGAGTGACACACGACGGCCTCGTCGCGGAGGACATACCGGTGCATGCGGGTGTACGACAGGGGTGTCTTCTCTCACCTCTCCTATTCCTTGTTGTTCTCAATGGCACCATGAGCACTACAATAAGCAACAAGCGCCGCGGCATAGAGTGGGGACTGTTTAGCGTCTTAGAAGACCTGGATTATGCCGATGACCTATGCCTGCTGAGCCACACACGCGCCGACATGCAAGCCAAGCTGGACGACCTACAACGAGAGGCAAAGGAGACGGGACTGAAATTCAACACCCGGAAGACCCAGGAAATGAGGTGCGGGACAACAAGCGCTCTGCCGTTGCTCATTAGCACAGAGGCTGTGGAAAGGGTCCACAAATATACTTACCTCGGTAGTGTAGTGTCGGAAACAGGAGGGACCGAAGAGGACATCGCTTCGAGAATCAAGCAACCTAAGGCAAGAGCAACCTTCGCACAGCTCCGTCCTGCGTGGCAATCGCGGAAACTGACTAGGAGAGTTAAGCTCAAAATATTCCGGTCCAACGTAAAAACCGTGTTGCTGTACGGATGTGAGACGTGGAAGGTTACAAAGACCATCTCGCATCGCCTCCAGGTCGTCGTCAACCGCTGTCTTCGCCGGTGTTTACTGGCCCGAGAAAATCTCCAACATAGAACTGTGGGAACGCTGCGGTGAGACTCCGATCGACCAGCAGATCAAACGCCGCAAGTGGAACTGGATCGGCCACACGCTCCGAAGGGACTCTGAGCACATAGCGAGGCAAGCCCTGGACTGGAATCCCCAAGTAAAGCGTAAACGTGGCCGCCCTAAACAGACCTGGCGGCGGACGATCATCGCAGAGGCGAAGAGCATAGGGAAGACTTGGAGCGAATTGAAGCGCGAAGCCCAGGACCGAACGGGATGGCGGCGCACTGTGGACGCCCTCTGCGCCATCTAGGGGACACAGGAACATAAGTCAAGTCATAGCCTTTATAATAACGAGTAATAAGAATAAAATAACGTTATTATATTAGTGGGGCAGAGTGCTCGAACAAATTGTCGTAGATCTCGACACGCTGGACAAAAGCACCAATTTTTTTCAGACTGTTGTTAGGTTCACTGACGCCATAAAATTAAAGATGGCCGACGGAGGAGTTGGTTTTTATCAAAAATTTAAAGCTATGGACCTAACAAGTACCTACCTGAAATTAATTTGGTTGTCAATTTTGACGTTGTTTGTTACGTCGTGCTCGTACTATTTGATGAAGGAAGACTGCTTCATTGTGAAAGTTGTTAATTAATAAACCAATTTATAAGAACTGTTGTTTTTTGTACGACCCCACCCTCACTCCACACCTTTTTTACTACTAGAAATAATTGAATTCAGTTCAAACAAGTGAATTCAGCCAAACTTAGCAAGTTAGCACCAAATGTGATAATCATATAACTTTTTAAAGTTTGATTTTTGTTGATTTGGTGACTTTTTATGGTGGTGTTCGTTCTGAAATTTGACTTTCAGTTCGTTAATAAGAGTTTAAATTCGTGTATAGTATAAAAAAAATGAAATTGAAAAAAACAAGAAATTTAGACTCAGTACCGAAAAGTACCGAAGTACCGGGAATTCCCGGTATTGTCTCAGTACCGGAAATCTCAGTCCCGGTTCTTGGGCTGGTACCGGTTCTGCACCCCCTAATTATAGGTTTTCTATTCCGCTTGCCAGATATTGGGCTCAGGGGCCATGTCCCCCCCCCTGCTGGATAAACTACTACTGGGGATGTGAAAAAAATTGTGGCAGTAGTAAATATTTAATGACTTTAAAAAGGAAAACTATCACGGCTAAGTAGGCATAACTAGTCACCGAGTAATAGTCGACCAACTTAAAATGTAGTTAGAAAGGCCAACTTTCGTACAAATTCGGCTGACGCAACTGCACCATTTAGTTGGAGCGCGCGTGTCGATGTAACTAAGACAGACAGGCAACTACGGAACCCTACACTGCGCGTGGCCCGACACGCACTTGGCCGATTTTTACTCTATTGCGATGATGGACACACCGATTGACATCGATGTTGTACTTTTGTAGTATATTTCTTAGTTACACGTCCTTAAAGCATCGTATGGTGGTATAACACATGTATTAAGACGACTGCTGGGTGTAGCTGACCCAGGGGCTGCAGGTATAACCTAATGCACCCAGAGTGGTCTACCGGACAGGAGACGTAGATTAGCGTACACTCCATTCCATCTGGATGGCAGCGGCCCTGCGCGGGCGTACGCTGTCCGTATTATGCCTGTTATGCGATATTGTATAGTTATGCGATCCATGGCTCTCTGCGGGGCGCCCAAAAATATGCCTATTGACGAAAATCCTAATCAAATATCTCAAAAAATTACAAAGATTCAGCGAGATATTGCTTGATAGATATAGAGAAAACGCTAAAAAAACAACGGTCGCCGAGTGGTCCAGGCATGCGGCTGGCAAGCGGCGGTCGTGGGTTCGAAAACCGGCTCGTAGCGGCTCGTACCAATGAGTTTTTCGAAACTTATGTACGGATTATTTACCGTTATCTTTTCGGTGAAGGAAAACATCTTGAGGAAATCGGTCTAATCCCTAGTTTTTCCTCTGGGTTGGAAAGTCAGATGGCAGTCGCTGTCGTAAAACTAGTGCCTAAGCAAAATCTTGCGGATCCCGAGCTCTTTTATGACGAGAAAGAGAAGACGCTTGAGACCCGTGACGTCACGGGTCTTGAGCAGTAGACAATCGTGTAAGTTGAACGTGCGGTTTCCGAAAATGGGACAGAGTATTACCCCCTCGTTACACTCTGGACACTTATAACATAACTTGTGATTATTTATTGTCTTGTGTTACTTTTTTCTCTATGTGACTATATTTATAATACTTTTTCGAGAAAGTTAAACATTATTGATTATTTTATTTGGTGTCACCATTCCTAATGCTACTAATACATATAAACTTTGGTTTCAGTGGCATTGGTGGAAATGGTGTGGGGTACCTATGCACCGCTACACAAGCTTAAACCACTCTGTGGCTGCAAACCCGTGGCCCCATTCTGCGCCAGCACTGGAGAAACATTTTGGAGCGAATGCGAAATGATGTGTGGCTACCCCGACGGCATCGATGGCAGATACAAGGTTCACGATGGTCCTTGTCTCACACAAGGCAAATCAGCAAAACAGAAGTTCGAACCGATCTGCGGCTGCAAACCTGTGGCCCCATTCTGCGCCAGCACTGGAGAAACGTTTTGGAGCGAATGCGAAATGATGTGTGGCTACCCCGACGGAATCCTAGGCAGATACAAGGTTCACGACGGTCCTTGTCTCCCACAAGGCAAATCAGCAAAACAGAAGATCGGACCGATCTGCGGCTGCAAACCCGTGGCCCCATTCTGCGCCAGCACTGGAGAAACATTTTGGAGCGAATGCGAAATGATGTGTGGCTACCCCGACGGAATCCTAGGCAGATACAAGGTTCACGACGGTCCTTGTCTCCCACAAGGCAAATCAGCAAAACAGAAGATCGGACCGATCTGCGGCTGCAAACCCGTGGCCCCATTCTGCGCCAGCACTGGAGAAACATTTTGGAGCGAATGCGAAATGATGTGTGGCTACCCCGACGGAATCCTAGGCAGATACAAGGTTCATGACGGTCCTTGTTAAACGATGAAATATTACTCTTGAATACACTGTTATAAATTAAAAGCAAGAGTTTTGTCACTACACTTTAAATAAAAATTACACTTTCGTATTTTTCGGACTACAAAAGTAAATGAAATGAAATCAATTTATTTTCTGGACACATTAGGTGCAAAAATATTTTTTTATGTGATCATAATAATAATAAGGCCATAGGGTTGTAAACTCAAAATGTACTGCTCCAAAAGAAAGAAGGCAAAAATATATGAATAAATTACGAAGCTACAACTGTTTTAATATTATTGTTAGAGAGAAAATGCTCGGGGATCGTGAAGTCACGTCACGACACTCGAGCCTCATAGTAAATGACAATCCCATAAAAAACATTCCATGTAAAAAAGACGCCAAGTCTCGCAACTCCTCTACCGTAAAAAGTTGAGATATTTCGTAGAGCCAAGTCTCAGGCATTCTTATTAATCTTTATTTGCTAGCTAAATAAAATTCTGCAACTTGGCAATGCTTGGCTGCTCTATTTGACAATATTTTTAAACCTTTTTCGAGAATATTTGTCATTATTTTATTTGGTATCTACCCCTAGGTGTACGCGGGCTGGGTTTCCGCAACTCGACGTCGTATCTGCGCCTAATTTGTGTGTGGGTATCTACCCCTATTCAGGACATGTAAAAAATTATGAATGAATGAATGAATATTATTTATTTCAGATTGCATTTAAACAAGAAATAAAACGAATACAGATAGATAATTACAACATAATTTTCGGAGTGAAGCAGCCCGATATCGTGTGTATTTTCACCCAGAAAACCAAATTGGGATTGTCCCACCGTTCTGTTGTCTCACCGAAGCCGTTGGTGCTGCCCTACACCCCGCGCATCAGAGACGTGACTCGTTTACGGATTATCGAATAAAAGCAATCCGTTTGAGCCTCCGCAAACATACCTGATGCTGAGCAATGGTTTCTCAGCCCCAACAGTACCCTGAAAGCATTGTTGTATTGGACCCGGAGAGCCCCGTAATACGATACGACCTCCGCGAGTATCTGGTCCACAGGCCACACGTATGGGGTTCTGCCTTTTCTCCGAATTTGTTATGCCCGAATTTCACTTGCCAACCAACTTTTCGCCGAATATTCACTTTGACAATTAACTAATGGCCAATTTTTGTATGACAACGTATCAATTGTTAGAATTCTTGTAAAGTCTATATTATAATAACTTTAAAAAATTTGCCATAGGTACCTATCATTTGGCAAATCTTTCAGTTGGACAAACAAATTAACCGAATAATGTTCAAAGAACAAGGCAGCATTACATAGTCAGACTTTTATTCAACGTGTATATAAGATACAAGGATGGGAGGGGGGAAGGGGGGCAAAGCCACCCACAGGGGTCTGGAGTCGTGCCTCACCTTTTGCCACAGTACATCGCACGACAACAGATCGAAAGCTTTCGATAAATCCAGAAAGCAAGCGTAAACTGCTGTGTCTGCTTTCGCATATTACTGGACAGTGTGCTTTAGGCACAATATAGCTGACTCCGTTGACAATCCCGGTCTGAATCCAAATTGTGCGCCACGTAACTCGGTGTGTCCTTCAAGGTGTTTATTGAGCACACTACGCGGCAAAGTGTAAATTCTGGAGATAAAGATAAAATCTTCAAGAAAGGAGTCCACTGCGCAGGGAATGGCCAAAACAGAGATTTGAACAAATTTCTAAGGGATAACACCAAATCACGCAGGATGTTAAAATGGGGAATCCATTTTATCATTTGCCTAGTAGTAGGAGATCTTAGGGTCACCACATTGCATATTTGTGACAAAGCAAACCGTTTGGAACAGGTGTTTCTGGACGTGATCTGAACTGATTTAGCCCGGTTGCCACGAGGTTCCCCCCAGCAGGTGGGCAGGGGAGGGGGGGGGGGGGGGGAACTGCCTCCGGCGCGCCTCACTCTAAGCTTTATATCTGCATACATCTAGCAACTATAACAAGTTTGGCGTCTTTTTCGTATAATTCGAGGATGAAGAATTCATTTCTGTGACTAAATTGTCAGTCACCCATACAAAAAATAAGAGAAATTCAAAATAAAAAAAAAAAACTTTTTTTTTGAAAATCCTCTATAGAATTAAAACTACGAGGATTTGCTCTACAAAAAAAAACCTGTAAATAGCTCAGGTATCCTACTATATACAATACTAAACTTGTCAAACATTTTTCGTTTATAACTTGGTTTAAAAAAATGTTTTGTGTCGCGCCGATGCAGGTATGCATTGTAAGGGCGGTATGCAGCTTTTAGGATTCTTAAGTATGTTTAGACGATTTCTGAAAAGTTGTTATTCTTCTAGTTATAGATTACATTAATGAATTACTTCTGGACGTGATATATATACAAATGTACATTAAATCTATACATATAATAAAGCTGAAGAAGGTCGAAAGCCTGTACATTGAAAATATTCGAAAAAAGTAGGTTCGGGATACTTAGAATCGATAACAGAACACGTTCCAGCAGTTTTTAGAAGTTTGTCTGTTTATCTGTTCATGTGATCACGCATCACGTGAAAACGGTAAAACGGATTTTGATGCAAACTTTACCAATCTGTCAATAAAATCCCCGGTCAGGTTAAA
Organism: Epinotia bilunana; assembly: GCA_947049275.1. Classification (NCBI taxonomy): domain Eukaryota; kingdom Metazoa; phylum Arthropoda; class Insecta; order Lepidoptera; family Tortricidae; genus Epinotia; species Epinotia bilunana. Next base: position 11,171,777 of record OX346253.1, on the reverse strand, counting down.
GGCTATAAGAATATTAAAATATGGGGTTGAACTTTGTATGGGAACTCCTCGAATCTATGAGCTAAAGACTTGAAAATTGGCAAGTATATACTTGACTAGAAAGTAAAACGACCCCCATTCAAACTTTTAGCAAATTATAGATAAAATGTGAAAAAAACACGGGATTTGAAATAGTGCTAGGCGGCTAAAGACAATATACTCGTATTAACCAAAACTGGTTGATTGATACCTCCACAGATAGTAACTGTTAGACATTAGAGACCTAATTATATTAATTGGAACTCCAGTCACTGACGACGACGTCGCTGTTGATATTGAAAAACCAGCAACCTTGATAGATGCCCTCTGCCTTCACATATTTGATATGAAATCAGAGGTCATCTAAAGTTGTTTGATAGGTTGAGTTGAATACTTATCTCGAATTATCATAGTTCATCAACATCAAGGGATGTAGGTATAACATTTGGACAAAACGGCATGCCGCGGATAATTGAGTATATTAGGTACCATTTTTTTTCTGTAGAAAACTCCCATCACTTTCTGAAATATTATTGGGAGCGCATAAGGAACGAGCCCTAAAGGAGCCCTAATTTTGGGCCTTTCATTCCTAAGAAAACCTCAGCCTTTGCTTTGCTTCTTCTTCGCTTGCCTCCAGCTCTCTAGTGTCCCTTGCAAGACACCGGAAGATAATGAGTGTCCTTAGGGGTCATTGCTCGCATTGAGACTGCTTTCGGAATGCTTTTTGAACCTGACTTTTGTATAATAGGACGGACCCAATATAGCGGTCGAATTGCGTGGTTGGAGGGTAGCCTGGGGAAAATCCAGGGGAAGCCTCCGGCACGACCACGCGGGGAATACTTTCGGAAGGGTTGATTTGGGCCTTTCATTCCAACGAAAAGGCCTGGGATTTCGCTTGCAAGACACCTGGGGATAGTAAATGTACGTGGGGGCTCGCCCTCAGGTTTCGCTTGCAAGGCACCGAGAGATACTGAGTGTTCGTCCATGAGGGCGCATTTAGAGCGCTTTCTGAAGGAATGCTTCGAATCTTTCATTCCAATGAAAAGCACGGCCTTTGGCCTCGCTTGCCACGCCACTCACCTATGGGACTTACATCGCCTCGCCACTCACCTAAGGGATAGTAAGTATCCGTGAGGGCTCGCTTGCTTCGCCGCTCATATTCAGTACTTTGGCCACAGGTTTCACTTGCAAGACAATTAGGGATTGTAAGTGTCCGTGGGGGCTTGCCTTCGGGTCTTCGGCTCTCGAGCGACCAGTCTCTAAAAGCATGCTTTAATTACTAAGAAAGCTCAGCCTGCGGCTTCGCTTGCCTCCTCTTACCTTCGGGGATTCGGGCCTCAGGTTTCACTTGCAAGATAATGAGTGTCCGTAGGACTCGCCTTTAATTCCAACGTAAAGCTCAGCCTTTGGCCTCGCTGCCATCTGGGGATAATAAGTGGCCTTCTGCCCCCGAGCGCTTTCTTAACGCTTGATTTGGACCTTTCATTGTTACGAAAAGCTCGGCCTTCGGCCTCGCTTGCCTGGCCGCTCACCTTCGGGATTTTGGTCTCCGGTTTCGCTTGCAAGGCACCAAGAGATAGTAATTGTCCGTGGGGGCTCACCCACAGGCCTTCAGCCCAAGAGCTCGCATAGTGACCGCTCTCTAAAAGCATGCTTAGGGCCTTTCATTCCTACGAAAAGCTCAGCCTTAGGCTCCGCTTGCCTCCCTGTTTACCTTCAGGACTTTGGCCCTCAGGTTTCGCTTGCAAGTTACTCGGAGACAACGAGTATCCGTGAAGGCTCGGCCTCAGGCTCGCATTGAGACCGCTCTCTGAGGGATTGGTTTAGGCCTTTAATTCCAATGAAAAGCTCGGCCATCGGCCTCGGTTGCCTCGCCGCTCACCATCGGGACTTTGGCCTCAGGTCTCGCTTGCAAGACACCTGAGGATAGTGAGTGCCCGTCGGGCTCGCCCTACGGCCTTCGGACCTGGGTCTCGCATAGGGAGCGCTCTCTAAATGGATACTTTGGGCATCTCTATAATATTATCGACGACCAAGTTTATTTGTGACATTTTGTGACGTTTTAGGTATCCAAAAATCCATAAATGCAGCAAAGTTGTATGATTGCCAATACAACTTTGCTGCATTTATGGATTTTTGGATACCTAAAACTATGTAGTATTGTGTGATTGCCAAGTCACAAAATTTTATTGAGTAAGCAAATAAAGATTAATAAGAATGCCTGAGACTTGGCTCTCTGAAATATCTCACAACTTTTTACGGTGGAAGAGTTTCGAGACTTGGCCTCTTTTTTACATGGAATGTATTTTATGGGGTCTAACTTCTTTTTGTAGGTTATTGTGTTATCAATACATACATTGTTTTATTTGTTCTTTTATTGTTGTTTTTTTTTGTTTCTTTTGTGTTCTCTGTATTTCTTTGTTTTTATTTTGTTGCATAATGCCAAATAAAAATAAATGATTTATCTATCTATCTACAAATTATGAATGCAATCCCATAAAGTACAAAGTACCATTTCAGGCGAGTTGCACCAATTTACGATTACAGACCGATCAACGTTAAATATAATTAAATAAATATATAAATCTTTTATCTACACACAGTGCAATCTATAAACAAAATGAGTTCTTAACAAAGTCGTTGATGTGAGTATCAGCTCAATATCCTAGTGTTTGTCCACGAACCTAATTGAAAGAGCGAGCGAAGCGAACGAATATCTCCGTTCCAGCTTGGGAAAAAATGCTTTTGCATGTCCGTCTGTTCTTCACGCATTTCTCAACCGATTCTCTTGAAATTTACCATACTCAATGCTTTATTGCAATTTCACAAAGTAGTTGTACAAGTGGTAAACTTATGAGCTAGAGCATTGGGCACTGCAATATTATTTACAATTCCAGGGAGAGGAGAATTGGTGATAAATAATTATTTCGTGAGCAGGATCGCTAAATGTATGGATTAATTTCGTTTGTCGATGCAGTATTAGGAAAAAAATAAACATAAATACACGGACTTGCGAGGTAGACCTCGCCGTAGACGGCTCACAGCGCTTCTAGTTAACAAACATAACATTCATCTATTTACTTATAGAACGAGAAGCGGGCAACGCGAACGGAGTTCTCCGTCTGGGAATCCGAATTTCCGGCTGTTCTCTACAGATCGCATTTCTCAACCGATTTTCGTGAAATTTTGAGAACAGGTTTAATATTTATATGGATATTGTGTCAATTCAGTTTTTGGACATTTTGAATAAAATACGGACTTGCGATGTTGATTTAATTTAACAAGTTTCTGTCAAGATTTTATTGCAGGCTGTACCTACTTTTCTGTATACCATCATCAAGCCACCATTGAGACGATTCTAAGGAGCCCAAACTCGATGGGGTTATGCGGTTTTATTACGGAGTTCCTTTGGCCACCTTCCAGCTTCATCATCAGATCAGCTCCACGTCATCATAATATTGCATTGTCACGCGATTTGCATATTCGTGCCAAATTTCAACTCAATCGGAAACCGGGAAGTGGATCAAATTTAACTTGCAAGATTTGATTACAGACAGACAACGGACAGGTGAAAGTACATAAAAGCTTGTAATTAATTACAATATGTTAAAAGTAATATCACGCAGGCGAAGGCGCGGGCATAGGCTCGTCTATACTAATATTATAAATAGGAAAAAAGTCTGTGGAATGGTGTAGTTTGTTTCTACTTAGGCTCCCAGTATACAAGTATTATAAGGTACAATATAACACTTTCCGGGAAATATTTTTAATGGAAAGCACAGAGTGAGATGGCTGATTTAATTTTACTTTGTTTTCAGTTGTTTTGTTGGTGTTGATTTGCGACGGTCTCGCTCAACTCTCGCTGCGGAAACGACACCGACATCGTCTATCTGGGAAACCCCTTGGAAGTTATGATGACGTAGAATGTCGCAAGAACTGTCCGGTGCCTCGTCCTCCGTACCACCCATTCTGCACCGTCAACTATCGCAACTATCTCTCAGATTGCCTGATGAAGTGCGATGCCAACGGTTTTGGTTTGTACAAGGTATATGACGGTGCATGTGGAAGTAGGGGATGGCCTTGGTAAGGGAAATAGTTTTTCTATGAGTGAATAATAAACTATTGATGATTTAGCTTTTCGTTTTAATCCCAACTAATATTAACAACCTTAACCATTCACTTGCTTGTGGCAACCACAGTTGCCAGTTTCGCGCACCCCTTACTGATGGTGGCAACTGTGGTTGCCAAGCAAAGTATGGGCTTCATTTATAAAGAAAAATTTTAAGCAATTTAGGCTACCTTTTTTAAAATCCTAAATAAAGTGAGCGGCTATGTAACGTTTTTTATTTCATCTAGTAGGATCCTATTAATTAAACTAAAACAACCTCAGTTTACTTTTACATAAGTTTGAAATATGCGGGATTAGGGGAAGAGCACTTGAATGGATCAACGGTTACTTGTAAGGCAGAATGCAGTGTACTGAGACCAAAAAAACCCGGCCAAGTGCGAGTCGGACTCGCGCACAAAGGGTTCCGTACCATTATCCGTTACGATTTATGACGTATTAAAAAAAAACACTTACTACAGTAGATCTCGTTCAAACCAATTTTCTGTGGAAGTTTGCATGGTAAGGGCTTGTGCACAAATCACGCGAGGTGCGATGGGGGGGGTAGGGGTGTCAGGAAAAAAACATGACAGATCACGTTGGGGGAGCGGGGGTATAAGGAGACCTCACGTGTATACTAAAGGCCGAAACGCACTGACAGCGGTGGCGGAGCGGCGCGGAGGCGGTACCGGTTGTAATGTTCGAGCTAATATGAAAGGGTCCGCATAGAAGACCGGCCGGGAAAAAAGCGTGGCGGCGGCGGCGCGGAGGCGGTAGCGGCGCGGAGGCGGTGAAACGCGTGCACAGATAGGCGAGCGTGGCGCGGGGCGGTTTTGCGGCGGGAAGTGGTGTTACGCAGTTGTCAATGCACTTATTTTAGAAGTTACAGGGGGGGGGGGGGGGGGCGACGACGACGACGACACATTTTACCACTTTGGAAGTGTCTCTCCCGCAACCTATTCAGTTTAGAAAAAAATTATATTAGAAACCTCAATATCATTTTTTAACACCTATCCACCCCCCCCCCACACGTATGGGTTTGATGAAAACATTTTTTTTGAGTGTCAGTTCTTTTCTTTTTTTTCTATTTTTGTGTGAAAATCTTAATGCGGTTCACAGAAAACATCTACTTACCAAGTTTCGACAGTATGGTTCTTATAGTTTCGTTAAAAAGTGGCTGTGACATACAGACGGACAGAGACAGACAGACATGACGAATCCATAAGGGTTCCGTTTTTTACCATTTGCCTAAGAAACCCTAAAAAGTTAAAACGGCCATATAAAAAAGGCATAGGTCCTAAACAGCCAAAACGGAAGATCGGTAGCCGTGACTTATCGCGACTGTTTAGTTGCCTCAAATAACTCGCGTTTTCGGAAGAAAAATACACTTCCAAAATATTGTTAAAAAAAATTAAACGGCGGCAATGCAAAAATTATTATGTTTTAGCATATAGCGGCCAGTAGTTTTTCGGAAAATATGGAAAATTTACGCGAACAAAATTCCAGATTTAAAAGAAACTGCAAATTTGTTCCCTGCAAAGCCAAAAGACAAATATATCTATATAGGCGTACGACAATTTCATGAAGAGGCGAGAAGAAAAGGCATGCCTTATCATTTTCAGAAAGCAAAAAATCTTGCAAAAGTTGGGTAAAACACTATATTTGTCTCAGCCGGAAGGGCAATTGGTGGCGTTGCTGGCTTCGTTAAATTAAATGGACTCCCAAGGTCGTCCGTTTAAAATTAATACTCAGCCAGCAATTGCCTGCTTCGCTTACTTCGACAATAATGTAGTATTCAAATCTCGTTGTATTTTAACAGGGTTGTACGTTATTTTGATAGACTACATTTTTATAGAATTTCGTTTCTCATAAATTTATTCTCATATTATTATTCCATAGAATAGTCATTTCGCTGACTACTTACTGGGTAGAATTTTTAACCATAGAATTTTGTTGCAAAGAGAATTTAATTCCTCGATATTTCTGTTCAAAGAATTTTAAATCACATATTTTTTATACTTATATTATTCAGTTTATGCAAAACTTATTGGCAAGAAAATAGTTTAACTGAGTTCCCAGATTATCGTTTCATCGAATTATCAATTCGCAGCATACTATGTAGAAATTTTAATTACAGTTTTTTTTTGTAATGAAAATTTTATATTGCGATATTCATATCATAGAATTTGAAATCATATTACAATAGTTATCCGTTTAGTATTCACACTAACGTAATTAATAAGTAAAAAAAAAATTGAGTGGTGAGTGGTATGTTTACTAACTTACTATGAATTCTATTTAACTCACCTTCGCTTTTTTTAAGCAACATTTTGTGTAGAATCATGTTACATTGTGTAAATGGAGTAAGTAATTAAAGTATTATTAAAATTTGTCGGTTCTGGCGCTTCGCCGGCCGCTACCGCGGCACGCTCGCTTCGCTCGCTCAGCTCGCGCGCTGTAGGGACGCGGTTCTACCTAACACTCCTCCTCGCTTCGCTCGTCGTCGTACCTACACGGACCTGCCTTAAAGTAGAATAGGTAGAAATCGTTTTCGATGTAATAAAAATAATGAAGGCCTTAACTTTATAAGAAATTAAAATAATTCAAAGAATGATTGTATCAATGACAATGTTAATTAGAATATAATTCTACTAATTGATAATGTTTATAACTGAAAAATTTAGTTTATAAAATTTGGTGAATCGTGTTTCTGTGAAATATGTTTCATTCAAGTAAAGAGACGGTGAAACAACAATATCCGAACTAAAATACAAAAACCAAATATTATATTAAAGTACTTTCTGTGAAACGAATTTTTATGGAATTTCTGTCTGCGAAACAAATATATACCTAAGACAATATCGGTTACTAAAAAATAAAGGGAAGAAATCATTGAACTGTTTTTATGAGAAATATGTTTCGTTCAAGTAAATGGAACTTAAAACCATAATATTCGAAATAAAAATACAAGAACCAAATATTATATGAAACATTTTCTGCGAAACAAAATTCTATGAAATTTCTGTCTGTAAAACAAGGGATCACCATTTTAACAGTGGTGTTTCGGTGTCGTTGTATGTTTGTGTCGTTCGTTTGTTCGCAGTTCGTGAGAAGATTTGTGCCGACTGAGTTGGCCAAAACGCCATTAAAAAAAATAAGGCATCTATCTACCCGTGGGTAAATATATATCGGGTATTTATCCCACGGCGGGTGTGTATGTCGGAGATTGGTGTTATCACGATAAGTCGCTATCTGTTGGTCTCAATTTGTTATAGATTGTCACATGAAATACCGAGATGTAATTTACGGTTAATTTAACTGTTAGTTGAGCTAAGCGTAAAATTTACATTGTAAACTGTAACTTTAAGCGTTTGTAATGCTATCTTGTTGTGAACGAGGGTACCAGCTAGACTGGTGCCTGGACTGAATCGGTGGGCCGTGAAGCAGATCTATCAAGTAATTCGGAATTTTAAAAACGGTGGAACGCTAAAAAGTGGGACGCTTTTAACAAGAAGAATGGACGATCGCCCTGCCGAAACTGTCGGTTCACCCTAATTTGTTTAATTCCTATTTATCCAATAGAATAGCTGTGTGCCTCAAACCAGTGTTTCATTAATAGCCTGAGAACAACCCAGTCACTATCCAAATGGGGGACGAGGCGGAGAAGGCGCCGCCGGACGAAGTGCCCTCAGACGCCACACCGTAGCGCCGTCATATATCTACACGTGGGCAACTAATCTCCAATAAAGAAAAAAATGTTCGTTAAATTGGACAATTCTTTACGGAGTACTGAACAAGCAGAAATCACATCAATGCCATTAAAATTACATGTCATTATTAATTCTCATCTCTTATATAAATTCATTGAGTGGCTGTTTTTTTACACAATACTGGTAGTGGGCAGGATGAAGTTTCTCCTTGTTTCATGTACGTACATATTCTAAAATTATACCAGATTTTAAAATTTGAGCTGTAACAATTTGTGTTTTTAACAGACTTAAATCGAAACAAACAACCGATTCAAACATTTTTATTTTATTTTAAAGTAAATACTTTCAGATTTATCCCATTGTTACCAAAAATCCAGTTGGATGACGGGATCCATGAGAAATCGAGGGAACTAATCAATTATATTAGGCACGCAAATAGTCATTTCGGTGTTTTTGATAATAATTCGTCTAGGTATTTATTTTATTTTATTTATTATTTTACTCACTCACGGAAACTACAAATTTGATCGGAACTGATTATGAAAAACCCAGATGAGTTGTTGAACTATTTACCGATGAAGGACCGTCACACACAGAATCTGATGAGAAACCGTTGAAATATAATCTAATGAAGTATCAAAGTTCCAAATTAGGATGTAACTCTGAGGTATCGACGGACCTTTTAAATATTATCTGCACACACCTAGCGTTTTGGGTATTTTCTGTAATAACCAACGCATTTGCTAGGCACGCAGTCCATGAATTAACTAAAGTGGAAAAGAAATGCGAAAATGTTCATGTACGTATAGCATTACCATTCAGCAAGTACCAAATAGAAGTAGTTTTTTTTGTAAGTAAATTATTTTTCATCACACTTGTTCGAAAAGGGCTTCATAATGCGCAGAAATACAGAGCTACAATAACCTATGTTACGCCCACGGGCGTAAAGGTTTTTTTCTTAAATTGTACCTGTCACTCATGCGGCAGTTACAAAGCAAAGAAGGTTTATATCAAATACGATGTCTAAAAACGATAGATAAATAAAGGTAGATAGAGATAAATTTAAGCTTAAAAACACTACTAAAACATGTTTAACAGAATTATTTACAGATTTAATATGTAGTTATTTAGTGTCTATTTCAAATGTTTTTAAGTGTTTTGAAATCGTGGCTGTATACCGAAGGGTCTTTGCCATACGCGCCTCACGTCAAATTCAACAAAATGGACAACAGACATGTTGCAGTTTCCTTGCAAATGTGATGAAAAACATTGTGTATAACACGGGCGTAAAATATTTTCCACTTACGCCCCTTGTTAAACAATGTACTATTACAATGCATGTGCTTGAAAAGAGCGTTTTCCAAGCACCCAAATTGTGCGGAAAGTGCCACTTTTTCGCACTAATACTTTTTACTTTCAATTTTTTTTTTAATTTGTAAATCCATCCCCCGACAGCCCGACGCAGTTTTTATTACTTGAGAAAAGTTTTACAACAATTTCAATTAGGTACCCTTTTTCTTTCATATAAAAGGTACATAAATACTAATAATATATAAAATGTTTTATTAATCTTTTTGAATTTGGTAAATAAATGAATAAATTTTAAATCACTTAATGTGTTTGGCTGAACGCATATCTTTCTTTTATGCCTTTTGCGATACGACAGTATGGCGACTTGCACATGCGCATATGTTGACCGCGCATGTATTGAAAACTAAAAAGCCCGCCATTGTTGTGAGTGTTGTTTACTTTGGAGTTGTTTTATGTAAATATGTTAAAAATGTCGAGTGAAAGTGATTAATCAATAATGATAATGATTTATTGCGTTTCAATAGTGTCAGTATGTTTCTTAGTACTACGACGGTGCAGCGTCTTTTTATCGTGGAATATATTGAGTTAGTAGGTCAAAATTACTTATGTTCCGAAACCACAATACAATAGTTTTAACTTTTAAGTGAATAAGCTTGACAGCAAAAGATGTAGAGAAGTTGTTAAATGCAGTTCCAGATAATAAGGAGGTACCTGACAATCTACCTAGGTTCTTAAATTTTAACCTATCTATTGTAAACTAACATTTCAACATTTAATCTATTTCCTCACACAAGGCATAGTAAAACGTTGCACGCGCGTAAAGATGATTTCCGACTCGTGCCGAATTATAGATTCGCTCGCTCGCTATGACACTCGTCGGAAATCACCTACTTTCCACACTTGTAGCATAATAGTTATTTATGATACAAGTGCGGAAAGTAGATAATTCCTAAAGAGTGACGATCACCAAAAACACGACGTCAGGGAGTGTTTTTGATCGACAACAGTTGAAAATTACCTATCCGCACGTGTATCGTACAATATATTACAATGCGAGGAAATTAAAAATTATACATAAAAGGTGAAGTTTTAATTGTCACGAAATCTCATTCTCGCACGTGTGTGGGAATATTGGCCCGAAATCCATTCCCGCACGGCCGCCCCCCGGCCCGCTCTGCCGTGCAAGCATGGTGAGCTTGCCGTGTTTATGTTGAACCATATAAAGGCGCACTTTCAGAGCAAGTGCATTGTAAATAACTATTGATAAAATTAAATCAATAATACTTATTCTTTCTTATTTACATATGAAATATTAATAATTAGACCGACTTTTAATATAAGGATAGAATACAAATAAAAAAAATTCAAATGTAGTTTTATTTTTCAAAATTTTTCGCTTTGTGCAAATTTGGAACGCATCGTTTAAAAAGTTAATTTAAGAAAAACTTATATAAATTTAATTTTGCTTTGTTTTGTTCTAAAGCCACAGCAAAATCAAAATAATTGAAGTTATTTAGAGATTTTAGTGTAGACGACATATATGAATTTTTATGCCTGCTATGTTAGCGGAAAAAGTACTTTGATTTTTTACAGTTATTTAAGGTTGCAAAAATGTTTATGTTACATTGAATAATTATAAACTGCTTTGATCTTGATGAGATGTGTGTACATTTATTGAAAATTAGTAAAAGGTCCAAATGACTCCTATTATATTTCAAATTTTCCTCGCGGTGGTGAGATGAAAAGTTGTGTGTTTCGCTCGGCAGCAAAGTTGTTTGACGTCTCGTGCTTTGAACACCGCGCTATGCTCAGGATTGTACTTTTGAACCATTCGCTTCGCTCATGGTTCAAACTTACAATCCTTCGCTAGCTCGGCTTTCAATACAAGCTCTTGCGCCAAACAACAACTTTGCAGCCCTGCATAACAAATAACTAATGTTACTGCTTAACATTACATTATTGACAGCCTCGGGTTTAAAATAGGAACAATAGTACATACACGTATTACAAAAACCGGGAAGTAAGGGGTTGCCGGCCGAGTACATATCACATATAGACGCTAGTGTCACGGATAGTTATGAGGCTAGCAATAACCCCTCTTAAGGCGAGGTATGTAGTGCTTTTCTCAAACATGCAATGAAATAAATAAAATAAAAACTCCAGGAAATCAAACTATTCCTTATTCCATGTTTTCGTTTTTAATTTATTACCGAATAAACCCAAGTCGCGAATATATGTGGGCCGATACTATTTGAGGAGTTCCGTCGATTCCTCAAGGTTATCAGAATCATCTCTGGCACTTCATTAGTTGCTACTGCAACGGATTCATATCAGAATTTTTGTCGTACTTTACATCATTGTGGAGTTCCATACGTCATTGTGCTCTTCATCACCAGTTTCACTTCACAAAACTTGCAATGTCCAAGGGTAAATACACGAGTTATATTATATTATATTATATCATACTGAAATCATTACACCTGCCTATACAATTTGAGGGTTGCCATCAATTTCCCCGGGATCCCATCATCAGATCCTGACTTGGTGACAATGGGACCACAGAAGTATAATCTTTAGAATAAAAAAATATTTTTGAAAATCGGTCCTTAATTGACAGAGACATCGGTGAACATACTCGTACATTAAAAAAATACGTACAATGGAACATAGAACCTCCTCCTTTTTTGAAGGTGGTTAATAAGACCACAGCCACTAGTTGGATGTCCAAATTCGAACAACAATTTCGATAGTTCGTTAAGACTATTTTGGTATTTACATTTTAAATTCCAAATCACAACATCAGTGGAGGATGTCTGCATTATTTGCCGGTACACGCCAGTGTTTTTTTTATCTGACACCTGAATGCAAACTATATATTTAAATACAAAATCCTAAACTCACAACCATAATAAAATACAATAAGATTCTCCGGCACGGGACTCGAACCTCGTGATATTTCGTGAGCACGATCGATAAATGTATGTATGGATACATTTTCGTCGATGCAGTATTTGGAAAATAATAAACATAAATACACGGACTTGCGAGTTCTGCGGCTCGCAGAGCTATTAGTTGACAAACATAACATTCATTTATTTAGTTATCGAACGAGCTAGCGGGCAACGCGCACGGAGTTCTCCACCCGGGAATCCGAATTTCCGGCTGTTCTCTTCTCTCTGATCGCATTTTTCAACCGAGTTTCGTGAAATTTTGAGAACTGGTTCAATATATGGATATTGTGTCAATACGGGTGTAGACACTAAATAAAATAATCAATACATAATGTCATATTTTCTCGAAAAAGGATTAAAAATGTAGTCAAATGGAGAAAGAATCAACGCAAGAGGTTAAATAATGACGAAGTTATAAGTGTCCAAAGTTTTAAGAAGGGGTATGTTCTGTCCCTTTTTCGCAAAACGCGACTTCATATGAAACGATGACGCTTGTAGAGTGTGACGTCACTATTAGAAAGCAACGTGCCGTGCCTCATCATATAGCCTCGCATATTGTGACGTCACACACTGTTTGCGTTTTCTCTCTCTAACAAGCAATATTAACACGGTTGTAGCTTCGTAAATCTTTGAGATCTTTGAATGGGATTTTCGTCACTAGGCATTTTTTTTTCATCTTTCTATTGGAGTAATAATAATTTTCGAGTCTACACCCCTATTCAGTTTTTGGAATTTTTGAATAAAATACGGTCTCGCGATGTCTGCAGCTTACAGCGTTATTTAATTACAATATGTTAAAAGTAATATCACGCAGGCGAAGGCGAAGGCGCCGGCATAACCTCGTCTATACTAATATTATAAAGAGAAAAAAAGACTGTGGAATGGTGTAGAAATTTGTTTCTAACTAGTAGGTATATAAGTATTATAAGGTACAATATAACACTTTCCGGGAAATATTTTTAATGGAAAGCACTGTGAGTGAGATGCCTGATCTAATATTTAATTATACTTCGTTTTCAGTTGTTTTGTTGGTGTTGATTTGCGACGGTCTCGCTCAACTCTCGCTGCGGAAACGACACCGACATCGTCTATCTGGGAATCCCGTTGGAAGTTATGATGACGTAGAATGTCGCAAGAACTGTCCGGTGCCTCGTCCTCCGTACCACCCATTCTGCGCCGTCAACTATCGCAACTATCTCTCAGATTGCCTGATGAAGTGCGATGCCAACGGTTTTGGTTTGTACAAGGTATATGACGGTGCATGTGGAAGTAGGAAATGGCCTTGGTAAGGGAAATAGGTTTTCTATGAGTGGATAATAAACTATTGATGATTTAGCTTTTCGTTTTAATCCCAACTAATATTAACAACCTTAACCATTCACTTGCTTGTGGCAGCTGCCAGTTTCGCGCACCCCTAACTGATGGTGGTTGCCAAGCGAAGTATGGGCTTCTTTGATAAAGAAAAATTGAAAGTAATGTAGGCTACCTTTTTTAAAATCCTAAATAAAGTGAGCGGCTATGTAACGTTTTTTATTTCATCTAGTAGAATCCTTATTCATTAAACTAAAACAACCTCAGTTTACTTTTACATAAGCTTGAAATATGCGGGATTAGTGGAAGAGCACTTGAATGGATCAACGGTTACCCGGCCACGTGCGAGTTGGACTCGCGCACAAAGGGTTCCGTACCATTATCCGTTGAATGAAAGGTAAATTGCGGTTTACGATTTATGAAGTATTAAAAAAAACGACTGCATGGTTATTTACATTATATATATTTTTTAGTTTTATTATTCGCATATTTTAGAAGTTACAGGGGGGGGGGAAGACACATTTTACCACTTTGGAAGTATCTCTCGCGCAAACTATTCAGTTTAGAAAAAAATTATATTAGAAACCTCAATATCATTTTTAAACACCTATCCTATCGCGTCTTGGGTTAGATGAAAAAATTTTTTTGAGTTTCCGTTCTTATTGTTTTTTTTTCTATTTTTGTGTGAAAATCTTAACCCTTTACCTACGGGTGTCAACCAGAGTTGCCAGTAAGGCAACACCGCTGCAGTACGGGTGTCAACTATAGTTGATCGAAGTATAGGTCATGTTCAATATTTTTTGAAGTCAAAACGAGACCTTGTGTCTTGGTAATAGCGGTCACATTATGCATCGGGATTAGTATAGATGCAAAGAAAAAAATATCGTAATGTTCGATAGATGGCTCTGACATAAACATATTTTTAAAATTACCGCATTTTTGCTGTCAACTGGGGTTGACACCCGTACTGCAGGAGTGCACATCATTGAAATCAATATGGCGGACAATAGTGTTGTTTTCAATTGCATCGACTTGTTGTGAGAAAAGAGAGAGTTGTGGAAAAGCCATATGAACTGTAAAACGTTGTACAATACATGTGCGAACAGGTAATTTCCTATTTTCTGCACTTGTATCGTGAAAAACAATTCGTAGTAAATTATTGCTAGATTTTATCCCTTGGCCGATGCTGTACTAGGTTATCGATATATCGACAACTGTCTCGATAGATGCACATCACTATTTTCCATAACTCGTAAATTGTTTTTATGCAACGTTTTAAGTGATTGATATTTATGCATTATTTGTATAATTATCGTTCTTTAAGTGTTTATTTGTGTTAAATATAAACATAAACTAGTAAAATCCATGAGTAGTAACTTAAAAATCTTCAATTTCTTATTGACGAATATATTAGTTGATATCTGAAAAAATAGTGAATATTATTACTCCAAGTGATTATTTATTGATTAAACACATTATACTTATTGTGCGTGTGAAATTTCAAGTGTGAAGCTGTAATACTTCAAAAGTTACAAGTAAGTGAAGTTATGCCTAACCGCAGACTCTCTCCAAAACATGCCCATATTGAGAGGTGCCGGAGCGATTAAAGGCCCAGGAAAAGGGTTAATGCGGTTCACAGAAAACATCTACTTACCACGTTTCAACAGTATAGTTTCGGAAAAAAGTGGCTGTGATATACATATACAGACGGACAGAGACAGACAGACATGACGAATCCATAAGGGTTCCGGTTTTTACCTTTTGGCTACGGAACCCTAAAAAGTTAAAACGGCCATATAAAAAAAGGCATAGGTCCTAAACAGCCAAAACGGAAGATCGGTAGCTGTGACTTATCGCGACTATTTAGTTGCCTCAAATAACTCGCGTTTTCGGAAGAAAAATTCACTACCAAAATGTTGTTAAAAAATTAAACGGCGGCAATGCAAAAATTATTTTGTTTTAACATATAGTGGGCAGTAGTTTATCGAAAAATATTGAAAATGTACGCGAAACAATTCCAGATTTAAAAGAAACTGCTAGCTCAATCAATCAATCAATCAATCTTTGGTTTTATGGCTCCATCGATATTGTCGATGATTCTGCCAACGTCAAGGTTAGAAAAGGCACGTATAATAATAGATATTTGACCGGTGACTGAAGATTACCAGGTTCACTCAGGGTTGAATCTATAACAAGAGACAAAACAAACAAATATTGTTAAACTATCTACAAAAACAGGTTGGTAATTTTGATAAATTTACCTAAGACATATACAAAGGGGGAAAATACTAAAGTGAGCAGGAATTTAATGTTGACAGGGCGGGGAATTTCCGGAGGAAGGATATCATACAGGGGAGTGACAAGACGATTACATTCTAAAAATAGGTGCTCGAGGGTGCCTTCTGCCAGACCACACTCGCACAAAGAGTGGTCCCGAACATGAATTTTAGCGAGAAATACTGGAGTAGTACATATGTGGCCCAAACGTAAGCGAATAATAGCGGAAAACTGCTAGCTCAGTTCTTGATATAGTGAATCCGAATATTGACGTTTATTGTACTGGGATGACAGCTGTCACATACCGCAAATAGGAATGCACTCACTATAATTAAATTTGTTCCCTGCAAAGCCAAAAGACGAATATCTATATAGGCGTACGACAATTTCATGAAGAAGCGAGAAGAAAAGCATGCCTTATCATTTTCAGAAAGCAAAAATTCTTGCAATTTTTTTGAGAAAAGCACTATATTTGTCTCAGCCGGAAGGGCAATTGGTGGCGTTGCTGGCTTCGTATTAAATTAAATAGACTACCAAGGTCGTCCGTTTCAAATTAATACCTGCTTCGCTAGCTTCGACAAGAATGGAGTATTAAAATCTCGTTGTATTTTAACAGGGTTGTACGTTATTTTGATAGACTTGAATTGATTCTCATATTAATATTTCATAGAATAGTCATTTCGCTGACTATTTACTGTGTAGAATTTTTAACCATAGAATTTTGTTGCAAAGAAAAGTTTATTCCCCGATATTTCTGTTCACAGATTTTAAATCACATATTTTTTAATACTTATATTATTCAGTTTATGCAAAACTTATTGCCAAGAAAATAGTTGTAACTGAGTTCCCAGATTATCGTTTCATCGAATCATCAATTCGCAGCATACTAACTATGTAGAAATATTAATTACAGTTTTTGTTTAAAGAAAATTTTATATTGCGATATTCAAATCATAGAATTTGAAATCATATTACAATAGTTATCCGTTTAGATTTTATATTAACGGAATGAATAAGTAAAAAAATATATTGAGCGGTGTGGTATGTTTACTAACTTACTATGAATTCTGATTAACTCACCTTCGCTTTTTTAAGCAACGTTTTGTGTAGAATCATGTTACATTGTGTAAATGGAGTAAGTAATTAAAGTATTAATAAAAAGTAAGGACGCGGTTCTACCTAACACTCCTCCTCGCTTCGCTCGTCGTCTTACCTACACGGACCTGCCTTAGAGTAGAAAAGGTAGAAATCGTTTTCGATGTAAAAAAAACCTATCCTATGCCTAAGGCCTATGTGAAATCAAAATAATTCAAACAATGATTGTATCAATGACAATATTAATTAGAATATAATTGTCTGCGGAACAAATATATACCTAAGACAATTCTACTATTTGATAAGTCTATTACTAAAAAACAAAGGAAAAAAAAACATTGAACCGTTTTTATGAGAAATATGTTTCGTTCAAGTAAATGGAACTAAAAACCATAATATTCGAACTAAAAATACATGAACACATGAATACATGTATGAAATATTATATGAAACATTTTCTGCGAAACAAAATTCTATGAAATGTCTGTCCGTAAAACAAGGGATCACCATTTTAACAGTGGTGTTTCGGTGTCGTTGTATGTTTGTTTTGTTCGTTTGTTCGCAGTTCGTAAGAAGATTTGTGCCGACTGAGTTGGCCAAAACGCCATAAAAAAATAAAAAGAAGGTATCTATCAACCCGTGGGTAAATAAATATCGGGTATTTATCCCACGGCGGGTGTTTGTGTCGGAGATTGGTGTTATAACGATAAGTCGCTATCTGTTGGCCTTAATTTGTTTTAGATTGTCACATGAAATACCAAGATGCAATTTACGTTTAATTTAAGTAACTGTTAGTTGCGCTAAGCGCCACCTGATGGCTTTATTCCAATTTACATTGTAAACTGTTCACCCTAATTTGTTTAATTCCTATTTATCCAATAGTATAACTGTGTGCCTCAAACCACTGTTTCTGAGAACAACCCAGTCGCTATCCAAATGTGGGACGAGGCGGAGAAGGCGCCGCCGGACGAAGTGCCCTCAGACGCCACACCGTAGCGCTGTCATATATCTACACGTGGGCAACTAATCTCCAATAAAGAAAAAAAATGTTCGTTAAATTAAACAATTCTTTACGGAGTACTGAACAAGCAGAAATCACATCAATGCCATTAAAATTACATGACATTATAATTCTCATCTCTTATATAAATTCATTGAGTGGCTGTTTTTTTTACACAATACTGGCAGTGGGCAGGATGAAGTTTCTCCTTGTTTCATGTACGTACATATTCTAAAATTATACCAGATTTTAAAATTTGAGCTGTAACAATTCGTGTTTTTAACAGACTTAAATCGAAACAAACAACCGATTCGATATTTTTTATTTATTTGAAAGTATACACTTTCAGATTTATCCCATTGTTGCCAAAAATCCAGTTGGATGACGGGATCCATGAGAAATCGAGGGAACTAATCAATTATATTAGGCATATTTTTGATAATAATTCGTCTAGGTATTTTTTTTACTTTATTTTATTCACTCCCGGAAACTACAATATTTATCGGAACTGATAATTAAAAACCCAGATGAGTTGTTGAACTCTTTAATGATGAAGGAACGTCACAGAATCTGATGAGAAACCGTTGAAATAAATTCTAATGAAGTACCAAAGTTACAAATTAGGATGTAACTGAGGTATCGACGGAACTTTTCAAATATTATCTGCACACACATAGCGTTTTGGGTATTTTCTGTAATAACCAACGCATTTGCTACGCACGAAGTAACTAAAGTGGAAAAGAAATGCGAAAATGTTCACGTACCTATAGCATTACCATTCAGCAAGTACCAAATAGAAGTGGTTTTTTTTGTAAGTTAATTATTTTTCATAACACTTGCTCGAAAAGGGCTTCATAATGCGCAGACATACAGAGCTACAATAGCCTATGTTACGCCCACGGGCGTAATGGTTTTTTTCTTAAATTGTATCTGTCACTCATGCGGCAGTTACAAAGCAAAGAGGTTTTATATCAAATACGATGTCTGAAAACGTATTTATAAATGAATTTAAACTTAAAAACACTACTAAAACATGTTTAACATAATTATTTACAGATTTAATATGTAGTTATTTAGAGGGCTCACTAGTGTTTCCCATAAAATTTAAGAATTGAAGAGATTTTTCAGTCCATAACGTTTTCCACCATATTTTTTTCTAGTCATATTGTCGAAAGTCATAAAATTTAACAATATAAATTTGAGTTCCGATTTTTGCAGGTCATCATTATTGTTAGTCATAAAATTGGTTAGCCATAACATTCAATGTCCGGGTGGTATGCAATTACATAATGTTAAAGACAATAATCTAGTTTATAATAATTGTTGTAAAGTCTTTTTTCGCAAGTCATAATGATTGGTAGTCATCTGATTAGTTAGTCATATCAGTTAATGTCATGGTCGTGTCACACTTCATAATGTTAAAGCCTATAAAACACACCCAGAAAAATAATAAATTACATAAAATGTTATCCACCGAATGTTACTGAACGCGTTCTTCCAGACGGCTTTATAATTAATGTGGGTACTTGGGCAAAAATAAAGGGGGTATGGAGTGATGCGATTGAAAGTTATCTATGCCGCTCACTCTGTTTTGTTTAGTGATCGCAAATATGTCGGACGAAGGTGAATGTGATAAGGTGAAATGCGATTTAAAAAAAAAACTGAAGTCTGTATTTGTAAAATTTCGATGGATTGTGTCATTATTGGTTCTAGCGCTTCGCCGGCCGCTGCCGCGGCACGCTTGCTTCGCTCGCTCGGCTCGCGCGCTTAGGGTCGCGGTTCAACTAACACACCTCCTCGCTTCGCTCGTCGTCGTACCTACACCGACCTGCCTTAGAGGTCCAATATCTTGGCCATTTTTAATTAAAGAGAAAATTCTGTGCGATAAAAATATAAAAAGTACCTACATGCCATAATGACACCGCACAGTAGTCGCCTTTCAAATGTATGCCTGGTAATGTTTCTGAGTAATTATCTGTATGACTATGGATGTTATAGATTTGGTCTCTTAGACGTAATACACTTTAGGCATTAAAACTATATGAATAAAAACCATTAGTACGTTGAAATATATGCCTTAGAATATTTATGAATAATTATCGATAGACCTTAGATCGTTATGGACATAAATTTTCTGACTTTTGTGATTATAATACTTAATATTATAGTTAATTAATGTTAGAACTATAAAGCGTTATAGTTAACAAAAATTATGACTATTGATGTTTATGTGTATAAATTATATGGATATCAATTTCTGACTATCGAAATTCGGAACAATAAGTTTATGGGAAACAAAGGGACCCCTATTTAGTGTCTATGTCAAATGTTTTTAAGTGTTTTGAAATCGTGGCTGTATACCGAAGGGTCTTTGCCATACGCGCTTTACGTCAAATTCAACAAAACGGACAACTGACATGTTGCAGTTTTTGTTACGATTTGTATTAATTTCATCTAAAATGTAGTCGTTTCCTCGCAAATGTGATGAAAAACATTGTGTATATAACACAAGCGTAAGAATATTTTCCACTTACGCCCCTTGTTAAGCAATGTACTTTTACAATGCATGTGCTTGGAAAGAGCGTTTTCCAAGCACCCAAATCGTGCGGAAAGTGCCACTTTTTCGCACTAGTGCTTTTTACTTTTAATTTTTTTTTAATTTTTTAAGTCAGCCCAACGCAGTTTTTTAATAACTTGAGAAAAGTATTACAATTATTTCAATTAGGTACACTTTTTCTTTCATATATATAGTAAAAAATACTAATAATAATAATGTATAAAATGTTGAAATGAATCTTTTTGGTAAATTAATGAACAAATTTTAAATATTCACTTAATGTGTTTGGCTGAACGCGTGTCTTTCTTATGCCTTTTGCGATACGACAGTATGGCATCTTGCACATGCGCATATGTTGACCGCGCATGTATGTAAAACTAAAAAGCCCGCCATTGTTGTGATTGTTGTTTATGTACGTAAATATGTTAAAAATGTCGAGTGAAAGTGATTAATCAATAATGATAATGATTTATTGCGTTTCAATAGTGTCAGTATGTTTCTTATAGAACTACGACGGTGCAGCGTCTTTTTGTTGTGGAATATATTGAGTTAGTAGGTCAAAATTAATTGTGTTCCATACCACAATACAATGGTTTTTAAGCTTTAAGTGAATAAGCTTGACAGCAAAATATGTGGAGTTGTTAAATGCAGTTCCAGATAATAAGTAGGTACCTGTCAATCTACCTAGGTTCTTAAATTTTAACTTATCTATTTTAAACTGGCATTTCAACATTTAATCTATTTCCTCACACAAGGCAAAGTAAAACGTTGCACGCGCGTAAAGATGATTTCCGACTCGTGCCGAATTATACATTCGCTCGCGAAATCACCTACTTTCCACACTTGTAGCATAATAGTTATTTATGATACAAGTGCGGAAAGTAGATAATTCCTAAAGAGTGACGATCACCAAAACCACGACCGTCAGGGAGTGTTTTTGATCGACACGTGTTGGAAATTACCTGTCCTCACGTGTATCATACAACATGCATCATGCGAGGATATTAAAAATTATACATAAAAGGTGAAATTTTAACTGTCACGAAATCTCATTCTCGCACGTGTGTGGGAATATTGGCCCGAAATCCATTCCCGCACGGCCGCCCCCTGGCCCGCTACGCCGTGCAAGCATGGAGGGCTTCCCGTGTTTATGTTGAACCATATAAAGGCGCACTTTCAGAGCAAGTGCATTGTAAATAACTATTTATAAAAATAAATTTATAATACTTACTCTTTCTTATTTACATATCAAATATTATTAACTAGACTAACTTATAATCAGGGCTCGAACAATTCATGCTGATGACGTAAAAATGACGTTTGTATTATACTTCCGTGTGACATATCGCACGAAGTAAAACAATAATCGTGAGTAAATCCATGAGATTTATACAGAATGACGGGACGATGTCGTGCATAAAATGAATGTTAAGAAATTTGCTATCGCAAGTATTTATATAAATAATCGTATTTATAATAAAAGTATATATATTATTTAAAAAAAACAAAAAAGACAATTTTATGTTATTATTTATCCTATTCATTTACTCGGCTCATTCGAAGTGACGATGTCGTTTAATTAAAGATGAAAAATTATAAGTAGTAATTGTTTATGAAAATAGTATTTGAAATCATCCTACGAGTGGTTTGACGTCATCCGCATGAATTGTTCGAGGTATGCTTATAATATAAGGATAGAATACAAATAAATAATTTTAAAATGTAGTTTTATTTAAAAAAAATATCGCTTCGTGCAAATTTGGAACGCATCGTTTTGTTTTGTTCTAAAGCCACAGTAAAATCAAAATAATGGAAGTTATTTAGAGATTTTAGTGCAGAAGATATATATGAATTTGAATGCCTGTGTTTGGCGAATCGTGCCTTGAAAGCCTCGCTATGCTTAGGATTGTACTAACAATCCTTCGCTAGCTCGGCTTTCACTTCAAGCTCTTGCGCCAAACAACAACTTTGCAGCCCTGCATAACAAATAACTAAAGTTACTGCTTAACGTTACATTATTGACAGCCTCGGGTTTAAAATTGGAACACTAGTACATACACGTATTACAAAAACCGGGAAGTAAGGGGTTGCCGGCCGAGTACATATCACATATAGACGTTAGTGTCACGGATAGTTATGAGGCTAGCAACAACCCCTTCTTAAGGCGAGGTATGTACAGTGCTTTCCTCAAACCTGCAATGAAATAAATTAAACAAAAACTCCAGGAAATCAAACAATTTCTTATTCTATATTTTCGTATTTAATTTATTACCGAATAAACCCAAGTCGCGTATATATGTGGGCCGATACTATTTGACGAGTTCCGTCGATTCCTCCAGGTTATCAGAATCATCTCTGGCACTTCATTCGTTGCTACTACAACGGATTCATATCAGAATCTTTGTCGTACTTTACATCATTGTGGAGTTCCATAAGTCATATGTGCTCTTCAGCACCAGTTTCACTTCATCAAACTTGCAATATCCAAGGGTAAATACAAGAGTTATATTATATTATAATATATCATACTGAAATCATTACACCTGCCTATACAATTTGAGGGTTGCCATCAATTTCCCCGGGATCCCATCATCAGATCCTCACTTGGTGACAATGGGACCACAGAAGTATAATCTTTAGAATAAAAAAATATTTTTGAAAATCGGTCCTTAATTGACAGAGACATCGGTGAACATACTCGTACATTAAAAAAATACGTACAATGGAACATAGAACCTCCTCCTTTTTTGAAGGTGGTTAATAAGACCACAGCCACTAGTTGGATGTCCAAATTCGAACAACAATTTCGATAGTTCGTTAAGACTATTTTGGTATTTACATTTTAAATTCCAAATCACAACATCAGTGGAGGATGTCTGCATTATTTGCCGGTACACGCCAGTGTTTTTTTTTATCTGACACCTGAATGCAAACTATATCTTTAAATACAAAATCCTAAACTCTCAACCATAATAAAATACAATAAGATTCTCCGGCACGGCACTCGAAACTCGTGATATTTCGTGAGCACGATCGATAAATGTATGGATACATTTTTGTCGATGCAGTATTTGGAAAAGAATAAACATAAATACAAGGACTTGCGAGTTCTGCGGCTCGCAGAGCTACTAGTTGACAAACATAACATTCATCTATTTAGTTATCGAACGAGCGCGCGGGCAACGCGGACGGAGTTCTCCGCCCGGGAATCCGAATTTTCGGCTGTTCTCCTCTCTCTGATCGCATTTCTCAACCGAGTTTCGTGAAATTTTGAGAACAGGTTCAATATATGGATATTGTGTCAATACGGGTGTAGGCACAAAATAAAATAATCAATACATAATGTCATATTTTCTCGAAAAGGGATTAAAAATGTAGCCAATGGAGAAAAAATCAACGCAAGAGGTTAAATATTCACGAAGTTATGTGTCCAAAGTTTTAAGAAGGGGTATGTTCTGTCCCTTTTTCGCAAAACGCGACTTCATATGAAACGATGACGCTTGTAGATTGTGACGTCACTAATAGACAGCAACGTGCCGTGCCTCATCGTGTTCGGCGCCGCCATCGACGCGGCCTGCCGTGCGGGCGGCTCGCGCTGCGGCAGCCTCGCATATGGTGACGTCACACACTGTTTGCGTTTTCTCTCTCTAACAAGCAGTATTGTAGCTTCGTACACGGTTGTAGCATCGTAATTCTTTGAGATATCTGAATGGGATTTTCGTCACTAGGTATTTTATTCTTCTTTCTATTGGAGTAATAATAATTTTCGAGTCTACACCCCTATTCAGTTTTTGGAATTTTTTGAATAAAATACGGTCTCGCGATGTCTGCAGCTCACAGCGTTATTTAATTACAATATGTTAAAAGTAATATCACGCAGGCGAAGGCGAAGGCGCGGGCATAACCTCGTCTATACTAATATTATAAAGAGAAAAAAAGTCTGTGGAATGGAATGGTGTAGAAATTTGTTTCTAACTAGTATACAAGTATTATAAGGTACAATATAACACTTTCCGGGAAATATTTTTAATGGAAAGCACTGTAAGTGAGATGCCTGATTTAATGATACTTCGTTTTCAGTTGTTTTGTTGGTGTTGATTTGCGACGGTCTAGCTCAATTCTCGCTGCGGAAACGACACCGCCATCGTCTATCTGGGAACCCCGTTGGAAGTTATGATGACGTAGAATGTCGCAAGAACTGTCCGGTGCCTCGTCCTCCGTACCACCCATTCTGCGCCGTCAACTATCGCAACTATCTCTCAGATTGCCTGATGAAGTGCGATGCCAACGGTTTTGGTTTGTACAAGGTATATGACGGTGCATGTGGAAGTAGGAAATGGCCTTGGTAAGGGAAATAGTTTTTCTATGAGTGGATAATAAACTATTGATGATTTAGCTTTTCGTTTTAATCCCAACTAATATTAACAACCTTAACCATTCACTTGCTTGTGGCAACCACAGTTGCCAGTTTCGCGCACCCCTAACTGACCCCTAACCCCTTGGGGCAGGAATTAATTTTCTGAGAGTGAATAATAAACCATTGATGATTTAGCTTTTCGTTTTAATCCTTACTAATATTAATAACACTATGTAACGTTTTATTTTATTTCATCTAATAGAATCCTCATTAAACTAAACCGACCTCAGATTACTTTTACATAAGCTTGAAATATGTGTGATTAGGGGAAGAGCACTTGAATGTATCAACAGTTACCTGGAAGGCAGAATCCAGTGTACTGAGACAAAAAAAACCGGCCAAGTGCAACCACAATGCAAAAACAGGCAACTACAGGGTTCCGTAGTTGCTTGTTTGTCTTTGTTCCACATCGACACGCGCGCGCCAACTAAATGGCGGTTGCGTCGGCCGCATTTGTACGAAAGTTGGCCTTTCCAATACACATTAAGTTGGTAGACTATTACTCGGTAACTAGTTATGCCTATTTATATGTACTACTGTCAGGAATTTTTCCACATTGGGACCTACTGGGAGTAGGTAGTAGCGATTTAGCCGGCAGGGGGGACACTTGACTGTACATAAATTAGAGCTTTAAAGCCCAATATCACGCAAACGAATCACCGAGTTGAAAAATGGTTTCTAGAAATATCCAACGATAGGCACACATGAGCGTAAGGCGAAAAAAAATCGCTCCTATACGTGTGTAACCATAAAAAAAAAAAATTGCGAGTCGGACTCGCGCAGGAAGGGTTTTGTACCATATCTATAAAAACGGCAAAAAAGACACGTTTGTTGTATGGGAGCCCCTTTAAATATTCATTGTATTCTGTTTTTTTTGTATTTGTTGTAATAGCGGCAACAGAACAACATCATCTGTGAAAATTTCAACTGTTCTATCACGGTTCATGAGATACAGCCTGGTGAAAGACGGACAGACAGACAGACGGACGGAAAGCGGAGTCTTAGTAATAGGGTCCCGTTTTACTCTTTGGGTACGGAACCCTAAAAAACTAGATTTGATTCTACCGTTTTGTCGGCGTGATTGATTTATATACCCATACCGAATTACTTACAGCTTTCTCGTAGTAAGGGTTACTGAGCTAAGCCGCAGACGGACAGAAGGATATGGCGAAACTATAAGGGTTCCTTGTTGACTACGGAACCCCAAACAGAGCGGAGAGTTAATAATTTTGATGTTCCTCAAAGGTAGCATTCCGTTGCAAAGTAGTTGGTTCCTCACCCTTGAAAACGAGTGTCTATGTAGGAGATTGTTAAGTGGATCAATTAACTTTTTCTTATTGTTATTTTGTCTCGTTAAGCCAGGACAATTGGCACTGACTTCAAAAACTAAGTAAATACCCAGATAATAGGGAGAGGACAGGGACTGGATAAGGATAGGGATAGTGTATATAATAGTACATTACTACAGAGGCCGGGAAGTAAGGGATTGCTGGCCGAGTACATATAGACGGCCGAGCGTAGCGAGGCCATATAGTTATGAGGCTGGCAACCCCTATTCACGCCGAGGTATGTATAGTGCTTTTCTCAAACATGCAATGAAATAAATTAAAAAAAAACTCCAAGAAATCAACTTTAATTTTCATGGCTGAACGCCGTGGATGGAACACAATTTGTGGAATGGAAATTAAAAAAGACCATCTTGCAGGCCTAGGCATTCAATTTTGTGTGAAAAGCCATTACGGATTTCTCGTCTCGCTGCGCCCGAAACGTGACACTTCGAAGCCTATCATAAAGAACACAACGTAAATATTTCATTGCATGTTTGGGAAAATATTATAATGTGCTCTTCAGTGGGTTCGTTTTTTGAAGGCGGTTCCTTTAAAAAAAAACATACTTTTTAGTGATAGGTACTTCATTTATTTTACTTCGAAATATACTAGGATTTTCTCCATGTATGGCCATACAGGCAGCCAACCCTAAGATTATGCCCTTTCCAATAAAAAAAGAATTGTCAAAATCGGACTACTCTGTAAAAAGTTATGGGTGGTCATACATAAATAAATAAATATATATATATATAGGTACGCGTCGACTTGAGAACCTCCTCCGTTTTTCGTCGGTTAAAAATCGATCAGGTGGTTCCTACGATTCTGATCGGTTCGATTATGCTACCATAACATGCTTAAAATTATTATTAATTAACCCACGATTTAAGATCAACATTAAATATGGGGCCGGCAGCTGTCACTCCATAGAAACTTGTCATACTTTTTATAAATTCAGATAAAAAAAATGCCTTTTACGATTACAGACGGTTTGATGCACTCCATTCGTCACGATCTACTCTTAAATACTATAATATAAAAATAGTATTTTATGCAATCGTTATATAATGTATACTTTTTCAGTCGAGTACCGTGTTTAGGCCACGAAGCTAGCAGAGTGGCCTAATTAAGGTACGAGACTTAAAAAGCGAATTATATAACTATTGTATACAATACTTTTTCTACGAGTCAACTGAACTAATTAAAAAAACTTGGTATCTATTGAAAACGAAGTGCAACCAACGGCTATTTCATTTTTGTGCGTTGATGTCTATTACCTTATGACTTTCTCATGACGGCGTCCTATTGGTCAAATACATTATAGTTCAGTAAAGGCGCCACGTGATTGGTTAATTTCATTTTAGTCGTCTCAACAGTTATGAAATGTTGGGTTGGGAGCTCCATAAAAAGTATGTGATTTAAGTTTGGTGTACGAAGTCTTAATTGAAACTTTAAGGTCGACGAGTATACAAATTCAGAAGAAGTACCAAATAATTGCACTGACCTTAAACTTGTTCTTCATAATGATGTTGTTCTCGATGTGCTGCTTGATCTGATGGACCACTGTCAGCAGGGCTATGTTTGTCTTGCCGGCTCCCGTGGGAGCGCATATCAGGAGGTTCTCATTCGTGTTGTACGCCGTTTGGAACACCACGGACTGGATGCGATTCAGCTCTTTGATGTTCTCGAACGCCATTTGACCGATCTGTAAACGGTGCACGGTGTATGTAAAATAAAGGTGCCTAAGTAAATTTCTCTAACACATTGAGACAATTAGGATAGCAAACAATAGCGTGTTTTAAACTACTAGTGCTTACTGTCAGAAAACGTGAACTTTACTGCATTTATGGATTTTTGCATACCTAAAACTATGTAGTAACTATTGTGTGATTGCCAAGTCACAAAATTTTATTTAGCTAGCAAATAAAGAATAATAAGAATGCCTGAGACTTGGTACTACCAAATATCTCACAACTTTTTGCGGTGGAAGAGTTTCGAGACTTGGCCTCTTTTTACATGGAATGTTTTTTATGGGATCTCACTTCTTTTTGTAGGTTATTGTGTCAATATCCCATTCTTTTCCCATTTTTTGTCCCATTCACTGCAAATATAACTTTGTAATCAAATATGTTTATATGGGATTACAAAGTTATTTATGCTGTCGGTGTATCTAGAAAACTGAAAGCTGAGACCAGCTGAGGGTTCTTCTTCAGATACTTCAGACCTTCGATTTTTGACATCAAATGAAGCGGCCCACCAAGTTGAATATTTTTTGTAAAGGCGGTATAGATATATCTCTAATAGTTTGGTTGGGCTCTTGTGTTTTCTAATCAGGGTCACCAGGTACTCCAGATCTTCGATTATCCTAGTATTTATAGTTTTCCCTTTATGTGGCCATTAAACCCTAACTCTATACCAAATTTCAGCTCTCTGAGTTTATGGGAAGTACTAGTTCTATTTTGATGATCATGAGTGAGTGAGTGAGTGAGTGAGTGAGTGAGTGTCATAAATGCGAAACTTTGCATTCGCTTAACTTCGGAACTAAATGACCTACAGACTTGAAATTTTGGATTTTAAGTATGTGATTATAGCTTACTGGATGACGAAAATCTCTGCGTTCTGGTCTTATCCAGAGGTTCTCAAATAGGGGCCTGAAAATGCGGCAAAATGGTTCCAGTAAAGGATGGTACGGCAGTGTTTGCTTCGCGCTCGGCTTGGCGGGGGCACTACCGTGCCCCCAGATACAAGAAGGTATGATGTTAGGTAACGAAGAATACGTGTGATGTTAGGTAACGACCGTTCAGTCGTCAGTCATATGCATATTGCACGTTGACGAGCCAGGTGCTGTGATTTACACGTCGCATCCTAAGATTTGATTTTTAATTGCGTCCAAATGACATATTGTACTTGTATGCTTGTGTACATTTTAATTTGAAACTAAATAATTATGATGCAAGCAGCTTAAAACTCCTCCTGCAAAACTTATAACAATTGTAAATGTGTGTTGTAGGCGATAGCCACCTGTCACTGCTATATCACATTTTGTCGATCTTTTATACCCACGTTTATGTGCACGCGTATTGTAGGGTTCCGTAGTTGCCTGTCTGTCTTAGTTACATCGACACGCGCGCTCCAACTACATGGTGCGGTTGCTTCGGAAGGATTTGTACGAAAGTTGGCCTTTCTAATTACATTTTAAGTCGGTCGACTATTACTCGGTAACTAGTTATGTCTACTTAGCCGTGATAGTTTTTCTTTTAGGCAATGTACTTCTGCCACGAATTTTTCACATCCCAGTAGTAGCCATTTAGCCGTTAGGGTATGGTAGGGGTAGGGTTGCCTGTTTGTCTTTGTTCCACATCGACACGCGCGCGCCAATTAAATGGTGCGGTTGCGTCGGCCGCTTTTGTACGAATGTTGGCCTTTCTAAGTACACATTAAATTGGTCTACTAATACTCGGTAACTACTTATGCCTACTTATATGTACTACTGCCATGAATTTTTCCACATTCCCAGTAGTAGCGATTTAGCCGGCAGGGGGGGACACTTGACTCGACCAAAAATTAGGGCTTTAAAGCCCAATATCTCCCAAACGAATCAATGAGTTGAAAAATGGTTCTATGAAACCCATAATATTTTAAATTGTACATATATTGAACAAGCTATCCAACGATACCCCACACCATGGGTTGAACAAGAAAAAAAAATTACATCCCCGCTTTAGGTGTAGGGGTGCTACTCTAAACAAAAATCAATTCTTACGATGCCACTGGTATAGCACCCTTACTCACCACAAGGACCGCAACTCGATTCCCGAAGGAGGTAGAGTCTGGCCAGCGAGTCGTGTCGCAAGCATTTATTTCATGTTCTTTATATGCCAACAAGTTTACCTATGAAATAAGCTGTCAGTTATATAAGTACCTATTACACCGCTATGAATTCCGTGTCACCAGTCTGCGTTAATGTCAAAATTGCCGCTTTTTTTTGTAAGGCGACTTGTTCAGAGTTTACGTATTAATATTTGACTTCAGTCTTATGTAAAGTTGAGGCCCTTTTCTATTTAGGCTGTTCTAGTTTGAGCGAGATGAAATTCCTGTCCTATATCTGCTAAATTGAGCTTATCTTAGTTTACCTCATCCATGTCCGAAATGGGTACGCGATTGTTGCCGACCGACAAAGACACTTGATCGTTCTTAGGTATGATAACCTCTTCGAACTCCTTGCTATCCTTCCTGGCCGCATTCTCGGGGAGAAGAAGCTTCATGCCCGATACGAAACCTGAACAAAATTATTAAATTTCAGGCAACAATTGCAAAGTATTTTTTTGTGGGTCACAATCATTAAAAAACACATGAATACCTGCCGAGTTCTTAGCGTCAATTGAAGAGTCATATACGTTTGGGTATTGCACTTTCGTTTGGAAGTACGATATCTTTTGCAACACTGGATCTACTTCTCTCTTTGATGTCGAGAATGGTACCACTGGTTTAGTTAATTCTGATATCCTGTCAGAAACAACAACATTTATTAATACTAAATCAGATATCCTAATTTTCTAATACACTAATGCATTCGGTTTACCATACAATACATAGCAGTAAGCGTGACTGTGCCTTCACCCACATTAAGCCTATGAAAATATATAATATGCATGTAATAGTCGAACCTACAGAACGGCCATCGAACTTGTATGCTTTGGCGCTAAATCGGAGGAAACCTAGTTTGGGTGCGCAATGCTAACACATTCTCTAGCCGTGCAAAAGTTAAAACAAAATTATCATGCTCACATATGAGAAAAAACACGAAAGCACGAGGAGCCAATCTGAGGCGATTTTTTTAATTCTCAATTTCCTTTTGATCGGTTTGCTCGTTCTGACACGTAAGTTTAGCTTACGTGAACTCACGCAAAACACGATGTAATAAAGTTGGAATGCAGATCGTAGGTATAAGATTCTCCTCAGCGTACAAAATTTTGAACAAATCTCAAAATTGACTTTGAACTTTTACTGAATGTCAAAAAGTTCTTAATGCCATAAAACAAAAGCGTACCTACTCTGGGTAACAGGAGTAGAGAAACAGTATTGCACAACACAGTACAAATGCCGAGCTTATTGGCAAACGGCATTCCCTACCAGCTTACCATAGATTTACAAAAGAATTACAATAACATGCCTTTTAGCCCTCATCTGCGCAATATTTATTTCAGGTTCCTCTTCTTCTTCGTCGACTTTCCTAATGTTCTTGGACTTCTTGCCTTCCTTCCGCACCAGCTTCGCGAGCATCTTCTCTTGCTCCGACTGCACTGACACTTGGCAGAGGTACTGAGGCATCTTGTTCTCAGGCAGGATTGCTGGTACTGTAAAAGCAAACTCTATTTTGCCATTTTGTCAGTTGCGCTATTTTAGTAAATTTCTCTTAAAAACAAATTTTTAAGCTGTCCAGTTCCGCAATTTTAACATCGGATGTGGCTATTTTAAGTGTAGTGTTTCTCTTGCCATAAGCCTCTAATCAAAATACATGTGGTTTTTATAATGCAGTGAACAATGGAACATATTGCAAGAATATTTAGAGCTGGCGGCTTTCTCGCGCAACGCATCAGCATTGCAATTCAGCGAGGGACTGCCGCCAGCATCCTCGGTACAATGCGTCGAGGGCCTTTTTTAGATTTAACTTAGTCTTAATTTAATTTAGTTATACTTTAGAAAATAAATAGTATTCATACTAAATATTACAAATGCGAAAGTTTGGATGTTTGTTACTCAATCACGCCCAAACGGCCTAACCGATTTGGATGAAATTTTGCACGAAGATAGTTCATAGCCCGGACCAAAATATACATAGAATAGTTTTCATCCCGGGTCCACGCAGACGAAGTCGTGGGCGGAAGCTAGTATTACAAATGCGAAAGAAACTCTGTCTGTTTGTTACTTTTTCACGCTTAAACCAATTTTGATGAAATTTGGTATGGATATAGTTTGAGACCGTCGGTAGGACATAAGATAGTTATTATCCCGGAAATCATCCCTAAAAGTAACTAATATTATATGGACCTTGGTCTAAAATAAATCATTTGAATTTCAATTAAAGGGATAAAAAGGTGGTGAAAATGTGTATTTAAGCCTACGCCTGGCGATTAACGAGATATACGCAGACGAAGTCGAAGGCATACGTTAGTTTAGACTATGTTAAAGTTAACGCCAGTATACTTGGGATTATTTGAGTTGGCCAAATTTCATCAAAGTTGTCCATTCAAGAAGCGACTCTAGCGTCCAAGCACAGATAACCTCCAATAGATAGAGCCTATAAGCGATTTAGTTCGATGCAAAGGTCACCACAGTTGGCGGTAGGTGCGGGTTGCGGGGAGGTCGGTAACGGCGCTGGGATTGGCTGTTTCGAATCAGTGCAAAAACATATATGCGTGGTGACCGCACGTCGCCCTATAGGCTCTATCTATTGGAGGTTATCTGTGCGTCCAAGGCACAAGATTCAAATTCCAATAAAAGTTTTTAAATAAGTCGGCCACGTTAAATCATTTCAACCATAACAATACTGATCCCCATTTTACGAACTTGACAAGTTGACAAGTGTCTCTTGGCTATGATAATTTGTCGTAAATTTCCGGGCTCTAAAGTAACGAAATTACCTAACGGTAACGGCCATACCTAATTGTTGGCAGAAAGTAGCTACGGCAATGTGTCTACTGTTTTGTATAACTTACTCTCAGACAAGGCAGGCTGTGGCGGGGGCGCCTTCAAACTATTAACGACATCCTGCCTGTGCTCGAGCAACTCCTGTATAAACTCGAACTTGTCGAAGCCCAGCAGCTCGAACAGATCGTTTTGCATGTCGTCGTTGCTTCGAGGTGAGTTTAGCAGGGTGATCACGGACTGCATGATGTCCGCGCTTGATATTTCAGGAATGTTTGCGTACAGCTCCGTCACTTTGGTTTCCAGCCATGATTTGCCGAACTGGAAATTAAACGGGGATTTATACAGTGTTACAGTTAGCCGATCTTCATTTCTTTCGCCCCGTCTATGTAGCATGCTTCATTATAGCATGTTGCGAAAATCCGGCTTAGCGTCTTCACATGCTAGGCGTCATGGCAGTGTAATGATTACGCTTCTGTTACATGCGGCATTTAGTACATATAAATTGTAGATCAGTGAAATTATGATTAACTAAAATCACAATTCAATAAGGTAAGCGACGCTTAAGAATCAATACCGTCTAAGTAACAAAAATACAATTTTACAGGAAGCGTAAAAAACGATTTTAAGAATTTCAAATTATTGAAAATATTGAGACGATTAAAATGATAAAAAATTATGTAAACTGTTATGACGCACCTCTGTAACATTGGCCCGAGCAAAGATATTGTAAGTTTCAAAGTAAACTTATATTTTTTATTATTTGTAAGATGAGTGGTTAAAATGATTAAAAAAATCGTAACATTGTTTTTATGAACGCTTCACAATATCTATACAAGAAATCCTTGATAAAAATGCTTTTTATACCAAATTGAAAGGCTCACTGCGCTATAATAAACCGTACAAAAAGTTTCTCTAAGTTTGGTGGTATTGGTTTAAATATAGTGCTATTTTTATTTCGTTTGGAAGATAAGTGGCAGATACGAAATAATAAAATTCTACTTTTCGTCGCGTTAAGGTTTTTTTTTATGGTTGCGGTATTATTATACCATAAGCAAAATATCCATATTAATATTAAACATGCGAAAGTTATTCTGTTTGTAACCTTTTCACGCTTAAACCGCTGAACCAGTTTACATGAAATTTGGCATATATATAGTTTGAGACCCTGGGAAGGACATAGGATAGTTTTATCCCATAAATCATCCCTTAAAGGGGTGGAAGTTTGTATGGGAAGCGAAATTTAAGCCTACGCCTGAAATACTAAACACACGCAGATGTTACAACCTAGAACTTCCTGAACCTAAACTAGAAATATATAAAAATGGACCATATTACCGAGCAATAAAAGTTTATAATAAAATTCCCAACCAGATAAAAGATGTACCAACTGACATATCCTTCCTATACAGTCTAAAATCTAAACTAATAGATAAATGTTATTATTCCATAGCTGAATTTATGGAAGATACATGTTTATAATTTGTTTGCCTCAATTTTTTATAAATATCAACAGGTATTAGTTAGTAAAAAATTAACTACATATATGTACAAAGTATAAGTTACCTGATTGTTGCTACACCCTTACTTGGTTTAAAATCTTATCTTATCTAATCTTACTTTAAGATCATTTGGACTGTTATGTAACAAAGAATTCAGGGACATAATTGGAAAAGAAAGTTATGATTGCAGATCGATTTTAGGCATGATAAACTATGCTCAACTCAACAGTTTTGGAGTTCAAAAAATACTCTTATTATAAGGAGTTGAATCAAGCGACATGTTGTTATTAACTAACTTCAAAAAAAAGGAGGAGTTTCTCAATTCGGTTGTATTTTTTGTAAGAAACAGTGCACATATTTGTTATACTTATTTAGTAAATAATGACGCGGCAAAGTCATTTTTACAAAATATACAAAACAGGATTCTAGTTTATGCAAAACGTAATAAACGCCCAATAGTTGCAAATAATTAGTTTTTGTTTCTGTATTTTATTTATTTTTAAAACTCACTATCGAATTAACCGGCTACAATAGCGTTTAATTCCTTAATAGGTACGTAACACCATTCGCACGATTATATACGCTATAGATTTTAACATAGAATAGAAGATGAAGATTGAAAATACCTAGTATAAAGTTTATGACCAAAAATATTTTTAGTACAAGATTTTATTGCCTATTGCCAAGTGTACTTTTTCTTTTTTCCAGTCATTAACTACTTAGTAGTTGAGAAGGTTCCAATGTGCCCAAATACGCTATTTTTTTAAAGGATGACCTCAATTTTTTTGATTTATATTAAGAAGTTGATTTATATAGAGAGACACGAAATTAATCTTTTTCTTCACTTAAGTAATTTCACCCGAAACAAAATGTAATAAAGAATCAGCCGACAGTAATGTCATATGGTACGTTATTCAAATTACGTAGATTATGGATAATATGCATTACAAAATCAAGCAGAATTTGTTTAATAACTTAAATGATCTAACATACCTACATCATAATAATTTCTTAACATACAAAGTACACATTTACAGCTTCGGCGTTAAAATTATACTTCATAACATAAAAAGTGTAAACTAAACAACTATTTAAATTTTACAATCTTTGACACTCATTTTTTAATTTTTTTAACATTGTGTCGCCTAATCTATTCTTACATAATGCTGTTCAATTATCTTCTAAGATGATTAACAAAATCTATCTGG
Source organism: Epinotia bilunana (assembly GCA_947049275.1). Classification (NCBI taxonomy): domain Eukaryota; kingdom Metazoa; phylum Arthropoda; class Insecta; order Lepidoptera; family Tortricidae; genus Epinotia; species Epinotia bilunana. The sequence continues at coordinate 11,136,342 of OX346253.1, read as the reverse complement.
AGGAAGTCGCAGACAAACGCTAGTATACCATAAGATTAAACATAAATAATAAACATTCTGCACGTGCTAAAACTGTAGAACGATAAAATACGTCGTTAAATACTTATGCTTTACCACATTTGTACAGGTGCGGATTGGTAAAGTTGGTTGGCGATTTTGAGCATTGTACTTCATAGCGAAATCAGTTACAATCATAATACCGTACCTTAGAAACTGGCAAACTAGGTGCTGATTTAGCAATTCTATTTTCGCTGCTACTTTGGGAATTGTACTTCATAGAGAAATCAGTCACAAAACTGCTATCAGCTGCAGGCTTCTTTAGTAAATTTGCAAGAGGTTTCTTGGTTGGTTTGTACGGAACATAATGACACTGTATGTGGTCACCCCAGAGTTTTACATTTTCCTTGTTTTCTTCACTAGTTTCCTTCCTAATGTAATCTTTTGTTCCTTCTGATACTTCTACAGAGATCTCATTGACAATCTGTAATGCAGAAAATGGCATTTATCTAAGTAACATTGTACATGTAACAGTAAGTTAACTTTTTAACAGTTACATATGAACACATCCATGCTGTATAAAATATAGGTTTCTCTAACATATGTAATCTAGTTGTGCAAATAACACATACCATACCTGAAAAAAGACATGCATATTATAAATGGGGATATTATATATATTTCCACATCATTTATTTATTTAATTGTATGGCGATCTGTACAATAGGCGAATATCCAATTGGGCAGGTCTGGGCTGGTGGGAATCTAGTTCTCTGGATGTATAGCCAATGAAACTCTGCCACTCACACATCTCACAATATGAGATGAACCAGAATGAAAGTATGGAAATGGCGCAAGTTATGTATAACAATATACATACATAAGTACTTGCGGTACACATTACACAGAGGCCAGACAAATAAATGTACTTACCTCACAAATCTTATTTGCTGTTGAAGATACTACATTGCCAAAAGTCTGTCGCAGCAGAGTGAGATGCTTCAGCATCACAATGTCCTGATCAAGAAACATCCTCAGTGTTAGAACAGTCGCATCCTCAATGACATCATCAGGTTGGTCACCAGTCAGGAGCTTACAAGCCTCCTTGAGGTTGTCAAGGAGTTTTACGTCGGTGTTAGGTTCATTCTGTTTTATATAGTTGCAGATATCGCTGAATGTTTTAAATCTGTAAATATTGATAAGAATAACATGACATCAACTTGGTACTTCATATCTACTTGGCTATGATGATATATGTTGTCATCAGAAATGATTATAAACTTATACTAATGTATACAAAAATTGCACCACTGGAGTAAACAATTAATACTTAGTTCATTTCTTAAAGTCAAACTCATTTTCTATTGTCTTCATATATTTTAGGAAGCAAATTAAATACACCACTGTTCTGTAGTGGCCAATAATTAGTGTGTAAATATTGTAGGTACTACTCTCCAATGGTAAAGTCTGCCTTCATGGGTTCACTCAGCACTTTGCTCTGTTCAGTTGGAATCGGGAATATTGCAGCAGCACTTCCGCAATTCCTTCTTCCATTACCTCTTCAGTTTTCGCCTTCTTGTGTATTACTAAAAAATATACTCACTTTTGCGGTTTCCTTTTTTTAACTAAATTTGGTTTTGTTGGGCCTACCAATGGTTTCAGGCATCGTGGCTTGTCAAGCTGAGTGTGAGCTCTCAGAGCCCTTGTTATCCGTGGCAATTCTATCATCTTGGGTGATTTTAAATCCACTGAAACAATAACATTTTATTTATGTAATATATTCAAAGTAAACGGAAAATTTTCCGATTTTTGTTTCATGCCTAATATTAATTTGGTTCACTTATCAGTTCAATAACAGACATATTACAGATCTGTTTGTATAAACTATCTATTAAATAAACTTAAGATGAGCCAACCATAGACAGAAAAAATCTCACAACACTTCATAACTTTTATCACAAGTACATGCTATTTGCAATGAAAAAAAAAACATTTACACTTTAGTAAAATGATCGTTGACACTAAAACATAACTCAACCGCGTTGTTCAGTAGGACAATATATGAAGTTTAATAATGTTGTGAAATATATATTCCTATACGAGTGTTATTGTTCAAGTTTAAGCAGAATTGCAAAACAGATATATCAATATAATTTCTGCTTGAATAGTGCTCTAATTTCGGCCACTCTTAGTGAGTTTACTATGCAGGTTAGTGTAGTTGTTTGTAAATAAGTTAGAAATAACTTACCTTAGACAGTACAGGGGTGGTAGTAAAATAAAGTGATTATGTTACATCTTACGTTTGTCTAAACAATTCAAAATCTATAGTTTTAAAATACTTGTAAGCCGCTTAGTTATAATTATATACAGCATACAATGCAACGCAGCTGATTAAAGTATAGTTGACAAAGTGACAACTGACAAATACAAAAAAAACTGTCGCTGTCACTGTCGTCTGTCACCGTTGTCACTTTGACATTGAGATTTTTTTACAAATGGGAACTATTTAAGCAGCCGTTATTTCTGAGCGTTTAGTGAGTTCATAGGAACGGTAATAAATAAGTCTTTGTGAAAAGGACTCGATTTTTATTTGAAATTGATGTAATCGCGTTTTCTTCTTGTCTATTGTTCCTCTTCTTCCCTGCACGGCTATCACAAGATGGCGAGGTATAGTGCGAGAAAAATCGAGAGCTCGCGCGCCGTCTTGTGATAGCCGTGCAGTAGTGTTTGGTCAATGATGTGTCATAAACTCGTTACTACCTATTTATTTAGTTACTACCAAACAATGAGGCAGACCTATCACTGCAATATCACATTTTGGCGATCTTTTATACCCACATTTATGCTAAAAGTGGCGCTAGAACATACGTTTAATGTGCTCTGCCTACCACTTTTGGAACACTACATAGAATTGCTAAATCAGCACCTAGTTTGCCAGTTTCTAAGGTACGGTATTATGATTGTAACTGATTTCGCTATGAAGTACAATGCTTGAATGTATGTATGTATGTATGTATGTGCAATGAGGCAGAAACCTTATACTATTAGATCTCCCCAAATACTCAGGATAGCTTTTGGTAATAATAACACCTCATGACACGTCCGAGCGAGATGGTAGCATACAAATATCAATAAGTGTGACAGAAAAAGTAATGTCATTTGTTATCCTTGTCGTACTTCTAGTTTTTTTGTTTGCAACAACTGATTAGGATGAGGTTGCGGCAAATAAACCATTATCCGCCTAAATTAAGTAGGCTTAAGTAGGTTGTTTATGTTAAGCCATCAGCCATTTTATTATTAACAGGTAACATACAGGTTATGTGATTTTACCCCAATTAGTCAGTACAACATGTCGAAGTCATAATTGGGTGTAGCGTACAGATGTAACAATCCGACCACATGTGCATACAATTTCTCAGTACAACTCGTTCGACACTCCAGACGATAGCAATTTAGTCAGCTTCTGATAAATTGGGGCTGACAAATCATGACATGTATATACTCCATTAAAATCAGTTATTAATTTAGCTGCATTCACAATTCAACTGACAGGCGGCCAATACACGGTGATTAAATACTGTGATCCTGGTGTGTCAGTATTTGCAGCAATACTCAGTATGGAAGCAGTATTGAATGGCCCTTTAAACGCTAATTATTTATCGCGTCAGTATTAATACCATCCACCAAGTAAAATCGTGGGGTGAGCCTTTTATTTTAGTCGCTGAAAGTGACACTGTCGACACTCGGCGTAAATAAACGTCATATCCTTACTAATATTATAAATGCGAAAGTGTGTTTGTTTGGTTGTTCGTTTGTCCTCCTTTCACGTCGCAACGGAGCGTCGTATTAATGTGATTTTTTGTATGGAGATTGTTTAGAGGCTGGAGAGTAACATACGCTACTTTTTCCAGCGGGAAAACATCTAATTCCCATGGGAAAATTCAATATGTTACAGTTTCTTATAACCACGCGGGCGAAGCCGCGGGCATCAGCTAGTAATAAATAAGTTGTAATTTGAATTTTCTTTGGTAAAGGACATCGATGCTAGTAAAAGTGAGTTTACTTTACCCGTCATTGTTACTCAGGAATGCTATATAAGTGTTCTTCCATGTTTATATAATAGGTACTAATATTTTAGAAAGTGCCAAAGTTGGGTTAAACATTCGCTTCTTTTACACCGAGGACAAGAACTTTTAACAGCACGTTTATCATGAGACGGCCTCGACATATTCTCGATTTTTCTCGCACTAAGTGTTCTAATAAGAGAGACGGATAGTGCGAGAAAAATGGAGAGCTCGCGCGCCGTCGCGTGATAGCCGTTCAGTTGTAGTTAGTTAGTTTTATTAAGAAAACTGGCAGAATCAACAGTTGCTGGAAGTATTGAAAAATTTGGAGTGTCGATGGCGGGAAATAAAAGATTTGACAGACCAGATCATGATATTTATCACGAAGTGTTTGGTTGAACAATATTATTATTTAAGCCATGCCCCTTAATTCTTTCTTATCTGTGGGCGGCTTTCAAAGTTTTCCGATATTTCTGCAGTATATATTGACAGTCCTGTGATACACGTCAATATATGCATGTGATCCAGATTGTGATATGGATGTATCATCAATATTTAATCATCGTGTATTGGCATATACATACCACACGATTATGTTTGCTGAATGGTATGAGCGGTACGCACCTATAAGAGAGCGAGATGGGGATGTGGAAGAAGCAGAACTAGAACTAGAACAGTACTAGTCCCTCTATTCTATTATTTCTCTGTGATAGAGATAGTTCGTCCTACAATAGCCAACCTAACAAAATACACAATATGGTGAGAACATGAACCTAAAATACTTTGGACAGGTCATGGTAATAATAATACCACGAGCGAGCGAAACGGTGCTATACAAATCGGAATAAGTGTGACAGAAAGAGATATATCATTCGTTATCCTTGTTACAGTTCCACTTAGTTCCTCTTCCGCCTCTTTTAGCTATTTATACTCTAAGGGTGACAACCACTTAAGCCAACTTGTCAAGTTGATATTTGAATTCAAAAGTTCGAAACTTTGAAGTCAAATAAAAACTTGATTTCTCTTGTGTGGTGATTTCGTACTGTTTGTCGGTTTGTCGGCGTTGAGTCGAACAATTCTGTTCCTCCGTTCTGTTTAGTGTAGGTTTATCGATAGGGTTTAGATTAGTGATAGCGTTTTATCGAGGTGTAGGTACTCATGAACCAAAATGTTTAGTTTAACAAAGTTTTTCCACCGTCGTGTTGAGTGAGATTATGACGGAGACAGAGACTCAACATGGGTGAAAAGAGCAGGATTTGTGAGATGTCAGGTCCTGTGTCCCAATGTCCAATGTCGACGAATTTTACAGACCTACTTACATGTTGTAGTTCTAGCTTAAATATTATGTTGTAAATAAGACAAGCCTTACGGAATTATTAGGCTTTATTCAACATTATCGAAACTAGTAAATATTGGACAATTGCAAACAGTGGTGACTGCGTCACATCAATGTGACACTACCTATAAGCAATCTTCATAAACAAATAGGTGTCAACCAAATAAATCGCATCATTCACCCCCCGTTGTTTATGGTCGTTACGTAGTCCCGTAAGTAATCAGGCGGTCTTCGTTCTCGAGCTGATCGGCGGGGTTCAACGTCTTGAACAGGTGGTTGACTCTCTTCAGCGGATGGAGCCGTTTCTTCGTTTCCGGTTTCGGGAGACGGGGAGGCTTCCAAAGCATCATCAAACTCGTCATCGTCGTCACTGAGTGGAGAGGGTGCCAGGCGTCTGTTTGAGACTGTTGTCTCACGACCATCAGGAAGACGGATATATGAATATTCTGGATTGCTTTGTAAGAGCTCCAGTTCCTCAACGGCGGAATCGTATTTGGAATTTCTCACTTTTTTTATATACACACGTCCGGGAGACATTAACCACGCAGGCATTGAGGTCCCATTACACGACCGACGAGGGTGGATGAACATCCTTTCGTGCGGAGTCGCGTTAGTCCCTGTCGATAGTAGAGACCTAATTGCATGAAGAGCGACTGGTAGAGCTTGCTCCCAGTCGGCGCTATCGAGATTCTTCGATCGCAGTTGGAGTTGGATTGTTTTCCACAGTGTCCCGTTAAGGCGTTCTATGAGACCGTTGCCCTGTGGGTTATAGGGAGTTGTCCGACTGCACGCACTTCCTAGGCTTGTAAGCAATCATCTTATCTCATCGGAGAGGAACGACGTCCCTATATCCGTGTGAATATAGGCTGGCGTGCCGAACAATGAAAAAAGATCCTTAAGGCTTTTTATTACAGATTCGGACGTCATGTCTTTACATGCATACGCGAATGGGAACCGGCTGTACTCGTCGATGATAGTCAGGATATATTTGTTCTGTGTTTTTGACGGTACCGGCCCTTTAAAATCTAAATTAAGTCTTTCAAATGGCGATGTTGCTTTAATCAGTTGCCCTTCATTTCAGCGCATACAGTACAAGCCGCGGTCATTCTTCTTATTTCTTCGATATAATATGGTAAATTTTTCGAGCGAACCCAGTGACTCATTCTGGTAACTCCTGGGTGACATAGAGAGTTGTGAATTTCAATGAGTTTGTTAGTATCTCCACTCAATGTTGCACATACTCGCGATAAAGCATCAGCGGCTACATTTTGTTTCCCAGGCCTGTAAGTAATGTCGAATTTGTAACACGATAGTTCTAAACGCCATCTCTCTATCTTTTCGTTCTTTATCTTGCTAGAAAGCTTTTGATCAAACATGAACGATACGGATCTCTGATCGGTTACGAGTAGAAAATGTCTAGCCACTAAATAGTGACGCCGTTTGCGAAGGGCTTCCACGATCGCACAGGCTTCTTTCTCAATAGAAGGCTGGCGTCTTTCTGAGTCACTTAGCGTGCGAGTGAAGAACGCGACGGGTCGTCCTTTCTGTGATAGCGTTGCAGCAATGGCAAAATCTGACGCGTCGGTCTCTACTGTAAAGATTTCCTTGTCATCAATGGAGGCGAGTGCTGATTGCGCGACTTCGGTTTTTAGTTTGGTGAAGCAGTCAATGGCTTCTTGAGAAAGAGGTAGTGATGATTGTACAAGGGGTCTGATTTTAGCAGAGAAATTATTTATCCATTTTGAATAGTGAGCGAATAATCCGAGTGTTCGTTTAAGAGTAACAGCGTCCGAGGGAACAGGGAGATTTAAGAGCGGCTCTAGACGGGTTTCGTCTGGTTTGATAATATTTTTATGAATGGAGTAGCCGAGTAGATTGATAGAGTCTGTTTCGAAGATACACTTATTAGCGTTCAGTGTCAGATTGTATTTCTTTGCAGCTTCTAAGAATTTGCTTAAATTCTTGTCGTGTTCTTCCTTATCTTTCCCGCAGACAGTGACATCGTCTAGATAAGCGTACGTACCAGTAAGCTTTTCAGTTCTGATAACATAATGTAAGGTTCTTTGAAAAGCCGCAACCCCATTCGTGACGCCAAACGGGATCCTTGTGAATTGGTATAAGTTCCCGCAAGCTTCGAAAGCTGTATAGATTTTCTCTTCTGGGAGGATAGGGACCTGATGGTAGGCGCTTTTAAGATCGATCTGACTGAATACGTTGTATTTCGCGACTCGTGATACTATGGCATCGATATTTGGTATAGGGTAGGCGTCTAATTCAGTGTAGCGATTTATAGTTCCAGAATAATCAATAATACGCTTTCTATGATTACCTCCCCCAGCGACCAAGACTTGGGCTCTCCAAGGCGATATGCTTGGTTCGATGACATTGTCTTTTAACAGATCGAATATTTCTTTGGAGATAAAGGCTTGGTCCTCTTCGGAATGACGTCGGGATGGTATAGCGGTAGGTCGAATTTTCGGTGACAGGTTCGTGAAAACAGATACAGGTGGCACAGAGGCTTCAATGACGTTGCATATTTTGAGTGTTCTTTTATTCCCTCCAAACTGCAATTCAAGAGATGAATGGTATTTCAGGAGGTCGTGGCCATTGATGACATCGGCACAGAGATTTTCCATGATATGTAGCGTATGATGCTTGTAGATATGACTCTCGATCTGAATATTCACGTTACAGATACCATTGATAGGGGAAGTGTTGTTTAAAGAGGCGAGAGTGACAGTACGGGTACAGGGCTTCCTTTTCAAATTCAGTAGTTGGGCGAGGTCATTGTTGATGAAACTAATAGAGCTTCCAGTGTCTATGAGAGCATCAGCTTTGAGATTATTGATAAGAATAGAAATGGTCGCCTTACTCAAGCTCGAAGGCGCCGCGGCACATATATCGGCTAGAGATGATGCAGCAGAGTCTTGAGGTTCATCATCAGTGATGGCCGCGCTGGTGTTACGAGTTCCTTGGACGTTGCTGCCGGAGCTGCGGCAAACGTTTGCGTAGTGGCCCTTTCTGGAGCATAGCTGGCATTCGGCGTTGCGCGCAGGGCATTTGATTCGCTGATGCACGTTGCCACCACAAAAAAAACAACGCCGGCGAGACCCGTTAGAGTTTGGTCTAGAAACGGCCGCGTTATTAGCTTGAAGGTTTTCGCCCACTGACACAGCGTTTAGTAAAGTCGAATTTGTGTTTGAGGTTTGAATAGCATGCGATGTATTTTCTGCAGTTTCGAGAGATAGGGCGAGGTGTAAAGTCTCTTCAAAGGACATTTCAGATTTTTCTAGTAGACGCTCACGTATTTTTTGAGTAGTAAGGCCGGCGATAAATGCGCCTCGTATAGATTGGCTCTGGTGTTCCTCCGCCGTTACTTGTTTGAAGTGACAGTCGTGCGCGAGATATGTAAGTGCTCTAGAGTATTCGCCTATAGTCTCACCAGGCTGCTGTTTCCGAGTCGCTAGTTGGTGACGAGCCAGGGTTATATTCCTTCTTTTCTCAAAGGTGCTGTTTAGGAGCGTAATAGCGTCGGAGTATTTACACTCTCGAATAATATTGAAAATTGAAGGTGCCACATGATTCACAAGTAATTTTAGCTTTATACCTTCGGAGGCGGAAGCGGCTTCAATTTGTAAGAAGCTTTCGAACGATGATCGCCAGTGAGCCCACTTCAAGTCGGCACTCGTTGACGAGGGTTCCGTGTCGAAACGGTCAGGTCGCAGATAGCGAGCTAAGCTCGACGGAGACGACGTTTTCTCTGTGTCGGTCATTTGAAAATTATAATGTTGAATAAATTGTTTTAAATAAGACAAGCCTTACGGAATTATTAGGCTTTATTCAACATTATCGAAACTAGTAAATATTGTACAATTGCAAACAGTGGTGACTGCGTCACATCAATGTGACACTACCTATAAGCAATCTTCATAAACAAATAGGTGTCAACCAAATAGATCGCATCATTTTATTAGCTACCTAGCTGCCCGCCTCCAACCCCTGATTTGCAAAAAATACCTGTAAGTTTAGTGTACTAGTGTACTGATTTATATTATTTTTGGTCATTTTCGAAATAAAATAGTAAGCATATTTATGAAATAAATACCTCTTATCCGTCCTTTTTTGATAGACATTAAAAAAAAACATTTTTGATACACGTTAATACGTGCTTTACTTACAACTATTTCAAATTTCAAATTGATAGCATTAGTAGTTCCTGAGATATTTAACTTTGTGACAGACAGACGGACGCAGTCGCACCATAAGGGTTCCGTAGTCAACAAGGAACCCTTATAGTTTCGCCATGTCCGTCCGTCTGTCCGTGTGTCCATCTTCGGCTTAGCTCAGTAACCCTTACTACTAGAAAACTGTATTTCGGCATGGGTATATAAATCAATCACGCCGACAAAATAGTAAAATAAAATCTTGAAAAAAAAAATTTTTAGAGTACCTTCCCTATACCCAAAGTCGGGATGTACCTAGTGTTATTGCTCGTTAAACCCAGAGTGTGGGGTATCGTAGCTTGATAGCTTTTTTAAAAATATTATAGGTTTCTTAAAACCACTTTAAAATTCTAGATTCGTTTGCGAGATTTTGGGCTAATTTTTGTTCGATTCATGTGTCCCCACTGCCGGCTAAATGGCTACTACCTACTGGGGATGTGAATAAAATCGTGGCAGTAGTACATATAATGAATTTAAAAGGAAAACTATCATGGCTATATATTAGGCATAACTAGTTACTGAGTAATAGTGACCAACTTAAAAGGCCACCTTTCGTACAAATTCGGCCGACGTAACCGCACCATTTACTTGGCGCGTGTCGATGTATCAAATACAAACAGGCAACTATACGGAACCCTAAACTGCGCGTGGCCCGACACGCATTGGGCGGTTTTTATCTTTTTGGTCCGGAACCCTATTTTCCAATTTAGCATATGAACTGATTTCCGAGAGCAAATGCGTTGATTATTAGAGAAAAAACCCAATCGCTGTATGTGGCCCGATAATATTTGAGGACTTCCGTTGATTCCACAAGGATCACCTTTGGCACTTCATTAGACGCTATTTCAACGGAATCTTATCAGAATCTGTGACGTACTTTTGTACTTTAAGTACATAATTGAGGAATTCCATAGGTCATCCTGTGGTCTTCATCATCAATTCCAATCCATCAAATTTATGATTTCCGGGTGTAAATACACGAGATATAATAGAAAATACCAAAATATGTCACTACACGCGTGCCTAATATAATTGAGGAGTTCCCTCAATTCCTCATAGATCCCATCATCCAACTGAATTAAAAAAACTGGACTCACCAGGAAGCATATACTAACAAACAAAAAAATATTACGAATCGGCTCATCAATGACGGAGTTCTGAGGTAACAAACATTGAAAAAAAAACAACAAATTGACAAACTCCTCCTTTTTTTTTAAGTCGGTTAAAAACTGTCTAACCTGGCCCGTGCATAGTGCCGGTTTGGGCGAAATAAGAGGCACAATAATATAATAATATTCTAACATAATTAAAGTTGGTTTATTTATATAAGCAATAATAATACATACGTACACATAACCTATTATGCTATGTATACTGACACGGTGAATTACAATATATATTTAAATAGGTACCAATTTCTGCATCCTGATTGACTATGTTTGTCTAATTTTAAACGTTTAGCAGATTTTATTTTAACACGCAGGTACAGTTAGTAGTTACAACTTCACAAAAAAAATCAATGAATTTATAGTTTTCATTAAAATTTAGTTACAAGTACATTATCAACTAGTTTTCTGTAGGTATTTTTAAAGTAAAGAAGATAATCATAACCGACTATTAATTAAGACTAGTAAAGTTAAGCTGGGTCCACATTTGTATCATTTTGCCGATCACGATCATGCGTATCTTATCGAGCTCGCGTATCCTAAGTACCTATGAACGCTCACTTTGGACACACCGTATCACTAGCAACGTCGCGTGAAAAAATGCGTCCATGCTAACCGTAGCGTAGCACCGTATCGTATCATAACGCCGTATCATTAAGTGTAGACGCTCATCCGTATCCCCTTTGATGATAGGGGAAAAACCGCCTCGATCGAGCGATCACGGCGTATCGCGTATCAGATCATAACTTCGTATAGTGATATAGTATCAAAACACGTCCATACTTACCGATCTTGATACGCTTATCCGATCGCGAGTGTTCGGGGTACATAATAAATGCGTGTCAACATCGATCCTGAGCGATCGAGGTGGATTCACTAAAGTAATGATATATTTCGCGACGGCGGCGTCCCAAGACATCACCTCACTGGTCAACCCACCTCTCACCTCACCTGTCACCTCGCGCCTTAAGCCTAATAGGACAGACACGATAATCTTACCCCGATACGTCACATGTCTTTAATTGGACAAAATATTGGCTTTGTACTTATTTTTCACACATACGATGAGCAAAGTTCAATTATTACTTTAATTTATAAATTTTTGTTGATAATAAGCCGCTTAAACTACTCAAATTAGAATAGTTTTAATACATACTTTCCGTCGATGTGTGTATCGATAACTAGAACACCACTAGGGGTGGGATGATTTGACAGTACCTTATTCACTAAGCTTTTTTGACAGTTAAATGACTAGGACGGATACGGCGCGCCGCATGATCGCGCTTTTTTTGAGACCACACTAGCGATCTAGATATTACGCGTCGATGCAACGCGACGGAGATACGATACGACAAAATGATAGAAATGTGGACCCAGCTTTAGCTATTTGTTATGCTTATCGCAAACAATAAACCGTAAAATCGATTGTACTAAAAACATGAATGAAGAGAAGAAATCAGATTCCTACGTCGGTGTTATAAATAATAAACGAGTAGCAATAATAATATAATGTTTACTAGGTAGTTTTTTATTACCCATTTACCCATTATTTTATATAGGTAGTATCTGACCATCCACCTTACTTAATACAATTTTGTATATATCCACATAATCACGTTGATGATAAACTAACGCAAACTTATCACGATTTTTGGGATGTATGTGCTGTTTTCGTCTCGTTTAGTCCTTACGGTGCGTAGCGGTGGGGGAGGGGGACACAACCCACAGTATAGTATATTTTTTTACAACGGTCATAGTATTAAACTCTTACCAACATTTAGAGTTTGTAAAAACATTTTTGTTATAAGCCCGCATCACACTGGCGCGGCCTGGCCGCGGCGAACAATAGCAAACTTGTCATTAACTGTCAAATTTAGTATTGACCGCCACCGCAGGCCGCTTCAGTCTGTGAGAGGCCATAAATGAGTATTTAGTGTGGGAGGTTCTTCGCATTCACTTCAAAGTTCAAACCCAACTCTTTGCTAGTTTCTTTTCATTTTTCCGTAAGTACCTTTAGGCACTGGTCCCACCGCCGGCTAGTAAGCTAGAAAAGTTGGGCGAGTAGCATTACATTGGGGATCTGTAAAGGTCGATTGATCACACTGTGCCTGGTCAGCAGGCAATGAACCGTTACTCGCCCAACTTTTCTAGCTTACTAGCCGGCGGTGGGACCAGTGCCATAGGGGTTTATTTCCAAGTAGAGGGATTAAGAAACCAATATTCGGTTTTCGTGATTAGCGTACTTATGTAATATTAGTATTAGGTATATTTTGTGGATTCTCAAAAATAAATACCCGCGGTCATATTGCAGAGCCAAAATTAGGTAAGCATTAATGAGAGAAGCCATCAACGATTATAAACTGTACCTTATTTAAGAATTAATAGGGTTCATGATCTTTAAATCTAACATCATACTGCATGAATACAATCAACTTTAGGTAAATGACCATCAACAACATCACTAGTGAAGAGGTAAATTCATCGTCTGATCTCGTGTTTACATTATAAGTATGTAAGTTCGCACGGGAAGTGTTTAGTAACAGTGAAGTTCTGACCTTTTCAGTAATGATTATCAATAATCATCTTATTTTAAAGTATAAACCTATTTTTAACATATATTTCTGGTGTATTTTTTACCTTACCTTACAGTGAATTTTTAGACCTTCCATTTTCGAATTTATTGTTCAAGTACCCATTTCTCCTTTGTGTATTATGTAAGATCGACCATTTTCATAGTGAACATCTCGTTAAACAATTGCATAGTTCACGATCGGTACGATTTTTATACTACCTAACTTAAAAAATATTTCGAAAATGGAGGCAAGTAGTTGTAACAATTTCAGTAGGCTATAAATATATTACCTACAAAACGAGTCAACACGACGTGCATAGCTATTCCTTTAGGTTTCTTCTGTGGCCAGTTTATGTCCGTCTCAATTCTTATGGCTCAGAAGAATGAGACCAACACAAACCTTCAAAATTTCAAATGTTCATACGAGTTAGAAATACTGGCGCGATATTGGAGCAGCGCTGGTGGCCGCGAACACGACCGGGCCAGGACTGATACAACACGAAGGCCTATACTCGGTTATATATAGTGTCTAAATCTACAAACTAATTCATTGTTACTCATACATGGCTTAGTATATATTTATATTTTCTGGAAACCGACTTAGGTCTCTAAGAATTTTGGTTATAATCCAACACTGGCCAATAATGTCCCCAATGGATAAACATTAACTTTTATTATCTTTAACTTGCTTTAAGCCTATGTGTGGTTACAATAAAAACACCTAATTATAGTGAAACTTTTTACATTTTCTAACTACGAAGCTGTTTTTACATACAGTACACACAGAAAAAGATATAAGATGCATATCCGTTACAACACGTGGTTATGTATATAGTATTTAAAAAATATTGGCCAGTCACGATATATGGGATCGTAGGATTGAACATTATTTTTTTAGTCTAATTCTATTTATTACAAACAACAACTTGAATATTTAAAATTTCGTTTCCAATAGAAATCACCGCCAATAAGTATATTAAGATAGGTATATATATACTTAGATAAACAGCTACAAAACATCTGTAAACTTACTAGATCAACTAAGCTAATACGCAAACCATTCTAACTCGATCGATATTCACATCCATTAAGTTTTCCAAATCAAATGAATAGTTATTTGCGTACACAGAAGCATTAAAATAAGTCTAATAAATTAGATTTTCGAACTATCCGTTCGGGTTGTTTAAGTAGGTAGGTAGGTACTTAAATTTAAAGGAATGTGGACCAGAAGGAGTTCACGAGCTGCGACTCCTAATCTACGCAAGATCAATATCCATATATTCAACATTTAAAAAGTTTAAGAAATTCCATACGTACCTACAAGATAGAAACGTATCCGTATAGAAATTTTATAAAAGAGCAACAGTTAAACCATTCCAAAATTATAAATGATATCCATAAAAGTTGGCGTATAAAAATAAAACACAATCGTTAATAAGAAACTTGGTCAGAATTAAAAGAAAATAACGATCTAAAAATGTTTAAATTTCTCTTAGGTCGATCTCATCAGATATTCAATGTTGGAGATATGGTAGATTTCAATAAGCCTTAGTTTGTGTATAGCGTTTAGCAAATTACGGTTGTTATTCTAAGGTAAACATTTTTAATAACGAAAACTCATCTAAAAATACTTATCTTAAAGTCACGACAGTTGATGGTGACGTAAAGAAAATACAGTGCTCTAAACTCTTTACTTTAGACTCGCTGTACACTGAGGGGACAGGAACACAAACATAACCTGGACCTAAGTTAAGTCCGTACCTGAGTGTACGGTGGGCCTAACGGAATAAATACATTTACGTAGGATATGATTATACTGAATGGATACATTGAAGACGGTGCGGATTGGACTCGACGGTGAATAAATGTTGGTGATATTGCGGTCGAATTCGGTTGTGAGTTTCTGGAAAGAAACAATAATCACTAATTAAAACCATTAATAACAATTCAGAACTCATTCGGTGAGCGGCATTGCTACGTCGTAGCATGTCGTAGCACGTAGCATACTAAAATAATGTATAGGGAGCTGGTAATTAGCATACATAGGGAATTATGGTCTTCAAAAGGGGTAATTCTGCGAAGGGACAATTTCAGATATACGTATCGCAATTTGAATCGATTTGAACGTATTTCTATCACTCGTTTTATCGTTTTGAGTCTTTAGCTCTACACACTTAAATTGAGCTCGTGAAGCGAGACCGAGAGCTCAAAACACATTAAAATCAAATGGGAAGGAATAATGTCTCGGATTCACCTAATTTTCGCCATCAGATGAGAGCAATCTCTGAGAAAAAACGCAAGCATAAACCACCTCAAACTTAGAGCATATTGTCGGTTTTTGCTTAAAATGATTACCCTTACTTTCGGTTCTACTACCCATCATGATTATTTAATTGAATAAAATTGTTTGAATACACTAACTAATGGTCCGCTGATAATAATTCGAAAATAATTTTCAACTTGTTTTGTACGTTACTTTTGTCCTTTAATGCGGTTATTTTTCATAATCGTCTTTGAATAGGTAGACGCTGTGCAAGCATTCGTGATATATATATAAAACTGTCTATAATGAAAAGTTATCTAAACTATGCTTAATTAATGGTAATAAGGTTAGGTATTCCATTACATAAATGGATCAGTAACCCTATGTAAACCTACTTCCTACTTCTTCACATACAGTCCCTATTCGTCCCGGTACCGCCGCATACCGGGTAGAGTCAGTCCGACCCAAGTCGGGCCTAGCTGAGTTTCTTGCTGGACTCTTCTCAGCTAGGCTAGGTTTTAGCGAACCAGCGATAAAACTCCCAGTAGTTCGACACCACTCACACCCCAGATTCGGTTGATACCGTTCAACCAATCTCACTGGAGCGCAAACTCGTAGAGTATTCCAGTGTACAAACTTTCCCGCGTGGTCGTGCCGGAGGCTCCCCCTGGATTTTCCCCAGGCTACCCTCCAACCACGCAATTCGACCGCTATATTGGGTTCGTCCTATTATAGCAACAGTCAGGTTAAAAAAAAAAAAGATGGTACTTCTACTTATTCTATTGCTGTACCTACTCTGGTATAGAGGTGAAAAATTAAGGATTCAGGTATTTCTGTAAAGAAAAACATTACGTACCTCAGCCATCAATCCTCCATACAAGATGTTTACAGACCTAGAAAAATGATTATGTTGAGATTATCGTACATACAACCATGATGATCAACGTATTGAAAGACAGACTGTCACTGTTTCACGATAATAACATAGATAATCAAATACGATGATACGTAAATTGTGTAATTGACTGACAAGACATAATATCGATCGAAACGTATACAGAGTCCGCATTAAGCTCAGCCGATTTCACCTTCCCATACAAACATAGTTACGCTCTCATTTTAAAACTACGTGTTGGATTGTGACGAAACTTTGCATATACAATGGCATGAGGTATATCTATGTCTGTAATTAGTTTATATGGTTCCAGTTTATAAAACAAACGAAATACAGCAAAAACAAGTTTTATATGAAAAAAATAAATTCGCTGTATTTTTTTTACTTTGGTATCTGAAGCTACATAAACTAATTACAGACATAGATATACCTCATGTCATTGTACATGCAAAGTTTCGTTACACTCCAACAGGTAGTTTTAAAACGAGAGCGTAACTACGTTTGTATGGAGAATCGAGCTTACTGCGGACTCTTAAGCATAACTATGGTGAAAATACCTACGATATTATTAGGTTTTAATCTGTGACGATTCTATCTATCACTGAAATACCTACTATATATATTTTTAAATAGTTTATTACTAAATTATTTATGAATATATGTAAATATATTATTGCATATGAAACAAAACCAACAACCAATATTAATAAGCGCATGTAACATATGTACAAAGGCGAGCCTATCCAATTAGGGATTGAAATATGTATGATATATATAATATTTGTCAATATCCGTGCTTTTCTATTTTAAAATTGGCACGAAAACAAAACGTATATCGTAAATAATTCATATAACTTGTACAATGTATGATGGGGATTGAGTTTGAATCACTTTGGAAGATTTAACAGTCGCAACGTTTCGTTTCGTTTAACGTTTCTGTCGTTAATTAACCCGTTAATGTGTCCAATCGATACATGACGTCATGCCATCTTTAAAACACTTAAATATCCCAGATCTTTCATTAATTGTGCAAGGTATAAGCACGTCGTATTAATTACGGGTATTATAATATTTTATACATTATAGTTATAGTCACAGAGGCATATAGACGTGGTACAACTTGGGAAAAGCGTCGCATTCTTGGAGAGAAGTATGAAACGATCCGTTATCTTAAAGACTAAAGTATCAGAGGTTTATTTTATTAATACACATCAGAAGTATTGAAATACAGCGCAGCATCAGAGGCAACAACAAAATGATCGCAAAATAAAGCGTTGTTTACTAACTATTCAAATTCATTCAAAAACAGCTTTGGTAAACAAAATAAGATGATTTAAATCATCTTTTCATAGATGTAAAGGCCAATGATGATGATGATGAAACAAAATAATAATAGCTTAAAATGTTTCTATTCACCTTTGATTTTGCTTCTGGCTTTCGTATTGTTAATGAGTAATACGTAACATGTGCAAGCGAGAATATTATTGTGCAACTGTTGTTTTTGTCATTGAATGTTGAATGATCTCGCTTTTGTACCGCGGGGCGGTTTATTAACCCGTAATATAAATTTGAATAGCAAACCAACAACAAAATAGGAAAATGACATGAAACATTGTTCGCCAGAAACATGAAGTCGTGTTACGTAATCACGCACAGATAAAGCCAACACTTATCATCAACTTCACAACGACAACACGCCGACTTACCAAACTAGGCAATACATTAACGTTATACTATAAACATTATAACAAGTTACTTCTAAATGAATCTGCTCCATACTTGTTCACACATTGGATGCTGAAAATGTCGAAAATGATGATTAGTCTGATACAGTGATGTAAGGTAGAGTTGGGGGTGGGGGGCAACACTTACCTATGATCAGGGCCAGAATCACAATCCCGATCACGGCCGCGATTATCATCATCTGCAAGTCAACATTATCATTAGGTAGGCATTAAATAAATACTACACTCGCGGACAAAGAATACGGGTTGGTAAAATACCGTCATATTTCCTAAAATAGTGCGTAAGAGCTTGTACAGTTAATCCTGTCATGATCTTTATTTAATTTGACATATAAAATGCTAATAACAGTATTTTTTTACTGTTATATGTATAACGTTACTAGGTTTAAATCGGAATCGTAAAAACCCATGAAAAAAAAAAACAAAATCGTGATTTTTGGATATTGATATTTTTATGATAGGATCCAGGATATTGCTGATACAGTTGGGTATTGTAAAAAATAGCATATTATGTAAATAAAACAAGTATTAAATATTTTAAATATCCTATTGCAGTTATTTAATTTAGGGTGACCCGAAATATTTGACCGCGAGTGTATAAGTATATTTAAATAGTGAAGCATGTGTACGAGTAGTTTACCTGTAAGTAATTGTTACACTCAGAACATATAGATGCAAATGTATACAACATTTATTGTAATAGTGTAAGCGATAGTTGATTAACATAAAAAAAAAAATGTATAGGAGAAGTAGTTATATAATTAAGCAGGGCAGTGAAAAATATATGGATAGGTTTGTATAGTAAGTACCTTTAAATTCTGCAACCAGAATTTGCTTTTCAGTTTCCCGGCCTGTTGTTCAAATTGGGATGCGCCATGCTGTAGTGCATCTGAAATTATAGAGTAACTTATGTTATATCTACATTAAAAAATGTCGAATGTTTCAGTTATTCTGCATCCCGTCTATTCTATTGAATGCAACACAACTCAATATTACCGTGTCCAATTAAATATACAGATATATATATATATTATATAATCATAATCAATCATTTATTCGTGACAGCAAATACACACTAATACATATAGGAAGAAAAAATATATAAATATTATATGCGTCACGAAATGGACCCGGCTCAGCATGATGCTGGCTTTAACTGCCAGCGCTGGTCTTCCGCCGAGTCCATTATATAAATAATACTACCAAAGATTACTGAAAATTAAATGTGTTATAAGGTTTCCCCTCACCTGCTCTATCATCAAGCTCCGAGAGCTTTTGATCGCGCTCCAGAACTTTCTCAACATTTGTTTTCATGATGTCCACCACCTGAAATTAAACAAAATGTAAATTAGCAAGTTCCTTGCAAGCTTACATATGCCTTACACACATTTGTAATTCAGTGTGTAATATAGAATGGCTAGAAATGTGAAATGAATGGCTTCAGTCAGGTAACCTCTACTAATTCTCGAAAACGTTAATACTGTTGTGCATTTTTTTATATTAGCAGTTTCGTATGACTCAGTGCTATTAATGAGACGTAGATGTTTACATAACTTGTTCTATTGATTTAAGAAACTGAGATTTAGTGATAACTCAATGCATCGGAGTATTATAGTATATAGTAAGACATATAAATGACAGGTCACACTAGCGTTATTCCCGGTTGTGCCCTAAAGGAGCCCGGGGTTAGTTTCCACGAAAGCGACTGCCATCTGACCTTCCAACCCAACGGGAAAACTACACCTTATTGGGATTAGACCGGTTTCCTCACGATGTTTTCCTTCATCGAAAAGCTAACGGTAAATATTTCGTACATAAGTTCCCAAAAACTCAGTGCTACGAACCGGGATTCGAACCCACGACCGCCGCTTGACATCCGCAAACCTGAACCACTAGGCTACCGCAGCTTGCATAGGTAATTTTACAATTTAATTGAATTACTTACATTGTTCTATATTTGTCTAATAAACACAGTTTCAAGTCCGAAATGGCGTGTGTTTTATTAAGTTAACCTAGCTTTAAATTAAAGGTTGACGTTTTATTTCAGGACCATAACATTTTACTCAGTTTGATATGTATTTATAGTTAAATAATAAAACTCGGCTTTATGACACTCAGAACTTGCCCCGGATGGTCTTAACGTGTTATTGTGTTATATTATAAGTTTTGTATACTGATCGGTACGTTCGTCTGTAAGGTATTTGTAAATATGGGCAACCTACCTCATAGACTAACATATATACAATATCAATATACAGGGCGTCCCAATACCCTAGCCTATGAGACATCAAGGAAAAGTACCTTAAATATCGTAAATAGGATATTTTTCTGAAATAAGACATTTTTTTTTTTCGAAGAGTCAGTAATACTGCATTCAAAGATTTTCTAAAAATAACGCTTCGTCTGGGAATCGAGCCGACTTAAAGGTGAAAATATTCCGTTTTTTATGATGCCAATCGAAAGAATAGACAAAAAAATCTTCTTAAGTAACATAGTATTTTAAAAGAAAGGAATAATGTCAAATTAATCATTTTAATCAAATTAAAAACACTTGACACTGCCGAAGTCAATTGAGTAGTATATATAATTTGGTAAATTAGTTCAGCCAACAATTAAGAAAATTAATCTTTAATAGGCTACTTACTTATAAATGAAATCCATCAATATGTTTCATTAGGTACCAGTATTTAATGCAATTTCCAGTAAGACATACTATTGTTGCCGGACGTTCTAGGGTTCAAAGAGTAAGGGTAATTAAGTTGAGAAAGATCTACCCTCCTCTTTCTAATTTGCACCGTGCGAGTGAGATAAGAGACGCTCAGTCGCGCGGGAAGCGACAGAGCAGCAAGTTGTGCTAGACGTACTGTCCTCCCAAATTTAAAACATGTATTCATCGTCATCCTACTAGCGTTATTCCCGGTTGTGCCCTAAAGAAACTCGGCGTCCGGTCTCTAATACTCGTAATTAGTGAAATAAATTTTGTCGAAAACGTATTTATTTTACTTTACCAATAGCCTCTACTCGAATCCTTTGAACATCAAGCGCTAAAAATATGAAATACAATGTAAATGACGTTACGGCAATATATCAAAACTGGTATTAACTTTTTTGTAGTTGCATATATCATAATGGATCATAATTCAGAGATAATAAGGACTAGAACAAAGGGTACATTACGTGCCTAGGGCGGTGAATTCGTGAATGGCCCAGATCGCAGGTGTTTGTGGCCCGAACCGAAGGAGGAAATAAATATGCGAGGTGGGGCTTTACGAATTACCGCCCGTGGTAAGTACACAATTTTACGTTTTCATCTGGCCACAATGCGAGTTTTACCATACGCGCAGCGTGCGGTATAACTCGCATTATGGCCAGTTGTGACGTTAAAAGTATTAAAACAGTGGTCGATCGTTTTTAACGGCGTGTCCCAGAGGGATTCCCGTCATCATTATTCGTTTGTTGCTCAAAAAGTTAATTAGTATAATAGCGTTATAGTAAAAGTATAGCAGCTTCGTACCTCGTCAACTTGCGCCTGTGTCTGCTGCAGGCGGCGTTGCGCGGCGATCTGCTGGGGCGTCTTGGGCCCGCCCACGGGCATGTCGCCGTCGCCGGCAGGCGCCAGTCCGCCCTCGGTCGCCCTGTAATATACACGACAAACATAGCTGTACTAGTGCACATACCTTGACGACGATATTGGACGAGCATTAACCCAATCCGATGATGATATTTTACGTACGTTATGATACGATGTTATTTTTGAAATAATAATCACCACCATATTAATCTCCCATTTCATGCCGTTTCAATCGAGGTCGACATCCTACTTAATCCCAGGAACTGGGTTATGCGGAAATTATTGCCATCTGACATATAACTCAATGGTGTCAGTCGATATGGTGTGTAAATTGCCTATTTACCACGACCCACGTAACGAACGCAACGAGGCGTTAAAGTTAAAATAGCAATTCTAGTTTTCATAGCAACTGAGACAACCAGCACGGCTATCATGCGACGGCGCGCGAGCTCTCTCGATTTTTCTCGCACTATCCGTCTCTCTCTTATTAGAACACTTTGAACAAGAGATATAGTGCGAGAAAAATCGAGAGTATGTCGCGGCCGTCTCATGATAGACGTGCAGGCAGCCTATATGTACTAATTACAACTAGTAGCTCTGTGAGCTATAGAACTCGCAAACCTGTCTTTTTTAGGGTTCCGTACTCAAAGGGTAAAACGGGACCCTATAACTAAAACTCCGCTGTCCGTCCGTCTGTCTGTCTGACTGTCCGTCTGTTACCAGGCTGTATCTCATGAACCGTGATAGTTAGACAGTTGAAATTTTCACAGACGTTGTATTTCTGTTGCCGCTATAACAACCAATACTAAAAACAGAATAAAATAAATATTCAAGGGGGCTCCCATGCAACAAACGTGTTTTTTTTTTGCCTTTTTTATAGATAATGGTACGGAACCCTTCGTGCGTGAGAACGACTTGCACAGGACCGGCTTTTTCAAAAACAGAATTTACAAGAAAATCATTAAGAGAATCGGTTAAGAAATGCGACCTGTAGAGAAGAACAGCCGGAGGGCGGGACATCTGAACATCCAGACATACAAAAGAATTTTGGCCCAAGCTGACATGGAGATCTTCGTTCGCTCCGCTAGCTCGTTCAATAAATTGTGAATGCAATCCTAATTTCGTCTCTGCACTGTCATAATTTAATAGAACTTGTTGGATGGACTCATATGCACAGAGGTTAGACCTTGTATATTACATGAGTACGATACGTCAACTCCCTATGAATATCATGATACGAATAACTGTTCTAATGGGGACTATTAGCTACTACTAAGGGCACGGTCTGGTAGTTAGTCGGGGTATTGTTATTACCACTATCCAGTTATTAAATTTGCAAGGCTCCATAAAATATATTGTACGAAATAATCGTAATGATAGAAAGTCGGGTGGTTTATAACTAAGACGGGAACATTACATTTCTGGTTATATCTTCTTTTTTATTAGCAAAAAATGGACACATCTATTCTTTATATCTGCAAAACTATTCCATAAAGCTTCCTTTTAGTGCAAGTAAAATAAAAACTCCGGTGGGAGAGGACGATGACGAGAACAGAAAAACCGATATAAAATTAGATTAGAAATCTCGAGAGGGACATCCTTGAGTCGACGCCGACGTTGTGGTAACTAACAACCGCTCAGGTCAATACTCTGAAGTCACTGATTTTATGGCAAAGGGGTGGAACTTAGCTCGTTGCACTTGTTGTTTGCCTGGGGACCTATTTTTGACTTTCCAGCGCTCGACTCTTTCACTCGAAATCTGACAAATATTATGAAATGCTATTTTGAAATAACGATAGAAAATTTAAAAACGTGCGATATTGACCACTCGTATTCGATTCTATCGGTAGAAAGTAAGTGCCTGTGATTAGGACACTACAATAGCATTGACTTTTATTTAATTATCGAGCGCTCGAAAGTCAAAAATCGGCCCCCTGGTCAAAAATTTCTTAAATGGAACATCGCGAACGCAGGCGATTACTTATAGGTAATGAGTTCGTGTGTCGATGTCGGTAGAGTATGTGGAATTAATTGAACCTTTAATTGTGATGAATTGACTTTGACGCTCCTCATTGAAAGTGAAAATCCTGCATTTAGAAAACCTTATTTAAATTACAGCTGCTTTGCAATCCATTCGATTGTTATGAATGGAAATATTTTCTTGCAAGGTGAAGGAAAACATATTTTGTGGCCAACCCATTGGATTAACATGTCCACGAGCTACCATTTCAAAGACAGTCCAGCCACAAAATACTGTTTCCGAATGCAATGCTTCAAAGCTTTGCACCATAGCACCCTAAATTGAGATTTTGTTTTGACTTCTCAGACTACGTGACGCTAAGAACTGAGTAAATGAGTATCGTTGTCGTAGAACAAATGTAAATAATTTATCGCTGGATTTTATGGTGTTCGATAAAAAAAAGCATTCAAGTTAGATAAACTACCGATAAACTACTTATCAGTAAATACGAAATATAATTTTTGGAACGAAATATATTTTCGTTAAAATTGAGTAAGATATGTTACATTTGTGACGACTGATGATTATTACCCTGTACCCTACGGAAGTAAAATAGGTACCTACCTACTTATTTGTAAATAAATAAATTAGGTAATACTCAGTAAACTTCAGGAATCCGGGCCATGTTTTTAAATCTTTATTGAAAAAACGAGGCCTTTATCGCATAGCGATAATGCCGGCCTCATAGACATTACATGGTTCATTGTCTACAGTTCAGTAATTTAACTATTAATTAGTACAGTTTGATTGCTAATTTAGATGTAGGGTTAGACAATATTATGTTACATAAGCCAATGTCTGCTAATTTAAGTTTGGCTTGTGTTTCAAGTACCCTGCGGTCTGCTCCGATTCGAGCACATTCCACCAATACGTGGTAGCTTCTCTCACACCACAAATCGAGCAATTTGGAGAATAAACCACCCTCATCAAATGCCCGTCATTTAGTGGCATGTGCACGGAGCGCAGTCGCACGCTTATAACAACTTGCTGTCTATTTAGCTGAGACTCACAAAACCAGGGAATCTTCGGAGGTTCACTAACCAGTCTTGTACCATATGCCTGTCTCTCTCGACCTCTCATCAAAATAGGCTTTCCAAATTTCAATCTTTTGATTTTGATTCCCTTAGTAGATCGGTAAAAAAGGCATATGGTTTACATATGCCTTTTTTTCGACTGCTAATTTCACTAATTTAATTTGCTTATTCATTGCCTGCAAGACTAATATTCGATGGGACCCATTGGAATTTTATATTTCTTCCAATGTTTTGCAGCTGTAAATATAAATCCAAAATATTATAAGCTACGGGGAGACCTCGTTCACAAGAGGTGCATCGAGCTAAATGTTGTAGTGCGCTCTTGGAGTCACTGAGTACTACAAAATTCTTCCCATTACATGACTGTATGTATGTTAGGCATTCGAATATGGCATATAATTCTGTGACATGATTGAAGACTTATCATTTAACTAGCTTGAACGCCGCTTTGATATTCGATTGAGGGTCAAAAAAACGCTGCCCCAACGCCATTTTCAACTTTAGACCCATCAGTATTATTATGTTGGAACCCGGTGTACTTTTTACTTATCGTTTTTATGGATTCTCGTAGCAGTCTTCCAGAGCCATAAACTTCTTAGACCCTTCGACATTATCTATAGTTAAGTTTATCTGGGTTTTAATATCTATGTTCATCATCCCCGTTGACAGTGAAAACATTTCCAATTTATGCGTTGAATAAATCATTTGACTACCTATACCTATATAGGTCTATATGTACTATAAAAATATGTACTATATAATTTATAGGTACCAACAGTGGTTATTTTTGTTGTTCCAATATGTAGGTACTATGATCACACAGAGATGCAAGGTCCGACACAATGGAAATGATCTCACTGCCTTCTATGGATCTAGCCTTCAACCAAAATTTTGAAGCTAAATAATTTCTTCTTACAGACAGTGGAGGTAGGCTTAATTCACTTTCCATGACATGTATTGGACTGGTCTTAATAAAACCTCCGACCACCTCGCATTGACTGGTTTTGGACTTTATCATGCTAACTAAGCTATGCTAACTATGTTTAAATAAAATATATTAAAATAACCCCTTACTTTCGAAATACCATTCTAATCGCCTAGTTATGATCGTATGTAAAGTTTTGCGTGTTGATGTACGTTAGAATTATGTTCGATATTAAAATTTCGGTTTGCGTGGCGACGGGTATCGGGAAACGGCTGGCTGTTGGCATAGTCACGTAGAACGTACATACGGTTAAGTATTACGGTTTATTAAAAAGAATAAGAACCGAAATACAATCCAAAAGATGTAAAGATTTAATAAATATGTACCGTAATAAAAAGTGCTCAGTGAGTGCATCAAGCAGAGATATAAGAACTATTAGAAGTCAAAAGCAGCAAAGGATATGGAACAAAATAATCCATGACCACGATCATTTTTTACATGAGTGGTGGCCGGATTCTCTCTCAACGATGATGATGCTTTCTGACGCCTGACACAAAAGGAGCCGTCACGTCAGATCCTTAGGCCTCCCCCAATATGGGGGTAAATGCCATGATCGCCACGCTTGGCATGCGGGTTAGCGATCGCAGTATTCACAGTAGAGCGTATAAGACGAATGTGAATCTAAGTTTAGCTAATGTTAGTTATCATCTTGTATATACTTTAGAAAACAGGATTTAATCGAGTTAGTATAATGAAATGTATTTATACCTTAGGTTCTAAATGTATGAGACCGATATAATTATGTCGCGTTTTCGTTTCGGTAGTTACAGGAACAATTACAGCAGCAGAATTGTTTATTTTTATTTGAAATAAGCAATAAATAAATATACGTTGGTATGTAGTGCTACGTCAATTATTTGTACTCTTCGGGGTAGGAGGGGAATTAACATAACACGATTATGGTACGGTTGGCATTTACTCCACCTACACAGTACTTAGAGCTGTAATATTTAAATTTTAGTACCACATAGGTTTAATAGTTACTACGAGGAATATTCGACACTTATGAGTAGGAGGTAAGTCATACTTCACAAAACATGGCTTTGTTTTTAGCGAAAACAAAAACAGGATGATTACCTACCGTGAAAAACCAGTAGCGGTAACTCATTTAATTCTTTATATTCAGTTCAATTCTTTTTATATCTACCATTTGTATTGTCGATTCATTTATTAGGACACCAAAATAGCAGATAGACAGCTTGTTCTCTGTTGTCAGTAGGTATCCACGTTGGATATAGAGAACACCACACGTTTTTTTAAATACTTATTAAATGATTGTATTCTGCATTTCATTCTATTTTATTAGTTATTTGTCTAATAATATTAGTAACAATTTCGTATCGTTATTATTAAAAAAGTGCTAAGTAAATACTTTCCGTTTGTATGAATGTTTTCTACAGACTTGGCAATTATGAATTTAAAAAAAACCGCCAAAAATAAACTTTGCCACGTGGGAAAATGCGAGGCATTTTCACAGCGACTGGATTTCGCAGCCTTCAGATTTTGTCTCCATCGGTCTCGATCCATGGTTGGCCTCACTGCTGACCTGGTCTGACCATCTAGTTGGCGAGCGTCGTTAATAATATGTAAGCACACACAATTGCTTTAGATAGTCCTATCGAAATAACGTAGTAGAAGTCAAATTTGGTGACCAACACGGTCAGTCAAAAATATATATTTTTTAATATTAAAACTTGAATACAATTCTTTCAGTATTGCCAGTATATTATGCCACATTTCTCTAGCTTAAGTTCGTTCCACACTAAATTTGCCGTCGCTTCGCTTGATATTTGCATAAAAATAATCCTGAATATGGCCGCCACGTTACGTCAGAAAATATATAATATTCGCATCAATTAAGAGCTATCAAAAATCGAAAACCAGCAGAACATTTTTTTTAAGCATTGACTTTTACCTGATGGATTGCTGTCTCGAAGTATTTTACAAAAAAATAGGATGTTTTCATAAAAATATGAATTATCAATATTAATTGCTTTGAAATTGCGTCTTTGTAGTTGATTTGTTTTATAACACTTGCAAAATAAACATATTGATACATCATAGATGTACAATAATAAAACACAGTAAACGTGTAGGTATTTATTATACCCAGTAGGTAGGTACCACCCCCGCATAAAATGTACTTCTAACTACCGCGCGTTACCGTAACAGAGGATGAAAGGTTTTTATTGTATACTGTGTAAATTGTAAATAGCCACTCCTACGCGCTGTTAAATACCAAAGTTTATTTCGATATATAACCCCAGTAATGTGAGCAGCTCGCTCGACTAATGGTTTTTATCCGAAGGTTCTATAAATTAGCCTTGTATCTAGTTCTGTGTCAATGTTTTAAACTAACTTCAGTGGAAGGAAGGAGGATCTTCGTTTTGAAGTAGAACGACTATGTCTGCGTGGATCCGGGATAAAACTATTTTATATTTTAATCCAGGCATACAAAACTTCGTGCAAAATTTCATCTAAATCGGTTGAGCCGTTTCAGCGTAATTCAGTAACAAACATCGTAACTTTCACGTTTATAAGTTTAGTAGGTTTTTTTCTTAGACAGGCAGAAAAGTTACAACCTACATAATATAGTCTACTTTCACTTACATGCGTACCAGCAATTATCGAAATATTAAAGAAGAATAAAAGTTATAATACCAAATCGCCAATAAAACATGTTTAAAATGTGTGTGTCGCTAATGGAGCTCATTTGGCAGGCGACATTGCTTGGCCTCACTTGACGAGGCACTGTTGCTAGTTTTTGGGCAACCTTCCAACAGCTGGCGGCGTTTTGGCAGCCATCTGTTTGCATTGTTCGACTTGTTTGCAAATAAAAAGACTACTTCAAGTTACAAGGTAGTCTCAGTCCAGTCTTAATGATCGCATTTAAAGAGTAACACTTATTAAATTTAAGCTTTTGGTGTGATCACGTTTTATTTTGCACAGATAATATTTTTTAAGTTGCGAAATTGTCATTTGAAGGTCCAGTTAAATTGGAATAAAAGCATGTCGATTGGTGAACAATTGTTTCACGACAGCATTTCGGTGACGATTTACAATTGGCCCGGCTAGGAAGGGATGATTTGAAACTATCATTTCAGCATTGATAAGCTGAGAAGAAAATAGGAACTTGCTTTGAAAGCTTATTTTATGCAAAATAGAGATGGTACACGAAGTATTAATTAAGTTATATATAATTAATGTTGTATGACTCACATTTTGTATTCTCTCGATGCTTTTTCGACGAAAACTTCTTCA
The DNA here is from genome assembly GCA_947049275.1 of Epinotia bilunana. Classification (NCBI taxonomy): domain Eukaryota; kingdom Metazoa; phylum Arthropoda; class Insecta; order Lepidoptera; family Tortricidae; genus Epinotia; species Epinotia bilunana. The sequence continues at coordinate 11,107,210 of OX346253.1, read as the reverse complement.
AAGGTGACGCTGGTATTGATTAGTCACTCAGTTCCGACCAATAACGTGTATTTCCCGATAAAATTTAATTATGTGCCGATACCGTGTCGTCTCGAACGACCACCAAATGAAAGGATTTATGAATGGAAAACTCGCACTAGATTTTCCTACAGTTGTGTCGGGCACGGTTCTATTTTTAGTAGTGAGTTTAACATCCAATAGGGACCCTTAACCGCACTGAACGACACCGTCGAACACATACAATTAACGACGTACTAATATCCGATTTTTATAGCGGTACTCTTATATAAAACACGAATTTTTGAAAATATATCTAGAAGAGAAAACCTTCCGCTACCAGGTTTCCCAATTTGTATGGAAGAGGGCGCGTTAGTTTGCTGTAATAGGAAAGCCGTATCTAAAAATATCATCCATATATCCCTTCGATTTAATATTCAACCTTATATGCGTTACATAGAGCTGAAATTAGTTCAACTTAATAATCGATAAGTGCGTTAGTGTGGAGGGTTAGTGTGATGGTGTGAGTAGAGTTCTCGCGCCTGCGCGTTGGAGGTTTCGTCCGTGGTAACAAAAATCAATTCGGTCCGTACGTGGGTGTTACGTAATGAGACATGTTCGTGTCGCCGAGTCTGCCTACAAACAATTTGTACTAATTGGGATAAACATTTCAAGTTCAAGTAATGACGTCGCACTTTCAGACGTTTAAGTTGAATTGGATTAAATGTTTACACTGTAACTTTAATAATTAATACAGCTAATTAAATGTAAAAGATCGTGGGAGTAGTTGCAACCCGTGGTGGGCGTGCGCCAGTTTGGTATAGTCACACTCCATTGTTTATTATCCTTTTTCATGGCGATTTGATGGCAATAATAATTTCTTTTTTAATAACATTTACTGGATCTACTTGACTAAAATGTATTATTACATTACATTTACTAAGATAAGCACAAAGTAAAGCATTAGCTCGGGTCGCATTTAATGATAGGGAAGGGCACCTTCGCGCCCGGTAACTTCGGGAGGTTCTTATTTGACTAGTCTTTATTGTGGTATTTAGTGAAATATTAATTATTTATACCCTATTTGATTCGATTAGATTATTTATTTCATGATAAAAAATTACATTACAGATTTGCATACATATGTCAATAAAATATGAATTTTTATCACGATCATCTAGAACAAAGATAATTTACTTTAAAAACAAAGTTTTAACCGACTTAAATTTAGTACTCCGCCAAGCCACGAGAACATTTTTTTTCCAATTTACCTCATGAACTGATTTCCGAGAGCAAATGTGTTGATTATTATAGAAAAAAACCCAATCGCTGTATGTGACCCGATAATATTTGAGGACTTCCGTCAATTCCACAAGGATCACCCTTGGCACTTCATTAGTTGCTATTTCAACGGAATCTTATCAGAATCTGTGACGTAGATTTGTACTTTTAAGTACATAATTGAGGAATTCCATAATCATCTCATAATCGTCTTCATCATCAATTCCACTCCACCAATTTATGATTTCCGGATGTAAATACACGAGTTATAATAGAAAATACCAAAATCACTACACGCGTGCCTAATATAATTGAGGAGTTCCCTCAATTCCTCATGGATCCCATCATCCAGTTGAATTTTCAAAAAAATGGGACCCACCTGGAAGCATATACTTACAAACAAAAAAACATTTTATGAATCGGCTCATCAATGACGGAGTTCTGAGGTAACAAACATTGAAAAAAAAAAATACAACCGAATTGAGAACCCTCTCCCTCCTCCTTTTTTTGAAGTCGGTTAAAAAATAAAGATATAATGTCAGCAAATGTAAGAACACACAAGGAAATAGAAAAAACAAACCAAAAGCAAAAGAACACAAATATATCAACCACTAAGTATCGTCATTCAAATTTATAATATAAAATAAACAACATTTACAATGTTAAATTTATTTATAAGTGTCTACGTTCTGATACGTTATTATTAGCAATTCTGGTGGACATTTCTTTTAAAATCCTTATTTTTCCTTTGCTTTCGATTATTTTCCACGTTAATGTGTTTCACTCCCACGGTACATTAAAGGCCATTAGTCTGCTTTTATTAAATTATTGGGAAATGATCTCATGCCTTCTGTTTATTTATACCTACTTGACAAATGTTGAAGAGAAAATGTCTGGTGGGAGGTTGGAATAACGCGTATAATTTTGAAACTGGAAGTAAAGGCACTAACTAATGTCAAGAGGTCTGTCTAGATCATTTTGACCGTTTTTGCGAAGCTACTTTCTGCTGCCGTCTCTACTCATCCAATTTCAAAAATACTGTCACCAGTTTATAAAATAGACCTACGGGGTTTGGCAAAGGCTATATTATAATCCCTACGCGGATAAGTTCAGGGCAACAAGTACGGTATGGGATACCAGTAGATGTTAAAAAACATCAATATTTTGAAAACAAAAGCTAGATATATTCAAAGTCGATATGTAGGTTAGAATTGCATTTGATATGCACTTGTTTTAAGACTTATTACTTTATGGATAAATAGGTTCGTAGGTGCGGCCGGTGTTCGAGCCGAGAGCTGAACCTGCTCGCCTCGACGTGACATTGGTAGGTCATGCACTCGCTCGGCAGCGCGCTTCCGGTCTAGTTCCGCGAAGACTTACTTCCTGTTGGACTTGTTTAGATTGGCGGCGAGAAACATGCTCACGTCAATCAGCACAATCAAGTAGCAGCAATAAGATATTCGTTGTACTTGATAGGGTGCCATTCATTCAACAAATGTATACACACATTCATTATTCCTTTTCTTTATCGAAATTAGCCCTTATGATTTATATTAAATATTAAGAGCAGCCAAATTTTACCGTGAAATACAAATTAACCTTGCAACTGAAGAAAGTTATATTAAGTAAATTGGTGGAAAACAGAGCTTTTACACTTTCTTCTAGGTTTTGACCTATCGAAACTAAAGGTCTAAATTCGATACGAACTAAAATTATAATACAATTCATTTTCATCACTTACATTATATTTTGTAAGTACCTTACCGTTACTTACAATAAATATGACATAAGATACCTATTAATCAATCCACAGCGCAGTATTCGTACATTTTTGGTTAAATCTAAATTGCATAATATTCTACTACCTCCTCGAGTATTTTCATACTTTATTCAGTTACCTATTGTGAAATAGTATTACACGTTCGAAACATGGGTAACGTAAAACAACGGCATTGTTTAATGCGACTTGTACTCATATAAACACCAGTAAAATATGACCGAGTGCTAACAATATTATGGAAAACAATAGTTTATATGACAAATGTGAAGTGATAAGTAATTACACAATACTAGCTTGAAATGCTTTATATCCTACTAATCTCATCGTTGTTTATTATTGGTAAGAACTTGTATACCTACTTAAAACGAATTATAAAACTTCAAATGCCTCTGATAAGTAAAATGTGCTGTGTGTCCCTTTCTTACGAACACAAATTTCAATGTACAACGAAAATAAAGAAAAATGAATTTTAACGGCATGGGGTCTTTCGTCGGATATGCGGTCAGCGGTGGACGCCTTCCTTCTTAAGCGGAGCTTCTGACACTGATGGCATTATTGACGACTGACCAAACTACCGAACAACGTCGCTTTATAAGCCAACTTGACATTGGCGATAGATGGAAGGCATTTTTTAAAAGAAGATAAGATTAATGGCATTGTTGTTAAAATACGTTTGTGAATACGGTCTTAAGATTTGTTGTGTTTGATCGTTTGTTTACGAATATACAGGCTGAAACATAAGTCGTGAGAATCGAAGGCAAAATGTGAATCTATCCGCGGTTCTGAGCCATTTTTAGTATGGGACCCACTTTGTAGTATGAAACATAATTTACTTTAAAAACAAAGTTTTAACCGACTTCAATTTAGTACTCCGCCAAGCCACGAAAACATTTCCACATTTCTTTTCCAATTTACCACATGAACTGATTTCCGAGAGCAAATGCGTTGATTATTAGAGAAAAAACCGAATCGCTGTATGTGGGATAATATTTGAGGACTTCCGTCGATTCCACAAGGATCACCTTTGGCACTTCTAATAGTTGCTATTTCAATGGAATCTTATCAGAATCTGTGATATACTTTTGTACTTTTAAGTACATAATTGAGGAATTCCATAAGTCATCTGTGGTCTTCATCATCAATTAATTCCACTCCACCATGATTTCCGGGTTACACGATACACGAGTTATAATAGAAAATACCAAAATCACTACACCCGTGCCTAATATAATTGAGGAGTTCCCTCAATTCCTCATGGATCCCTCAATTTAATAAACTGATTTTTTGAAAAAAATGGGACCCACCTGGATCATATACTTACCCACAAAAAAAAAAATACAAATCGGCTCATCAATGACGGAGTTCTGAGGTAACAAACATTGAAAAAAAAAACAAAAATAAAACAATGAAATTGAGAACGACCTCCTTTTTTTGAAGTCGGTTAAAAAACACACTTGCTCATACATTTTCGTCAGTTTAAAATGAGCAAAGTGTATGTCATTTTAGTTTATTTTTTTGCATAACACAAAGTTGGTCTCATCATTGAATTATATTACTAGAGTAGACATCACCTAGCATAAGTTTGCGCATGTCAACATACTCTCATGAGAGTATGTTAGTTTAGTCTGTGGCCGGCAGTGATGGCGGTCGTTTCGAGTGCAATTTTTACTCAAAACTTTAAAAAAATGCCTTTTTTGCATTGTGCTATTGCAACAACAAGAAACCTAACAATATAAAAAGTACGGGGATCACTTTTCATCGGCAAATTCACAGATTTTTGAAATAACATGAATTTTTCTGTAATTTATAAAATACACGCCGATGGCGGCCATTATTTCAAAGATTAAAAATGTAGAAGTGGCAATTTCCTAAGACTATTTTGCCTTATTAGTAGAACATTAAACTTACTAGATTTACTGATTTGAAGCTTTAAGGATCTTCATTTTTGCGCCAGAATAGCAGCAATTGTTTTATTTTTTTATTTAATCGTTTTTATGAATAATTTTAGTGGCAACGTTCAGTTCTCCTTATTTAAATCCTAGCTAAATTCTCTTATACAAATAATTTTCGCGATGCGAGTATGGTCTCCGAATATGAACCCATTAGCAATTTAGGAGAATGTAATTATTATATCAATTTCCAATTTGAAAATGGTCGTAATTTAGTTTGTTTGTCTTGATACGATTGCTATCAAAATCGATATCTGAGGATCCGCATGGACCTTAAATTACGACTTTGTCATCAAATCTGTCACAAATTGCTGAGACAAATTGCATCAAAATAGTGCATCCTCGGTAACTATAAAGATATCCAGTATAAAAAAATACAAATACCAAATGTCGGTGATTAAATAAATAATTAGTTTTTTTTATAAGTGTATTAAATCCCGCTATAGCCATGACTGAATCCGAACTCAGAAAATGGTCGCATCTACTAGGTTTACATACTCTTTTTTGATTTTCCAAGATGGCGGCCTGATTGGAAGACGTCAAGAAAAATGTTCTGGGTTGCCAGTCTATACGTAGTAATAGTAAGTCAACGGGTCTCACAGTAAAAGTTGCTCAGAATCACGGATAGATTCACATTTTGCCTCTTCGATTCACGACTTATGTTTCAGCCTGTATATAGTGTACTTGTTTGTTATTCATGCATGGTAAAAATTACCATGCAAGGATTACAAATATTTATTATATAACATTGTTGTTGGCAATGTTTATTTTGAATTTATATTATGTTAGGCACAAAAACTAAAAAAATAAATAAAATTAATATTGCCTTCCAGTTACGGTATTAATTCCATCGGATCAACATTTTATATCAGTGAGTCATCAATTTCATAAAAGTAATTAATCTCGTCAAGTATTCTCCACCAGTCAACTTCTACTTATGATATATTTTACTGAAAACCTATAATATACCTACTATTGCTAATCCTGACGACGTCTGCTAAAGGACCTCTAGACTTTCAGGATTGTACTAGCAGTGAAAATTAAATTAAATTAAATTTTACACAGTCTAGTTATACTGTGTCTTGAGTTCCGACTTCTACTTTGAATTCAGCCGCTCAAGCCGTGTGTTCTCGCCGAAATCTGCAACCACACACGATACTCCGTCTGCGGAAAAGATAAGAAGACCTCAGAAAACCGATTTTTCCTCGACGAATGTGATATGTACGAGTTGAACTGCGATGGAGATAGAGGTTCGGTATTTTGCTTCCGGATTTTATTGCTTCAATATGGTCTAATCCATTGTAGTTAAATCAATGACGCGTAGTTGCAGTATCCAAGAGGCAACCGGATGGCTCGCGGTATTTGAGCTTCCGAAGTGTTGTGGAACCGCCCTGTGCAACCCGAACTGAGCCAACTTGGCCTGGGGAGGATAGGATGAAGGGTGAAAAAAAAACAAAGGAGAGAAGCGAGGCAGCCAATAGGGCAGGGCTCTGCGTCATGTTAAAATTGATAACGTAGTGTTGCTGAATGGATAGTAAACCATCAAATTATTGTAATAAAGTATAACTTACAAAATATAATTAATATCATAAAAAGATATGGACCTTGAAAGTTTAGAAAAAGATTTTTTGCTTGAAAGTTTTTTGTTATTGTCCAAGAGTACATTTAAAGCTACTAAGTTAATAGAAACCTTACGCTTTTATAGAAACTTTGTATGACAACAGAGGGCTTAAACGCAGTATTTCGCGTTTGTATCGTATTTCTATTCATTTATATTAAGTGCGTTACCGGTAAGCTGGCTTTTTTCAGTACGGTAAATTAACGTAGTTCTTTAACTTAATCGTGACCTTAATTCAAATAATTAACTGTAATACTCGTACCGACTTTATATATTTTCTAACAAAATTAAAATTGCCAGCAATGTACAGCAAAGTAAATTGACAAGTAAGTGGAAATGACAGCTCGTCATACTTTGTTTATTACGGCATACACCTAGTACGTACATTGAAGGTTTGGATTTTGGAAAAATAATTGTGCATTTAATTAACATAATTATGATTTGCAAATACATGCAAACAATTGCTAATGGAACATATTATTATCAGTTTTAATAAATGCCTGCGTGCCGGTAACACTGTATTTAAGTTTTATTGCACAAGACACAGAAATGTACAGTTGGTGAGCTTAATTATAATGAATATATACTTATTGAATTATATATTTTGTTTCAGAATTCATAGCCGTAAATCATTCAATTTGTTTTCAACTGAACGTGCCAGGAATTATTTATAGTCCGAGGCGGTATAACAGGGAGAAACGAAACAAATCGAAGGAGCTGAGCATGAAAAAAAAAATGGTTGAACCAGTAACACGGAGACGATTTATGTTAAAAAATACATCAAGCACATTGCCGCCGACTATTATGTCTACATATATATTGAAAAAGGAGACTGTCTGGAGAAATGGAAAATTAGTTATGAAAGTAATTAAAGGTATATATCCTTGGTCTTCCTTAGAGTCCAGTGGCTATATAAGCAACTGAGGTTCCCCTATAAATAGCAATAAAAGTATGTTATCTCAGTGGACTTTCATTGCCATTTAATAGTAAATTTGTGTTATAATGACCGCTGTCATTAGAACTATGCTTTGGTAAAACAATATATGTAACATGCCTATATGTCAGTATTATATGTGACACTACATGATATCGCCTGGTTTCACCTCTTGTCCCATAAACGAGCATTGAGACACCAGCATAGAGCAAATTATTATATTATTATACGAGTATAATGTCCGACCGAAACATGTTTTTTTGCCGAAACCGAAACCGAAGGTTCGGTTTGATTATAGTTTCGGCCGAAACCGAAACCGAACCTTTTATAAACGTGATTAAAACGTTGAATAAAAATGTCAGTGAGCCGTTCTTTCCAGATATTCGATTAATGAACAATCTCGCCGGAATTGAAATTTCAACATGTTATAGTGACGCTGGGTCAAAATTTAACTACCCTAACCGTTCATTTTATTTCGGCTTTTACAAAAGGTAGCCTAAACTGCTCCTAACTTTTCTTCATCAAAGCAGCCCATACTTTGCTTGGTAACCACAGTGACCACAATCAGTTTCGGGGTCCGCGAAATTGGCAACTGTGGTTGCTACGAGCAAGTGAGGAGCTAAAAAGTGAAAACTTTAAAATGTTACATTAACTCTAATACTGAGGCAGCGACTTGTTAATTGTAGATAATTGTAAAATAAAACAAGTTTATTATTAAAATATGATAATCACATAATAATATTATATGTTACATTACATACACGGAACTAAGATGAATTCTAAAGTCATTTAATGAAATAGGTAAACTTCTGCATTCGCAATTATTATATCCTAAATAACCAATGTATCCGTCAATCTATTTCTAAATTATACAAATAAGCGTTAAGAATTAACTATGACATGATAGTTCATAACAAAAACAAAATAAAATACTTAATTAAATTACTTACCATACCAAAGTACGATGTTTTAAGTTTCGGCGCGGCTGAAAGATCCGGCTGTTTTTTGGCCGAAACCGAGCCTCTGGCCGAAAAATGATTTTTAGGCCGAAACTGGCCGAAACCGAATCTTCGGTCGGACACTACTCATAACATAATGAAATATATCCCACAAACGTTACCAAAAGTGCACGAAATCCTAAAATTTTCCTTGTTTTATTCTTAAAATAAACAAAACAATATTTTTTAACAATAAAATAATAGATTGTATGACAAGGGTCTAAAGTAAGCCATATTACCAAGAGACGCTTCTTTTCCCGAATGAAGTGAGGGGAAATAGGTAGTTCGAGGGGTAATATGGCTTTTAGACCAGATTTATACACTCTACTTTTCACTTCGACTGCGAGAAAATAGTAAAAACAAAGATTATCCATCCACAATCAACAATTATACCAAGGCGAAAAGATTGTTCAATTCGGCGCATTTTTTAAAAACAAACTACATTGACACAAATACAAAATATTGACATCACGAATAAAGGCCTCTGGTCGTCTAAAAAAAGCATTTTATTCTGTTAACCATGAACAACTGCTAGAAGCTATAAAACTCACAGATTTCGACAGCAAAGATATGAGAATGATCAGGAATTTATACTGGAACCAAACGGCACATGTCAAGATCGGACAATCCGCTACAAAAGGCTGCATATTACTGGGCTGTCCCAGAAGTAAAGAGACAATTTTATTTTCAAAATATTTAATATATAGTAAACAATAAAAGTTATAATATTGGTTGAATGTTGTAACAAAAGTAATTAAATTATAAGGTTTATATTAAATTTGCACCAACGACACCTGTAAAAGCAATTTTTCTTAGATTTTTGACGGCACGCCGCATTACGGCTGTTCCAGATTTTTCAGCCACTTGTTTTGACAATCTGGTCCGTCGTTGCTTAAAAGCTTTTAAGGATTTTGGTTTTCCGGTTTGTTTCTTATATTCTCTTTTACATAGGGACCAAAACATCTCGATACCGCGAGCTTGTGGTACATTTGGAGCGTTTTTTCCTTTACGTACAAAGTCGATTTCTTCACACTCTAAGTACCGAGTAACTTCAGTAGCGTAGTGGCACGTTGCCATGTCCGCCAAAAGATAACCTTATCTCTAGAATGATGCTTGTCTATGAAAGGTATCAACCATTTAATAATACTTTCATTCAGATACAATTTTCCGTTCATTGAGGCCGAAGTAATGTATGGCTCGGAGACATTAACAAATTCGTCTATAGCTAATCGTGTTAACAAAAAATTTTGTGCAAAATTTGGCTTTTTGTTAAATTTTTTGGTCGTAAGTCACATCGTTACGACTGGTTGAATGGAAATACTGCTTTCCAGGAACATCGTTGGGATCTGCCGGGACATAAGTTTCATCGGCAATAACGAGTACTTTTCTCAATTGACTGTTATAATCTCTTCGGCACCCTCTTTTGGCACGTTCCTCTTGGTCCTTCATGTATTTAGGAGCTGATTGTTTCACATATGTTTTCAAACCTAGATCATTCCTTTTCATTCTGGCGACAGACGACTTCGATATTTGTAATTTATCCGCTGTCACTCGGACGGAGATTGAAGCAGTCTTATCAAAAATCGATTTAACTCGATTTACATTTCGAGGTACCATCACTGACCTATCTCTTCCCGGAATCTTCTTAAAACTAACCTCTCCCGTTTCTTCATAACGTCTTATTATTCTATACAGGGCGTCCCAAGCCTATGGGACATCAAGGGAAAGTACCTTAAATATCGTAGATAGGATATTTTGCTGAAAGGAGACATTATGTTATTTCTAAGAGTCAGTAATACTGCATTCAAAGATTTTCTAAAAATAACTTGCTTCGTCTGGGAATCGAACCGACTTAAGGGAAAAAAAATCCGTTTTCTTATGATGCCAAATACAAATACAAATACTTTATTAATAACACCAAGTTACATGTCAGGATTTTACATAGGTACGCATATTTAATTCGTTGGTACATTATGCATCATTAAATTCATTTCGTCCTTATCTATTCATTAATTACATTTGTACTAATCCAAGTAGGAAAGCATTAATTCAGAAACTTTGCTGCTCTTTGAATATTATCAGCCGGAGAGTTTGGTTGCTCCGCCGCGGAGAGGTTTTTTATTTCGTCTCTTAAAATAATATGATATGAAAAGCAACAGGCAACTGTTGTTAATTGTTAAAAGATTGACGATTTGCAAAAGACACGAAGAATCAAGTTTTGAGCATTAATTAATTTACAAAAAATACTTAATTGACTTCGGCAGTTTCAAGTGTTTTTAATTTGATTAAAATGATTAATTTGACGTTATTCCTTTCTTTTAAGATACTATGTTACGTAAGAAAAAATATTATTTTTTATCTATTCTTTCAATTGGCATCATAAAAAAAGGAATATTTTTTTTTTACCTTTAAGTCGGTTCGATTCCCAGACGATGCAAGTTATTTTTAGAAAATCTTTGAATGCAGTATTACTGACTCTTAGAAATAACAATGTCTGCTTTCAGCAAAATATCCTATCTACGATATTTAAGGTACTTTCCCTTGATGTCCCATAGGCTTGGGACGCCCTGTATATACAGTTTGTCTAGCTCCTTCTTGAAGAAAGTGATTTACTGTATCCTTTTTATTATGTGACTCGTAAAATAGAACAACCCTAACAGCAAAAACTTCAAATTCTTGACGCTTCATGTTGAAAAAATTGAATGCAATAACGAAATTCCCGCTTTATATGACAGATAACGAAACCATAGACGCAGTGACAGCAAAACTTTTTTCCTTATAATAAAAAATTCAGTCAGTAATACTTTGAAAATTGTCTCTTTACTTCTGGGACAGCCTTTATCTCCAAGTCTTTTTAACCTTTACTCAGAACGCATATTTGTAGAAGCATTGGACGGTGTTGAGATGGGCATTAAGTGTAACGGTAGATATCAACAACATACGATACGCGAACGACATTGTAATACTTGCTAACAACATGGAAGAACTAAAACAGTTACTGGATCTCTTAAATAATAAAGTAAAACTCTACAACCTTAAAATGAACATTGATAAGACTAAGCTGATGGTAATAAGTAAATCAACATTTCCAACAAACTCTACTAATGGATGGTCAGCAAATAGGAAGGGTTCCAAAATACAGGTACCTGGGTTGCTGGTTGAATGAAAACAGGGATCTAGAGCAAGAAATTAGAATTAGAATAGAAATAGCCCGTAGCGCTTTAATAAAAATGCAGAAATTGTATACCAATAAGGTCATTAACCTAAAACTAAGATGGAGACTGATAAAATGTTATGTACTATCTATTCTCAATTATGGTTTGGATACATGGACGCTGAATAAATCAATGGAAAACGAAATAGAGGCATTCGAAATGTGGCTATACAGGCGTATGCTGAAAGTATCTAGGACTGCAAAAGTAACAAACGTAGACATCTTAAAAAGAATGAAGAAGAAAAAGGAAGTACTAGCCACCGTTAAGCGGAGAAAGATTGCCTATTTTTGTCATCTACATAGACATGAAAAGTACGACCTACTGAAAAATATAATTGAAGGAAAAATAGAGGGAAAAGGGGTAGGGGAAGAAGGAAGATGAACTGGCTCGATAACATCAGAAAATGGACGAATATCACGGACGCGGCCACGCTCGCAAGACTGGCCAAGAATAGGGGAGACTTTGCAAAGGTGGTCACCGACGCCCGGTAGGAATGGCAGATTAAGAAGAAGAAGACCGTCTAAATAGCTGCGTCCAAACGGCCGAGCGCGGCGGACAACAAACGGGGCATACGATAAAGCGAGATAGACAGCAGTCTATCCCGCTTAATGACGATAGATCATGTCATGTATGCAGTCAACCACGCTTAAACGTTTGGACGCGGCTATAGTCGATCAGAGGCGTTTTTTTATTATTATTGTGAATTGGGGAATAAAAAACACCTAATGTTTTAAATGAATTATATCTCTTGATTGGTCGATTTTAATGTCTAGCTGTATTCTGGTTAGTTGATAGCAGATAATAATGTTTTTTTAAAGAGTTGTCATTGGTGGATTGACACGTTGAAGTGCTTTGATTGGTCAAATGAAAATGTTTTAAAATCCGAAAGATGTGACTTATTTTCCCTAGGGGCTAAATGTACTACTTTAGCCCCGCTATCTAAGCCTAATATGATACACTTTTCGAGCATGAGGAGTGAAAAAGTTGTAATACCTAATAATAATAATCCATGCCCAACCTCGATTTAAATTGAATTCGAACAATATACAAGCGCTTACATCTCTGAGGGCCTACTGCGAAACGAAAACGAACTTCGTTCGTGTATCTTCCTCTCTGTCGCACTTGCTAGTTCGAGCGACAAAGACGAAGATACACGAACGAAGTTCGTTTTCGTTTCGCGGTAGCCCCTCTGCTCCAAAGTTATTGTCAATGTTAACAGAAATATAAGCACCCATCCCATTAAAAGTAAAAAAAAAATTGTAGTTATATATATAAATAAATATTAGGGGACAATCTTACACAAATCGTCCTAGTCCCATAGTAAGGTCAGTAAGGCTTGTGTTATGGGTACTAGACGACCATGTATATGATAGATATTAATACAAATACTTACATAGAAAACTTCCATGACTCAGAAACAAATATTCATGCTCATCACACAAATATTTGCCCTTCCGGAGATTCGAACCCAGGACCTTCAGCTTCGTAGGCAGCGTCACTAGGTAGTGACCTAGTGAGTATGTAAGCTAAGCTAGGTTTTTTATTGTTATTAATTATTATTCTAAAAAGCCTAGCTTAGCTTACATACTCATACTCATACTCATTTATTTATAATGCACAAATACATTAAACGTCAAAAGGTTAATAGGTATTACATTAAATTTAATTAATTCTAATTTATTTATGTTGTCAGAGTTAAATTATTTCAAAAATGTATACACATGTCAAATGAAATAAAATTGGTAATAAAGTCAATCAATCAATCAATCAAAACATTTATTCGTGACAAACACAACACAGATAATAATAAAAAAAGCACATTTCCTTTTAGTCATATTTAGAATTAGAAAGAATATATTAAAATGTTAGTAGTCACAGACTTCAGAAATGTCATAAAAGGCGTTATTAACCAGCCATTTTTTAAGTTCGCTGTAGAACGAACTGCGATGAGGAATGGCATTATATATTTTTCAACACAATTGCTGGTAACGTACCTCTTATTGTGTCGCTTTTAGGCTCATAATCCTGGATATTAAACACGCGTGTTTAATAACATTACGATACTTGTGTGTTATGGTTATATCCCGATTAAGTCACGTTGGCACCTTGCAGCAAGATGTATGCATGCACACGGTGCATTCTTAAACGAACCGGGTTGTACAGAATGTACAGCTTTTTTTAAATTCTCGGCAAATGGATTCTTACCGGACTAAACAACTTAAATCCTTTTTGTTAATTAATTGACTATTTCTTTTTGGATATGATATAGAAACGGTTAATTTAGTAAAACTATTCACTTTTGATAACATTTTACATGAATTAATAAAGATAACATTTTAAAACGAAATTATTTATTTTATTTTGTATTGGCTGTTTAGAGATTTCATCTAATGCGCGCGCACTGCGCAAACTACCCAAAAAAAATGTATGCGCGCCATTTTAGGTTATTTCACAGATATTTGTAAACATTGTTAATGCGTGTTGGGTTATTAACAAAAATGTTGATTCGTGGTGACTAGAAAAGTGATAAAAAGAATGGACGCCACTATAAATTCTTGACGATGTATACACCATGAGAGTAAAAACCTGTTGACATCAATAAGTAAAGAAAATAACTTGACAGGCCTATCAAATTTTCACCTTATGAAAAGGATTTTTCCTCGCAACATATGTTGAAAAACGTCGTATGAAACGCGTGAGCTTTGATAATTACAATACTCGGCTCTCTTATCACGCTCACCTGCGGCTCGCGTGATAATTCCGCCTCTGATGTAATTATCAACATACCTTACTTGTATCACAATGTACTATTACGTCACACCCGGCCAAATGCGAGTTTAACTGCACGCTGCGCGTACGGTAAAACTCGCATTGTGGCCAGATGAAGACTTAAAATTGTGTACTCACCACGGGCGGTAATTCGTAAAGCCCCAGATCGGCCTGCAGTCTGGGCCTTTCACGAATTCACCGCCCTTGGTACGTAATGTACTATTAGGACCAAGAACATAGGTCGTTTTGGTAGATTTGGTTAATTTGCACCGGTTTGTTGCAAGCTTGCCCTTGGGGTTATTACGTAACACTCGTAGGTAACATACTTGCTAGAAAGGGACTAATGCTCTATATCCGACATTAACGTACGCGACCATGATAGCTAGAGGCAGAAACACACTTTACTGGTTTCTGTCTAGTTAGAGTAGCTAGTAGTTACCCCTATTAAAATAAACTAATCGGAACAGTAAAAGTAAAGTGAGTCCCCAGAAGGGTCGACTCGAATCGGCTCTCCATACAAAGGTAACATTGGATAGGAAATAAGTTTTTCGTACAGCGATTGCCTCACAATAAACCAATATGGTTTCAGATTTTATGGCAATCGTAAAGATCCCGAGCACAAATATTAGAATGTACGATTATGATAACATCAATGAATCATGAAATAAGATAGATCGAATGAATTGTACAGTCAAGACGATACTTGATAAATGATAATTAAGTTGGTATGCGAGGAAACCATGATAAACATATTTATGACAGGTCAGTATTTTTACGAATGAAGAATATAGTTTTCTTTTGTTGTTTACTACCTAATTAAAATTATTTTCAGACACCGTCTGCTATCAACACAACAGAGCACTCCACCAGTAGTGGTGGAAATTGTACATGTCTCGACTGAGTTTACTACTGTGTTTGTTATTCTGGTGAAATTACCTAAATAATATTTTTTTATAATACATTAAATAAACGAATACAAGACTGCATTTTATCGCGAAAGCAATGTGTGACAGTGAGAAATGGAAAACATAATAAGAAATCACTTTTTCCGCCTCTTTGCTTTGATTGCCTTTTCGATGTAATATTCGAGACACCGATTTTGAGGTCACTGAATTGGATTTAATATAATTTTTATTTCTGTTAATAATTTGGAAAATAATATTCAATGTTGCGATTAGGAACTTTGTTACTATTTTTATTAAGCTTGTCTCTCAATATTTCATCATGTCTTAGGACTCATTTCTCATCACGTCTCCGTTCGTTATCAATCAGTATGTTTCTTAAATTTATTTATACACACATATTTATATATGAATACAATTGTATAAATAATTAATAACAATGTGTTATAGTTAATAAAATAAATATTATAATTTTGGTTTGTCATAAAATACCAATCAGGCCTTTTTTAACACATTTAACCTGCATGAAAATACCTTTTATTATGCTTTTCGTGTTTCATTCAAATTAATTTCCTAGTAAGTCGAAGCATTATTCCGAACCTTCACTGCGCTGTGAATCCTAGTCCCTAGTGCAAAAATCTTGGAATTAGATTGAACGAAAATACTTCGCTCATGTACCTACAGATTCAATGTAATATTTATAGGTGTCGTAAAAAACTACTGCGTTTGGCTTGAAGCGGACGAAAAACAACTTTTGCTTGCCATTTTACTAAATTTTGACTATGAAGTAAATTCCCCCGTATTGTACAATGTTAAATATATATAGCTTTTTTAGACAACATAAATATGAGAGGAAAACATGAAAACATATTGGCGATTTGTGAGTTTAGTACGTTTTGTTAAGTAGTATCTTACGAAAGTTTTAAAGGTTTATTTTGTTGTCTAATTTCATGATTTCAATTTCAGTGTGCATTGCTACAAGTAGACTGTCACTTGCTCACTTCATACAAGTAAAAGATGGAGTAGATCATATTTTTTCGTTAAGTTCCGCACTTGAAGCATTAACTACAACTAATCGAAACGTTTTAGCCTCTTGACGTCTGCTTGCAGTCTGAAATATGTAACCACTCTTGGATCCCAGTTTGCGGACAAAATGAGAAAACTTCCATAATAAGATTATTTGGTGATTCCTGTGACATGATAGAATACAACTGCGATTTCAAGGCAGGTTCGTGTAATCCTAGAAATGGTTTGTCTACGTTTTTATCCAAATTCAAGGTATAGTGTGAATCAATGAAGGAACAGGGATGTGTTAAGGTTACCTACAAAATTACCTATTAAAAAGTTTAATTGACATTCCATAAAATATAACAATGCTGTATTTAGATATTTGACTCGCGTTGACAAGACCATACCTTCAATACTTACAGAAAAAAGTGACGATTAAAATATTAAATAAAATCACATCGAACTTATTTAGTATACGTATTAATGTTCTGATTTTTTTGGTCTTAATAGGCCTACCTATTTATGCTCTTGATGAATGATGTAAAAAAACTGTTTTCAGAATACAAGGAAGTTAATCAAGAAAAGTGTAGAAATATTAGTACTACATCAGTTCGGAAGTCATTACAGATATTAGCACTCACTTATCTTAATGCTGCTACAGTGGTATATAGTAATGATGCTGCGTACAAGGTTACAGAGCCTTTGGAAAATACAACAACTATTTCTACCTTTTATTTGAGATCACCTGAAGGACTAAAAAATATGGTTACACCTGCAAGTGTGTTATCAAAGGATCATGCGAGTAACTATATCACACATAGTCTACCACATAGACGTCAAGATACAAATTCATCAATTTTGTCGGTAACCGAATCGTCCAGTATATCTGGTAGAGCATGTACTTGTTCGACGCGAGCACTGAATACTACAAAAGCTACCACCAACTCTAATACTACTTCAATAACAACACCTAGTACAACAACTACCATAACACCAAGCATAACAACTACCACTACACCTAGTACTAGCACAACGTCTCATGAAACGTCCAGCTATTCTGGTGGAGGGTGCACTTGTTCAACTCCTACACAAACTAGTACTACTTCAACAATAACACCGATCACAACAATTACGACAACACTTACCACAACAACTACGGCAGCACCTAGCACAAAAACTACGAACATACCTAGTACTAGCACAACGTCTCATGAATCATCCAGTTATTATGGTGGAGGGTGCACTTGTTTAACGCCTTCACTTATTAGTACAACAAAAACCACAAACTCTAGTCCTTCAACAACAACACCTAGCCCAACAACCACGACATCGCCTAGCAAAACAAATACGACCACACCTAGTACTAGTAAAACGTCTCATAAATCATCCAGTTATTCTGGTGGAGGGTGCACTTGTTCAACGCCTCCAGTTATTAGTACAACAAAAATCACACACTCTAGTACTAATTCAACAACAACACCTAGCACAACAACTATGACGACAACTAGCACAACAACTACGACAGCACCTAGCACAACAACAACGACCACACCTAGTACTAGTACAACGTCTCATGAATCATCCAGTTATTCTGGTAGAGGGTGCACTTGTTCAACGACTTCAATAATTAGTACGACAGAAACCACAAACTCTAGTACTCATTCAACAACAACACCTAGCGCCACAACTACGACAACACCTAGTGCAACTACATCAACAACACCTAGCACAACAACTACGGCCACACCTAGTACTACTACAACGACTAGTGAATCATCAACTTATTCTGGTGGAGGGTGTACTTGTTCAACGCCTAAAAAAACCACAAACTCTAGTACTACTTCAACAACAACACCGAGCACAACAACTACAACAACAACTACGACAGTACCTAGCAAAACAACTACGAACACACCTAGTACTAGCACAAGGTCTCATGAATCATCCAGTTATTCTGGTGGAGGTTGCACTTGTTCAACGCCTTCACTTATTAGTACAACACAAACCACAAATTCTAGTCCTTCTTCAACAATAACACCTAGCACGACAACTACGACCACACCTGTTACGACTACGGCAACTAGTACAACTTCGATTTCGCAACCTACTCCGTCTAATGGAGCATGCACGTGTTCAACCCCTGTTCTTATCATAACAAATGCTACAACATCTATTACAACTATAACAAGTTCTACGGTACCTAGTACAACTGCGACTATTAATACTACTACTTCTGTTACAACAATAATTCAGACATCAACGGCTCGCAAGAATTGTGGACACCCTGGATGCGATGCATTTTTCACCTGGGCAACCACAGCTAAAGGAGAAACGAGAGATTATTTTCAAATTCTTAGAAACAAATACGGTAATCATCCTTTTAGAAGAAGAAAACTTACAAGACGATTAAGATACGCCACAGATCCTCCAGGATATTTATTTTCCAGACCTCGTCGCCGTTATCGTTTTCGTGCTCTGGGTCCTTATAAGCAGTTTTACGGGCACCATGTCTAAGGCTAATTTATCTATTCAATAAAGAGATTATTACTTTGTACATGGTATCTCGTGGCGTGGGAGCGGTAAAGTAATGTCAAGGTGCATTGTGCTCTGATTTTAATCAGACTACACTAACATTAAGTGTACAATTACAGCACCGGTTCCATGTTGAAATTAATCGTGGGCAATGATACTTCTACATGGAAGTATAATCACGTATTTAAAAAATGTTATTGTACAATGTTTTGAGCGTCTATTTTTTAGCCAAAGCTCATTTAATATTAGTCGACGTATACAGGATGTATTATTTCAATGGAGCAGTGAGGGAAAATCTGAAATTACGAGAGATACGTTTTGCTCTTTGGAATCACGAGACCGAGTTAAGAAAAAAAAACTGCATTCAAAGTTTTCCAAAATAGTCTTGTCTCATACACGGCCGGGAATCGACCCTGGTCAAACCTGATCAGAAATTGGAGTATTTTTTGCGTAAATTTAAAGTTCTAGATATTAGGAACAATAGGGTATATTCATGCATTTTTTTATTTTTTTTAAACTATTCTATAAGTAATTATATAACCGGAAAAAAATATAACACTCACGATATTATTAAATGAGCAAAAAAATTATAATTAAAACTACTATCATTTTCGGACGATTAAAACGCCGCCATTTTGGCGCGCTCATTTTGTGACGTCACCGTGCACTTAGTGTAAATAAACAAAGAAGTATTTGATTCACAGTTTTAGTAAAAGTGAGTTATTAAAGCTTGTAAGATCAACTTATTTTAAAGGAAGAGCACACAAAAGCTTATTATAAATATTGTATTGCCCCTATTTGTGAAAATAACACTTAAACTGCACCTGACATGATATATTTTCATATGCCCAAAGATGCAAAATATAAGGAAAAAGAGGTGTAAGGCGATGAGGAGATATAATTGTATCGTGTTTGAGTAGTTTATATTGTTATAAACATCATTTCGAAGTGATTATTAAATATGTTTGTACCTAAAATCTTTTTTATTAGGACTCCCGAACAATATAAACAATAACCTAACCTAAAAATGTATATACTTATTCACAAAACTATTCTGATTCCCATTTTTTTAGTTATTAATGTTACAAAATATTATGATTTTTGTTGATCAACAGCTGACTACGAGTGTTGATTTTGATCACGAAACGTTTTAGTTAAGTTTCTATGTTGGCACTGTTAATCGAAGTTGAAAGAATTTAATCCTTTCTACTGAGTGTACTACTCGTACACAAATTTGTTTTATTTATAAGCCTTGACGAAAACAACATAATTTGGTATGTTTATAAAGATGTTCTCACCATTGTAACATTCCTAATACCAACATATCTTTGATTAGGTATATAATGAACATATGTACTAGTTTTTTATTCCACTTATTTAAGAAAGACACTTACGAGGTACGTACTTAGTCATCATGAACACATCAATTTCAGGCAAATTATCCGACTTTTCCTTGACAAAACCGCTTCCAGTCATTGTGGCGAGTCTTTTTTCACAAGGAGTCACTGCTTTCCTTAATAATTCCCAAAAAACACTGATTGTTTATCATAAACAGCGGCAAAACAATGCGAATAACTTTCAATAATCATACAAACGACCTGTTAACAGTAGACACCGAGTGCACGGTGACGTCACGATTCGCTCGGCCAATAGCGTTGCGTTTTGAAAATTTGCGAGGGAATTTGAAAAATACTACTTTTCAATAATTAAGTTTGTTAATAGAAACATGATCATTTGTAAAAATAATCATGTGAGTATATTTATCAAGCAATAAAGATTACTCATGATTTTTTTTGGCCATTTCTGAATCACATGCATATTCCCTATTGTCGCTATGGGACCTCGTATCTAATCGTTTGTGTAAAATATTCTTAACAGTGATTTTTAATTCTATAGACACTCGTTCGTAAAGCTCTCTTACCCTATTTGAGGCACAATTAACTTTTGTTATTTTCTCAGACAATGCGTGGTAGCATGTTTTAAGACATCGCTCGCACAAGTATAAAATGTCACTCGTCGGAAACCATCTACTTTTCGCACTTGTAAGTAGCATTTATACATAACTATCAACGCGCATAAGCTTATTTAAAGTCTAAGGAGTGAGGTGTGCGTGAGTTCTACGCGGACGAAGTCGCGGGCAACAGCTAGTTTGATATATTTAAGCAAACATCACTTTTTCAAGTTATTTCTAAAATATTAGTGTACATATATTATACCTACTTTTCCGCTTTTTACAAATTATTGTGCAAAAACTACTTGCCTATAAACACACACACAATTTTACCTACCTAACTGTAAAAAAAAAATAAGACATTAAAAGTACCTACGCCTTTAAAAATGACGATAAGTGTTCTAAGCGGTTTCATTCTATGATACCTTGCGCTTTCTTGTTCATTATACGATTCTATGTGCATGACCTCGTCCGCATTGCATTGAACTTGGCCAAGCCAGCTGCTTGATTAGTTCATCTCAGAGAAAACATTCAGGCGACGTGTTCACGCCGTGACTGAGTACTGGGTGAAGGACTGTTTGTTAATACATGGAAATTTCTCAAATATTTGACATTTAAATTCTTAGTAGTGGGTTACCAAGTTAAGGTATAATTTATGAAGTAGTCGCTGAGTTTGATGAGATGTACGAAGAAGAAGCCCGAAAGGGAGTTTTTACGTAAATGTTAAGTTAGAAAAACAATTATTAATACGTACATATTTACTTTAATCTTATTGACTTCGCAATTTAGTGTATCATCATGTCGTTCCGGGTTTGATTTCCGATCACAACACATTTCAAGGTCTACTTGCGGATATTATAGTCTCAAACTGCTAAAAATGTCGATAGACGAGGTATAATAAAAACACTTAACCAAATTATCATAATTGTAGTGTATAATGTGCATTTGATAAAAATTAAATGAAAACAAAACAACAGTTGATGGTGTTTTAGAAAAGAGGTAAAGAGTTCACGGCATTTGATTTCAACAAATACTCCGAATCGGTAGGTACCTAAGTAGTTTAAACTGCAGATATTCCATACAAAGTTTATCGGTTTTCATTGCTTGCTTGCGATGGTATATCACGAAATTAGAATGATGATGGAATGTGTTCAATAGGGGTGTGTAGACTCGAAAATTATTATTACTCCAAATGAAAGAAGGCAAAAAATATGCTGAAAATCCCATTCAGATATCTCAAAGAATAACGAAGTTATAACCGTTTTAATATTGCTTGTTAGAGAGAGAAAACGCACAGTGTGTGACGTCACATTGGGCCGCGTCGAACACGATGGGGCGCGGCACGTTGCCGTCTGTTAGTGTGAAGTCACAATCTTCTGGCGTCATCGTTTCATATGAAGTTGCGTTTTGCGAAAAAGGGACAGAACATCCCCCTTCTTAAAACTTTGGACACTTATAACTTCGTGATTATTCAACCTTTTGCATTGATTTTTTCTCCATTTTACTACATTTTTAATCCTTTTTCGGGAAAGTATGACATTACTGATTATTTTATTTAAGGTCTCCACCCCTATTTGGTAGCCGATCATAGCTTTATGCATAACTAGCTTCCGCCCGCGACTTCGTCCGCGTGGACCCGGGATAAAAACTATCCTATAGGATAGGATATAGGATAGTTTATAGCCTGGATTAAAATATATTTTAATCCAGGCTATAAACTATCTTCGTGCAAAATTTCATTCAAATCCGTTCAGCCGTTTAAGCGTGATTGAGTAACAAACATCCAAACATCTAAACTTTCGCATTTATAATATTAGTAGGATACTTATGTGTACACAAATTAAATAAAGCTTTGTATTTACTTTTAGAGGCTGTGCTTAGGAAAAACAACGCTGTAATTATTAGAATCCTAATTAAATAGGTCAATCAGGTAATACGATTACACTGGCTTTATTCGACCCAGTTAACAGACGCATCTCTAATGAGCGTTACATCATCCGCTACACGACCCGCATTCCGTTTTCGATGCAGTCTGCATATCGATTCATCGGAGTGCTTACCTCCGAGCGACAATATATTTACACCGATTTTTGACTTTCGAGCGCTCGAAAATTAAATAAAAGTAAATGCTATTGTAGTGTCATAATCACAGGCACTTACTTTCTACCGATAGAATTGAATACGAGTCAGTACCGCACGTTTTTAAAATTTTTATCGTCATTTCAAAATAGCATTTCATAATATTTGTCAGTTTTCGAGTGAAAGAGTCGAGCGCTCGAAAGTCAAAAATCGGTACCCTGCTATTCAAAAAAGAGTCCTAGCTGCTCTCATGAGTAAACAAAGTTGTATTTTTCCTCCGCGATCCAGATATTTAAGTCATTGTTGCCCGCTCTCAAATGAGAGATTTCGATTTCCCTCATAGAATCTATGGAAAGCAGTATGTGCCACTCGGTAGCAAAAATATATATGTATTACGTCGTGTTCACAAACACTTGAATCCCTCGTTCCGCTTAAGATTCTACTTTAGTATTCCTCGCGACGGTCAGGATCTATTGTAGAATCATTCGCTTCACTTCTGTCTCTTAGGACCTGTAGGAGAAAGGCTTGTTTGTCTAGAAATAGGTTTGGGTGCAGCGCCGTAGCTAATTAAATATAGGTATCATTGCTGGTTCAGGACAGTAGACAGTCAGCAGTAAAATATAGTCGATTATAATAATTCGACTAATTCGGAAATCAATCGATTATTAGTAATACTACTAATCGACGCCCGGTCGCCCGCACGAGTCTACTTGACGTTGACATTAGTAGCTAATGTCAGCTCCCGGACGAGACAAATACTACTACTATCGCAACGTAACATTCGTAAACTCAGTCATTATTTTTAATTATCGAAAGTTTTATTAGTCATTCTAAAATACTCGAAAAACATCTGACTCGCTCCGGAAGCCCGAACAGTTAACCATCGTAACTAGAGCTCGCCCAACACTGTTAATAGTATGAAAGGAGAGTCATGCTAACGGCGGTTATCGTTTACGTTTTATGTTTACGATTAGTTACTACTAATTAGTAGTCATAATTCTATTATTAGCATTAGTATGAGTTACTACTATTTTCCAATTCGAATATTGACATTAGTAATCGCTAATTATTCGAATAGGCGAAACATTCGAAGTCGTGCAGCACTAGTAAAATCTTTAATTTATTTGCATGTGGTAATTTGCGATTAATATCTTGGACTGAAAGCCGTGCAAACTAGCGTATCTTAGAGGAGCTCAATATCTCTCAGAAAATGTCCAATAATACCTGTACACAACGAGTCCTCAACATTTTCTGTCGCTCGGTACGAGGCTCGCTAGGAAAGAGGTTAAGAACTGGGCTGTTATTCAGAAAGCGCTCATTCGCCTCATCTCAGCCGTCACCCCTAAGAACAAGTGAGACATCTGATTATGCTTTAGTTTCTACGCATAGAGGCCAGGCGTCAAGACATATCGGGGGTCAGGGGCAAACCACTGGCGTTGCTTGGTGACTACCTAAGGAATCGTACCCAAAGAGTTAAAATTGGAGACCACGTGAGTGGGGACTCTGAAGTGACTTTCGGAGTACCCCAGGGAAGTGTTCTGGGCCCCACTCTATTTCTCGTTTATATAAATAGCCTCACTAACATGTGTATCCAACAGGGACATGTTATTTCATATGCCGATGATACTGTTGTAGTTTTCACAGGTGGAAGCTGGGAGTCGGTATTCACCAGTGCTGGAATAGGACTTCAGATGATAAGTTCATGGCTGGTCTCTAATCTATTAACGTTAAACACCAACAAAACGAACTACATCTGCTTCACAAAAAACAACAGCACTCAACCGCCAGGTGACCTTAACCTCACGATGCATACTTGTAACCAAACTCATAATTCTCGGTGTGACTGCCCTCGTTTGGCAAAAGTAACTACAACTAAATACTTAGGTATTATTATTGACCAACATCTTACCTGGCACCCTCATATCGAATACTTAAATAACAGGATTCGTAATCTCACTTGGATTTTCAAAATACTCAGACACATCACCAATATCAAATTACGCTACCAAATTTACACTGTACTTGCACAATCAGTTATGACTTACTGTATTTCAGTATGGGGAGGAGCCACGAAAACCAAGTACCTGGAAGTGGAGAGAGGGCAGAGATGCCTATTAAAAACCATCCTTTTTAAACCCTATAGACACCCCACATCTGAACTTTATAATGAGTGTAAGCTTCTAAGCATACGTAAATTATATGTCTTATCGGTAGTTCTAAGAGTACATAAAGACCTTACTTATAAACCCCCCCTTTCAAATCGAAGAAGAGCAAAAGTAGTAGTAGCTGTACCCTGTTATAAATCTGTCTATGCAAAATGACAGTTCAATGTTCAATCTGCACATCTGTACAATAAAATTAACAACGTATTAAACATTTACCCTCTTACTTCCTACAAGTGCAAAGAAACAATAAAAAAGTGGCTGTCAGGTCTTAGTTATTATGAAACTGAAGAACTACTAAAATAGAACATTAATAGGTAAATAGGTGTAAACTAATCGAAACAGTACCAACTAATAAAATTAAGAAATCTGAACACACACTCACACACGCACACGCACACACACACACACACACACACACACACACACACACACACACACACACACACATGCAGACACGCGCTGCACGATAGATTAAGTATACTAAATGTTTTTAAAGCAACTAGCACTAGTTTTAGATTCAAAATTAAACCTTAAACTATTAACTTAAACTATAATTATGATTGTAATTTACAAAATCGTTTATAATTACTTAAAATAGCCTTAGACACTCCCCAAATGTATTATTTAACGAGAAGAGCGAGACCTCCTGATACAGGTAAATGAAAACCTACTAGGAGGCCTCAACCACTATTGTAAAACTAATTTAAGATATCCAAATAAACGATTTTCATATCAGGGGTGAGGTGAGGTTTAAACGAGTTACAGAATAGCATAGCCGGGCTGTTATTCTGAACGAACTCATGCATCTCACCTCACCCGTCGTCAAGTTATAGAATAGCGGAGCTGGCTGCGTGCACGGACGGAGGAGTAAGTACCACGTCTGCACTACAGGGAATCATACAGAAGAGAGTACCGAGGGATCAAGATCGAACAGCCTGTGAGTGTTACCGGCAAGGTCCACTTCCTTAATAGATGAGGATACGAGCAAGAAGAGAGCACTTGAAAGTGGTTGTCTATTGTTGGCCCGACATTCATATACTATAACAATCATTTGCCCGAATTTCATTTGCCCAAATGTTTCGTTTTTCATAATAGTTAATTAACATACTCTTGTTTACCCGAATATTGGATGTCATAAGGATACGAAATGCCATACGTATTATTTTCCATATTATTGTTTGCAATAATATTATTTAATAGATTATTTAAACGCCATACTAAACATGCATTTTCCGCTCTTTTATAAAAAAAATAACCTCGAAGACGTCTTTTTAACCTATCCTCGATCCGAGTCGGTTTTGCCACTAAGCCCCTGTTCCCTGCTGCCTATGGTACACCACTATCTTGGCATTGGTTAATCTCAGAGAAAAGTTTATTTGATGCCCATCCTTTGAACAGGGACTTAGTGGCAAAACCGACTCGGATCGTGGATAGGTTCGAGGTTTTTTTATTTATTTTAGACACTGCAATACTAGATATAGATATTATGGAAAACAAAGATTCTGGCATATAATTAACATTATGTACGAAATTATAGAAAACAACATTATGGCAGATAAAATTCGGGCAAATGAAATTCTGGCAAGCCAGAGTATACCCTTAAAAGTATCATGTTGCTAGTTTAGGTTACATATGCGCTTGCGCAGGTAAGTTCACGTGACGACAGACAGCGGCCATGGACCACATTCCTTATAAATTGCTCTTGTTATCTTATGATAATTGCTATGCTGATTATGTTAATTGTTATTATCTGTTATTATTAGACTGAGAGAGATTAAAAAGAGAAAACAAAGTTTAAAAGAATAGGTGGGTAGGTGTGACATAGCGTCAAACATATTATCCAAAGGCAAGCCGGAGCTAATTTGAGTTACTTTTTTTAGACTTTCTGGTTAAGGTTCTCATACACGTATTGAACCCCTTGTCAGTTTTCAGAGCGATATCGGCAGAGATAATTTTAAATTGTGTACTTAGTTAATAGGGCCCGATTTATCCGACTGGTTAAAAATAGTGGAAGCAATACGCTTTTCGCATTGTTTCGTTATTTCAATGCTCTCTTAACATTATTAGAATTATCTGAATGAAAAGGGACACTACAATTTAAGATTAGATGTCTTGCTTGGTCTTTCTATCGCATGGTTTATATACACATAAGGCCTGTCACAGACTGGCGCGGCCTGGCCGCGGCGGACAATAGTGAACTCGTCATTAGCTGTCAAATTTACTATTGTCCGCCACCGCAGGCCGCGCCAGTGTGATGCAGGGTTAACTTGTGCACGACGGATATGTGAAGTTTTCAGTGTCTAATTATATAATGCAAAAGGGTTATACTTAATATTTTAGGGCTTGGTACACACTTAAATAAAAGGTGCCCTTGTTAAATCACCCTAAATCAGGGAATCTGGACATAATAGATGTTGAAGTCTGTAATCAATTTGGAGTTTTTATTACCTCTAGTGCTTAAAACTCTAACCTAAATTGGCTCCTAGTGGAGTGGATAGGCATCCATGGGATCACACGAGAATAAAAACTGAAGCCACTCAGTTATTCGAGTCGGTATAATCATTGATCTAGGTTAAAGGAACTCAAGAATATTGTGTATTGTACACTCCTAATTCTGACGGAAATTATAACGGCCATCAATTTAGAAGGAATCAAGAACGGTTAATATATTTGAATCTGAGCGACGATTAAGCCCTTTCATTCACTAGATCAGCGCAGACGTGCAAGGCAAGGCGAGCTGCAGTGACCCAATTGTGAGATTAATCGAGTGCCGGCATTTTCTAATTGGGTTCTGATAGATAATCAATTACTTGTTGAATAAAATAATTAACCAGGACATGGACTATTTTAAAATCTGTTTATGCGTTTGCACGAAACTTTTTTGATTCTTCTAATGAAGTTATTGAGATTAAACGACGAGTAAGAAGCAAATAGACGGGTGACATACAAAGTATTTTAAAGTTAAAAATATTTTATATTAAAACTAGTGCCCTTTTGTTTAAGTGATTCTTTGTTTTAAATAACAGCTTATTGTGCTGATGTCCAAATGCCATGCGATCCGGTTTCACGCCAAAGATGCATGAATCAGGTTCCTCATTATGACAAAAACCCATGCTTAAGGAAAAAATAAAGTAATCAATCAGGTCGACTACTGTGTATATACATTCTAATATTTTACAAATCTTCAGATTTTCTGACACGTTCAATCCTCCTTGCGTGCATATTGGCGACATCGATATCTTAATAATATCACGGAATTTACCTTACGAGCATTTTATATTCGATGGCAAAATTTGATAGATCGTGAAAACATCACACTAGATGGAACTGCGTCCTGGCGAGTCATTATCTCAACGACCGACCTAAGGAATTATATAGGTATAGCTGCCCAGCAATGAGATATAGTCGTAACGTACTTTAAATGGCCGAGCCGGATTTTAAAAACGCTTACGTGGCCATATTTGTTTGATTGATTTTAAAAACCGACCGTGACAGGTTACGTAATTAGCAATTATTTTTGTTATTAAAAACATCCTTGCAAAGAGAAGATTTATAAAATTCCCAGTAGTCGGTAGTGGTCCCGGAAGCTCGGTGGAAGGTTAGCGCAGGCTATATAACAGTCGCGATGCAGGCGCGGGCGCACTCAGTACGACGCTCGTTGTGACCGTGACTTTAGTTTTCGAAACGTAAGTGTTAACGGTTCGAATTTAGAATCGTGATATTTGGTTTTCTCTGTGTTGTTTTATTTGTTTGTTTAATAGTGTTCTCAGATGCTACTGTGTGATTTACAAGGTTTTTC
The DNA here is from genome assembly GCA_947049275.1 of Epinotia bilunana. NCBI lineage: Eukaryota > Metazoa > Arthropoda > Insecta > Lepidoptera > Tortricidae > Epinotia > Epinotia bilunana. Next base: position 11,078,233 of record OX346253.1, on the reverse strand, counting down.
GTGGATATAGATTACTGTGAAAAAATATTATTGGTGAAAATTATGGCGCGTCTTTCTCTTGTGTTACTAGAGGTTTGACAAATTATGAAACATGCTGATACTAACAAGATTGGCGTAAATCCGATCTTATTTATTTGAAATAAACTATGAAAATTCACTAGTTCAATAAAATATTTTCAATAGAAGGAATGACATTTATATTAATTGGGTTACATGGTTAAGGATGACTGTAACTCTTAAAGTGGGTTGACTGTCCTATTAAAAAAGTAGGAGATTTTAGAATATTTAACCACTAGTAGATTAGCCAGTACCCAATGACTTGTGATTATAATTCGTACTACACTCAGCAGCAGAAGTAGCTACGCAAAATAAGACGCGCAAAATGATCTGGACTTAGTCGCGTGTAGGTCATTTTGAGCACTTGATACGCGTAGCTACTTTTGCTGCTGAATGTGCTTGTATAAACATGCATACATATATTCCTTCTCTTAAGGAATATTTTAAGTTACACTAAAAGCTTAGCCCTATATGTATTGACGCATATAGATACATGCCATAACTCGGGAAAGCCCATGAAAACTCTTCTAAAAGATACAACTCATCCAAGAGATGTTTATATTTCTAAACATAGGCGTACGATGTAGGCGTTTCTAAATTAAAATAACACGTCGTCGTGTAATGGAATATTTACACCCAGGAATTCAAATTATAATAAGGCATTTTCCTTACTTCCTAATAATTAGCTTAGTATCCTCACTTCCTTTGACCATTTACGAATTCAACGTAGGTACCTAATTGGATATATTTTATGGAAACGCTTCGTGCGCGTGGGATAAATTTAAATTAAAGGCATTCCTTGTTTTTCGCGCTTTATCTGAATCATACTATATATTTACTTATATATTCCTTTTCAAATTCAGAGAACAATGCGCTGCTTAATCCTCCTCGCCATTGTGGCAGTGGCACACGCGCGGCCTGCGCTTGTCTTCACCCAGGGGCTTCAGCCCATCGGCGTGGAATACGCCGAGCACGCCGGCCCCCTCGTTCGTCCGCACCCCGCCGTGGAGCTCAACGCGGCGCGGAACTCCCAGCTGCCCCGCGAGCTGCTCAAGTCCAGGGACTTCTACGATAACCCGGCCATCGCGGAAGGCCTGGCGAAGGAGTCGTGGTTCACCAACAAGGAGATGCAGGTGGTTGAGCGGGAGGCCGACAACATCCCAAGGGAGAGTATCTATAAGATTGTGAAGAACGCTGGGTTCTTAGATAACTAAAAATATATAGAGGTACACTACTAAGATTGGAATACACGAGAGACTCCCACGATTGATAATACGAATTTCCGCACTAGTTTCGAAGTACTCAGGCCCCGATTACTATTATTATATTTATTTTTAAGTGGACTTTAAGAACGTTTGCCATTGGCTTTACTTTTAGAATCACTTACACATCTAAGTGTGCATATTGTGTTATGCTTAAGTAGTAATTATATAATGCCTTATTGTACAGTTTTATATTTTTGTCATTTTTGTTAATTGTTGAGAATTAGTTGAAAGCGTGTGTACCTATAGTTATGCGATATTTTCCATTGTATGTAAATATCGTCACCTTGCGTATTTCGTAATTTATTATGCGTTGTTGATAAGCTAATGTTAAGGTATTTATTAATCTGTATAAATCGAGTCAATATTGTATACTACTAGTAGGAGTAGATTGAATCTATTTTAACTACTTGATTATCATGCATGCATGTAATTTAAATATATTACTTAAATATGTAACTTGTTATTTAGAAGTGTGAAGGAAAACATCCTAAAGGTCTTAATTTCCATGTTGTTTATTTAAATTTAAATTGTATCATGCTGAGTAGGGTTTTCTGACACGACATAATCCTTTTTTTTCATGTAATCTGTTTACAGTATGTCACAAATAAATGTTTGCATCTTGAATCTTGAAATAACTTCTTATTTAGAAGTGTGATGGAAAACATTTTAAAGATCTTAAGTTCCATGTGGTTTAATTTCATTTTAATTGTATGATGCTGGGTGGGGTTCATGTTCTGATACGGCATAGTCCGTTTTTGTGTAATCGCTATTTATTATGCCACAAACATATTTTTGCACCTTGAACCTGGTCACGTGAGGGCTGAGTTATATTTTTTGCATCTTATTGATTACGTATGTACCTACAATGTGTTGTCAATTTCTATACACAGATGTACTATCATATATATTAAGTAGTAAGTTATAATAAAAAAGCTGTGATCTCGAGCAATAAGTACGAACATCGTAAGTTATTGTTCTTTAACTATTTAAAATAAAACAAATCATATGATAAAATAATTATGTAATTTTAATTCTGCCTTAACATAGTCCTGACACGAGTAACAATGAAATTAATTATACTACTTATTTCATATTATGTTTTACGCATCAATTTAAATGTAGTGCAAGTACAAGGTACTTAAATATAAATAAATCTAAGTTCAAATTCGAATACTAATTACATAACATTTAACATATTTTAGCACTTATAACATCAGTAGGTAGTTGTATGTTAGATGACATCATACTTTATTGATGCCGTCGCAGCCCTCGCCGTAGGCAGGTCTCTTGAAGGACCTGCCCCTCTTGCACGTCACCCAACACTCGTGTACAGGCTTTTGCACAAAATCTGAAAAACCCACTCTTTGATTAATTAACTCCACTTAAATACAACACGACACAACACTCACAAAGAAGAATTTCATTAGGGAAGATATCGGCGAATTGGGGACCAGTGATTCAGAGGTATGTGTAATGATTGGTATAACAACTTTTGATATATTTTCACTGCATATAACAACATTTAATATAATTTCATTGGATATAATCACTCAAGGAACATAATAAACTTTTGGTATAACAACAATCAGTATAATTTCATGGCATATAATGTTCAAATAGTATAATACATTTTTGATATAACGTTTAATGGATATAATGTGTATTGGATATAAGTATTAGTGGTATAATGTCGTGTAAGATTATTTTTTTCACACACACGTTAATGATTTTAACCTAAACTAAACCTATCCTAACCGCCAGCGTATCGACGTCAACCCGCTTCGCGGGGTGCCTATTTCCGCTCTAAGGGACACAAGCTAACCCTAACCTAACATACAAATAATACCATTTTTACAATTATCAGTGGTTATTATACTGTTGTGTGTCAGTGGTTATGGTTATCTTATCTTATCTTATCTTATCTTATCTAGATAAGGGCCCTTTCGGATTCACTTCGACCCAGCGGGATCTTTTGTGCATTTGCCCTCCCTCTCCTTTATGCCTACTCCCAAGCTCGCTCCATCATTTCCACAAAGCGGATGATGCAGCTCAGCGGGAGCACCTTGAACTCTCTTGGTTGCGGATAGTCGCTACCAAAGTAATTCATTCTTTGTCTGGCAAGGGCATGACATTCACACAGTAAGTGTTCCATGGTCTCATCCTCCTCGCCACACATTCTACAGTGGTTATGTTTACTCGTCGTCGTACCTACACCAATCTGCCTTAGAGTAAAATGGTAAGAAATAATAGTAGTAAGTATTCCAGATTATGCCAATAGTAGGTACATTATATCAACTGAGTTTTATATCGAACCAAGTTATATCCCATGTAGGTATGTTATACGTTATGACTGTTAGATTAATCGTTGTTATATGACAAGTTCATTATATCTGTTGATAAAAATATTACATGAGAATATATCAAATGTTGTTATATCCAAAGTCATTATATCCTTTAATCGTTATATCCAGTGAAAATATATCAAAAGTTTTTATATCGATCGTTACGCACCCGATTCAGAGACCCGCGTAAAATAATATCTTAAACATATGTATTTACAGTATTCCCACGAGCAAACGTATCATCCAATAACCCACAATTTAAATTGTAATCGATTGGATTCTACTTCAAAGACGTCCATTATAAATAGGTACGAGTAAATACGTGGCATTCCAAGCAATTTATTTGTGGAACGCAATTTGCTGAAATTACTCACTCCAACCAACCAAAGCCTTGTGATACGCTTATTTTCTAGCTAAAACGATTTTGCAATCGTATAAGGTACCTTTTGGACGAAGTGCTGTATGATTTATTTTGTTCCATAACGATAGAAAAACTAGTTTGATTTAGGTATAAGGTATCATGTTACTTATGGCGATGCCATAAATCGTTTAACACTTGTAAGATTATAAAATAACCACTATAATTAAGTATTGTGAGTTTATTTAATTAAAGTAAAAATAACGAAGTTAAGTAAATAAGTATCATTTAGGTTACTTGTACAAACGACAACACTGTTAACTGACCATCCTGTGTTTATATAGAACCTTATTGCAATACACTTAAGGTGCACCGATGGCCAGTTAGCTGTGTTGTCGATAGTACCTACAAGAACGTTAACAGAAGAACGAAAATAAAATACGAGGTCTTAGTTTCTCATATCATTGTGAAAATTTGTACCCTGTGTGTATCTGTACACAGAGATGACAAGATATAAAAATAATTTAATTCAAACCTTACTATCGAAGAAACATCCCCAGACCATTCAGACGTTGGCGCCAATGTGGGCGTTCGACAAACCAGTATAAGTTGAACTTAAAACTACATAGAAATTCCTTAGAATCAGCCGTGTCTCTTTAGAGTTAAGAGTGATCTGAAGAAGCACTAGGGATCAATTTATAAGCTCTTGATAAGGAGAGGATATTACAGTTTCACACAACTACAATATCCTTGGGAGTGTACGAGTGCGTAATATAGATGAACTTAAGAGTTGAAAACTGTGATAGGGATCCATTCGAAATAAATATATACGTACAGAGTTATTCGTAATTCGAGGATACATCGAGGTTGAATAGGGAAGGTTGAATTGAACTTTTTTGACCCTACAACGCATTGAGCATGCAGAAGTGAACCATTGTCGAGATTAGTTATACCAATATCTTCTAACAAATGTCTCAGGGGCAGACTAATGTTGAACAATTTTTTTTGTTTGTATACGTTAATTAATTGTGATCTTGTGTAGTATTAGATGCCTAGCACGAGCTGGGTGAGATTGGCCGCGGTTGATGGTCAGTGGCGTCAAAGTAGAGAGGTTTATGTCCAGTGGACTAACTCTAAACATACTCTAACGATGATGAGTTCGTGGGTTCTGGTGGTTCTGAATGGTTGTAAGGATATGGTACCTTTTCTGCTGTCGCAGTTGAACTCGTGCATGTCGCAGGTGTCGATGAAGGTGCGTAGCTCGCCGCACGAGTCGATGCCGCACATTGGCACCTGGTCGTGGCGACAGATGTCCGCTATCTTACATTCCTCTTCCAACTACAATATATATAGACGAAAAGTCTGTGAGTTGTAGGGGGTAATCTCGAGAACTTGTCATCTAGAAATCTTTCACCAGTGTAAAATGGACAGGGTGGCCATACGGTATATTTTATCTCACTGCTTGGATTGTTTATTATACAGCCTCTTTTTCTACTTTTATACCGTTATCTGCCATTTGTATAGGCATTTATAAGTCCACAATCCAAAATTGTTCGTAGAAAAACTATTGTTTGCAAACGCGCGTGGCATTTTTAATTGCGATTCTCGCCAACGCCAAGGCTCGCGTCGCAACTAGGGTTGCCAACAATTTTTGGGAGAGATATAGTATTTTTCATAAAAAAACGCCAAAAATATAGTACACTGTAAAAAAATATAGTACTTGCCTGGGCATTGTTGCTATTTAGTAAAAAATCTTGGAAATTTGAAGCACTTCGTAAGGTCCCTCAAAATATAGTATTTTCGCGTACTATATATTTCTTCCTGGAGGGTAAAATTGAAGGCAAGAGAGGCAGAGGAAGGCCTAGGCTAACATATTTTAGCCAAATAAAAGATAAAGCTGATGTCGCGTCGTATGAGGAAGCCGAGAAGCTGGCAATGGACAGAGAAAAGTGGCGGTTACTCCACCGACAAGAGCAAGGCTCTTAAGTAATGATGATGATGATGATGATGATGATGATATATTTCTTCAACAGTATATAGTACAAAGAGTCAAAATATAGTACAATACTATATAATATAGTACGGTTGGCAACCCTAGTGGCAACCCACGTCAGTCGCGTTTAAAGACCCGTCTTATACATCAGTTGAATAAAATACTGAAGGGTTTTTCATTAAGAGCGCTCTAACTTAGAAATGTAATAAAATAACGTGTGTAGCTGATATTTCAACACTTTTTATATTATATGTATTAAATAATGTCAGCCAAATGGTCGCCCTGACTCCACTGTAGGGCGACATTTTCGCATAAATGGGGCTCAATTTCGTGAAGAACGCGGGTTATGTTGGCCTTCAGAACAGCATTTGTCTGTGGTTTGTCTGCATAGACAAGCGCTTTGACGTAGCCCCACAGAAAGTAGTCGAGCGGTGTTAAGTCACACGATCTCGAGGGCCTGTTGATGTCGCCACCACGAGATATGACGAAAACTTACGAACTCCTCATACAATAAATTTAATGTGTCCCGAGCAATTAACAATTTATACGCGTAGTTGGAGTGTATAGCGTTTCATGATGAAATGTCACGTTTTTATCTAAATTTGACAGTTTTGTCCAAGATCGCCGCTAATACGCTGGCTAAGCTCGAGCTTGCCTATTCAAAAACCCTATATTAAGAAATGGATTAATGCATTTACATCTAAAACACTATGACGCGTGATAATTGACCTGTGACTGTCGTTGTAAGTGGCCATACCGTTTACTTGCCTTACCCCTGAGGCTCTAGTATAAGTTTTACAGAAACAAAACGTTACGACCGCGTTTGCGTTTAGCTGTCAAATCCCATACAAATTGAGGGTAAAACGCAAACGCGATCGTAAAGTTTTGTTTCGGTAAAACTTATACTAGAGCCTCTGTTTGCGTTTTCGAAGACGACCTCCATCGTATGTTTATACTCATAAGTAAATGCCTAAAGCCTGCAACACACTAGCGTGGCCTGCGGTGGCGGTCAATAGTAAATTTGACAGCTTATGACAAGTTTACTATTGACCGTCGTGACCAGGCCGCGCCAGTCTGTAAGAGGTCAAAAGGACATTGTCATTTTGTCTAGCATAGAGTTTTCTAAACAATTATTCGGTGTTTTTAGATTAATGTTTATGAATAATTTAAGACGATAAAATAGTAGTGGTTCTTTGAATATTACTCATATTAAAGGCACGATAGTCATCAAAAATTTTTTGCAAATGAACCACTGTAATGCATTAGTAAGTAAGTTATAGTTTCTCATGGGACAAGGACAGAGATTTTAATAAAAAATACGTTCGCGTATTCACTGTACATAGTTTAAATTTATTTTTGACAAAATCGTTATGCAATTGGTACTGAATTTCTATAGGTAGGTAGGTGAGTACTTATTTTTAAAGACGATGATAATATTGTAGACACTACTTTTTGCAACATGCTTTGTACGTTACCCCAAAATAATATGAAAACTCATACTTACCTTTGCAGTTTCAATGTGTGCGTTGCAATGGTAAATTGTCAGTGATAAACATAGAAACTGAAGCAATTGCATTGCCACCTACGTGTTGTTCATGGTTTATTTTTATTTTTCCTAATTTTCACCAGAGCCTTTCGTTCATGGCGATGAAATGTTATCAAAGGTGATAAAATATTGCCTTCAAAACATAAATGTAGTAACCGACATTGCAGCAATACCACGGAACCTTATTTATTGAACGACCAAAATGATCGGTGCTCAAACAGCTTGGATAATTTTTAGGGTTCCGTACCAAAAGGTAAAAAGGAACCCTTTGATGCGCCTCTATCTGTCTGCCACTTGTGGCGTAAATATCTCTGGGACTATTTGTCAATTCGAAATGCAGAATATTTGTGATTCTACAGTAGAACTGTGCTTAAATTGAAAAGTGTGTGCGCAAATGATTAAGTTTATGATAAATATTACAGAATAATTATAAATTTACCTTTATCTAGCGTATTTATTAATTTATTCAAAATCATCAATTTCTTTGTCTAAACTAAGTTTGTAATTTAATTACCTTTGTAGGTATGTTTTTGTTTTTGTTAAAGTTCCTAAGAGATTATTACGTTTTAGTACCATCTATTAAATAATTACACCTAAATCGGTTCACGTAACAAAAAAATAACGCTGAAAAACGAAGGTTGCAACTTTTTATTTACAAAACAAATAACTAGATAACTGTGTGACTAGGTTCAACTACAAGTACAAGTAAGTAGTAGTAGGTTGTACAAGTAACTTCTGTTGTAACAAAATAAAGTTTTATTTATTTATTTATTTATTTAAAATTTACTGATGGATGGGTGCCGGATGACAGTAATTTGTGCTACGCACTGTTATTTTTTTTGCTGGAATGAATGGGGTGCTGATGTATATCATGAGTATAATGGTGTGTGAAAGTTTGTACGGTACCCTCGGTGCATTAGTCAGACTGGCACTTGACTGGTTTATTTATCTAAATGTGTCTAGTATCCTAGAGATTTTTTTGTCCCTAAAATTTACTGAACGGTGATAGTCAGAAAATACATACCGGTCTACATAGTTAAGAAGTAGTTCGAATGAAATGCCTCTACCTATTGATGAGACATCATTGTGTTTAAGGTAAATATACATATATTTAATTGTATTGTAATATTCCGCAGTGGGACATATATTATAGGTTGATGATGATTATAAAATGAAAGAGGATTAAGTTCTAGCGTTTTTATTGTCTATATTGCAGTTGGCGTTGAACTCGGGCTTCTTGAAGGACCGCCCGCGTTTGCACGTCACCCAGCACTCGTGGATCGGGCGGTTCTTGTAATCTGGAACTCGGCGATATTGTTATAAGTAGCTACTTTCATTATCCTAATTCCTAGAAACTCTCTTGATTTGGTATTCTCACCCGTTTGAAATTTTATTATATTGTCAACTTTTTGAAGGGTTTCTAGCAGGTTCTTCTGATCTCATATTTTCAGAAGTGTAAGAACTCTTAACCGTTTTACCAAACATATTTTCAACTAGCTGTACAGTGCGACTTCGTTTTCATGGTAATGTGGTGAGAATCAACGCAATTCTAATCTTGGACATAGGAAACATGCAGTATCGAACCTATCAAGTAAAACGTTGAACAAAAAATACCGTTAAAACTCGTCTCTATCTGTCACTCTGATATTTAAATCCGTAAGAAAGGGACAAACACATTTTATTCATAAAAGGAATTTTAAGTTTTATGATTAAGAGGATGAAAGTTTAGTAGATGTTTGTGGAAATAGATCCAACTGGAACTGGAAATGGACTTGAGCCACACCGACTCTCAGCTAAAGATGTGTTTAGGAATTAATAATAGGTAATACTTTCGAGTACCCATTGACCGGTAAGTCTTTACGTGGAACAAAAGATCTCTTTTTAATTAGATATCAGACGGCCAATTTATATTTTCCATACTATACCTGACCACTTAAGTGTCTAGTGATGCATACTTAAATAAATAAATAAAATAAATAAATCCAAACTCGTGGAATCTATCTTATCGTCTCACCTCTTCCGTCTCTCATCTAGAGGCGAATAATAATAATAAAATCTTTATTTCGGAGCACAAGACTCCATAGCTGTACACATACATATATGTGCTGTGTTAGCTGTGTCTGTGTGTTGTGTGTTAATAACCTGTTCACGGAATATCACTTTGCGTACCGACAAAAAGTGTCGACTACCACCGCGGCGTACATGATATTCGATTGTATCATGACTTGGCTGGTCGATAGGAATAAAATGGCCGGAAAATTATGTGATTGTCAAAGGCCTTTGACGTTATTAGTCACGAATTACTACTAAATAAATTTAATCTATATGGGATTCAGAACAGTGCCCTCGATCTATTCACCTCGTTTTTGTCAGGCCGCAAACAAGTCGTGAAATTACTCACTGACGGCAAATCACTGCAATTCGATGCAGGGGACATAAATATAGGTATTCCTCAGGGTTCTGCGTTGGGCCCTACTTCTAATATTTATAAATGACCTTCCGTCGAATATTGTCGCTGGTTTGTCTGTATTGTTTGCGGACGACACAACAGTACTGGTTAGTGCAGACTCTTATGATCAGCGCAGCCATAAGATTGATCAGGCTTTTGGTCAATTAGGGAACTGGTACTCGTCAAATGGACTATTATTAAACTGTGCAAAATCAAACATAATACTTTTTAAAGATTTCGCTTCCGCCGTGCATAGCCAGTTGTCCGATGCCAATATGTGACGAGAGTAAGTTTCTTGGGTTCATAGTTGACGCTAATTTGAATTGGAAGCGACAGAAAGGTTCCGTTTATGTGACAGTTGATGCGATAGATTGGGTAGTGCAGTCTTAGCGTTGAGAAAACTGAAACCATTGATCTCATGGGAGGAATTGAAACAGGTGTACTTTGCTCATTTTCACTCACTTTTTTCATACGGCACACTCGTCTGGGGGAGCTCTACAGATGCTAGACGGGTGTTAATCGTGCAAAAACGAGCAATCTGTACACTTGTTGGAGTAAAGCATAGGCACCCTTGTAGAGAACTCTTCAAATCTCAACGCATTATGACGCACTACTCACAATACTTATTTGGCTGTTTGTTATTTGCAAGAAACAATATTTCCCAGTTAGTATTTGTTTATTTGCCGGACGCTTACCGGCCAATCTAAGAAATGAACCATATGACGAATAATTCCGGCGCAAACTGAGAAATCTTTTGTTGGAAAACCCTCTGTACTCCGAAAACGAGTACATGGAAATTACTTTTTAATTGTGTATTCTGTTTTCTTAAATTGACACTTATTTTTGTTAACTTTATATTTATCAATGTTATGAACTATTATTATTATTAGTTGTTAAACGTGACAATCCTTCTTTAAATATTTGTTTTTGACATAATAATAGTTTGGAAAATATTATGTTATTGTGTGTAATGAATGACGATCCTATTCGGGAGATAGAATAATATAATATTTTTGTATTTACAGTTGACTCATTAAGTTTTTATTATTAAAATTCACGAACATTCTTGTAATCCTCACATTTATGCAATGGTATATTTGCGTCATGTGAGAAATACGTCATTTATAATTGTAGAGAGAGTAAACATAAGTTTGTCAGTTATGAAATTGCCGGAAGTACTGTCGACAACACAGCTGACTGACCATCCGTGCACTTTATGTGCATTTAATAAGGTCAGTTAACTGTGTTGGTGTTTGTACTTGATAGACGTTGCCAAAGATGGCCACTGACTCTGTAGACTGATTGAATTATTAAAAAAAATACTATTATTCAGTAGTTAGTGTACTATATACTATATACTATATATTCGAGCGTATCACGAGGTAACACAATAGAAAGCATTCTTCTCTTTCTACCAAGCAGTGTCAGAAAAAGACGAATCCTGTATCTATTCTTTATCACGCGAAGACCATATATAATAGGGTAGGTGGCTCCAGTGCGAACAGTATGAGGTCCTGGAGACCTCCGCATAAGGCCGCCGTGGATTTTTAGGAGGATAGAACCATATAACCCGGTCATTGCCCGGTGACTGAGTACCTGGTTCGGAGGTTTTCTCGAGGAAAAGAAAAAAAAGCTTGGTTAGATAATCGTCGGTCTATCCAGTATACCTCTCTTGCTGTCGCAGTTGAACTCGTGCATGTCGCAGGTGTCGATGAAGGTGCGCAGCTCGCCGCAGGAGTCGATGCCGCACATCGGCACCTTGTCGTGGATGCATAAGTCAGCGATCTTGCATTCTTCCTCGTGCTGCAAGAGCGGTACGTCGCAATTAACGAAATGGTTGTTTCGTTCCACGATTTTTAACCGAAGGGACATATCATCACTATGATGTCTCTGACATTTTGATGTTGAAAGACGGATATGTATGTCAGACAGGTCCCATCCAGTGCAATATCTTGCATTGATTGTAGAGTTTGTGCTAGACGATTGTTAATTAACCAACATCTCCATCAACTTTGGTGGGTGACATGACAGACTACGTATTTAGACGACAATGTGCCAATGCAACTGAATTTTGTAAGAAATGGCTCTTTGGTCCTACCATTACCCGTTAAACATGATTCCGAATGATTGACCGAAAGTGCCTTGTTTGTGGCCAGTTCATAAGTGAAGTGCTATTTTTGAGTTTTTTCTACTTTCATTTAATGTAGTTTTGGTCTACCTACGTTTAATGTACATTTATTTTTATAAGTACTAATGTTTGACTGAACTTAATAGGGGTGTAGACTCAAAATTTATTATTACATCAAAAGAAAGAAGGCAAAAAAAAATGCAGTGACGAAAATCCCAATCAAATATCTCGAAAAAATACGAAGCTACAACCGTTTTTATGTTGCTTGTTAGAAAGAAAACGCTAGGGGATCGTGACGTCACGATCCTCTAACGTCATAGTAAATGACAATCTTTTTTTTTTTTTTTTTTTTTATGATATAGGAGGCAAACGAGCAGTCGAATCACCTGATGGTAAGCGATAATCGACGCCCATGGACACTTACAACACCAGAAGAGTTGTAGGTGCGTTGCCGGCCTTTAAGATGGGAGTACGCTCCTTTCTTGAAGGCTTGAAGGTTATAACGGTCCGGAAATACCGCAGGCGACAGTTCATTCCAGAGTTTGGCTGTGCGAGGCAGAAAGTTTCGGGAGAAACGCACAGTTGAGGACTGCCAACCATCTACGTGGTGAGAATGGAAAAGCTGTCGCGTAGGGCGATGGCGGAAGGAAGCGGCGGGGTTTAATCCGAACAATTCATCGGAACACTCCCCATTGTACATGCGGTAGAAAATGCAAAGCGAGGCTACATCTCTACGCAGTGCTAAGGGATCAAGCCGATCGGAAACACGCTGGCAGCCGACAATTCGAATCGCTCTCCGTTGAATGCGGTCTAGAGGGAGGAGTTGGTACTGAGGAGCCCCTGCCCACAGATGACAACAGTATTCCATATGTGGACGGACCTGCGCCTTATAGAGCTGTAGGCGGTGAGCCGGCGTGAAATACTGTCTCGATCTGTTGAGCACACCGAGCTTCATCGAGGCTAATTTGGCCTTACCCTCCAAGTGGCCGCGGAACTGGACTTCTTTCGAAATGTCGACGCCAAGGATTCCGATGCTGGCTGTGGCTGCTAGGGGAGTGCTCTCAAATCGTGGAGATGCCGGAAACGCTAACTTTTTTGCGGTGAATGCACAAACTTGTGTCTTCGTGGGGTTAAAACGGACTAGATTAAGTCGGCCCCATTCTGAATCGTTTCATATGAAGGTGCGTTTGGTGGGAAAATGACAAAACAGACCCCCTCTTGAAACTTATAACTTTGTGATTATTTAACGTCTCGCGTAGCTGTTTTCTCTATTTGGCTAGATTTTATATCCTTTTTTGAGAAAATACTACATTATATTGATTGATTATGCATTGCTGAGTGGAGGCCATTTCAGGCCCACATCCCGATCTACTTCTTCGATGTATTTGTTAATGTGTTTTATTTTTATGATGTTGCCTGAATAAATGCTATTCTATTCTATTCTATTCTATTCTATTATTTCATTTAGTGTCTACACCCCTATTATTGCAGAATATAAACAATCAGAACTAGTAAAAGATTACGATACTGCGAATAATAAAAATCTCGTTCTCTTCTCCAATATTGATTTTGCTGTGCCCTACAGAGTATCACAAACACATGAAACACACACCTTTACTGTAATGGGTTTAGAAACAATGTGATATGCAATAGATGTATATGAAGAATCCTGCGGTAATATAAAAGTAGCATGAGACACTCAAGCTTTAGTTTCTCGTGGACAAGACGTTTAAAGATATTTAGTTAGCTCCCAAGTCCTTTTGTGTCGAGTCACAAAGTGAATTGAATTGACGGGCTGAAAGCTTCACGCTTACTCCTCAAAACTTATTGTTAGATTAAGTCTGTTCGTTGAAACTAAGGAAAATTTGTTTATTTTTCTTTCTTACACATACAAAAGGGTGTATTGCATTTTACAAGTACAAGCACGAGTAAATGTTTAAACGTAAAAAGTAAAAGTAAAACACGAAAAAAATGAAAAACTCCAAAATTGTAGTTTGATAAAAAAACTTACCTTCATGCTCTCGCTATGTGCAACTACAGCGGGGGCGAGGTAAATTATAATGGCTGAAAAAAGATATCACTACATTTCTTAGGCACTATACAATTTAAGATTAGATACAGTTTTCATTTTATACACTTACCTAATAGTATTACCATATTGCAACTTCATAATATTTATGATAATTAAGTTTTAGAAGTTTCAATGCCCATACGACACACAATAGTCCATAACTGAAGCGCACAGTTATGAAAAGTTTATTGCATTTCTGTTCCAATAAAAACTTACGATATACCAGCAAATCATGTTGTATTGCATTATACGTCTCTATTCAATATCGCATTTGTATTGCATTTGAGATCAGAGACGTCAATAAATGAATGGGTGCAACGATTGCGCGTCTACTTCAGAGTCTGACGAGTTATTTTTGTCGGCATGTCTTTAGGATTCCGTAGAACTTAGAAAGGGCAAATTTCTTGCAAATTCGGTCGACGCAACCGCACCGTTTAGTTGTCGATGTAACAAAGACAGACAGACAACTACGGAACCCTACACTGCGGGTGGCCCGACACGCACTTTGCCGGTTTTTATTTTTGCAATTCAGAATCGTCGTTCCTTATATCTGATATCGTTTATCGAATTTCCTGGATATATTGATGTGGTCAATATATTACAATAATATTTTGCTGATATAACTCGGACTGTGCTCGGAAATATAAAAAGATGTAACTGGTGACCCAAGAGCTGGCTGGCGGCTTTCTCGCGCAACGCATCAGCATTGCAATTCAGCGAGTAAATGCCGCCAGCATCCTCGGTCCAATGCCTCGAGGGCCTTTTTGAGATTTAATTTAGTTTAATTTTTGTTTTAGTTAATTATTATCTTGTATACATACTTACACTCACTAAAGAAAATAAAAGCATCATAAAAACGAAGGAACGGAATTGAGAAAGACATAATTACAATTATGCAGTTATCGATAAACATTACAATTGGGGTTCAACAAATTAAAAGTATTTTAATCATAGTACCTACATAAAATATCATAATTTTCCTCAAGTTATTGTTTTTCATATACAAACAACATTAGTAGACTGTTTTAGTATCGCCCTAGAATTTACAATACGTCTAATTTTCCTAGTCCTAGTCCTACCTACGCTTGTCACTACGAAGAAGCGTGGCCAATTCCATTATGCTCGCTGTGATTTCAGCCAGAAGAGCGTATCACCGCTCCTAATTTGATCAGGAGCGCTTAATAACTCTAAATCACATTCAGCGATGTCAACTTAGAATCAGAGGTTTTGATGCTTGCAAAAAGAGAAAGGATGATTTTGATTAAATAATATATTTCTGCTGATCCTTCAAGAGTTTGTCTCTCTCCCTCTGTTTAAAATAGATCTCGTTTTTGAATTACGTATTTAATTCTCCTGCAGGGTCATCAGAAGTCACCAGTGGCCATCAAATTTGATGGTAAAATTGACAGCTGATATCCCCAACACTCGTTCGAAAGGTTACGCAATTACCCTGCTGATCCCTCCAGGCGAAAAGTCGATAGAAACGAAATGTATCCTTTATGCAGTTTAAACTGGCCTTTGCTACAAATGCTACTAATGCTCCAACAAGTAAATATTCTAGAATCCAAAGGGTCACGTGTAATTACTAAACAAGCACGCGCGCAATCACGCGCGGCCGAGATACAGGTGAACTTTGAGTTTCCGAGACCCCGTATCATGTTCGGCCTTATCACGCAATATGTGACAAGATAGGAGCGTCGTCTCGGTCTATCGAACGGTGTCAGCCAGTAACGGACGCTCTATCCTGTCACTTATCGTGTGATAAGGCCGACCATGATGAGTTCATTTGGTTAGACACAACGTGGGCGTTATCAATAGACACGTGTACTGGTCTATTTTTGAGTGTTTACCCTTGTGGGAAGGGTTTCGCTTCGAAGCAGGCAAAAGTTAATTAGGTACATGTAGGTGTATTGAATATGTCATTATACAACGTGTTAAAAAAATAACGCAAAACCGTTTAAGGGCATAACAGGCATCGTGTTCTGATAAGAAAAATAAAGAGAAAATTGTATAAATCACAATCCAATTTTATAGGTTGTGAAAGCAATTAAAAATAAGTACACAGTATAATATTTTTGAAAAATTCAAGGGGGGTTTTTGCATTTTATTAATCAATGCGAGCTGCATTGGCATTTTTTCAAATACTTTTTTCACAGGCTGCGAATGTGTTTGAGATAGCTGAAAGCTGCGCAAAGTTTCTACTATATTATAAACGTAGCTTTAAATGGGTAGAAGAAAAAAAGGGACGTAAAAGTCTTGACTAAAAGTCAAGGATCAAGACTCAATGTGTTGCGGAAAAGTATAACGTCCGACACTATAAGTGGCGCGCTTTGTAGCTGTTATTCGCCATGCGACAAAGCACCATGCAGCCTCTATGCTTTGGTGAGTGACCTTACACATTAGGTACCTGATTTAGGTAAATATATTATATCGGGTGCTAAATACCAAAACAATGCGAACAAGATACGCTAGGGATTCACGGTTAGGGTACCTACTCACTCACTTAAAATGGCTTCTAATTCATTAGAGCCTTTGACGCCTACGTACAATACAGAATATGTATCTGTATGCGCGGGATGAACCAACTATTGCCTAAATCTCCAAGGTTTTAAATAGTGGCTTTATATTATGAAATACTAAGAATATTTATTAAATAAAAAAAAATAGTTGAAATGCTTATTGTCTTGTTAGTGTTGTTTCAAAACACTTTACTTACATTCGATTTGAAAATTGTATTGTCCCATTGAATTAAGTGGGATAATGTTTTCTGAGGCTTGGATGTTTCCTATGTATTTATATCTATTTAATAACAATATATCGTCGTGTAATGCCTATCTCATGCCTTTTGTCCTGTTCGTTTTTTTCCTCTTATAGGTATTTGAAATTGTGTTTGTTCCAGCAGTACTTCTGATGTTAGCATCTTCATCAGATCAGTTGCTAGTGGACGAAAACACGGCGCCGCTGACGGAACCTACGGACCTAAATGACTTTCTGGTCTATCCTATACGACCGACGGTGAGCACTAAACTATAATATCTAATGTTATGTCTAATCCTGATTTCACAACAAACATTTGCATTTGAACCATTAGTACTGCTAGTAAGTATATGATTACCTTGCCAGAACGTACGTAAGCGCGAAGTGGCTTCTCAGGGAACCCATGCTGATCATGACACGTTTGTCGAAGAGAAGTTGGTACAGCACTCACAGGCGTTGGAACATCTTCTACGGCTGGTCACAAAATCTTCATCAGTAACCAGGCGACTGATGGAGCATTTAAGTGGAAATGTAGAGAAACCCCCAATGCCTGAAGAAATAAAGGTAACTTACAATAATAGACGATCTTTAAACAACGAGGCCAGTGTAAGAGATGAGAGTGCGCTCTCAAGACTGGGCAGAATTATTCCATTGTACGGAAACTATGTGAAAAATTTAGCGGTGAAGGAGTTTAGCTCTGCTCCCGAGCCTCAGGTAATCGTTGACTCACGTTATGGAGGTGACAGTGCATAATAATATTTTTGGTTACACGAGAAAGCAAAAACACATGCTGGCTGATTAAGATTGTGAATATGTAAGGATACACAGTTTAACAACTGTCTCGTGATTGCTCTATCTTTATATCAGGCGTTATCTTGATTCTATAATATGTTCAAAAACTCGTCGTTCTACACGGAGTTCCAAAAGACTCTATTAATTAAGGTTTAAAATAAAGATTTAACACACTTCAAACGCTTTGCTTTATTTCTTGACCTGTCGTAGGTACCCCGCCACTTAATAATTCTTAAGTAAGTATTATAACTTAATTAAATATTTCTTCCTCAAAATTCTATACGCATTATCATAATTTAACTACAACTCCGCTCAACCATAATGAGTTCGCTGGACACAATGACCGAACAACATTTAAATAAAAAACCAATATGTGTGTAAAATATATTACAATGTTTTGGCCAGCAACATTATAGGTACCAAATAAAGTGCGCACTTAGTTAGTGCTATTTATTAGTTGACATCATGTTGTCAGTAACAAGATAATAAATGTATTTTAAAACACCCAACCCAACACACAACTAACATAGCCAATAACAAAATAATCATCTCGACAGACAAGACTTTCGATAACAAAATCCCCATGCAGACACACAGATACACATACATATATAGGTACATGTTAAACGTAATATAACATGCCTCGTTTGCGTCAGAGGTTGAAAAACAAAGTAAAAAAAAACCACTTCAAATTATTATTCTCGACTCGACTAATTATTAAATTACGTTTTAATTTGTCTTAACGAAATTGACCAACAAAAAAACGAATTATAAAAAGAAGGAACGAAATAAATTGGGGGCCTACAATTTTTTGAGGAAGGTGCTAACAAGATACGGTACCTAAGCATACCCATCGCATATATTTTTTATGTTTACATTATTAAGTTTTAATATCTTCATATTATAACTTACTTTAAGTTAATACCCTCGAACCCCTCCTATACCAAATAAACGCAAGCGATCCAACTTAAGGGATAACAAAGATGTGTCTTAGATCTTTTACACTATCTGTCTTCAGCGGCTACCTTTATTTGATGTAAGAATTTACATTTACACCAAAGATTTTTCATCGTTTCAGTTCACTCGGCGTTCGTCCGATGGCAAGTTAGAGCCAGAGCCAACCAACAAGCCCTCGTCTAAAAGTCCTTGGTGCACCCTTTCTATACTTTGCCGCCGAACTCTTAACCCTGTATGTGCATTCGATGATAACTTCGGGTACGGCAGGTTCTATGACATCTGTCACATGTTCCAAGTTAATTGCTATTGGGATTACAGTAAGTATATATATATTTTTCGTTAGAAAATATGATCCCTTTCATCTTACCGTTTATCGTTTTTAAAAGTATACGTACAACGTGTAGCAAATACCTTTAGCCCGTTTCACGAAGCTATAAGTTACAATCTTAATAGTTTGAATAGGAAACCCAGTTCAAATGACCATTCAACTTTGGTGTATGTTGCAACTTACGACTTGGACTACAGGGGTGTAGCTGTAGACTCAAAATTTATTATTACTTCAAAAAATCCCATTAACATATTTCAAAAAATTACGATGCTACAACCGTTTTAATACTGCTTTTTAGGCACTGGTCCCACCGCCGGCTAGTAAGCTAGAAAAGTTGGGCGAGTAGCATTACATTGCGGATCTGTAAAGGTCGATTGATCACACTGTGCCTGGTCAGCACGCAATGAACCGTTACTCGCCCAACTTTTCTAGCTTACTAGCCGTCGGTGAGACCAGTGCCTTAGAGAGAGAACGCTAGCAGATCGTGACGTCACGACCCTCGAGCGTCATAGTAAATGAAAATCGTTTCATATGAAACTGCGTTTTTCGGAAAAGGGACAGAACATACCCCCTCTTAAAAATTGAACACAAATTTGTGATTATTTAACCTCTTGCGTTGCTTTTTTCTCCATTTGACTACATTCTTAATCCTTTTTCAAGAAAATAAATCATTAATGATTATTTTATTTAGCTTCATGCAACGGACCACTGTAGTCCTTGAACAAGTTGAGCATCATTAGGCGAGGTACTCATCTATAAAATCTAAAATTTTGCAAGCCATATAATGGGTGCTTTTATATTACAGGTTTTTCCGTTGTGAAAAATTGCAAGCCTACAAAATGAGGAGGGACAAGCATAGTATACATTATACACCGTGGGCCTGAAGTACCCTTGCAGATTTCACGCATGTGTTTTGAACTTTTGACGTCTGATTAGATACTCGTATGGAAAAGTCGTATGGAGCATATAATATAACATAATGAGGTGACGCAAAGTGTTTAATAAAAGTTTTTGAGACAGTCATTATGTTCCACTTTAAAACGACTAACCACTCACTTGCTTGTGGCAACCACAGTTTCCAATTTCGCGCACCCCTAAACTGATGGTGGCAACTGTGGTTGCCAAGTGAAGTATGGATTTCTTTGATAAAGAAAAATTGAAAGCAATTTAGGCTAGCTTTTTTAAAATCCGAAAGCAAGTGAGTGGTTAAGTACATGCAAAATCAACTACTACTTGTTGAGTTTTGCACTGGTAACTTAAGCACATGTTAAGGTATTATTTAGAAGGTTCTGTTTTTTTATTGGTGCAGGTCCACGCTGTATAAATTAGGAATAAATAAAAAAAATGGTGTATATCGGAGCGTTTTATTAGAGCAGATTTATTTTTATAGTAATAAATAGTTGTTAGTTAAACGATAATTATTACTTATCCATTTAAATACTTTTCTTCATCATTAGCCTAAACGGCCCGGGTCTGGACACCGTGGATCTGAGTCTGTCTCTTTAATCTTAATGAAAACTGAAATTTGTAAAAAAAGGAATGTTAAAAAAACAGATGGATTGATAATCTCCCTTTTGGGAGTTGTTTGAAAAAGTGAATTCTTATTTGTACAAATATGCAGGTAATTGTGAAAGGAACAAATGACATATGTCAAAAATAAACGCAATCCTGGTACATGTTGGTCTATAGAATAGTTTTACTTCTAAATCCCGAGACCCGGCTAGCACGGTAGGGTTTATGGTCACGTTTTAAGGGCTAAATTTAGGTACTAAAACGTCACGTAAAACGTTACTCGCGTCCGCAGGAGCTACCTACCACAACACTGCACGTGTCCCCTGGGTGGTGCTACCGAGTGACAAACTTTAAAGGCGACATAATGTATGCCATAGGATTAAATAAACGTAAAACGTTACGTAAAAAAATAAATAAATTACTACTCCATTGAGTTATACAGTATACAGGTGACATCCCCTAGCATGCGTTTGCGCATGCCGCCTTCTCTAGTGGGAGTATCTTTGCATAGTCTCTGGCGAGTACTGATATGGCAAGATGACGGCCTGATGGAAGACGTCAAGATTTTTTTTCTATGTGGCCAGTCTATACGTACCCATACACAAAAATTCAAAAGAGTCATTTGTCCGAAACCACCATTATTCCGATTTTTTTAAATTCCGACCGCCGGTTTTTGCTTAACGATAATTTGGACGCAGTTTTATCCAAAAAAAAAATCCTTCAGCGGAACATGGTTTTCGGAATTATGAAATTCGGAAAAATATGCTTTTGGACATATGACTTCGGAATGATGTAGTGTAACCTCTTACTCTGGTTGGTCTCGCAGGAGTACTCGTACATGTCGCACACGTCGAGGAAGGTGCGCGTCTGCTGCGCGCCGCGCCCGCACACGTAGATCTTGTCGTGGAAGCATGAATATGCGAATTCGCACCACTTTTTCAGTTGATCATGCCCCTCCTGAAATATTATATATTAAATTAACCTCGTAAGTCCCCGCGTACTTGTACAAGTACAAACTAAGCATAGCAGTTCAGACCTGATAATGAAACTGCATAGCACGAATAACTGCCTAATGCACTTACCCAAGTACAAATTCTTCATTCCCCATGTACCGGGTAATTTTTTTATCTTGGTCTGCAGCACTATTCTTGGTTTGTACTTGGTATAGTACATCCAGCAGATATGAATACTGCTATTGAAAAAACACAGGACTTCGTCGACGAGGACGTCATGAGGAAGGTTTCATCATCATCGTCAGAACTCAATGCTTCTGAGTATAACTAGGTCCTCAGATTCATAAACTTTCACAATAAAATAAACTTACCGTATCTTCTGGTGGTACAAGGTGGGTCTTAATTGACACTAATGTACAAATAAGAAACATTAACTGCCCTCTGAGATACATGAGGGTATCTAATAATAGGACTATATTAAATACGTCGAGAGTATTACTCTGACGACGCGGCAGTAATATCATTTGGAACAAAATACAATTACCGGATATTATTCTACTTGTACCAAGAACATTGACAACGGTGGTTTATATTACTTCTACTCCTACAGAGTAATCTAAAACCTTGGCAGAACACCCCAAGGTCTAAATTTGATAACCGAGAACTTTGATCACCTAGTTCAATAGAAACGCCTTTTCTAAACACTTGCTACAGTGCCAATACGTACCTACAGCAAAATTTCCAGTTTCAATTTCCGTGAATTGTTTTCGAGGATGTCTCTATAATTTGGTTATGGAAATTGCTTTGTTGTCGAAAGTTAAATGGTCTGCCGCAGTTTATCTAATAAACATGAAAATGAGTTTATATCAGGTTTATATCGAACAAATTAAGTTGACGGGTGAGGAACGAGGCTTTTCCCTAGTTTAATTACAATGTACATAGAGATGAATGGTACAGCTTCTGCGCTATTTAGAAAGAAAGAAAATAAGTTTATTAATGACGTTTTAAAACCTAGGATAACACTAAAGAGAAGTAACAGTTGTAAGAAATTACATCTTCTATTAAGACTTTTGACAGCTCGTGACATTGCTAATCTTGTGATTTTTGAATCGGGATTACTCGTATATAAGAAAATAACTAATTCTTACTCGAATTGATAATGGCTCCTCTACATGATGGCCCATCCTGCTGGCCCACTAGGATGGGCCAGCATGTAGAGAGGGTAGTGGTGTCGGATGGCTTATGGCGCGGCAGGATGGCGATGGGATGGCCGCGGTGTCGGTTTTTCGGCCGCACATCAAAGGGTGGGTCAGCGATGGCGGTACGCTCTATACGTGGCCCATTTCGCAGTGCGTGCTCGACCGCGATTGAGTGTGGACGTTCGTGCTGTGTATTTTTTTTTAATCGAAAATTACGTGTGCGTGGCCTCAACACGAAACAATAAAGTTTTTGGAATTATATCGGGGAAAAGGCGTAATATGTAAATAGGTAAATTGCCGCAGCGGCTAACGCTTCGACGTCCATCTCGTAAAACGATTCGATCACAACTGAATGTCGCCATCGTATAGTGCCGTTCAACCATCGCATGGCCATAGCGCTGGGCCATAGGATGGGCCATCATGTAGAGGAGCCATTAGGGTTCCGTAGTCATCCCTTATAGTAGTTTCGCCATGTCCGTCTGTCGGTCCGTCCGTCATCGGCTTAGCTAAGTAACCCTTACTACTAGAAAACTGTGATTTCCATGGGTATATAAATCAATTACTCCGACAACTGGGGTACTTCTCCTACACCTAAAGTGGGGATGTAATTTTTTTTCTCGTTAAACCCGTAGTGTAGGGTATCGTTGGATAGCTTGTAAAAAAATATTATGGGTTTTAAAACCATTTTTAACTCCGTGATTCTTTTGCGAGATATTGGGCTGTAAAGCCCTAGTTTTTGTTCGAGTCTTTCCCCCCCCCCCCCACCGGCCGGCTAAATGGCTACTACTGGGGATGTGAAAAAAATCGTGACAGTAGCAGGTACATATAATGATTTTAAAAAGAAAAACTATCACAGCTAAGTAGGCTTAACTAGTTACCGAGTAATATTCCAAGAAAAACTGCATTTTATCCACAAGAGTGCATAGTACATTATTGTCGAAGCAAGGGAAGTAGGCAATTTTTTTATTGCTGGCTGAGTATTAATTTTAAACGGACGACGTTGGAAGTCCATTTATTTTAATACCAAGCCAGCAATTGACCTTCCGGCTGAGACAAATATAGTGCTTTTCTCAAAAATTGTGCAAGAAAACAAAAATGTACTTTCTGAAAATGATGAGGCATGCTTTTCTTCTAGCCACTTCATGAAAGTGTCGTACGCCTTTAGACATTTGTCTTTTGGCTTTGCAGGGAACAAATTAGCAATAACTGAGCTTGCACCTTCTTTTAAATCTGGAATCATTTTCACGTCAATTTTCTATATTTTCGAAAAACAACAGTATGTAAAAACCGAATAATTTTAGCATTGCCGCCTTTTAATTTTCTAAATAATAAGTTTGAAGTGTATTTTTCTTCAGAAAATGCCATAAGTTATTTTAGACAACTAAAAAGTCACGATAAGTCACAGCTTCCGTTTTGGCTGTTTAGGACCTATACCTTTTAATTATATGGCCGTTTTCTTGTTAAAAAGCTTGTACCACGACAAATAATGGAATTTGTATGCAACATTTTTGTCGAGCAAAATCGAGCCTGAAATAAACTGTGCACTTCACGTCCTGATTTTTTACCAATAAAGTTAACTTTGCCGATCATTTTTGAGAAAAGAATATTTTAATTCCGAACTCATTATTTTACTTTTTTAAACATGTAACGGGCAGTCCAGACAGGACAATTTTCGGCCATCTGATTAAACTTTTTTTTACAAGTTTTTATTTTGTTTCACCTGTACTGAGGGTTAATCACGTAACGTTTTGAACGCGCGTTAGGTAGATCCAACTGTAACTTTTCCATCTAAAAATTGACATTTAGATCTACCTAACGTACAATACGGACAATGCGTTACGTGACGTGATTGACCCGCTCGTGTCTGTAATGATGATAAATCGTGCAGGTTGAATTTGACACACTTTCCGGTGACCGATTGAGCTGAAATTTTAGGCATAAGTATAGTTTGAATGGTTATTCAATATTATGGTGCCATTGAGCTGATATGATGATCGAGAGAAAAGGTGGCCATGGGATTTAATTCAGTACTTAATCGACGTAACCCCGTTGAGTTTGGGCTCGATAGAATCCTTTCAATCAGTAGTTGAGAAAAGTTCAATCAGAAATAAAAGCTTGTAAGTACCAAAAAATAAATTTTTCACAGAAACTTTTTTTTCTTATGTGTTATTTTCCTCGCTTTAGTGAGGTAAAAAGATTTGTGTTACACACGGGTCTAGTTATTTTACGTCTCGTGTGTTGCAACACTTGCTATGCTCAGGATTCTATTTTTGAACCACTCGCTTCGCTCAGGATTCTATTTTCGATCCACTCGCTTGGCTCGTGGTTCAACCATAGAATCTATTCGCTAGCTTGTAGTTCAACACTAGAGTCCAATCGCTAGCTCGTGTTTCAATTCTTCACTCGCGGTTAAATTACAACTTTGCACCCTTGTATTTAACAAATAACTATTTATTAGTCATTCGAATGAATTCAATTCCAATGAGCATAATTTTACG
Source organism: Epinotia bilunana (assembly GCA_947049275.1). Classification (NCBI taxonomy): domain Eukaryota; kingdom Metazoa; phylum Arthropoda; class Insecta; order Lepidoptera; family Tortricidae; genus Epinotia; species Epinotia bilunana. Next base: position 11,053,028 of record OX346253.1, on the reverse strand, counting down.
CCTAGTCGTTATGTTTAGCAATAGCAACGCTTTGAAAAACAATGTTGGCGTTTGTACAGTCAAGGAATTTAATTTCCGACCCACGGTTCAATATCGTATAGCAAATTGTGCGTTACTTTGACATATCAGGGACATATCGCATTCATTGTTTTATGTTAGTTACAAGGAAACAGAATAACTACGTTGACATGGTGAACTAAACTTTGGGACGCCAAGGCACTTCGCCAAAACTGGAGTCCGGATTCGTTTGTCATCTCGCGAATTCTGTTAAGTATATGATATTCGCGGCAAGCATATTATTTTTCATATTATTAACGTCATTGAAAATTATTTTACAACTTTCTCGATTGACAATGACACATATCGGTAACTTGTCCGTAACTAGAAAAGCAAATGATAACTTTTCGCAAAGCGACTATCTGTAATTTGAAGTGACAAATAAAGCCAGCATCACAATGGCGCGGCCTGGCCGCTGAGGTCCCTCCCTACACACAAACTTTCAAAGCTACAAACTAAACTATGCCTATTTATGACATTAGTATAGACTGTAGATATTGCTTTGAGTACCTATTATACTCTGAGTTATTACTATTTTTTGAACCGTTACTAACTCGAAATTCAGTCAAAGGTTTTAGTCTAAAATACAATTGGGATGTACAGCGGTAAGTATATTTTATTTTCTAAGAAAAAATTACAAACAACCAGATATAAATATTACAAATAAAAAGTATTGTTCTGTCGAAACACTGCTATTCATCGTAGTAAATGTTGGTAGGCTTTCTGGACGCGGTGAGGAAGGTTCTATCGGCAGGACAGCTAGTTTGTTTGTAGTCTGAAAATTAAGTAAATATGGCATAAGGTTGTTGTATTTTTTAATCTTAGGGAACGTACATATATATGTATGAACTGGATAGTACAAATTATGAATAACAGGGGATAAAATCTGCAACCGGTATAGAGTCCCGGTAAAAACAGTATTACATATTATGTAGGAATTTTTTCGATAGTGGTCCGAGGAAATCTATTTCGCAGTTAGAACTAACACGTGACAATGAAAAGAGAATCCATCCCTCTTCTATGAGAGGATTGCTATGCTTTGTCTTTAACATTTCATAAACGTAATTGGGCAATATCGGGGGACTACAACGCCTACCACTATTATTGAGTATGCAAGGTATAACTATTTATCATCATTCTCAATTTTGGTCAGTTCTTGATTTTTCTCTCCAGTGGCTAATTCCCATTTTTAGGTCTGATTATATAGCACGGTGTGTTGCAAGTCTGAAATGAGTAAATAAGATGATACAAACTCCGCTTCCTGATGCAATTGAAGTCGAACATGTCGCATAGGTCGCGGAAGCCTATGATGTCGCCAGCGTGGCTGACCCCGCACACCGGCACGCGGTCGTGGTTGCACACCTTCGCCATGCTGCACCACTTGGCGCCGGTCTGAAACATTGTATGGCTCATACCTTTATTATCATACAGAGATTTGGGTGAATGTAGGTCTTCCTTTTAAGAGCTGAGAATATGGGCACTTTTGATACGATGATTTTAATAAAGTGCGTCATATTTATGTAATTAACTTCTGAGGACATGAGTTTTTTTGTTTTTCCAGGGCAATACTGGCCAAGGTGAGGATTGAGTCGCAAGTAAATATCTGTATCTAATACTTATAGTTCAGGAGCTATTGCAATAAAAAAAATGTTTAACCCCCTTAATCATAGAATTTAAAATGCCTCTGATAAATAGAAATGTGTTTTGTCACTTCTGTACATACACAAAAAGGTGACAGATGAAAACAGAATAATTTTAACTGCATTTTAGTTAAAATAGATTTGGTGAACGTTTCATCATCCTCCTAGCGTTGTTCCCGGTTGTGCCCCTAAAGAAGCCCGGGGTCCGCTTTGACACCTAATCCCAAGATTTGGCATAGGCACTAGTTTTACGAAAGCGACTGCCATCTGACCTTCCAACCCAGAGGGAAAACTAGACCTTATTGGGATTAGACCGGTTTCCTCACGATGTTTTCCTTCACTGAAAAGCTAACGGTAAATATTCCGTACATAAGTTGCGAGAAACTCATTGGTACGAGCCGGGATTCGAACCCACGTGAACGTTTATGCACAGTAAAACTAACGGTCAAAAGCTTGTCGGGCCACGCGCAGTGTAGAGTTCCGTAGTCGCCTGTCTGTGTTTGTTACATCGACACACACGCGCCAAGTAAATGGTGCGGTTGCGTCGGCTGAATTTGTACGAATGTTGGGTTTTTCAAGTACATTTTACGTTGGTCGACTATTACTCGGTAACTAGTAATGTCTGCTTAGCCGTGATAGGTTTCCTTTTTAAATTATTTAAATATACTACTGCCACGATTTTTTTCAAATTGCCGGTAACAGCCATTTAGCCGGCAGGGGGTGGAAAGTTGGGGACACTTGGCTCGAAAAAAAATTGGGTTTTAAAGCCCAATATCACACAAATGGACCACTGAGTTAAAAAATGGTAAAAAGAAACCCATAATATATTTAAAAAGCTATCCAACGATATTCCACACAATGGTTTTGACGAGAAAATAATACATCCCCACATTACGTGTAGGGGAGGGACCTGTACCTTAAAAAGTATTTTTTTAAGATTTTATTCTACCATTTTGTCGGCCTTATTGATTTATAGGGTGCGTAACGGTCGATATAACAACTTTTCTAGGTAGAACTGCGACCCTACAGCGCGCGAGCTGAGCGAGTGAAGCGAGCGTGCCGCGGCAGCGGCCGCGAAGCGCCAGAACGAATTTTTTTACAATCCTATACGTTTCTTATGAATAATATTTTTATATCTTTCAACACATTATACCACTAATACTTATATTTGGTAAACGATATATCTAATGACTTTTATACTTATTGAACATTATACAGCATGAAATTATCTGTTTTGTTATTATATCAAAAGTTTTTTATGCCCCTGAATTATTATATTCTATGAAATTATATAAAATGTTGTTATATCCAGTGAAAATATATCAAAAGTTGCTATACCGATCATTACACAGCCTGATTTATATATCCATGGCGAATTATAGCGTTTTAGTAGTAAGGGTCACTGAGCTGAGTTGCAGACGGACAGACGGACAGAGGGACATGGCGAAACTATAAGAGTTCCTTGTTGACTACGGAGCCCTAAAAAGGGGGATTTGAAAAGTGTTTTAGAGAATTTAAAATAATAATTAAAACACTATACTCCAAATACAATATCTGCTTATCATTATTGTAGAAGTATTGTACTGCAGATACCTTTTTCCCCATGGTGATATCTTCTTGGTCTCGCTCTTTGGGCGGCCCGTGACTGGTTGAAAGCGATATCAAGGAGCAGAATAATAAAACAACTGTAAACAAAAAAGGATACTAGTGGCTCAGATACATCTTACACTGTAAAAAAAAGGAACGAGATTTGAAGCAAGCTTTTGTATTAATTAATTATGTTGTTGTAATTAAAAAAAAATAGGGATTTTTGCGGTTGTTTCAATGTCTACGCTGGGTTTAAGCAATATTAAAAATATTTATCGTCGGTCAAATGGGCGGATCAACTATTTTCTGTAGGAACGTGTCCTGTTCACTTGAGTAAAAATAAAAATGACAATGAATTATCGTATTAAATCAGTGACATTCTCATACCCATTAATATGGAACTTTATTGTTAAGTGTCAAATGTCAAAATGAATAATGTTGTTGTATAATATAGAGATGTTACAACCGCAACAATTATTAGGTACGGAAAATGGGATTTTTAAAACCACTTTCTGTAACTTCAAAAATAATCAGTTTTATTGTCACTACTAAACAAAACATTATCTCCGCTTTAACACATAATTAAAAGGACAACAAAATAAAGCTTATCGGGAAATATTTACAATGATAAAATTCAAAACCTGTCTATATTTTATCTTTGGCTTCCCTCTCGTACCTAAAAATAACCTGCGTGTGAGAGGAATGCAATCGATTCAAAAGGTTTCATAGGCAATTTCACGAAAGCACGTACACAACCGTTGTAATGAATGATAGAGGATTTTTAAAATTGGTGTTTTTTTGCGTACCGATTGCAAGTTCAGCAGCGAACTGATGGGATGACAAAATGTTTTTTGTTAAGATTCTCACATTGACTCAATCACTTCGTTCATTCGTTTTTCTTGCAATCAGTACGTAATGTAACTGGGTGTGGTTTCATTCATTTCAACTTTGGTAAAACTACCTATACCTACCTAACATTACAATTTCATCGTATTTGGATCGATGTTTTCAATATTGTTCATTTCACAATCTGAGTCAGTCATATCATCGTCAGATTCGTCAGTGCTGTCATTTGTTTGGTTAACCTCTATGGTTGGATTCGTTTTTATACTTGACGTATCGCGTCAATGTACTCATTGTCAATTTATTATTTAAACAATAAAAATCTTACTTGAATCTCAATCGAGTTCATAACTAAACATGGTGACAGCGGTTTAAAAGAATGACCGAAACCACGACCCCGGCGCCCGCCGGTGAATTCCCGGCGCTAGCACCCCCGACGTTCTCGGGCAAGGCCGAGGATTGGACAGCGTTTAGTAAACGTTTCGAATGGTATCGACAAGCCTCGGGTTTAGCCACTCATTCACAGCCCAGGCAGGTTAGTACGCTAATGTATATTCTTGGTGAAAAAGCCGATCACCTATTAACGTCGTTTAAACTAACCGACGGAGACAAACTTAAGTATGATAAAGTCCACAAGGAATTTGCTACATACTACACAGGGGCGCAAAACAAGATACACGCACGTGCGAAGTTTAACAAATTATGCCAACAATCTGATGAGAGAATCGATGATTTCATTGCACGAGTATACTCGGCAGCAGAGGGATGCAACTACCCGGAAAGCATTGAAGACGAACTCATCTGAGACAGGATCATAGTCGGGATAAAGGATATGAAACTTTCTAACACCTTACAACTCGACCCAAATATAACTCTAAGCACCGTTATCACAAAGTCAAAACAAGCGGAGGAAGTTCTGCGCCAACAAAGTTCAGTCAGGCCAGGCACTGCACATGAAGAGATCAGCGCGGTGCAAGGAAATAAGACTCGCAATTACTACAAACCGCCTAACGGCAATGAACAACGATCATTCATGAAATCGTGTGGCAACTGCGGCAAAAGTCCCTCACATCCATTCTCGGTATGTCCCGCGAAGAATAGCGTATGCACAAGATGCAGGCGGCGCGGCCACTGGGCGCAGCGATGTCGATCCGGGAGATCAGTAAATGAAATGGAAGAGACTCAACATGACCAGGACCAAACCAAAGACTTATTTTTGGGAACGGTAGGAAACGATGCTTATGTTGATGACCAGTACATTTACGCTGACAACAGCGACCCCTGGCGAGTCAGTCTCCGGGTCGAAGATAACGAAATGAACTTCAAGATTGATTCGGGTGCAGATGTCACCGCGATCGGCGAAAATCATTTTAAAAAGCTTAAGAATGTGACTTTGATTTCAACAAATTCCAAGCTTCGAGCTGCCGCTCAGGGCGAGCTCACAGTCCAAGGGATGTTCAAGGCGGAGATTATTTGGAGAAATAAAATAATTACCTCCGAAGTATTCGTAATAAAAAGATTAGACCAACCATTATTAGGCAAGCCAGCCATTGAAGCATTGGGGCTAATAAATCGCGTTGATTGCATATCTCACTCTCTATATGTTGTTAAAGATGCTGATTCTCAAGAGCTTGACCCATTAAATGATTTTCCTGAGTTGTTCCAAGGCCTTGGAAAACTAAAGGGTGAATATGAAATTTGTACCGTCCCAAATGCTAAACCCTTCGCGATCGTATGTCCAAGACGTGTCGCAATTCCGTTGTATGACGCGCTGAAGAAAGAATTACAAGTTCTACAAGATCAAAACGTAATTTTTCCAGTGGAGAAGCCAACAGAATATTGTGCTGGTATAGTCGTGAGACCGAAGGATGACGGAAATATAAGGCTTTGCGTAGACTATACAGAGCTGAATAAAAATGTTTGCAGAGCAAGGTTGCAATTACCTTCTGTTGACGAATGTTTAGCACAAATAGGTGATGCGCGATATTATTCGAAACTAGACGCTAATAAGGGCTACTTTCAACTACCTTTGGAAGCAAAATCCAGACTCCTTACTACATTTTTGACCCCGTTCGGTCGGTTTGCATTTAACAGAATGCCCATGGGAATCGCTTGTGCCAGTGAGGTCTTTCAAAAGAAAATGCAAAATATGATTGAAGGCATTGAAGGAGTCATTTGCTGTCAAGATGACATTTTGATAACTGGCAGGACCTTGAAAGAACATGATACTAGATTAAAGCAAGTGCTTAAACGGATGTCCGATGAAGGAATAACACTTAATAAAAAGAAATGCCAATTTCAAGTACAAGAATGTACATTTTTGGGACATCTGATCACAAAGAATGGGATTAAACCTTGCCCAGATAAAGTTGACGCAATTCTGAATATGCCGAATCCAAAGGACGTGTCCACTGTTCGTAGTCTTCTGGGCATGATTCATTACCATCTCAAATTCCTTCCAAATCTGGCAACCATCACCAAACCATTACGTGACCTAATGAAGGTCAAAGATCGGAACAAAAATGATCATAGTATCATATGGACGAAAGAGTGCGATCACTCTCTGGACCTTATTAAAGAAAATTTGACGAAGCCTACAACCTTAGCTTTATTTGACCCGAAAAAGATGATAAGGGTATCTGCAGATGCTAGTTCCTACGGTTTAGGTGGACTAATAGAACAATACGAACCCGGACAGGGAATTTGGAAACCCATAAGCTTTGCATCTCGTGCCCTGACTCCAGCAGAAAAGAATTATGCTCAGTTGGATAAAGAGGCTCTAGCACTGACGTGGGCTTGTGAGAAGTTTTCGATGTACCTTATAGGTCTACCTGGGTTTGATTTGCGGACGGATCATCAACCTTTGGTCAAAATTCTTGACGACAAGCCCATTGCCGATCTGAATGCACGTATGCAGAGGTTTCGTGTTCGATTAGCCCGTTTCACTTATAGAATTTTCCATGTTCCAGGGAAGTATTTACACTCCGCCGACCTACTCTCTCGGGCACCATTATGTTTTTCCCAGTCTGCGGCCGGTGAAGCAGAAGAAGCAGAAGTAGTGTTGGCGATTCAAACGCAAATAAAATCGATTGGGATTACAGGATAATCTCATTATGAGAGGTCACAGATTATTTATTCCAAATAAATTACAAAAAGATTTTCTGCAGCGATTGCACCAGGGCCACCTGGGAGTAGAGAAATGTCGCAGACGCGCCCGTGAATCGGTATGGTGGCCTGGGGTATCCAGTACTATAAGAACAATGGTTCAACAGTGCTCGGAGTGTATCGAACACCGAAGAAATCCTGCTGAACCTCTCGTAACATCAGATATTGCGAAATATCCTTGGGAAATGGTAGCGATCGATTTATTTACTGCCAAACAAAAGGAATACTTAGCAGTTATTGATTATTACTCCAGATATCCTGAGTTAACCGCTTTGACTACGACAACATCAGCTGCTGTCATTTCTCATCTAAAGGTCATATTTGCCAGATATGGAGTCCCGAGGATAGTGCGAAGTGATAATGGACCACAATTTAACTCAGCCGAGTTCAATAAATTTGCGACAGATTGGGGTTTCACGCATAACACCAGCAGTCCTCATGCACCATGGAGTAATGGAATGGCGGAAGCAGGTGTAAAGATTTTAAAAAATATAGTCCTGAAATCAGAAGAGCCAGTTTTAGGTCTAATGGCCTACAGAAGTGCTCCGGGTGAAAATGGATATAGCCCTGCACAATTGTTATTTGGTCGCAGGATTCGCACTAATATCCCAACTACTTCAGATCGCCTTATTCCAAAATGTCCAGATTTAAAAAACATAGATGAAAAGGAACAGAAAATTAAAAGCAAAATGAAGTTAAATTATGACAAAAGACACAGTGCTAAATGTTTACCTGATTTGTCGCCTGGCAGTAGAGTGTGGGACTCAATTTTGGGCTCTTATGCCACAATATTGTGCAAAAGGAATGAACCTAGGAGCTACAATTTAAAAACTGATAAAGGGAATCTCATTCGCCGGAACAGAAGACATTTGATTCCCGCCGGTGAGGCAGTTGAGCAGACAGGGTCTAATGATTCATCGATAATCGAGTACGATTGCCAAGAAGGAGAGACGGGCCAAGAGACTGAAGCGTCGCCGTCGTCGCCCGTTTTCCACGACTGTGAAGAATGTGAAGACCAAGACCAACCGGCGGCGCCAGAAGAGCCTTACAGATCGCGGTTCGGTCGATGCGTCCGGCCTCCACAAAGACTCGATATTTAGCATCGCTTTAATTTTATTTCGTTTTATCCGAAGAGAGGATGTTTGGTTAACCTCTATGGTTGGATTCGTTTTTATACTTGACGTATCGCGTCAATGTACTCATTGTCAATTTATTATTTAAACAATAAAAATCTTACTTGAATCTCAATCGAGTTCATAACTAAACATCATTGACGTTAATAACAATCCTATCAATGCGATCATCCATGGAGTGTTCCTGTGAGAGGTATTCATTTTCACATTTGATAGCATGATCAAAAACTTTCTTCCATTCTTCCGGGCCAATAATATTTATTTTTTCTTCAATTAATTTTTTTACTGTACCCAAATTCATATCTATGTTTCTTTTTGATACATAACCTTTTATCTGTGACCATATATTTTCAATAGGGATGAAGTCGGGGTGGTATGGAGGTAACCTTAACACTTCGTGTCCATGTTGATGTAAAATTTTGTCAATGGAATATTCTACAAAGTCTTCTTTATGCCGGCAAATAATTTCGTATAATTGTATTTTGGTTGACGATGAATTATGTGTAATATTGTATTTTTTTAACCAGTTTATCATAAGTGGCTTTGCGGTATTAGAGTTGGGCGGACATTCCACATATTTATTGTGATAAGCAGCATTGTCTACTACTAGTACAGAATTGGGAGACAAGTTGGGAATAAGTTAATTCCGTAACCATTTTTCATAATTAACATTATTCATGGCATCGTGATAATCACCAGTTTTATCAGTAGACTTATACATAAGTAGAGCACCCGGTACAAATCCTTTGGCACTACCTGCATGTACTATAATTAGACGTTGACCTTTTGAAATTAACTGTTTCACTCCTTTATCCGTAGAATCGATCCAGCACTTTCCTGTTAAATGAGATGTGTGAACATAGGTTTCGTCAGTATACACAATATCTCTGCCTTCAGATCTGTACTTCCTTATAAGGCCTATGAACTTTATTCTTTTAAGTCTAACGTCATCTTTTTCCATCAGCATTTTCCTATTATTAGTAATTTTCTTGAATAAAAAACCCATTTGGCGAAGTATTTTTCTTAGTGTAAAATCGCAGCCCTTAAAATTCATCGTTTCTATTAATTTGGACTTTAGTACTTTTATAGTAGGGACCTGTTTATAAATGAGATGAAAGTTATAAACCATTCGTCGTATCACTGCGTAGTCAAAATCATCAAGATCTAAATAGAATTTCTTGCGTGGTCTACCCAGCTTAATTTTGTTTGTGTTGGGATTTTCATTACTTCTGTATTGTTCTTCGTGGTTCAAATATTTTCTAATTGTTGGTCTAGATATTCCTGTAGCGTCCGAAATTCGCTGTTGAACTTTCCTAAAATACTCTGAGTCGTTTCTATTTTTGAATTTGCTATTTTCCGATATGAAGTACAGGTAAATATTAAATATAATACCTTGAATTGGATTTTTTAACCGTTTTCGAGATTTCGGCATGGCTATACAACCTTATTATAAGTAATCTGAAAATATGATTAAAATTACTGCGAATTTTTAAATTGCGGATTATTCCACTCTATATAAGAAGCAATTTGAGAGAGCACGATAAATACGAACTTTTCCGAAAAATTACGAAGGAAAATAATTTCGCACTACATCTGTATGTTAATGTTTGGTGGTTTAAAGTGATATAATACTTATTCTGCTTTCTTTTAGGTCTAAAATGCGTCAGATACAAGATGTTTTTCATAGTCATTTTAATAGTATTATTACAAAAATAATGCATACCGTTTAAATGTCTCTTGGCTCTCATTCCCTTGAGTCACAAAAATTGTGACCCAAAGGACAATATTGTGACCCCAGAGAGGAAGGGTCCGTGGGGTCACAGTATTCTCCTTTGGGTCACGATTTTCGTGAGTCAAGAAAATGTAACCCAAGAAACATTTAATTGGTTTGCCATGCAATTTTTTATAGAAAATATGCAAAACATCTTGTACCTATCTGAGGCGGTTTTTTTCTTGCTGTAACTGTTCGGGAGTGACCTCAGACCCCTATTTCACCAACTCGACAATTGTCACCTGACAACGACAATTCTCCGTGCATTGCTGGATTCACGAGTAACCTAGCAACCACCTTAACTTCTAGAACAAGCAATGTATGGCGAATTGCCAGTGTCAGGTGACAATTGTCAAGTTGGTGAAATAGGGGCCAGATGTCCGGATAGCGAATGATGCTTAAATCTATGTCTCTTTCTCAGAGAGGGGGCGCCATTTCAGAGCTAAACCCTTATTAGCTATATGGGTTTGCAGCCTGTTTCTGCAGGCTGGGCTGTTGCGGCTTTATTCCAGCTTTTGTTGGCCAATCAGTGGCATTAATGCCATTGTTGCCCGCACCGAACGTGAATGACGCGCGCAAGTCCGCTCACGACGTCGTAATTTCGCAAAAATCGTGGGGTAGCAGCAATGATGCGCAGGGACTGGTTCTCCTACGCACGGAGTCTCTTCTTGTTGGACTCTGCCGTCAGGGCGTACCAAGCTGGCGCTGCTTAGTTTAGGCGTTATCCCCAGCTTTGGGCTGGTTAGCCACAGCAGTAGTATTATCGCGGTCTTCACCCGACTCAACCCAACTTTAATCGAGTATTTGATTGAACTGGCACTTGGAAGCGTCGTTCGGACAGAAACAGGATGCATCTTGGAGCTAGGGACGTTGACAGCTTGTACAGCAACCCCTCGTGCCGTACTCGGTCAAACGCCTTCTCCAAGTGGAGGAAGACGCCTGCGGTGTACTCCTTGTTTTTCCTGGTCGCCATGATGTGGAGTACCCATGTGCGCTGCATTGTCGCTGAGTGCGGCTAGGCGGAACCCAAACTGCCCAGGTCGGGGCTCGATGTGAGCATGCAGTTTTCCTAGCAGGAGCTTTTCAAGCACCTTGGAGAGGGTGCTGAGTGATCGGTCTATAACTCTCCGATCTTCTTCTGCGTTTTCACGGATTCGGCAGCAATATTACCTACCCGTCGCCCGGTAAGTGGGTCGAACGAACGTCGAACTTTTGAAGAGGTGCGATTTTTTTGACGCCGACTGCATTAGGTTTCAGTATTGTAATAGTATTGTTTTTGAATTGAATCATTCAGATTATTGTTTCTCTAGTCACACATTTAGTCCCTTGGCTCACTATATTGTCCCCATGGATTGTAACAGTTTACGGACTTTACATAGATTTTATTATATAGATTATATTTTAATGACCGCTTTCTAAGTGCCAGTGCTTTCATGATTTATTTTTATTGATTACACACCGAATTACTAAAATATATCTCCTGACTAAATAACACATGTGCCTCACGGGACACAATATGCCTTAATAATATAATAGGAGATAAGACTATTTTTATTTGCTTTTCTAATTGCTATAAGTTAACATTTGATTATTTGCACTATTAAAGCCATACAAGTTTTCAATTACAAATTGTTTTATGAACGAAATGCAGCACACCTCTTATCTGCTACCCAGTAGACATTTCACAATGCTCAGTTCTCAAACATACATTTACAGTTCGTTTAAATGTACAAAAGTTCACATTACAAGCAAAAGGGATGTAGGTATTTAACAAACTCCGTGTTTCTTTTTTACAAATTTTTTATTTTTATTTTTGAACAAAAAAGTTGATTCGCAACAACAAGTGGTTGATCCGCCCAGATTGTCAAGAGTCATCTCCATTCAAAATATTCTAGTGCCGATGTTGTTACTTCGAAACATGTTGTTACTAAGGGAAAGGTTGCACCAAACCGTTTCTAATCATAAGCTGTTAAAATTGTATCGAAAGTTTGTATGGAATGTCAACTGCCGGCGCCATATGTTAGGTTGATCGGTCTGTAATCGTAAGTTGGTGCAACCCGCCCTTAGTAGCATCTTTAGTAAGCTTGTTAAATTGACACATTTACCTGTTATTGCGTTGATTGACGCCATCTCGACAGTATTGTATGATCTGTGTCGACAGTTTTCCCCAGCGGCCCCACTTCAAATGAATCCCTTGCTTCAAGCCCCTTGATCAGACACTTATTAGCACTTTGTGTTTATGTACCCTTTCTGTCTATTCGCTGCGTAAACTTCCTCTTTGCGTCTATGTACAATGGGATGTTGATGTATGTTAAATACTCCCCATACATGCTAATGACATCCGCCTCGTGTACATTTTGTAACAGTAGATTTTCGCATAATACCTACACATTGTTTACGAATTGAATGTATTGTATGTAAATAAGCACTTTATTGTACACAATAACAGGTTAAAGAATACATATGTCACATAATAGATCAAAGTACAAAGGCGAACTTATCCCTATAAGGGATCTCATCCAGCTAACGTTTGAGCAATTGAGAGGAAGGTAGGTAGAACGAGATAGGAAAACTTATACCGTGTACTAACACACAGAAGATAAAAACAAAAAAAGGAGTTAAATATTTCCTAAACTGCCGAATGCTTTGGACAATTCTAAAACACTTTTTAAAAAAGTGTCTTAAATGGTGATTCACAGTAGGTAATAAAGTACATTATCGTCCCGGTCGGACGCAGTAGTAGGCTCCAAATAAAATAAAGTATTCATCACACTGGTAAAGGTCGCGGGAGTCCGCTGGATGCGGGTGGCTCAGGACCCGTCATTGTGGCACTCTTTGGGGGAGGCCTATGTCCAGCATTGGACGTCTTTCGGCTGATATGATGATCACAGTCACATATTTCGATGCTTAATGATTGACATTAGATTTGTTACACGATTTTGAGAGATGTGACCGTTTGCCGACCGGCTCACGGACGCATCACGGCCGGTACGGGAAAATGTATGGGGAACCAGACTCGGCACGGTGTACGGTGGAGTTATTATTTTTAAACGAGAGAGAGAGAGGTGTATAACGCCGGATATCCTAATGAACGAAACTCCTGCTGCGCTTTGTATCCACGTTAGGTCGGTGAAGACATTATAAAGGAATATAAAAGTCATGTAATTTAAGTTTTAGGTACCGTGGGTTCATTTATAAACAGAGCTTCTATTTCTAGCGGATTAAAAGACGTTGATTTTGATTCTGTTTAGCTCCGGACACTGATTTATTAAAGTTACAGTATAATCTGAAAAAAAAACTGTTTTAGGGTTATCAAATACAAAAAGAATCTTTTAGTCATCATCATCAATCATCTTTTAGTGGAAAGTGGAAGACAAGTATGCTTTTCCTCAAAAAAATCATACGTTATTCCTTTGTTTTTTTATCTACATACATACATACACATACATACATTCACGCCTTTATTCCCAAAAGGGGTAGGCAGAGCACATGAAACGTATGTTCCAGCGCCACTTTTAGCACTTTTTTTATCTACACTATAAAACAAATACTGTATATATTACATTTATGTATATTTGCACGCTGCGCTGGCGCTGGTTTCATGACTCATTATCTCGCTCCCGTGTTATCGCATAGCATATTTTATTTTGTTAGACATTTTTAAATTGTGTTATCTTCATTGTCATGATGATAAATCTATTTGCATTGAAATTATTCAGATTTAAAAAAAGACTGGTACTAAAGGGTTTTTTTGTGTACGTGTTCAAAATTACTTACTGGTAGAAAATTTACAATTGTATTCTTGCATGGCGCAGGCATCTTTGAAAACTTTTCCCTTCAACATGTCAGAGTCCAGGCCGCAGACCTCTTGCCAGTTATGTCGACACGGCAGATGACAGTCCTAGGAACAAACTCTTAGTACATACAGGCAGTAACTAACACTATAGTACCTACATGTAAAATAACAAAAAATTAAAATGAAGCTGTAACAGCGCTTTTGTAAAAAAAAACAAAACTTCTTAAGCGAATCGTTACGTTAAGGTGCTGTAAGGTGTGTACTTTTTTGCCGATAACTTGATTAATTACATACTATAAAATATATGAAGTAAAGTTTATTTTATGGATTTTTATAAATATCTTCCAAACAATGTGGAAATCGATTACTGAAGCATAAGTATATAACTGAAAATTTCCAATATTTTTACTTATTCCAATGTTTCTATTAATCTATTTATCTTAAAAACACTTATTAAAATAATTACTTAACAAATTTAACGCTGCTAACGAAATTATAAATTTTAAATTAAAGGAAAAAATTGAAAAATTGAATGCTCCGAGCCGGATTCTGTGGTTGCCGGTTCGAATCCGGCTCGGAGCATTAAATTTTTCAATTTTTTCCTTTAATTTAAAATTTATTTCTCTTCAGATAAACAGCTAATATATTTCTTAAAGATATATTTTATAGATTTCACTCATAATTATTGTTCTAAGTATATAATATATTTTTACCAACTTTGCTTACTATTTTCACTGGACTAGTTGTGTTTGCACTTGTTTCATAGCTACGTATACAATTTACATGAATGAGTACCAAAAATAAATGAATAACAGTTAGCATTTGCTCAACAAAATAATTCAAGTGTTTTCGTGCGATGTAGGCATTGGAATGTTGTTTTTACGAGTTCGAGGTTTTAATCTAACATTCCCATTTCTTTTTTTATTCTTTCGCAGTTTTATTGCCGTAAAGTTAGGTCCACATGGCTGTTATTTTAGATTGGACCAAATCAAATTAAAAACTAAAGTGTTTTTTTAGTGCATGTGTATATTTCCGGTTTAACCCTGATTAACCCTAATGTCCTGAAAAGGTACGTAATACCATTAACACGGAGCTGTGTCAATAAAAAAAAGTGTATGATGAAAATATTACTGTAAATTGAGCTACATTATTAGGCATCATCGCACAAGGCACGTAGGTAGGTAGTAAGGTGGTAGGTTTGTACAATAGAACTCCGAGTTTTATGAACTACTAGCTTCTGCCCGCGACTCCCTCCGCTCGGAAGTCGTTTATATCGCAGCTCCATCCAAACTTTCACCCCCCCTTTTACACTCTAGGTGATGATTTTTGGAATAAAAACTATACTATATACTGTACCAAATTTCATCGAAATCGGTTCAGTGGTTTAAACGTGAAAAAGTAACAGACAGACAGACACACTTTCGCATTTATAATATTAGTATGGACTGGTATGGATAAATAAACTACGGAAATAAAGTGTTTTTGAGATTAAATTCCTTTTAGGTTAAATGATGTCACAGCTCTATAACGCAGATTGTAATTGAATTATCGACGTTCAAAGAACTAGAGTAGTGGCGCTTTGTGCACATAACCTAAAGCTGAAGCAATTTCATAGCCGTGCTCGTTGTCAGACCGTCGAATCAAATATGTTCAGCGTCGTATTGCTCAGTAAGAAATTGAATTAATATTTTAGTAGGTAACCAGCGCCTTAAGGATATTTGTGGAAAATACGAAACGTACCTATAATTTCGATTAGATAATTTTAACAAACTTTGATTCCGTCGAGCATCACATTAAAACGTGTCTCCTATAACTAATTACTTAGTTTAAAGAGAGAGTTATATTTAAATGTCCTCTTATCATGCGTCCAATATGGATGGACCTTTTTAATTACCCAATCAAGAAAATGGCACAGTCAGCATCGACTGTATAGTAGCAGCTAAAGTACCCAAATAATTCGCTACGTCTTTCTTAAGGATGTGTTACGATATATTTGGCTACTTTGGCTGGTATTAACATTAACTATACGATGCTGACTGTATTGGAAAATAGACAATTGCAAAAACATAGAATTGTCATTGTGTCTTTAATTGACACTTAGGTACCTACCAACTGCGAGTCAAGAAATCTAGAATCGTTTTTTTGAGGCGGCAAAAGATTCACAAGCTGCCTCTACTGACCGATTAGAACTTTTCGTCTTTCACAAATACAGTAAAGAATAGGGATGCTCTTCTGTGGGTTTCTCTCAAGGATCCTAATTTTTCAGTTTTCACTGTTGGAGCAATTTTAAATGGTGCAGAGGCGGCTAGTGTAAGTAATGAATCCTTGATTGTAAAACGTAATTTGTTTAACCTCTGTCTCAGAATGTACGTACCTATACCTATAGTACCGTAATCTGAAGTGGTATGTGCATCAGGCCATTAGGCGAAAAATGCAGTTGAATGTCATATTCGTGAAGTACTATATATATACAGGGCGTCCCAAACTTATGGGACATGAAGGGGAAGTACCTTAAATATCGTAGATAGTGAATTTTGCTCAAAGAAGACTTTATGTTATTTTTAAAAGTTAGTAATTCTGCATTCATAGATTTTCTAAAAATTACTTGCTTCGTCTGGGAATCGAACCGACTAAAATGTGAAAAAAAAATCACCCTTTTTTTATGATGCCAATCGAAAGAACAGCTAAAAAATAATAACTCTGCTTAAGTAACATAGTATTTTAAAATAAAGGAACAACGTGAAATTAATCATTTTAATCAAATAAAAAACATACATGAAACTGCCGTAGTCAATTAAGTAGGTATTTTTTTGTAAATTAATTAATTAAATGCTCAAAATGTGATCCCTCTTGTCTTACGCAAATCGCCAATCTATTTTATTAGATGGCCGGCCAGATCCCCGGACCTCACACCATTAGATTTCTTCTTTTGGGGATACGTGAAAGATATGCTATACAAAAAGCGATACGAGAACGTAGGCGAGTTGCAAACAGAATTGTGCCATATCACATCGAGTGTTCACCATAAAATGATTAGAAAATCAACAGGCAGCGGGCTTATTAAAAGATTGGCGATTTGCGTAAGACAAGAGGGATCACATTTTGAGCATTTAATTAATTAATTTACAAAAAAATACCTACTTAATTGACTACGGCAGTTTCATGTATGTTTTTTATTTGATTAAAATGATTAATTTCACGTTGTTCCTTTATTTTAAAATACTATGTTACTTAAGCTGAGTTATTATTTTTTAGCTGTTCTTTCGATTGGCATCATAAAAAAGGGTGATTTTTTTTTCACATTTTAGTCGGTTCGATTCCCAGACGAAGCAAGTAATTTTTAGAAAATCTATGAATGCAGAATTACTAACTTTTAAAAATAACATAAAGTCTTCTTTGAGCAAAATTCACTATCTACGATATTTAAGGTACTTCCCCTTCATGTCCCATAAGTTTGGGACGCCCTGTATATATACACATATACATATACCTCACATTATACCTATACCTCATTCCAGCACGGCTATCACAAGACAGCGCGCGAGCTCTCTGGTTTTTTCTCGCACTGTACGTCTCGTTCTAAGTTTTCTAATAAGAGAGAGAGACGGATAGTGCGAGAAAAATCGAGAGAGCTTGCGCGCCCTCTTACGATAGCCGTGCTGATAACATTAGAAATTTAACGGATTAATTTATAACGTTTATCAATGATATCAAAGGGAAATATTGAACTAGTTTTCCTTATTTCTATCATTAAGTGGCTTTCAAACGTTATAAAACACTTATAACACCTTTTTTACGTTTTAAATTGGGTTTCCATTAAATTGCATGGCGATCAACGCACGATTTATCTAATCTTATATGGAATAGGGAGCAAAACTAAAAATTTCTTGCAATTGTTTCCCTAAGTACTTAGAATTTTTGTATTAATTATCATTTATCACTTTATCAGAGACACATTTTTTCTCCCTTTTTACTTATTTACAATACATATAGGTATATATACCTTGGACCCACATATCAAGTAATAACTAAGTTTGTATGCAGCTATGTTTCGAAGCCAAAATCTGCATGCATAACGGTGTTGAAAGGTGTGGCGTAGATGCAGCTCAAGGGGTGCGAAGATTCCTCGATTCATGCGATATCACCGAATACAACTGTCTACATAAAGCTAGTAAGTCCTCGAACTGTCACACACACAAAGTGATCTAATTTATAAAAGTAAGTTCGTGTTCTATAACTTTAAAACATAAAGTAACTCTAACATACCATTTCAGATTACCAGAAAACAGACATGAATAAATGCAAGGATTTACCCCCAATATTTTCAAAACAACTATAACCTTTAAAAATAAATATGTCGCTTCTGTATTAAAATTTATTTGTTTTCTTCCATTATATTACCTAATCCCGTAACTGTGATTGTCCGAATCTCTGTTCAAACTGGCTAGCTTTGAAGCCTGAATTCTAAACATCTTTTGCCACATTTCCGAGCAGTGGCGTGAAAAATATATAATAGGTAACGAAATATAAACTGTGCCGTGTTGACCGTAGCCTAATAGTCCGCAACAGTCTGGGATCCACGACTACTGGTGTTGGCGGGGAAAGTACTGCCGACCGACAAACGACGTCGTGTGCGCACGGGAGGTGAAGCTGCGGCAGGCCAAGTGGTTCCAGGACGAATGCTCTGTCTTCAACTATAACTGCAACAAATACACTGGTCCAGTATTTAATCTAAACACTTAGAGTGATTTCTGTATGTTTCTTGATAAGGTAAACGCAGCTATTAACGACCCATCGAAAATCGGAAGGTATTACCGACCTATTATAGTTATTCGTTATTTTTACTTTTCCAGAACTGTTCTAGCTATAAGTAGGGAAATCTGTATAGATCAACGTGTATACGCACTTGTTCCTTGAGCATCGTATACTTTTACTTTAGTGTGTGTAGCGTAGCAGTGGGCAAAAGAGATAAAACTCGTCAGTTTCTGCGGGGGGAGCACGGACGCAGGTCGCGCCATACTGGTTCTTGTTCCTCCAAGTAAGTACGTGACTTTTCTGCTTAAGACATTTAGACGAATTTGTGAACCCTATACTTTATCGTGTATTATTAATTATATCCGTTTAAGTGTCAGCTTTTGATTTCTTACAGCATTTTATGGAAAAAAAAACCATTTTAACGATCCAAACCCGAGCAAAGGAGTCGGTAATAGCAACCATGAGAAACTATTACCGACCCATATGAGTTGATAATAGCAACCATAAGAAACTATTACCGACCCATATGAGTCGGTAATAGCAGCCATAAGAAACTATTAGTAATAGCTTCTTATGGTAGTTATTACCGACTTCTATGGGTCGGTAATGGTTTCTTATGGTTGCTATTACCGACTCCTATGGGTCGGTAATAGAATAAGTAAGGACAATGTATTAGCGACTCATAAAATGTGGGCAATTTATAGTCGTAGTTTTAGGACATACCCGGGTAACGATCGGTAATAGCTGCATAAAAATCGTTAATAGATTCACAGCCGTTATTTTAGGACGGTAATAGCAACAGTCGACTTCGTCACTACTTATATTTTTTTAAATACGATAATCCTTTATTTATAGGCATTTGACCGAGCAAATATAATCTTTATACTTAAGACTAACATATAAAATTAAAAAACTAAATGTGATGGCAACCAGTATACTTAAAAAGTAAGGTCGATTTTAAAATTGCCTTAAAAGGGTTGTTAATACCTGCGTTTACCCTAACGTGGTTTTGCTTAATTCAGCTTAACTTTATCAAGGAAACGTTAATTAAATAGCCGAAATTATTACTTCGGTGTTGTGAATATTAGTTGGGCATTGCTTCTGAAAATTGCGCACTCGCACTTTTGCAAGATAGCGAACCAAGGCCCGCTGCGACCGATTCCTTAAAAGTCAAGTTTTATAAATCTCCAAATGACCGATTCCTCTAATGTACCATTCATAATATGTCCCTTTCGGCCAGGACCACAATGTGAAAATACTAATTCTAATTCTACAAAATGAACAAAACAATAACCTTTCATAATTATTCGACCACACAGTAAAGGGCTTGTCCATAAATCACGTCTTAATTTTTTGTCGATTTTTAACCCCCCCCCTTCCATCATCATCCTGTTATTCCTTGAAATGGACCCTCCCCGCCTAATAAAATGGCTATCGTCATCCAATGGCCAGACCCCCCCCCCACTATTCAGAAATGACGTAATTTATGAATAGCCCCGAAGATAGTGTGCTTCTTTAAGTTCTTTCGTGCTAATACTCGACTATGGATCTTACGGTTGTTCGTGCTTCGGATGAGCGCTTCTGCGTCTGTGGGTCGGCATTCTGGACTCGGACAGTGTATTAGTTGTTAAGATTTTTCCAAAATAAAGTGGGATCTTGACGGGTATAGTATATGAAAGTTTGTCGATCGTGTCTGATCCTCGGTGCGCGAGTCATACTCGCACTTCACCGATTTTTAGGGTTCCGTAGTCAACAAGGAACCCTTATAGTTTCGCCATGCCCGTTTGTCCGTCCGTCTGTCCGTCTTCGGCTTAGTAACCATTACTACTAAAAAACTGTGATTCAGCATCAAATCAACCACGCCGACAAAACAGTACAATAAAATCTTGAAAAATATATTTTTTAGGTTACCTCCCCTACACCTAAAGCGGGGATGTAATTTTTTCTCGTTAAACCCATGGTGTGGGTTTCGTTGGATAGCTCGTTCAAAAATACCATGTTTTCTAAAACCTTTCCTAAAATAAGTGATTAGTTTGCGAAATACCTTTAAAGCCCTAATTTTTGTTCGAGTGATGTGCCCCCCCCCCCTAAAACTACGACCAGGACCACCGGGGGATGGGCAGCAGCATCCCTGGAGTTCGGTGGAAACACTGCTATCGCCAACCCGCATGCCAAGCGTGGCGATTATGGCATATACCCCCATGCAGAATACAAAAAAGCCACGGCCCCGAGGTTCCGGCGACCCCCGGTACCCTGGTTATGGTAGCGGCCAGGGTACTGGCGGGGTCAGGGGTGCTAAGAATCTCCGGCGAAGATCCGGCTACCACCACCGACGACCCCTGGCCCTGGCAACATACAACACGCGCACACTGCGGACCGACGAAAAGATAACGGAACTGGAGGAAGGATTGAGCAAGTTGCGGTGGGACGTCATAGGGTTATCGGAAGTCCGAAGAGAGGGGGAGGACACGATAACCCTTAAATCGAGCAACTTGCTCTATTTCCGGGAGGGTGACCAACAGTCCCAGGGAGGTGTCGGGTTCATCGTCCACAAGTTCCTAGTGAACAACGTGGTGAAGATCGAGAGTGTCAACTAGGGTGGCGTACTTTATACTCAGAGTATCCGACAGGTACTCGTTGAAGGTCATACAGGTTTACGCGCCGACCTCGACACATTCCGACGACGAGGTGGAGGCTATGTATGAAGATATATCTAAGGCCATGCATAGTTCCAAAACCTACTTCACCGTTGTCATGGGGGACTTCAACGCTAAACTGGGCAAGAGAGATGGTGAGGAGCTGATAGTGGGGCAATTCGGAGTCGGAAGTCGGAACCACCGGGGCCAACTACTGGCTGGTTTCTTGGAGAAGGAGGGACTCTACATGATGAATTCCTTCTTCAGGAAACGCGAGCACAGAAAGTGGACCTGGATGAGTCCCGATGGTGTGACTAAAAACGAGATTGACTTCATCATGTCGACGAGGAAGCATATATTGATGTCTCTGTGATCAATACGTTTAAAACCGGGAGTGATCACCGCCTGGTAAGAGGCATATTGAATATATGTGTCAAGCGAGAGCGCTCTCGCCTGATGAAGTCTACGCTCCGTCCAGTATCCACCCAAATCCAAACCCCCGAGAGCTTTCAGCTGGAACTCCAAAACCGTTTCGATTGCCTAGGTGGCGATGTGGACGAACTGAACGACGGGTTTGTGGAAGCTGTCCGTGCCACTGGGTCTAAGTTCTTCAAGGCCCAGCGGCCCAACAGAACTAAAAGGGTCTCTAGCTCCACTCAGAAGCTCATGAAGGAAAGGAGTGAAATGATTCTGCAGTCTTCTGCCGATGCGACTTTATACCGGCGGCTCAATAAACGGATCTCCAAGTCCCTTACGCGCGATCTGCGCCAATTCAATACGAACCGTATCGAAGAGGCCATCGAGCGAAATAAGGGCTCAAAAGTATTCGCACGAGATCTATCTATTGGGCAGAGCCAGCTCGCAAGGTTGAAAACTGAGGACGGCAGAGTCGTTTCTTCCAAACCTGAGCTTTTGAGTGAGATAGAGCGTTTTTACGGACAGCTATACACGTCAACTCGCAAACCCGAAGTTGGTCCGGCAGAAGACCCTAGAGCTACTAGACTTACCCGACACTACACCGACGACATCCCGGACGTCAGCCTGTACGAGATTAGAATGGCTCTGAAACAGCTTAAGAATAGCAAGGCACCCGGTGAAGACGGAATTACAGCCGAACTCCTGAAGGCGATATTTCAATTTTCGATCTCCAAATACGTACCCCAGCTAAGAATATAAAAAATGGCGGCTACTACTGCATTGAGACCAAATTCGGAACCATATAGACCGTCGGCCCACTCCCAATACACCTACGTCACATGACAACATGATAAAATGCACGGCAGCAGGTCGAGACAATTGTGCTGAGCAAGAAATAATACAAAATAAATGTAAAATTGGCCCAATTTTAATTTTTCTATCTTTCTCTTCTTCTATCTTTGTCGACCTGCTGCCTGCATTTAATGTTCTCGTATCGGTGTATTGGGAGTGGGCCAACGGTCTAATATCACCTGTCATAGTTTTATTGTTTCTTTTTACCTCACTCGAAAGAGCGAGAGTGAGTTTAAATTGGGGCAAAAGCCAGAAAGTTATACGAATTGCTTCTTAAGATCGAATATCACCTACTAATAAGCAGAATCTGAAGGCACGACGTACAAAATATCGAAAAAACATATTGGTTTGATTAACTCCTTCCTTATAATTTATATGCTAATATGTACTTAATAATTTAACAGATTTCTCAGTAACTAGCGCCAAGGTTTGTGAAACGTTTACGACGACCACGACCACTACCACAACTACCACAACCAGACGTACGACAAAAAAGGTCAAACTTCCCGTCTTTATGTTTTAACAATATTTCTACCAAGCATAGTAAAGTTCACCTATTTTAAATGTGGACCCATATCGAAAATACAAAAACAAAGTAACGTCCTCGTGTAAAGACATGCTCCACAACCCTACTTAATGTATCTGTATGAATATAATTCTGACTCCCCCATAATGATTGTTCTAGTCGAGCAAAAAAGGCGAGGAGCTCTTCGAGCAAGTCTCTACGCGAGAACGTAGAATAAAAATACTTAGTTTTTACGGATTCATAAAAAAACGAATACAAATAAAGCAATGAGGCGTGTAATTGTCTTTTATTGAATAACCGTAGCTTACCATTACCTAGATGCTTACTTTGGTTTTATTATTTTACTGGCACGTGGGTATAACAACGAGTCAAATATTTGGTTGAAATGTAAAACCAAACAAAAATATTAAGTACGTCCACTATGGCCACCCAACATTTTGCTATAGGTAGGTGTAACATTTTGTAAATGTAGAATTGCGCGCCTATCTACCTATAATATCGCACACCTTTCTTTCATGTATGTCTTCAGAGGCGAGTATGTGAATTTAAGAGAAAATCTAAGGGTAGTATTTAAACGAGTGACTGTAAATTAAAGTTTTAAGTGTCAAAAATAATTAATTTACGTTATAGTAACATTACTAAGTGAGCGACTGACTGCGCGTGACGAGATATTAACAGAACAAGCAACTTACAAACATTAATTTGAGTTACCTAAAATACAAAATGAGAAGCTTCATAATATTTGAGCGATCTAATATTTATTTGAGTGTCAACGTTACGTCCTCCATTTTTTTTAAATATTTGGCAAATTTATACTGAGCGGCATCCGAATCCAAAAACCACTTTGAAAAATACTGTAATATGCAGAGGTTTTTCCGCTCTTATATAAAAAAAAATAACCTATCCGCGAGCTATTTCTAGTCGCTCATTTAGTAATGTAGTCGCACGGATAGAATTTTAATATCTGAAATGGATTCCCACTTATTGTAAGCTCGTTCTGGATTTTATTATTAATCAATATTCTTCGTTAGTTTAGTTAATTTTTCGCTTACTCAAATTCATACCGCTCAAGTTATTAAAACAGTATGTCCATCATAAGTCGCTAAGGTTTTATTATTCGATCGTTTTAAAATTCCCCAAAATGGAATAAAATGTTGATTATTGCCAGGTGTTGTTAATAATTGATTCTGTTTCGGGTCTATGTTGTCATCAGACATTTTTGACTAAAGTAATATTTAATACATGTAACATAACCTGGCAAACCAAAGGAGAGTAATGTCATATCATCTTACTCATCTACGCCGAAAATTTTCTCCAGTTTAAAATACCTTTGGGAGGAATGGGGAACACAACAGCATTCTATCAATAATTCCTTAGAAGTTGGAGATATACATACGATATTTTTTCAGGATACGTAGCCCTGATGTATTTTCAATACACTGTACAAGCGTCCGTTAGGAGAACGGTAAGTCAACACTAGCAGAGAAAAATGAAATGCTTGTATGTAATGTAGGTATTCTGTTATTTTTTAATAACGTGATTATTGATTAATTATGCAGGCTGAGAGTATTTCAAAGTACAATTGCTTTCGAATGCACTCGTGTGACTCTCACGGACAACCGGTATGTGGGTACGATGAAAAAGACGCGACCATTGCAAAGTTTGATAACGAGTGTTCACTGTTCAAGGTCAACTGCGATGGAAAAGGACAACATTGTGAGTGGGTTTTTCTACACGTCAGTAGCGAACAAGTGTACGGGCCCACCTGATAGTAGGTAAGCGGTTACCGTTAGTATATGGAATGGACGCATTCACGTCTAGGAGACTCGAATGCACGTTGCCGGCCCTTTAAAATATTTACCTACAGTCCATTCTTGAAAACCATGGCTGGGAGTTCCCTCCACAGCTTCTCTGGAACCGTGGTGTATTATGTGCATTGACGAACCTTCTGGCCTAGTTGGTAGTGACCTTGCCTACGAAGCTGGAGGTCCTGATGGGTTCGTATCCCGGTAAGGGCATTTATTTGTGTGGTGAGCGCGAATATTGTTCCCGAGTCATGTTCGTCATGGATTTATTTATCTTACAATTAGTATAAGTAGGTATGTACATCTTCGACTGGTACCCATAATACAATCAAGCTATAACCACAGAATATTACCTGAGATATTTTTGTCATGAAACTTGTAAACGTACATTGGTGCAGAACTCGACGCGAATGCATGTTTTTCTTTTAACACCATATACAGCATGGGATTCTTTTTTTAACGTGGGGAAATGAATTTGTTACGCATCCCGCCTAGTCGGAGGACCAGGACGGGTATGAAAAACTAACCGCGGTAAAAACCTTGGACTACCCTGATGGTGGTCGGAAAATTACTGTCGGAAACCTAGATCAATCTTCTTCTCAAAATCTTTAATAGTATTTCAATTTTGCTTGCAGTGTTTATTATAGTCGACGATAACATCTGCGAGACGAAGGTAATCCCGGACACGACTAGGTCAACGAAGCTCACTTCGCCTACCATTGACTACTATTATGACTTAATCGACCACACCTCACCGGAGACCAGCACGCATTTCTGGCAAGACGCCCTGATGCTGGGCAAGCGTGTCATACGAGTAGACAGCGATAGCAGGGAATCGAGAATGCGAGACGATCCTCGGCACCATCATTTTCCAGCTCATCTGATGACGCTGGTTATGCGGCAATAGTATTGAGAGATTCGTATTATGGTGTAAATATATATTTTACTATACATTATTTTTGGAAATAAACACCTATTGGTGAAGCATGTCAGCTGTTCTATGTTAATTTTGTAATTCATAATCAAACCTATTTTTGGCAATAAAAGAAATTGAATGGGAGTTTAAATCTGTTTAGTTACCTCACCTACGCAAGCTTATACTTATCAGATATTTGAGAAAAAAAAACCAAATCGCTTTTCTGATGTTGTCTTATCGGCTATCCAGCTTCTTGAATAGAATGTACTTACATGTTAAGACAAACAATGTATAATACTCCTATAACTTTTAAAAATACTTGATTCTATATCAAAAAAATGGTTTTTTACTGCCGACCTTTACAATTCCCAATATAAAGGTCACCAATAAAAAAATATTGTTAGTTTTAAGATATATTTTACAAGATTTATATGTAGGTATATTATCAAGTGTTCTGCTCGGTATAAATATCAGGAATTTATTTGGTTTATTCAAGAAGAAATGTTATCAATAAGGATATTTCTAGGTAAGATACTAGTACACTTCTTCTTTTCTTTACAAGGAAAAAACAAACCGTATCTAACAGCACATTACGTTCAGTTTACCACCGAGTATATTCTACGGTGTTCCGAGTTAAGCTCGGACAAATTATGTAAAGATTTTTGTCACTCTTAAGCAAAGGTCAAATTTTTATGTAGTTGCGGCCACAGCTTATACGGGATATTTGGAATTTTAAATATTATGTTTACCCTTGGCCGTTGGGGCGGAAAGGTTCTCGCGTGGCGACCACGTAATATCGGGAGGCGCAGCGTAGGTAGACCAGGTGGGCTGGTGACGTGCTAAAGGTCGTGGGAGTCCGCTGGATGCGGGTGGCGTAGCGGTCATTATGGCGCTCTTTGGGGGAGGCCTATGCCCATTAAATGATTAGGTACGTCCATCACTGAAATAAGTTTTTTATTGATGAACTACGTATTTAAATGTGTTTGGTCGCGCTTTTCGGGTTGTCTTTACAGGATGCATAATTCTTATGTTTGTCGATGAAAACTCCGATGCACTTGAACCTCTTCGTAATTGGAAGAGAAATGGAAGAGTAAGTAATTATACATGTATTATTAAAAACCGGGTACAGAAATCGCCAATAACTGGCTCCCTCATACTAAAAATGAACTCTGCTCCTCTACAAACAGACTTCAATTTAGAATAACGTGTTCTGATTAAGTAATATTAAGTAATTAACACCTTATACCTACTAAAAATGAATTCTGTTATAGGTGAATAGAGTTAATTTTTAGTATGTGGTGGCCAGCTATTATTATTAATCTTTATTATCAGACCATTTGATCCATAATTTGTTAGTAGTATTAATACTTACAGACTAGGGTTACGGTAGTTAAAACTAAAAACACAGAAATTAAAATACATAAAATACACAAAGGTTATATATGCACCATCCCTCGACACTGGGTTAATCCTACATGGAGTTTGTTCCAATGCCTCGGTAATGGCGCATCAAGTTTATCAACGAACCTAGTAATAGGTATATATCACTGCCACTCAGTCTCCGTATTATTGACGCCGACCGATTGCGTATGATCGCGTAAAAATCGTTCGACACGCGCCTCCGTAAACATAGCGGACGCACTGCAATATCGTGGCAGCTTCAACAGCATCCTAAAAACGTTGCTGTATTGTATGCGCAGGGCATTGTACGACCGCTGGGAGTAGACGGTCCACAGGCTGCAGGTGTAAAATTATTGACAAAAAGCCTTAAAAAGTGTTGTTTTTACGTCATTATTTCACCTCGCAAACCTGCGGGTCAGCATGTTTCCTCTCACAGCCAACGCCCTGCGCTCCCTCTCAATGTCGAGATCGTCTGATAGCCCCTCGGTGACCCAATGACCAAGGTACTTAAACTTATTCGTGACTCTGAGCACTTCACCTTCCAAAGTCACGGGAGGCACTGTCTTGTAGCTCTTTTTCCCCGCCTTAAAGACAAGCACCTCACTTTTCTTCCCGTTGTACCTTAGTCCGTGGGCCACCGAGCACCCCTCACACACATCTAACAACTTCTGAAGCCTACTGATGGACGGGCTCAACAAAACACAACTGATGTGATGTTATTCAACGGTCTACCGTCTATAGAGCATCCGACATAGGTTTTGTTGAGTTCGTCCATCAAGCGGTTAACTTATAGGTTGAACAGCCTGGGGGAGGTCAACCCGCCCTGCCTTGTCAGGCACACTCCAGCATGTACCTATTCATCTGAGTGCACGCCTGCCCACTTTACTGAATTGATTTGGTTATTGAACGGTTAAGTTATTGGCGATTTACCCTATGCCAAACTCGTAGTGTCCGACCGAAACATGTTTATTTGCCGAAATCGAAACCGTAACTGAAGGTTCGGTTTTGATTATAGTTTCGGCTGAAACCGAAACCGAACCTTTTATAAACGTGATTAGATTAGAAAATTGAATAAAATGACAGTTCTATCTAGATATATGAAAAATGAAACATCTCGCTGGCCTAATATTTTATTATTATTTGACGTATAGTGTACTTTATCCATTATAAATAAATGAGTATAACAGGGTTATATGAGTATTACAGGGTTCTACGTTTAAATTTTTCGTATTGAAATTTCAACATTGTCAACAGATTTATATTTGCCCCGCGAAGGCTCTCTCAAATGTCTTCACAAAAAATTGCCTTATTAGCATTCAATGGTCATGCAATGTCCAATTTACGTTATGACCTAATATTTTGGGGTAACTGCAGTAATATGCAAAAAGTATTTCTGCTCCAAAAGAAATGCATACGGGCTATATGTGGTGTGCATCAAACAGAACCCTGATGTCGACCTCTTTTCCACGGGTCGAAAGTGATGACGCTACTACCATCATTATATATATATGAGATAGGTCTATTTGTCAAATGCATTTTTGGCGAATTAGTGTTTTATGTATGTAAATAAAAATATTTAATAATTTACCCGTAGAAATAAGGAAATCAGATATGCCTGAATTTAAATACAAACTACATACATTTTGTTTAGATAAATGACATTATAAAATTAATGAATATTTGACATCTGTAAATGAATAAATAATTTTATATAATATTAATATTGTAAATCTTAGTTAGAAATTGACATTTGTAAATCCTACTTCCTACTATATATAATATATTATAAATATAATATTATAGATGCGAAAGTTTAGATGTTTGGATGTTTGTTACTCAATCACGCTTAAACGGCTGAACCGATTGCATGAAATTTTGCACGAAGATAGTTTATAGCCTGGATTAAAATATAGGATAGTTTTTATCCCGGGTCCACGCGGACGAAGTCGCGGGCGGAAGCTAGTGAATAAGTAATTCTATGTAATGGTAACATTGTAAATCTTAGGTAGAAATAAAATCATATGTGTATTCCGATCAGGTTATTATTGCAGGTATATATTTTAGTTATAGTACTTAGCTAGTAAGATAAAGCATGCTTCTTCAAGTGAAATGTACGCATCCAAAACTACTGTCCACCTATGTTATCACTACATTTGTACAAATAAACATATCTTTATCTTTAGCTTTAAAGTGAAACAGGGTCCAAATTAAACTACCCCTAAAAGTGAAAATATAACGGCTTGTTACAGACTTTACAGGTTTACAGATAGCTTTCGATATATCAGCTGTGGGCTTCTCGAAAAATTGCCATTCCGGATTTCTTTCTTTTTGTGAAATTTTCTACCTAAAACAATAATGGTAACTACCTGCTTATTGAATACCACGAATGCAATTAAAATTATCAATTGAACAAAATATGCCATACGTTTTAACTACATCTTGAAAAAAATGTGCTTACTGCCGACTATATACCTACTTACTCCTTTTAGCAAAGTGCAATTATACAACTATTACCTCTGTCTCCCGTATTAATCATGAAACCAGCTTGATTGTATCATAAAATCGAAATATCGGAATTATCAATACCAAGACTAACCGTAGGCGTACAATATCGTCAGCATCCCTACTCAAATTGACCTGGTTTTACTTGCAAATTTTGGTCAAAACAATAAAATAAAATTACGTTATACGTCGATATTAAAAGAAATGATTGACGTTATTCATTCTAAAGTCGTTATTGAAATAAGTTAACTTCCGTACTTATATCCTAAATAACGCAAATATCCGGCAATCTGTTTGTAAATTATAAAAATAATCTTTAAGAATTTCACTGACATGATACATTCATAACAAAAACAAAATAAGATACTTAATTACTAGTTACTAGTTAGCCGAACCTTTTGGCCAAAACCGAGCCTTGGGCCGAAACTTGATTTTTAGGCCGTAACCGAAACCTAGACTTCGGTCGGACACTACTCACGCGCAAAACACATACTCTCTCCGGGCAATCCTCATGTTTGGGCACACTGTCACAGCCGTGGAAACAGAACGGTATAATAGTTTTTCTCAAAAATGTCTAGCGAAGTTTACTTCAATCGTTAGAAATCAGGACGTAAAGTGCATAGTTTATGGTTAGTCAAAAATAAACAAGCGAAATTAAAAGATTTTTCAAAAAACCCAACTGCTTTTTTCAAATTTTATAGCCTGTCACTCCCACGATCAAGAGGAATCCAACGAAACCTCATATGTCGAAATCGAAAAATGTTTAGACTGCTAGGCGTGCCAATACATACGCTCGAAAAACATAACCCTCCTCTCCTTCGGCAGTCAGGTTAAAAATAAAAATGGTACAAAGTTTTTAAAAAGGCCATAAAGGAATAGATCCTAAACAGCCAAAACGGAAGAGACTGCGACTTATCGCGACTTTTTAGTTGTCTCAAATAACTGTAGAGCACTGGGCAGTGTTTGACTCTCTCCCTCGCTGCTCTATCAAAGCTCGCTACAAGCTACGAGCTACGTGGTCGTGCTTCGGGAGCTGTGCAGCTCGACAAAATGCAGGTTCGGCTCCATAAACTAAGCGCCCCAATATTAATCGTGGATTTAAAAAATGGAGCACGCCATGCTCGGCATTAACCAACAAGACCGAGTGAGGAATACTTATTGAGATCCGACGTCGCACTAAGGTGCGTGACGTCGGAGAAGTCATAACTTAACTCAAATGGAGTTGGGCAGGACATATTGCCAGGCAACGCGACGGTAGGTAGATCAAAACGTTAACAGATTGGTAGCCACTTACAGGAAAAAGAAGCGTCGGTCGTCCACTAGCTCGATGGGTTGACGACGTAAAATAACTTATTAACTTATGGCGATTTCGGAAGAAAAATGCACTTCTAGTATAATATAAATAAAAAATATTGTTCTTGGCAAAATCATAAGACATATCTAAAGGCGGACGATCATTTTAAAAGCATGCCTCATCATTTTCAGAAAGTATGTTTTGGTATTCTTGCACAATTTTTGAGAAAAACAATAAGTCTCTTTGTCTCAGCCTGCAGCCGGAAGGGCAATTGCTTCGACAGCAACGTACCTACTATTATTAAGACTGATGATGTAATTCAGACATTTAATACGCTAATATAATGTTGAATATAATGTTGAATGTAGAATATATGCGAGTTAAAAAAAAGTTTTTTAAATAAAGCGTAACATAACCCACATGGTAGGGACATCCACGGCTGTGACAGTATGCAGAAAAATTCAAATGGCTTACCAAGTAGGAAACGTTTGCAATACTAAACATGCTTTTCAACTTTCCGCCATAGAGAGAGAAAGTCTCAACGCCCCGGTGGGCTAATAAAATGTCGGAGTATAACTGCTATTTGCTGAGAATCTGCACAAAAGGAGGACCAAGAGCTTGTGGGTGGGACGAATTGTTTGGATATCTGGCGTACTTTAAGGACATCTGCGCCATGTACCAGGTCAACTGTCAGGGCAAAGGGCATGTATGTAAGTATGTATAACTACGCATTTTGCGCGTCAGTAAAAAAAACTTATCTAGATATTGTACTCGTAATTGTATTTCGGTCTCCTATTTTAAGCACTAACGTTACAAGCAAATGAATAAATCTGGCAACTGAATTTAATGTCGCTAAATTGTATAAAAATACTTTTGAACATAACCAGAGTCAAGGTACACCCAGGCGCCGGTAACTACATCGTGACGGGAGCTCACATTACACTAGACATGCAAGGACGGCGGCAGGGAACCCTTTTGTGCGACTTCGACTAGCACTTAGCCGGTATTTTTATTTAATTAGGTACTTTTTATTACAGCATTCGTCATACAAGACAACATAGTGTGCGAGAAGAAGAGAGAGTTTATAGGCAAGACGGTTCCCAAGGAAAACCTGCCCACTGCCTTAACAACACATCAGACCGACCGTCCGCGCGGCAAGAACAGGACCAAGGAGTGGTGGTGGCAGGGATCGACTACTGACCAATATAAATACCTTCTGGATATGGAAGTACCAGGCTAGTCTAGACTAATCGGCCGCTTATAATCCTATCACATTAACTTACTAGCGTTAACTTAGTAGGGCTGATTTATAAGGGGCTATTCATCAATTACGTCATTTCAAAACAGGGGGGGGCTGGTCATTGGATGACGGTAGTCATTTTATTAGGCGGGGAGGGTCCATTTCAAGGAATTACAGGATGATGATAGGGGGGGTCAAAAATCGACATAAACACGATGACGTCATTTATGGACTAGCCCCAAGGTACCTGATAGATAAAATCGGTTTGTCCCTCTTACAAACAGAAATGTCAAAGTGACAGACAAAAGCAAACGAATTGACGCGGCATTTAGCAAAAAATAGGTTTGTTGAACGTTTTTATATACAGCCAATAGTCTTCGGTCCTCAGCAGCTTCGGCCTCACTGCGGCTCTACCTATATATACAGTCAGGGTAAAGCAAAATATAAACATTGGTCAAATCAATGCATAGCGCGAAAATTTGCTTGCCTATGTCACTTTGACCTTTTATCTTTCTTATTTGGAAGAAGCACAAAACCTTTGTTAAGACCATGTTAACGCTTTGTCCAATGTGAAGCGAGTGCATACATTTAACAGAAATTGTACGAATCACACTTCTTAAAAGCAAAGTCTCTATGTAAGACACAATAGGTACCTATGTGCTATGCATGATACAAGTTTCCAAGTGTCCAAATAAAATGTTGCGTTACTTATATTATTTTGAATAAAGTTCGGTCAAGTTCGCATGACCCCGGAAAATATATAGAGTTGTTATTTCAATATTTTAATTGAACATGTACGTAATATTAATTTTCCCGACCTTTGTCGATTGTTTACAAGAATGGACTCGTTGTATTTAGGTATCTATCAACTGTTGAATATACTTAGAAGTTATTGGTTTTATCCGAATTCAGGGTTAGTAGGTGATGTAGAAGCCAGCTACTTACAATATTAAAGCCGCGCTGTGCATATTCATAGACTTGCTCTACTGAGTTTGCAGAAAAAAGTAGGACAGTGTCATCAGCGTATGAAATTATTTTTCCACAGTCGATTTTAAGATTGCAAAGGTCATTTAATATAAATTAAGAACAGCGTAGGGCCTAGAATACTTCCCTGTGGGACCCAAAAAGAGGCATTATTAAGGTCAGAACTCATGAGTTGTCATGCCATTGACTATTTTTGTGCGTTGCGTGCGACCTTCTAAATAGTCTGCAAATAGCTTGAGCTGCGTACCTCCAATTCCTAATAATTCAAGCTTGTGAAGCAGGATGGGAACGGCGACGGTATCGAAAGCTTTAGCAAGGTCAAGGAAAATTCCCAAAGTCTGATTACCCTTGTCTAGTTCTTGCACTAAGTAGTCGGTCAATACGTGTACGGCGTCGGCAGTTGATAGTTTCGACCTAAATCCAAACTTACTTGTAGACAAAATACCGTGGCTCTCTAAATATTGGACAAACCTAATATTGATGATTTTTTCGAATATTTTAGACGTCGAAGGTAGTATAGAGATAGGTCTATAATTTGACACCTGGTCTTTGCTACCAGATTTGTATACAGGAACTACAATAGCTTTTTTCAGACATTTAGGAAATATACCTTCTGAAAGGCATTTTTGGAAAATGAAGGTAAGGGGAGGAACCAGGATGTGTCTGAATTGCTTGAGTATTTTATTAGATATACCATCCCAACCCGTAGCCGACTAATTTTTTAAGCACATAATTATCCGTTCCACCTCTCGTCAATATTTATTAGCACAAATGATGTTAATGTACTATTGTGGTTTGAAAAACTATTAGGGAGGGGTAAAGGCAGGTTGCGCTGGACTTTTTCAGCTAATTTTCTTCCTATGTTTACAAAAAAGTCATTTGCGCAATAAGCAGATGTTAGAGGTGATGAGCAAACTTGTGCCAAACTTGAACATGATTCACTTTGTTTTGCTGAGTATGTAACGTTTTAAATATGCTTCCAGACTAGTTTACTGTTTGTTCCGGCCAGTTCGAGTTGTTTTTTGTGGTATATATCCCACTAATGTCCCCTGATCTGTGCCACCCAGTGACAAAGGATGGGACAGTTGTACCTATCCGCTATCACCATCAAAATGCTGTTTTGACTCGCTGACACGGTCCATCAACGATGCATTTTTTTCCTTATGATCGCGTGGAACCCGTTTGTGTGAGCGTCCGCGAACATTCCTGAGACACTGCACCACCTAGGAAGTCTCAACAGCATTCTGAAGGTTTTATTGTGCTGGATGCGAAGGGCGTTATAAGCTTGTTATATAAACATCAAAGATCCGAAGTATTTCAGGCAAAATATTATCTTTCACCTTAAAAGTAAAAAACTGCCCAATTGCGAGTCGGACTCGCACACGAAGGGCTCCGTACCATTATCTTTAAAAAGGGAAAAAAACACGTTTTTTGGATGGAAGCCCCCTTAAATATTTATTTTATTCTGTGTTTTAGTCTTTGTTGTTATAGCGGCAACAGAAGTAAGTATTTTGTATATTACCATCTGTGAAAATTTCAACTGTCTAAGTATCACGGTTCATGAGATACAGCCTGGTGACAGACGGACAGACAGGGAGGCAGACAGACGGACGGACAGCGGAGTCTTAGTAATAGTGTCCCGTTTTACCCTTTGGGTATGGAACCCTAAAAAAGGCTACCAGTTTTTAAAAACCGGTTTAGTAATTTGTTGGCAGATTTAATTAAATAATCGTACATTTAAGGTGTTACAACAAGCCGTTAGCAACCGTACATAATTGTCGGTTAAAATCTTTTTGTACGGAGAGTTTGACAGTTTCTCTATGGTATCACAGTTACTTTCCCGCGCCATATTTAACTTTACCCGGTCCATCAAAACTATCAAAAGTTGTCGATGCATTCCGCGCTTACTAGCCATTACTAGCCAAGAGACAAAACAATAATATTTTTCGTTTTAAATAAATGGGTACCCTGGCTGCCATCTAGGGATACAATCAGAAATCACTAAGTTGGACACGCTACTCCTCAGGTACAAATTGCGGTGTGTGGAAGTGAAAGTTAAGGTTATCGTGGTTGCCAGCTTCGTTAACTAGATAGCGCTAGTATGAACTAAGTCAGTATTTAATAAACCAGTTTTTGGCATCTTTTTGTAACGTTCAGCACAAATGGAATATTTACAACTTTAAATTATTGGTCGAATCTGAATAACGTAAATTATCCTCCGCATGGAAAATTGGCTAGCCTCAGTAATGCATTTTTTTTATTACATCCTGAAAGTAAAATTGACATACTTACTTGATACTTCTAGGTCAAAAGAACGATTCACCTACAGCCATTCTGCACTAATGGAAAATAAGCGACACTAACTCCGGGTTAAATAGGGACTTGTCGGGCTACTATTGAAATGAATATCAACATTTTATATGAAAATCGACTATTTTGTGCTAAATTCATATAAGTCATGTTTCCGATTGGTTATATTTTTACAAGCTTTATATTAACTTGACTTGTTCGTATGTAAGTATAAAAGTATGTATGTAAGTTGTCCGTCAAATTTTTCAACCAATTTTTCAGTCGCTTGCCGTTATCCGATTGATCTGAAATGTTGGGTATTAGTATAGTTTGGATGACAATTCAATATTATGGTACCATCGAGCTGATCTGATGATGGAGACAGGTGGTGGCCATGGGAATTCAGTATTTAACTAACGTAACCACGTTGAGTTTGGGCTCGTTTGAATCGTCTCAATGAGTAGTTGATGATGGTACATACAGAAAAGTACAGTCGGCAATAAAAGCTTGTACCAAAAATGAATTTTTTGACAGAAACTTATTAGAGTGTACGTAATTCCATATGGGCGTAATTTTTCGACCTATATCCGGTATGTTTACTTTTAGGACGTAATAATTCAATTTTAGCATTATTCAGAATTTCCATGTCGAGATTCGATTGTTCCAGATTCGACTAATAATTACCTCGCGCAGAGTTTCTCTAGAAGAGGATACAATAAAGAGGTAACGCAGCCAGCGTATTGGGGACCATGCTGCAGGCGGACCTTTTAGTTTAGATGGTGTATTCTTTTCCCCCCGACGCAAAGAGAGGGATGTTATAAGTTTAACGTGTCTGTGTGTCTGTGTATCTGTCTGTGGTGTCGTAGCTCCCAAACGGATGGACCGATTTGAATGCGGTTTTTTTATTCGAAAGCTGTTGTGAGCCCGAGTGTTCTTAGCCATGTTTTATGAAAATCTGTTTAGCCGTTTTTGAGATATTGGACTTTGAAATGAAAATATCGGGGGTTTTCCTTATTATAGTTGGGTTTCAGTATGTATGTACTTACCTATGACTTTCATTCTTTGTTAGTTTATTTTAAAATTGTGTTTTTTTTTTCAAATTTTGTTTGTATTTCTTTCATGTAAATATTGTACTTTAATAAAGATAATTTCTAACTGTCAATTTTCCATTTGCGCTGAATATATATAAAAGTAAATCGAAAGAAATACCATATCACCACCAATCGTAAATAATTATTCATATTTATAACAAAATAGTAATTTATCATATCAAATTATGATAAACACTTAAGTATAGACACAAATTACATTTTCACCAAGGGTTTTTTGGTCCCATTTCAAAATGGTAATTTCGTGTTGATGATTTTCCATATATGCTAAATGACAGTATAGGTAAAAAACTTAAATAAGGCCCTTCTTGTGTGTAGTGGTGACGTATTCAAATAGACATTATAGGTAGACCATACAAGAAGAATATTGCTCCAACATACTCGGATTAAAAATTTTGGGTAGTATTTTTGCTTTTTGTATACTATTTCTTGAATAACCATCATCTACCTACTGATTGAAGCGGTTCTACGGCACCGAAATCGATGTACTGTAGAAAAATACATTATGAAGTTCGTGTCCTATGGCTTTCAACTCCGTCATCACTATAATAACATTCGTATTCCATGGTTGAAAAAAAAAATGGCGAAAATACGGCTGACCATAGAGCTGGCTACTTCCTCGGCCAACGGATTGGAATTGCAATCCAACGAGGAAATGTGGCCAGCCTTATGGGCACCCTTCCCAGGGGCAGCGACCTCGGAGAGTGCATATACTAGTTGTTAAGTAGATTTAAGTGTTAGTGTTAAGTTTTATATTATATTATTTACTTACTGTTGACATTGTAAATTGGTTTCCCCAATAAATATACGTGAAGTACTTCTCCTATGATGGTATGCAAACTTTTAGCTATTTACTTGAAATACTGAGAACTGGGTTAACACCGGGACAAGCAAACAGTAAATAAAGGGTTACAAAAGTGTCGACGAGTTTTAGTAACACATTTATTTAATTACTCAACACGAACTACACCGATAGTATAGTGCTAAATTACTATTTAAGCTACCTATGCTTTAGTTTAAAGGAATGAATTAGGGAGACCCTGTGTATAGGGACTATATTAGACTTAAGTCTGTTACCTATGTTTTTACGTATTTAATATCATTAAGCTATTTTTTTTTAATTTAAAATACATTTTGTCACTCAATTCCACTATAATAAAGTGAAAAATGTGACTTCTACTTACATCTTTGACGTCATTTTCCGTCTGACTGTACGAATTTTGAACACAAATATATTATAGGTAAAGTATAGCCCAGTCATATCGGACATTAAACTCTCAAGCTAACGGCTTGTTGTTATTTTTTATTATGGTGTTCACAGGTCTTTCGAAGCTGCAAACTTGGATATATACGGTACTGGTAGTGGTCCTAACACCATATTAAAAAATTACAACAAGCCGTTAGCTTGCGATTTTTCTGGTTAAATATGACTGGCCTAGTCAGTATTTCATGAACTTCAGTACGAACATGTGTTATTGTAAATGTCTGTTATAAAATAATAATATTATTTGTTCCTGTTCGTAATTAACTTTGCAGTATATATATATACCGTCTTCATCATCATCAATTCATCACTTCAGCCGAAAGACGTTCACTGCTGGACATATTATAATGATTATCCACAAATCCTCTGAACTGACAGATGACTCCTCTGCAGTCGTTTATCTATATGGGTTGGTTTGATACCAATGAGGCAGGCAGAATGCTGCTTTTATATCTGCCTCCCCTAACACGCACAGATATTATCATGGCGAATCTCGGGGGCTAGTGGAGTGCTAGCCTCTCTCTCTAGTGGAGAGACGTTGGGAATTGCATACATCGAGGATCCCATAAGGACAGGCTGTTCGCAATTTTGACGCTTTGACGGCTCTCGGCAAAGTTGTTAACACCCTGAATCCACACTTATCTTTTTAGCGTTGTCATCGAATGTGTTTCACAGCTGAAGTTCCAAGCTTCCACAGGTTGCGGTAACTATACACAGTCTACCACATATAAAATAAACACATACTTATTCCTCGATTTCCTCGATAACCAGTCATTTTGATTGCAAATACGTAATCGCTGCAGGTATGTAGTTACATGTTTGCCAGTTTATATCAACTTCGCGAATGCGACGTACTCCGTGTAAAGTGAAAACGTCCGTTTATTATTTATATGATAAGATAAGATAACTGGCGCACGCCCACCTCACCTGTTTTTCCCACGATCTCATTTTGTTTAAACTATGAGAGAACGTGCCTAAGTAAGGTAAATAAGGAAGTAAAAGGATAAAGTAGTATAAAAATATCTATCGGTACTTACGGACGTTGTGAAAGTTTCAAGTATAAAATGTGTTTATGAGTTTATTGAGTGTACAGCATGATATATTTATATACGAATTGACTTGAGAGGCGACCAAGACCAATCCCGTTTTGCGATTAATTTTTTATAAATAAATAGTTGAAGTAGTTAGGTGCCTAGTTTGCTTTACACGTCTAAAACGGTAAACTTCCTCCTGTCAATTTGAATCTCCTCATCATGTCCTGCGAACGGAACTCGGAATGACTTCGGAAATCGAAACACCCGTTCGATTTCTCTAACGGACCAGAGGAAGCCAAACATTGATAGTATCGATACTCATCAACCGTTACCGGTACACGCTTTTGTCTAATTTTGAAGAAAAAAAAGTTAATTTATATTCTGTGGTGTTTACCGCACGTGCGTCTGGATCGATTAGAATTAGAAAAGGTAATTTTGAATAAAATTATGTATTTACTAATTTTAAATTCAGCCAGCAAGCCGGCGTCGTGTATTGGCTTGGACACGTGGCAAGGGACATGAAAATCGTGCGTCTGCTTTAAGAGATAGAGTGATAGACGTCTATCGATGGAATATGAGACAAATCGAAGTAAAAGATGATAGTATATATTTTTTATTTGTTATGCAATATTTTTTCATTGGTTCTTTATTACTAACCTACGTTTTGATTTACGGTATGCACGAAGTTAACGGCTACTGAAGCTTCAAAATGTTGTTTTTGTATGTGCATGAAATGCATTACATTCGTGTATTATGTCGTAGTGCATAACAGTCAACAGCGTTGGTTGCTCACTGGCAAGTGCGAGTGAAAATATGCTTTATGTCCGACACAAATGCTATCATGTTAGCTAGGCTGCTAGTGCTTTATTCATAGTATTTTCATTTAATTTTCAATCAGTTCATTTAATATACATTTTTCAATGTCTGTCTGGTCCAGGGTAAATGTTTACTTGGATGTTATTGCGTATGCAATTAAAAGCCTTTCTAAATAAGGGAACAGTATTGGTTGGCTATGTTATTGGTTTGTTATTACTTAGTAGAGAATCTTAGTTTTGATGAAGGAAATAAAAACTTGTCAAGATAAAATATTTACAAGATAATATAATGTCTCGGGTTGAGAATATCCTCGTCTTTTTTTTCCGTGTAGCATCTTCAAAATAAAAACAGTATAATTTGGCAAACTAGGGTTGTCTATCTATATCGATAATGAAATCGACACTGTTGCCTCCCTACTAATGAAGCCATCGAGTCGTGCTACCCCGTCGATTGTTTTCAATATCGACTCGTTCCGTTTAACACGAATAAAGACTTTGCCGCTTCTTTACTGTAATCGCCTTTGTATTCAAAGTGTTGCTTCTACAGAGGTGACTTGGGTTTTTTGCAGCGTAATTATAGCGATTATTGACTAAATTATAACTTTGTTTTGTATGATAATCTCGCAGTGCATTACGCAATATTATTTAATAGTTTTTCTTGTTATATTTTACGCACTTAGTACATGTTGCTTTATGAACATTACGACGCGGCACGAGGTAGCAATCTTACTTTACTTATTTTGTTACCATCAACACAACAAATACGCTGTGTCCTATGTGTACGGAGTGCACGTGGATGAGTAGTTATTGAGCGAATTCGAGTTTCTCAAGCTTTGAAGACACGTGTATATCAAATTATACGAGTACCTAATTAATCGTAGATAGATATGACAGACGTTCGGGAGCCTAAGGTTTTTCAAGATCCTACTTTTTTTATTTGAGGTAAAGGTAGCAATTTCAAATGGAAGCGAAGCATGATTCGACCCTGCAAAAAATAAATCTTTTTTCGTCTTTTATCAAAAACTTACAGTAGTCAAACAAGTGCATCCTCGTCAGCTCTGGCGCTATGCTCACGTCTATCGCATATTTCCTGCTATTCTTCGCCCTCGTCCATCCTCGCACAACAATGGGTAGGTACTCGGCTCAATAAATGTGATTGACCGCTTCACTTCGCATTACGTATTTACACGCCCGTAGGAATTAAAATGTTCGGGTAGGTACCTATAGCAAAATCCGATCGGATGCGGAGCGCAAGCGCACGCGGAGATAGAGAAACGCACGATGAAGAGCTTATTACATGTAAGTATATGATCACATGATAATATGCATTTGTGTATGTGTATGCAAATTGAATGACCAATATTAATTTATTCCTGTTACTAAGTAATTTTAATATGTTACAAATTAATATTGAGCGCTAAATACAATAGATTAATTCATAATAACTAATCTGGTAGGTAACGTGTGTACAATGCTGTTGGTCTCACACTCATGAATTGTTTGTTTTTAGGGTTCCGTAGTCAACAAGGAACCCGTATAGTTTCGCCATGTCCGTCTGTCCTTCCGTCTTCGGCTTAGCTCAGTAACCCTCACAACTAGAAAAGTCGGCGTAGGTATATAAACTAATCACGCCGACAAAACAGGAGAAGAAAACCCTGTTTTTTTTAGAGTATAGTCAACAGCAAAAGTAGGTGATCATTTCAGTTACTTGTCACTTTCACTATTTGACACATTCCAACAGTCGCAGTATTAAGTAACGAGTACTAAAATGATTATCTATATTTGCTGTTGACTGCGACTTGCGAGATATTGGGCCTTAATTTTTGTTCGAGTCATGTGTCGTGTCCCCCCGCCCAAAATTGTGGTGGCAGTAGTACATATAATGAATTTAAAAGGAAAACTATCACGGCTAAGTAGGCATAACTATATAGTTACCGAGTAAAAGTCGACCAACTTAAAATGTACATTAGAGAGGCTAACATTCGTACAAATACGGCCGACGCAACCGCGCCATTTAGTTGACGCGCAGGTGTCGATGTAACTATCACAGACAGGCAACTACAGAACCCTACACTGCGCGTGGCCCTACACCCACTTGGTCGATTATACTTTACGGTCGATATATTTATGTAGGTATATTTTATGTCCCAAAATGAATGAAGAAAACTTACGTAACGAAGGGTCATTGCAAACATTGCAAAGGACACTAAAACATTTATCTATATGTTCAATATTAAAGTTCTGGCAAGTAATAAAAATTACTCAGCGACACCTCAATGTTAATCTCAGTTAATATGTGCCTGGTGCTTATCACAGCAATATG
This sequence comes from Epinotia bilunana, assembly GCA_947049275.1. Taxonomy (NCBI): domain Eukaryota; kingdom Metazoa; phylum Arthropoda; class Insecta; order Lepidoptera; family Tortricidae; genus Epinotia; species Epinotia bilunana. The sequence continues at coordinate 11,010,874 of OX346253.1, read as the reverse complement.
CACTTATAGGTACTTAAACATCTATGCTACCAACACATTCCAAATGAGTCTGAGTATCTGAGTCATTCTAGTATCTGATCAAGATCTGGTATCTGATTCATTCTATTGATTTTAACTCTGTGTCTATCCATCCATCGGTGACATGAGAGAATCCCATAGCTGTTTTCCTTTTTCCATCGAATCCAGGATGTGTGCATATTTTGCATGAATATTTATCGTACACTCTGCCGGTGCAATCGTAAACTGCATTTTAATACATTTTTATGCGACACTTGAGGGTTTTAGTTCAGTTAGTAAGTTTAAGAGATCATTACATGGGTTTACGACTGTTGTAGAGTTACTCGTGAAATAATCGGGAAGAATACGCGATCTTATCTAAGTAGTTTGTGTTAGTGTTTGCTTGAAATTTACTTTACTTTGTATTTTAAGACAACTACGGTACACAACATAAGCCAGTTTCATTAGATATGATCCTAAATATAAGATGCCAAAAAACTTTGAGTGGATATATCATTTCGAATACCATGATGTCCATTGATATTGGTAGTGAGTAGTGACCCTGCTACGAAGCTGACGGTACCGGGTTCGATTTCCAGTAGGGGCATTTGTTTGTTGATAAAGTGTAATATTGCTTCCCGAGTCTTGGTTGTTGTCTGTGCATATAAGTATTTATTTTATCTATACAAGGTGCTCAGGACGATTCCAAATAATTTTACCTTTGGGCGAGCTGGCAATGTTTGTTAGGTATTTTTATCACTTTTTATTAAAAGAGACAAGACAAACATACATATAGGTACAGAAAAAACTGATCCGGGTCCAGCTAACTTTGACATCGGTTAGGAATACGCTGGTAAAATTATTTGGATTCCTCCTGAGCACGCTGTAATTTTAAGTACATACCTTTGTGTATCGTCGTGTGTATGTACTATACACAAAGTGCAAGCTTTGCTTAGTTTGGGTCTAGGCCAATGTGTGTAAGATGGTCCCACAAAAGTAATTAATGAATTATTCAGAATTACTTATTGACCTAGAGTAGACACATTGTGGCGCTGCCTTACATCAAATTGTAGAGCCCAGTAGCTGCACTAATATTCGCATCTACAGGACGTAGTTAGACCTAGAGCAATTTGAGTGTATCGCTGTGAGACCTGAACGCCGACATGCACGGATAAGAACAAGTTTTGGTCGCTGTAGGAAAAGTCCTCCACAAACATTTACGTTCAGCGTTCGTCCTGATGACACTTGTGGAAGGCCGAAAGTCGTCTAAATTGAAGCCCTTGTTGTGGATCCAAATAACACCGGAGTAACGAAATCACTAAGCTAAAAAACTTAAGTAAAGAGCCCCTCTTGCAAGTAGGGGTGACGTTTTCGAATAGGCATTGGTATTAGACAATTTAAATATGTAATGTCTATAGGTACTGTATGTAGAAGGGCTTTACTTACTTAAGATTTTTACCTACAAGAATCGAAAGGCTCGGCCTCTTACAGCGAATGTGAGATGATCGGGTGGTTAAAATAAACTATCAGGTTAGGCCTACAGGAAAACGCCCGGTCCCTGGGCGGTTGCCCCAGATATCTATGGGCTGAAGAGATATACTTACGACAATTATTTTTCACTCCTTCTATTCGAAAACAAGTCTTTTTTAGCCCGTTTATAGGGAGCAAAACATGTTTTTAATCCCTCTGCATTTTTTTCAATCTATCTTTTTTGCCTATGGGAGCAAAATCCAGTTTTGCTCCCTGCACGTTTGTCATAGACCATATAGAGAAGAAACCTTTAAAAACATTATTCAAAAAATACTGTGGGCCGGAGCGAGAATAGCTTCTTGTTATTTCAAACAATGTTTATTATATATAATATAATTACTAATATATTGATATTAGAAGTTTAAGACCATGGAACAAAAAACGCCTATTATGAAACCGCCTGGACGCGCCTGGAAGAATAGTAACAGTGCAATATCGTTTTCTAGAACTGAAAGAAATATAAGCAGCCTTCTACTCTTTGGACTATTATATTCCGCCTAAAGTGAGTCAGAATGAACAACGACATTCAAATAAATACCTACTTAGCCGCCTAATCACAGTTTTCTCGCCGTAACAGTAAGTAAATAAATACCTACCGATAGACTGAAATGCATTAGTTGTAATGGTTTGCTCTTTCTAAAGCTTCCGTAGTCAAACTTTTCCCTAGGTACCATATAGTTTCATTTTGTCTGTATGACAAAGCCATGCATTTGAAATACCTACTTATATTAAACCTTTTTTTTTTTAATCTCATTTATTTTATATTATATTAAACCTCGTTCTTAGGTAAAAACATTGCTTTTTGCAGGTGGCATTCATCTTCGGAGATGCTGGCTATTAAAAAATATAAAATACTGTTGACGACATGCAAAAACATTCAGTCACATATGTATAACTAGTAAAGTTTGATATTAAAACTAAAACGGATAAGAAGATCATTTGTCGTCCAAGATGAATATCTTAAAATCATTGAAAAATACTAATCCTTGCGGCCGTCCAATAATATTTGTATCTATTTATTTGAATATTTACTGTAATTATCGTGTTTTTAGTTATTATGGAAGGAGAGAAAAGAAGAGTGTATTACGTGGTAGCAAAATTATTTATACCTCGGGCGACGTTGCTTGAATCCCTCACTACGCTCAGGATTCCACGTTAGAATCCCTCGCTATGCTCAGGATACTCTGGAATCCTTTCCTTCGTTCTGGATTAAATCAGTTACCTAGCCTCGTCACAATTATATACCATTTTGCTCCGTAGTAACACAATCTACTATTTTTACGTTCCTGCGAAACCGTAATTTTGGGTCCACAGTCAAACTCATCGATTTAGTTTTGTGGAGCAATGTATGTTACTATTAATGATCACGACTAATTATAGTATTTAATAAATAAATAAATAATAAAATCAGCTTAACAGTTGAAGACAACTATATACATTATCTTATTGCGAATTAAGGGGTTAAGAAACCCCTTAATTCGCAATTTATATAGATAGATAGATTCATTTATTTCACAACAAACAGCTGCACTTAAAATTACACAATAGTTATTTGTGTCACAAGGGAGCAAAATAGTATATTTACGGCGAGGGCGGTGTATTGAATCCTAAACGTAGCGAGGATCCTACAATAGAATCCTGAGCGTAGCGAGGGATTCTAAGGGAGGATCCTGAGCGTAGTGAGGGATACAAGTGTTAACGCCCGAGAGGAAAATAATTTTGCTACCGAGTGACACATACTATTTTTCACACCGAATATGAAGAAATTTAAAAAGATACTGTTAAAGTTAATTAAGAAGTTTTAACAATTTTTCTTAATTTTTATTACTAGCTTTTAACTATTACGAAAAAAAAAAGACAAAAAAGAGGGTTATATTCCAGGAGTGCCTGCAGAAGTGAAAACTTGCGAATTGCTTTAATTATTAGTATTAAAAAAAAACCTCCCTCTCTCAAGACCCCCTGCCCTCCCCCTCTCAAGCCCCCCTGCCCTCCCCCTCTAAAGCCCCCCTACCCTCCCCCTCCAAAGCCCCCTACCCTCCCTCTCTAAAGCCCCCTAACCTCCCCTCTAAACCCCCCTACCCTCCCCCTCTAAAGCCCACTCCTACCTTCTCCTCTAAAGACCACCTACCCTCCCCCTCTAAAGCCCCCTTCCTACCCTCTCCTCTAAAGACCCCCTACCCTCCCCATCTAAAGCCCCCTACCCTCGTATGTATGCCACCGCCGTAGTATAGAATAAACACTTGAAATATGTTCGTTTTGAATCGATTACGATGAAATTACAATCGATTATTTTATTAAAATCTGTTTTCAATTGGCACATTGCGTAAATGCTAAATGCCAATGTAAAAATTAAAAAAGTAGCTTGAATCCCTCTCGTCGTGGAGCAAAACTTACTTTTCTGAATGAAAGGTGTGAAAAGTAATTTTTTAGGAGTCTAGTTGGTGATCGTCGGTTTTTAAACAAAATCAAATAAGTAACATTTAAATTATCATACGATTTAGGAAATAACCACATACTAAATGAACATGGCAATTTTAAAAATTAAGGTCGCCTTTATAAGTGCTGTACATATTTATATAATATAAGATACAACATTTTTGACTCTTTTCCATTCTTTATTGTAGACTTTTTTTGCTCTACATATTGCAAACTAGCCTTGAACTTAGGTTCTTTTTATTTGCTGGGGAATATAAATGTTTAATGCGTCACCTGAGACAAAAGTGCAAGTTGTCCCATACTAAGAAGCCTCCAGGACCACAAGGTTGAATTCCTAAAATGTTGAAATCCCGAAATGTTGACTTTCCCAGAAAGTTGAATATATTTTGTTTCGCAAAATGTTGAATTCTTATTATGTTGAAATATTCCAAAGTTGAATTCCCACAACGTTGACTTAAAACGATAAATAATACGAACAGTTTTGACCCTCCAGGACCACAAGGTTGAATTCCTAAAATGTTGGATTTGCATAAAGTTGAATTTGCAGCATGTTGAATGTTAAAATGTTGAATTTGCATAATGTTGAGTTCTTTTTATGTCCAATTCGCATAATGTTGAAATATTCAAAAGTTGAATTCCCACAACGTTGACTTAAAACGATAAATAATTCGAACAGTTTTGACGGAGCCCCGCAGAGCGGGGCTCCTATTTCTGGTCTGTTTGCCCTTCGGGCATCTGAAGATACCTAACGAACCTAACCTACCTACCAGTAGTACCCACCAGGTAGTTCAACTGGTAGGTAGGTTAGGTTCGTTAGGTATCTTCAGATGCCCGAAGGGCCAACAGACCAGAAATAGGAGCCCCGCTCCGCGGGGCTCCGTCAAAACTGTTCGTATTATTTATCGTTTTAAGTCAACGTTGTGGGAATTCAACTTTTTAATATTTCAACATTATAAGAATTCAACATTTTGCGAAACTAAATATATTCAACTTTCTGGGAAAGTCAACATTTCGGGATTTCAACATTTTAGGAATTCAACCTTGTGGTCCTGGAGGGTTTTGACGGAGCCCCGCGGAGCGGGGCTCCTATTTCTGGTCTGTTGGCCCTTCGGGCATCTGAAGATACCTAACGAACCTAACCTACCTACCAGTTGAACTACCTGGTGGGTACTACTGGTAGGTAGGTTAGGTTCGTTAGGTATCTTCAGATGCCCGAAGGGCAAACAGACCAGAAATAGGAGCCCCGCTCTGCGGGGCTCCGTCAAAACTGTTCGAATTATTTATCGTTTTAAGTCAACGTTGTGGGAATTCAACTTTTGAATATTTCAACATTATGCGAATTGGACATAAAAAGAACTCAACATTATGCAAATTCAACATTTTAACATTCAACATGCTGCAAATTCAACTTTATGCAAATCCAACATTTTAGGAATTCAACCTTGTGGTCCTGGAGGCTAAGAAGCACTCAAAACATTCTCAACTATTAATAAACAGTTTGTTTACATTCCGCGTCCTATTCCCGAGATGTCCCACTTGGAATCGCGTACATTTCCCACGCACGTGTGATCGGAAAACTCTACGAGGGCATAATTTATCTATTAATTTGTTTTCTGTTAACGAACTCCACTAATGCGAACCGCTGCGATGTTTCTCAAGTCCTGGATCGTTTTATGCGGTAGTGATGAAGGTGTTATTATTTTTTACCATCGCATCATTCAAAATCAAAATATATTTTACGAAAATAGGCCACAAGGGCATTAAAGTGCATTATTTAAATAAAAATGTTATCTATACCAATATATTACTTACCAATTTAATGTTTACCCTGATTAAAATGGTTTTCAATTTTAAGTTAAATAAACATCATTTAATTAGTTTCCTTAAATCTTATATTTGTGCTGTAACAGTACATTTCCAGTAGCTTGGTCCTTCGAAGAAAACAGCGTAGATACCTACTTAGTGAAGCCAACGGAATCGTTTATGAAATCAATTTTCGTAAGTTTAAATACACGTACATATTGTAATATCTAATCTAAATGGAGGTTTTAAATCTAATAAAATAAATAATAAATAAATATTAGGGGACAATCTTACACAAATCGACCTAGTCCCAAAATAAGCAAAGCTTGTACTATGGGTACTAGACGACGATAAACATACTTATAAGTATAGATAAATAAATACTTAAATACATAGAAAACATCCATGACTCAGGAACAAATATTCATGCTCATCACACAAATAAATGCCCTTACCAGGATTCGAACCCAGGACCTCTTGCTTCGTAGGCAGGGTCATTACCAACTAGGCTAAAGCGGTCGTCATCTGGCCCTATCTTTTAAAAACCACCGTGGTGGTGTTTTGCCTAAAAACGAATTTAAACCTAAGTATATATAATTAAATTTATTCATGAAGTCTAACATGCTACATGAACGAGAGTGTGATTATAACTAAGGAAACTGGATTTCTAATGTTTATTTAACATAATGTGATTACCAATATCAATAAAATCTATAATAGTTATTTCTTAAAAGTAAACACGATGGCATTTTATTCTGGTTTTATTTTACATCAAACCATTGCTTTCGCTGATTTAACTCTACTAATCATTATAGATTCTATAAATGAATATGTTACTGTGATTTGACATCCATTTACTAGATAGTGTACCCTGGCACACGAATTGATAAACATTTTATATAAATTTTACTGCGCTTTAAAAATCGAGTAAGTAGTACAAAAATAATGTTTAGTTCGATCGTAGTGCTATTTCTAGATATGTTTTTGATAGGAAATTACTAAAACATATATTTTTGTACCTCATTGTAACTCAGAGAGGAGTTAAGGCTCACGTAACCCGGGGTAAAGTGTCCTCGTCCATAATTCATCATACTTGCAGTCAGTCAGACAAGCTTGCAATAATAATGGATCAAAGTTTCGCTAGAGCTTTAGCTATAAAGGTGCAAGTTAATGAAGAAACGCGGGTACAACAACTTACAAGGGGACTCGAAACGTTTGCCCATAGGTACAACAATTTCGACAATAACATTTCAAATGTTGAATAATTGAGAAATCTAAGACGTCTCTTAAAAATTGACAAAATAAGGCACTAGTCTCATTTTAACCCCGACGCAACCAAATATTTTTCTGGGCTTTGTAGCTTCCAAAAGAATGAACAGATTCGAATGGAAACTTTTGTCTCACGAGATGGTTGTCAGCTATGTTTGTTGTGCAGGTTTATTAATTTATGTACTCGTTGTTATTGTCAAGTGCTGCACTTAGCTCACTCATAGCTTGTTATTTGGCATCACAACATAGTATGAAACAAAGTCGCTTCCCGCTGTCTGTCCCTATGTATCTTTGAAACTACGCAACGGATTTAGATGCGGTTTTTTTGTATAATATAGTACCCGTGCGAAGCCGGGGCGGGTCGCTAGTTTTAAATAAAATAGCTCCAGTCTTTGACTTTCTCCATCAGACTATGTGATTGACAGACGAAGCGCCGCACACTAAACTTGACCTACCCCCCTCTCCCAACGGCCACCTTAAAGGCGTCAGCAAGACGACGTCTGTCTGACTCAGGGAGACCATCATATACTGGTCACTTGGTCAGTGATGCCCTGTAACATCTATTAGGAGGTTTGAATGCTTGTTTCTAAATGTTAATGGCGCGTATTAGGCATTTAAATGATTCCTGAAACTGTTGAAATTAATGCGCGTAGCGGGAATGAATCGGTTGAATCGTTAATAGAATGATACGAGTATTGATTGAGTAATAAGATAGCCGCTTCGTTGGTGGCAATGTCAAAGTTTAAATAAAAGAGGTTCTAGACCATAACTTATGATACTTAATTATGATCATAAACGGGAACCATAACGGTTTATGGATATTTGCAACTTTAATTCGTTAAAATGACGACTGGTTGTGTCGAGTTTTGGGATCAAAATGAAACTATTTCAGTCATTTCATATTATTATTTTCATTTCACTAATAATACCTTACATTCATTTACATATCTTATTAGGAATAACCTACATTTGCATAGGTATGTACAAAATAGTTACTATTTAAATAATGAAACAATTATTTACAAATACTTACAATAATCTAAATTTTCCTTTGGAATGCACAAATATTTGGACGGAACCATTTTCCATTACTTAAATTATACTTACGTAAATTCTTATAGTAAGTATAGCTCTTAAATTATAAATCATAATTGAAAATTAAATACATAAAAATACTGTTAAATTCGCTTGAATTGAGCGAAGGGTAAATAAATCGTAATTGCACGATTGCATTGCACTAAAATAAACGTATGTTACACCAAAAATAAATTAAAGGTACGGTACAACCTTGGCCAGTGCAGTTTTTAGTATGTAATTAATTAATTTATTTTCTATCCTTCTAGTTACGATAGCTTTGGCCAGTTTCACAAAGCTGCAAGTTACCATTTTACAAGTCTACGCAGGTTACAGGAACTGTTCAAATGGCCAGTCGTTATTGGTATAATTTAACGCCTCTGTGTTGCGAGCTTAGGGTCTATGCACACCGCGTTTTTGTGCTCAGGCCCCTAGACTTCTAAAATCGTAATGTAGCTTCGTGAAATGGGCCACTGTTTGTGAAATTTCAAATGGTTTTAATCCCACAGAATTGAATATATGGCTCCTTGAGCATCTTAAATAGATAAATATAAATGCAGTACATTGGAATAGCTAGGTCTTTTCAGTATTATACCTTAATTATAACAAGACGTCTGATCATTTATTACTGGGAAAATTCTGAACACAAAATCTAGTTCTATCAGTGTAGCCAATGAAAGATTTAAAAAGACCAGCTGTTTTCTTGTGTTTGACAAAGTTTTCAGAGCTCAGGAGCATCCGGTTTTTTCCCATCTGACCACCTGAAATCCAACCTGAATGGCGATTATGATGAGACCAGACAAACCCACACGGACGGAAACGATGTACCCCATAACAATATAATATTATTAAGAGTAACTTCTGAAGTCTATTGACACTACGCTTTAACACATTCACTGGCAACACTTTCGTAGCGCTACGCTCGTTGCCGTTCCGAGGTTTTCCCGCTGACTAGCGGAAAGCGCCTACGAACAGAGTGCCCGCTAGACGGTGAAAGTGTTAAGTAACCATAGCTCGTTCTGGTTGCGGGCCATGGTTGTAGGTGAACCGCTGGTACTCGGGCGCCTTCAGGGTGTCGGACCAGGGCGGACTGGGGTTCCACCGGTCCATGCCGTCCGTGTCCAGGGTCAGGGGCGCGAGCCGCATGCGCTTCGGGCTCGGGTACTCAATGCCTGCGTCAGACAGGGGGGATGTTAGTGACGACATACGATTACAAAAAAAAAGACGAACAATAAATACAAGGGAAAACAAGGTATGAATTGGCCACATTTGGATATTAAGCATCTTTAAATTTTAAAGATGCTTAATGTATTCAATGCCAACATTTTCGTAGCATATGTAATGGGATGAGACCTGAGATCTGAGACCCAGCCTAGCGGGTTCTTCACGAAGTAGTTAAAAAAAAAATGTTTTCCACTACAATTAAAACACTCGGGACAGAACTCCAGCTGGTCGATCACGTAACGCATTGTACGTACGTTAGGTAGATCTGAATGTCAATTATTATAGGGAATAATGACAGTTAAATTATCCTAACGCGCGTTCGAAACGTTACGTCATTATACCCCATAGAACGACTACGCGGAATCATGTTAAATTTTAGATTCAACGTCGGGAACTATTTCAACTTTAAATAAAAAAGTTGTTTTTTTTCAAATTCTAATTCTATACCTTTGTAATAGAATTTATTAAATGAATAAATAAGTAGGATTAAGGTACGCACCTTCTACTGGAGTACTCGTACACGGCTCTTGCACGTGGTAGTTGACGTGAGAGTACTGCTCGTAGTACTCCCGCTTGCCGGGGTGAGGGTACATGCACATATTGCTGTTCACCACGATGTCCGGTGATGGGTCGTAGTGGAGGGGAGACCTGGGAAACAAGATTTTGGCCATGATTACTTGCTTGGTCACTGGTGACACTGAGAGCGGCTGCACATTGAGCCCACTAGTGGGAATGTAGTGGTCATAATATGCAGCCGCTCTATGTTAAAATTTAATAAAGTATGTTTTAGTACGGCCCAACTGGGTAGAATGAAGTCACAGAATTTCCTTAGTTTTGACTGAGCAAAATAGCAAAAGTTGCGGCTAGTTATTGAGATTTGCAATATATATGGAAACAATATGTATATTCCTCTGTAGCCAGTATTTCCAATGTTATTTATGGAAAGGATTTGAAAGTAGTACCAGGTAATAAGAAACTGCGCGACAGCATCAATAACAAGAACGCCGGATCTTTGAGATATATTTTCAAGTTGACGTTTTTGTATTTGGTTTACACTTAGTCAATTCTACTGGTGCGGTTGAAAATAGCACCAGTCGTTTAATTTTAGGCCTTATGACGGCAGGGTTAATGAAAGGCGTTTGTGTTTTTAAATGTAAAGGTCAGTTGGTAAAGTGGGTATACAATAAATATGGTAATGAAAGATGTCAAATTACGCGGCTGTCCGTGCGCTTGCGACGGCTTGGTGATGATTTTCATATTTATTTCTCGGCTCTGTGACATGACAGATACAAATTGTTCGAGGTGACCTTGAAGCGTGTTGTTTTTGTTTGTTTTTTAATCCAATGTATTATATTGTTGAATGAATATTCAGCAAGAGAAAGGAACGGCGATAACAAATTATGGATATGGATTAAACTGTTTTGTTAAAAATATGATTCTATTTTTAATAATTACCTACCTTATACCTACTTAACAAAAACGCAGTTGTATAAATTAAAATAAAACATAAGAAAAGTGGAAGCCTGACACTAGGGTTTTCTTGTGTTTCGTAGCATCTTAGACATGCGTAATTGGCGCGGATTAATCACAACGACTAAGCTAGCGTCACAACATAAAGTATTTTAAGCGGATATATTTCAATATTGTTTCACCCATACCTTTCTTCACTAATCGTAGACTGTGGGGAATGTGTAGAATAATCAACTGGTCCTCTGTCTGTGTATGTCCGCTCACAGCCAGTGAAGTCTTCAGCCATCTTCTGTGGCACGTATGACGACACATGGTATCCCGGATACTCGACCTCCTGACTTTCTACATATGGGTACGCTTCTTGGTACTCCTGATAGGTGTTCTCTCTTCTAAAGAACTTCTGGCAACGAGGGTCTAAGACTCCACAGGGTTGGTTCTGGTAGCCGTAGTATTGGTACAGCCAGGAGTTCGCGAGCATTATAGAAGCCTCTTCTTCACTGTGGAAGAAATCAATAACTTTAGTAAAAAAACCTTTAAATTGAACGATGCTTAAAATTCAATAAAAACCCCTTACTTTTTGTCAAATAGCAATAGTTGGTCTTGTCTTTTGTAAGTATAATCAATAAAAGTATACACCATAGTCACATGCCAACATTTCGGAGTGATAATTTCAAAGCCTGAACAAAAAATGATGAGGTTTATCATGAAGGTGCTGTTTTGTGATTTATGCGGCTACTGTCAAAGCAGTGAACATGTTTAGTAGTTCAACGGAATTCTTCAATATGGCTGACACATCATTCTCATTCATGCTAGGATGTAATAACTGGTACCTCATCATCATCATATCATCCAAAACACGTCCACTGATGGAGGGATTGTGACATTTTTTGGGGGATAATACAGTCATTATATGTTTTTAGACAAATTAATATAGTTTTCAAACCTGTGTGGCGTGATACATCTAGATTCACGGCACACAGGTTTGAAAACTATATTAATTTGTTTGTCTAAAGACATATAACATAGCGTCAGGTGGAGGAGGTCCACCTGACGCTCGACCCCCCTCACCTTGAAATGTGTCCCCGTTGGTGGTTTTGTGACATTCTCAGGAAAACTATATTAGATATCAAAAAAGTGTCAAGGACAAAATTAATCCTCATTAAAGGAACAAAAAGGTTCTATGTTTTTTTTATAGGTTGGACGGTATTCAGGCTGTAGGTATTGATATAACCGTAAAATAACATAATAACCATACTCGTTTGGCGAAGTCTATTATATTTTCAAAACGGCTGGACCGATTTTGATGAAATATATATATAAAATAACCGCACTTAAGCCAGCTGTCAAACAAAAAACTACATTATGTTTTACTAAATGTGAAGAGTTTGAGCAAGAGGAAGAGGCTATTAGAGATTAGGGGTTTTCTGTTCTTTTCTTTGTAAATTTATTTAAATAGTTATATTGATTCTGCGGATTTTCATTCAATAAACACACATATATAATTGCTTATTAATTTATTTCACGGTTATATCAATACCTACAGCCTGAATACCGTCCAACCTATAAAAAAAAACCAAGTTGCACTCCGGGAGAAGTGAAAACTTGAATAATTTTAATTTTGCAAAAAAAACAGCCCCCCCCCCCCTCCCAAATTGAATGAGGATTAATTTTGTCCTTGACACTTTTTTGATATCTATTATAGTTTTCCTGAGAATGTGAAAAAACCACCAACGGGGACACATTTCAAGGTGAGGGAGGGGGGGAGAGGGTCGAGGGTCAGGTGGAGGGGGAGGCTGGTGAATTTTAAACAGTACACCTAGATGTATCACGCCACGCAGGTTTGAAAACTATATTAATTTGTTTCATGTTCCCATACATTGATTACATACAATTAGGTACTGTACTAGGAATAGGCCAGAATAACCGGTTCTGCGCTACCAGCATCAGCGGACTCCCGCAACATTTACCCGACCTTTTGGGTGGTCTGAACATTCTACCTGGTACCTATCTTTAAACATTCATCTTGAGTATGAAACATTTTTTTTATAAGTATTAGGTATACACGAACCTTAGAACTTGGTTAGTGGCGACGATGAACTGCCTAGGAGCGTCTGCGGCGTCCTTGACCTGCAAAACCACGTGCACCCACAGGAACTGGCCGCTGCGCTGCTGCAGCTTCACCAGCAGTATGCAGCACTTGTCTTGTTCCGACTGCGTTACTGTAACGTAAAGGCAATGTCAGGACTCCGTTGTGAAAATGTGTGCAGCACGTAAGTTAGCTTTGGTATACTCTAACGATTAATCAAATCTTGATTATGTTTGTTCATGACACGAAGACGCGCCTCACAGATCCTTAAAAACAAGGCACGCAATAAAGAGAAGTTAGGAGTATCCTTATGGATTTAACGATCGATTCTGGCAGTCGTTTATAATCAAGCCCAATTTGATCCAAGCCTCCTCAAAAAACTATAAACATTTTAAATAGGTGAAAGATACTTACTTAATCTATGTTTACTCTGTGCTTCTCGCAAACTGTCCCAATGTAGTAACTGATACCAAGAAACGTCCGTTAATTCTGATTTCTTCCAACCTAAGTACCATTCTCCGCTGTAACAAAAGAGATTTTTGTGATTACTGAGCCAAGCGGAAATATTTTTTAAAACACGCCTCAAAAGAGGAAAACATTGTCGAAAGCAAATATTTCGATGTATCCACGTACTAAAATTACATAAACACAGCTTACTTGGCATCGATGTGCAGTATCTTCATGTCCATGGTGTGCAGCGTGGTGAAGATGTTGGTGGCGCCGTGCACGACGCACTCGCGCGTCTCGGGCATGGCGAGCGGCGTGCACGCCGCCAGGAACACCGGCTCGTTGCGGCTGCACAGCGGCAGGTACGACACGAAGTGCCCCCTCACCAGTGCCACCTACGATCAATAAACAAATGCTTAAAATTGGCTTTGTCAATTAATCCTAGGAACCCAAAATCTGGTGTTAGTTATTGTTAATCAGTCTATAGCTCTGAATAAGTGGAATAGGTAAATTTAATATAAGATAAAAATAAGATATAAAAATAGCAGACGAGCACTAACGAAGAGGAAAGCGTTTGCATTTGTGTTCTAAATAAGTTAATGTACTCACTTTTTGATCTCCAAATCTCATTTGTCTTCTTGAGTTTCTTGAAACGTTCATTCTGCAGAAGAAATTCCTATTCTTTGGTACGTTTTCAGTCTCTCCATTGCTTCCTCTGTTCAATTCAGTTTGAACTGTTTGATGATCTTGTCTATCTATAATGTCGTAAACGCTGTCGCCGTGTATTAATAAGTCTTCCTGAAAATGTAATAATTATTACTTTACAAAAAGTATTAAACCATTGCAAGTGAGGCTATTTCGCAATTTACTGGAAATATTTCTTATGTTCCAAAAGTAAGGTGAGCTTTCCCATGTTTGACACCTTAATCGCCAACAATAACACCCTGTTGTTCACCTCTATTACTTTGGGTTAAGATTGAAGGTACCAAGTAGCTAAATGGGCCAGTGTCGAGCACTGGGAAGTTTACTTTAGTAGCTGGCGCGCTGTCTCGTTTGAATATAGGAAAAATATGTCACAACATGCTGTGGTTTGTTTCAATGTATCAGTTTCAGTAACAAACCATCGAGTGTCCCAAGTATTCCGCGGCATTCTCCGATATGTACAATAGTTTCCCGTTCTGTGTCATCATCATCATAAAACCGTTCATTGCCTGAAAAACATTGTAAATGTCAATACTAACTTTTACGGTTTCACGTTGAATGCTCATAAAACTTGAAAAAGTAAAATATACCTTTGAAAAGCCAATATTAGGTGTGGGTGTCGCTTGCTCTTGGTACTCGTAGCTGAAGTCGTGACTTTTAAACACTAAAACGGAAAGAAAGACGGTATTATGGGTAAAGTTATAGCAACTGGAGATAAGATAGTGGCCTAAATGCATGTTAAACGTCTTAATATGCCCTGTCGTGACTGAAGGTGAGCTGACAAACTTTTGGGAGACGTTTTCAAAATGTCCCCAAGATTTTGGGATAAATACGTGATGGGCTTACGAAGTTTATTTGTGGGAAAAGGGGGAAATTTTATAACAATACTCGGGTGCGATGCTAATCTGGGGTAGATGTTACAGTGAACATTTTCACGACTCTAACCTAAACCTAACCCTAACTACTGATTAAGGTAAGATTATAAACGATACGCTGAATAATTTCTCTCTGTAAAATTGCGATATTTATAAAATATGTTATTTTCCTCCTTTTACCGATTGCAAAACATGACCAATGATTTTACTAGGATCTAGTTAATTTCGGTATACCTTCGGGAATTACGAAGGGAACGGGCATTTATTTATACGTTCGTCGTGAGAATTAAAGTACAGACAGAAGCAAAAGCAAAATCAAGACACAATGCGAATAAGACTTGCGAAGATCATATTGTGTTTTAATCATGCTCTTTTACGTACCTATTTAACCTACTTCCGTTACTGAATGCATATAAATATCGACAAGTTTTAAGCAACGATGGGGATAAAACTATGAAATGAAATTTCTTAGGTTGACTATTGGGCCCTAGTTTATAATAGTTAATAATAATTTATTTATTCACGAAGTAAACTTATTTCTATTAACATTTTCTTCTGCCAAACCACAATGCGGTTTGTTGGCAGACGATGCTCCAGTCTATGCACAAATATATGTTTACAGTCGCAACATTATGTAGGTATGTAAGTCAGATGGTGATCAGGGGTGCAGAACATTTTACCTTGTTGAAAGTAGTTCATTTTCCGCACATAGACGCAGACGAGGGCCATGAGTTGCAGCTGCGAGAGCCGCTGGCGGGTGGAAGGCGGCAGCGGCAGTAGGTCGCGTAGGTTGGAGATTTCTGCGTTGATCAAGTCGCGCCGCATCTTACTGGCGCCTTTCGTAGATTTAGTTGGTTCGAACCTAGGCGAAAATGTTTCTAATTAAACACTACGAGTTAATTATCCAATAGGATGGGTCAGCGAACGAAAAAACCATAGAATGCGAGCTCCTTACAAATTTGTACCCAAACACGTGCCCAAAACCCGGTATGCGCATGTTCGAACTAATGGCATAGTTTAGACACCCCGCCCTCATCCCTGAATAATGGCAATGACACCCATTCTGTGGGCCATTTTGCGGCGCTACTTACACTTCTATGGTTATTTCGTTCGCTGGGGTGGGTAATGTAATCGGAATAAAAATAACGTGTTATATGTTTAAGTAATGTTATCTGAGGTACTATATCGAACTAAGACGATTAAATTAGTTCGGTGGCTTCTTTCGTCTGTGTAAATACACTGACACTTTATTAGCCGATGCGGAAATAAAAATTCTAATTCTAATCCGTCCGATCACATAAAGCAATGTACGTACGATAGGTATATCGAATGTCAATTTTTATATGGAAAATGATTGTTAGACTTCCCTAACGCGTGTTGGAAACGTTACGTGATTACCCCACAGAAGTCGCAATTACAAACGCATGGCCGATAACGAATTATTACGAAGTATTTAAATTAAATGCATTGTTTCACTAAGTAACTGGACGTGCCCAATAGGAACACATTACTAACCAGTTTTGAGCCATCACCATAAAGTACAATCAAGTTCAAAAATATGTGCACAGACAAAGTGATCAAAAATATGTAAACACAATTTTATTGTTTAGAGTATAAGGTTGCTCAGATATTTTAAAACTTTTGGGACTCGTATGAACTCGATTATACAAAATTAAATTATTAAACTTTTGTGTTCGTTCTGTGCTTCTATTTTCGTCTTATTCAACAAAATATTGTTTGGTCAAAAATCAATAAAATGTATACGGTGATAATATACCTAAGGAAAATGAACACAAAAAAGGCTTGGCTACCCCTGAGTTTTGATAAAGGGTTAAAGACCGTTTTTTGCCGAGCAACTGCAACGGAGTGTAGAAGCTATGCTAATACGATCTTCACAGAGGCGCCGCGACACCTGTCCGGAACACAGTATCCGCGCATTGTCTACAAATCCTAGAAAAACAACTTTATCTTTTTATGTGGAATCAACTTAGAATGCCAGTTCCAAGCGGAAGAAGAATTTGCATTTGCATTATAAATGTAGGAGATAGTTGTATGTAGGTACTTTTTATCGATATCCGGCTTGTCTTCTTGTAATTAAGACAGACGGCGATATTAAAGAGCTTTAAATGCTATTACCCATCTAATACTGATTTATACCTAGGTTGGCCTGCGCTAGTCAAAATACCTTTTGAACAGACAGAGCAGAGTCTGTTCTTTAATTCACACGTATTCAACGAGTGCGTAGTATACCAATCATAGTTAGAAAGAAAAGAAAGAAAGAAGACATTTTTATTCACTACAAAAAAGACACACAGAGATAAAGGGAGTAGACACATATGGTGTGTGTCTTTGCGTTAGTGAATCGGTCGCTGTCTCAGCATTATGCCGAGGTGTCAGACAGACACCTACAGCGCCCGGGTTTTTAGACAGCACGCACTGAACGCAACTCAACATACAACAGATACAAACGTATACACATAATAAATAAATAATGTATATAATAAATTGTAAAATATGTAACACTAGCACAATAGGATGAAAAAACACAAAGTAAAAAACGTGGCATGGTTGGGATGTTTCCAAAAGTGCTGGATTTGTTAGGGTTGGGATTTTTGGAGCGTCAACAAATAGTCTTTAAGCTGGCGCCTAAAGGTATAGGTACTTGCTAGGCGCTCCTTGGATAGGTGGAGGGAGATCATTCCAACACTTGGACGCCGCGTACCTAATGCTACCTTGAAACGTCGCGGTCCGATGCTTTGGCACCAGGGCTGATATTCGCTAAGCGTTAAAGCGGCTCACCCCGCCGTTCACCCGTCACGAAACTAGACCTCTACCTACGCTTGGTTACTACGCATCGCGGTGTCAAGATATATTTGTGGGTGAGCGTTGAGGTGAGCATAATAGTCCAGTCAATGAACTGACAGCTTATATGGAAAAAATGTCAATTTTGGAAATAATTTATAATAGCTTATTTTTTATGTGTAACGGATATATTATCAATTAAATAGTTACCCAGCGACAAAATCCGACAAAATTTCAGACATCAATAAAATGATAAATCAACTAGCTTCTGGAAAGTCAGAAAAAAATATTAATAAATATTTTTGGCTTTACTTTGGTTCATTTACATCTTCTCTATAATATTCAAGATAAATCGTACAAAAAAAGACAATGCATGATTCATTGAAATCTACATAATTACTTCCGGATGGAAAGTTTGTCGGATTCTTTAATAAATCATCTTAGAATAACATTTTAAAATGAAATCAACAAAAAAAACGCTATTATAAATTAATGTTTTTCAAAACCGTATTTTGCCTGGAGTATAAAACAAGTTACAGAGTAGGGGAGCTGAATCATCGCCTTACACCTACGCGCACTCTTGGGCCATACAAGTCTACTCAGCTAATGTGTTGGGATTGGGACCCCAGATTGCACTATGCCAATGAGAAGAGTGGCGAGGTGAAGCCGCCTGGGTGCAGGCATGTTCACCAGACCAGCGGCGTTTAAGTAGGGAGTGATATGAGAGCCGGTTGGGACTCGGAAACAGAAACGAATGCGTGCGTTTTCGTTTTTTTGTACGACCAGTAATGCAGCCAGTATAGACAGCATCGCAATAGTTTAACCCTGACAATATAAATATACTTGACAACACCTAACTAATCGCGAACATTGTAAAGAACTTTAAGAGTCCGCAATAAGCTCGGCCGTATTTCACCTTCCCATACATCATCCTCATTTTAAAACTACGTGTTGGATTGTGACAAAACTTTGCATATACAATGACATGAGGTATATCTATGTCTGTAATTAGTTTATATGGTTCCAGTTTATAAAACAAACGAAATACAGCAAAAACAAATTTTGTATGAAAAACTTAAATTCGCTGTATTTTTTACTATGGTATCTGAAGCTATATAAACTAATTACGACCTGGATATACCTCATGTCATTGTACATGCAAAGTTTCGTTACAATCCAACACGTGGTTTTAAAATGAGAGCGTAACTAAGTACGTTTGTATGGAGAATCGAGCTTACTGCGGATTCTTAAGGCGGTAAGTGTAATATATATTCTTAACGAAAGTCAAAGCAAAGGCAAGATTTAGAGAATTAACGATATCAGTGAAAGCCACTGACCGATTACTTACGTATTTTCTTTTCTTGTTCTGCTTGTTTAATTGAACGAGCAGTTCCACAAGAATTTTTCCGCTTAATTTTAGTCTCATTTCAAGCATTCCGACCGGCATGAGCGCGCTAATGTATCAGAATTGACACGGTCCCTAACCGAGCGTGTCGCGACCACGTTTGACGCACGTAAGGAATGCCGCTTTTTGTAACGCAGTGCGTAAACGATTACTATGTTACGATGCATTCTTGATTTGATATAACTAAAAAGTGGATGGTTTACGCATCTTTTAGATGCAATTTCCTCGGCCATGGAACGTGAAAAATACCTTACCTGTCGTTATATTATTATAACTTTACATACGGTTATACCGGGCCAACCGGGATAGCTCTGTTATTATGATACGAAATCGATCGCACAATATAAAATAAATCACTACTATTTCACTCAATCCTAACCTTTAAGACAATAAATATTGTGTAAAATATTGACCTGTTTCTAAATTCCAGCTTTGTTTTGTTCGTCTGAAAATGTACTGTAATGACCAATTATCGATTAAAATCCGCATTGTTAGCCATAAGGAAACTCTACTTAATCAGCTTGATTGTATTTTTACTGACCTAAACGATACCATCTCAACAAAACATTAACATCAAAAATAAACAACAATAACTCAATATAAAATCTCAAACCAATTAATAACCCGGCACCGAAGGCACCAATCATCCCATGTTTTCCCACAATCATATTAGTCGGTAAAAAACCTAATCACTCAAATAAGAAGTCGCTCACTTAAAACATAAAATCGTAACTTGAAACACATTGAATATTCTATAATGAAGTCTGTTCCTTTGTTAGAAAACTGAAATTGGATTGACTCAGCCTTTTAACTTTTGTTTTAAGCGGTCCTATAAATTAAAACAGTGATAAGTTGAAAAACACGAGATTTTTAATTTAGTACTCTAATTCATAAAATTTAAGGCTGAAATTCATTTAGATCTGAATAAATATTGGTGCAGTTTGTGTGGTGGCGATGTATTAAGGACTCCCAGGTGAGATGAAAGCGCCGCGCGCGCAGCGTGTTAACATGCCGCCCGCGCCGGAAAACTACTTCCTATAAGGACAACCGTATTTTTATTATTAACTAATTATATAGCTATAGGCAGGGCGATGTTAAGCAGCAAACTTTTCTTTTACCGTTGAAAATAAGGACAAGCATCTATTTTTTTGATGTCGCCACTGAAATAAGGATAGACAGTGTCTATCCTTATTTCATCGAGTACAAAAATATGAATATCGGTCGTTTTGGGTTAACATGGTGAATTAAAAATAAAGTGGTATCAGCGCTTCTGTAAAAATCAAGATTTCTTAAGCAAATGGTTACAGGGATGCCTTTATTCGAGTCGACCACGCCCCCTTCACAGAGACACGCTTATGCCTTCCGTGCACGAGAAAAAGAGATGCAACACTCTTCGGGAATGGGTTTTTTGGACAAATTTCGATAAATACATAACTTAGTGAATTTAAATTTCATAAAGTGAGATTTTAGATGAGATAAAATACTATAGTACTAACTTGATTCTGTCGTAAAATTAATGTATTGTTTGAGTAGGCTGAGTAAAAAAAAACCGGCCTATGCGGATAACTTAATTACTATAAACGATATTTGAATTTTAATTTATTTTCCACTTATCATGGTCGAAAAGTACGTAAACATATTTATGATATTAAAACATTTCAATTTGACCAATCAAAACACTTCAACGTACTAAATCCACCAATCACAACTAATTATTTAAAAAACCATATGTAATTGCTATCAACTAATCAGAATACAGCTATATATTAAAATCAACCAATCAGGAAACAGAATAAATTTCAAATATTAGGCGTTTTTTATTCCCGAATTCACAATCATTAAAAAAAATGTCTATAGCCGCGTCCAAACGTTCAAGCGTGGTTGGCTGCATACATGGCATACGCTATGAGATTGAGCTGGATAGACTGCTGTCTATCTCGCTTTATCATATGAAGTATGCTGTCCGCCGCGCTCGGCCGTTTGGACGCAATTCTAGATGGTCAGTGGCGTTTAATTAGTGGTGTCAATATTTTGAATCTGTGTCAAAGCAATTTATTAAAAAAGAACGCAAATTGAACAATCCTTTCGCCGCCGTGGAATTTATTATTGATTTTGGGTGAATAATCTTTGTTTTTACTATTTTCTCGTAGTCGAAGTGAAAAGTAGAGTGTATAACTCTGGTCTAAAAGCCATATCACCCCTCGAACAATTTTCCCTCACTTCGCTCGGGAAAATATCCATCTCGTGGTAATATGGCTTATTTTAGACCCTTGTCAAACAATGTACTATTATGGATTGTTATACATATATAAATATCTTTCAAATAATGTGGGCATCTATTACAGGAGGTTGGGTGTCAATACTCGTAACTGGAGGTTTCAGATAAATATTTGCTTACTCCAATTATTTTATAACTAGTATTTTATAATTTTCTGTCATTTTGTAACTCATCATTATTGTTCTAATTAGTAGACATTTTTCTAAATTGTATGGTTTATGGAGCATACGAAATCGTCTTTTTCCCGAAATTTATAAAACAATGTTATAGGTAAGTAATATGATATTGAGCTCCCGTTTAAACCTTGATTTTGCGGTGTACAACTTCCGACATGTTTATTTAGTAGTGCGAACTAATTAATATGTTAGTTGGTTTGTACACCCGCAGCCAGGGCGAGGCGTGACTGCCTCGTTCACGCCGCGGCCTGTGGACTCAGCCACTTAATATACTCTGACGACATTTAAAAAATATCGGAAATAGTTACGATATATTACATTCAACACAACTTCAATTACTTTACTTAGTAAGATATTTTTTGCAAATTCACTTTGATGTCGCTAAAAGTAGATAAATACAGTCACGCTAATCCTTCATGGTCCGCTGCTCTCAAGTCTCAGCGTGTTATATAGGATGTCCCAAAAAGAACAAATGATTTTCCATACATTATGTATGGAAAATCTTGCGTTCTTTTTGGGACACCCTTTATAAGTAGTGTTTAAATTTTACAATATTAATATTATTCATGTTATAGTAATAATAATCCCGTTAACATTGCAAAGACATGTTAGGTGTTATTAAATTGAGAAATGTATGCGGAGAGAGACTTAGGAAGAGTAGTGATACAGGTTATGGGCAATATTGTGAATTTTGGTTGTAATAAGATTTCAAATAAAATTATCCGCGAAAATAGTTTTAATGCTTATTAAATTCTTGGTAAATAAATGTCAAGATTACAGAAAAAATATGTGTGTGGTATTTGAATTGTTCACACAAAATTCACTTCTTTAAATATTCCCTTCCGTCAAAATGTTTCTTAATAGGCATTTTCTACTGAAGGAAAACTTTGCGTAGATAACATGCGAACGTGTAAAAACAGACCCGTTTTGCTATTATGTTTGAAAATCATGGAGAATAGACATTTATTCAACATCACATAACATGATAATTCAAGGTACATGGGAACCTTATGATTAGACTTAACGTATTATAACTTTAAAATTAATCTAACAGTATGGTATGTTGTAAATAGCTTTCTGAAAATGTTTTTCGGAGGAATGTATACGTTCGGAGAAGTGAGATTTTAGCCGATGGCATCATGTTCGCTAATCCAGAAACTTGACGTGTGTTAGGTACTATAAAAAAGTAATATATATATTATGCGATGAATACAGTTGGTTGAGAAAAGGAGGCAAAGTAATCTTAATGACGCCAAGGCATCTTAGTTTATCCAGCTGCACACGACTCGCATTAATATAAGTTACGTACGTTGTAGAACTATATTTTGACACGAGTATGAGTAATCGTGGGTTTTTGAGTTATTTTACATTATTTGCGGAAATGATGTTATAATGAATTTGTTGCGTATTTACATCCACGCTTGGATTAGTTTTTAACTTATTTTATGAAGGTGTTTGTGATTTACAGAAATACAAAAAAAGTAGAATTATGTTATTATAAATATCTAAACACTAATAATGTTCACTAATTGTTCACTAAACGTTAATTGAATTTTTAATTAATTTGAAGCATTGTATGCAATGAAACTGAAGTGATTTTTCAGTGTTTTTCCTAAGTACCTACGTTTTCATGTAAACCTTACACATCGATGTGCTTTAAAGAAAATCGGACAAAGACTTAATATAATATAGCAATATTATAAAAAGGAAAAGTCTGTGAGATTTAAGCTTTGTAAGTTTGTATGTTTTGAGTCATCTCCGGAACCACTAATCCAATTTAAAAAATATTTCACCTGCGTGTAGAATGTACTTTAAGGATGGTCATTGGCTATTCTTATCCCGCGGGTTTGCCTGCGCTCTCTGCAGTGCGCAAACGAAGCCACACGAGCGACGAAATTGCATGGACAAATACAAAACTGGGCATCACTGAGGTATTTTCTTGGTTAAATTGAAAGCAAAGCTTTTAGGTAATTGACGAAAACGATGTTGTTTTATTGACATGACTTTCATGTCCTAAAGTGGAATAGGTAGAGTAGTACCTAGGTAGGTACTTTGGTATTATTAAAACAAAAATTGAAATCACCAACAATCTTCAAAAACTCAACTTTTCTTGGGTAAGAGATTCGTCAGCTTAGCAACTAGACGACTGGATTTGGAGATTAGGACTAAAGTAAACCTTGCTAAGTCAAATAGGTTTTTCGACATTCTGTTGGATCTTAAATTAAATAGTTTAACTATATGTATGACGTAAACGTAATTAGGCAGTGGCGGATTTTCCTGAAATAGTATGAAATTAAGGATATATCGCTAGCAACTTGAAATAAGTACCTACCGACGGCTGAAATGTTACGTATGATGTAAACATATTTCCGTACAAGGTTATATATCTCAAGGCGCAATATATATTTAGCACTTAGGTAACAACACAATTTGACTCCGACAGCAAGTGTGCTAATGGGACGTTCGTCTTTATATGTTTAAAATTAACTAGTCTTATCTAGATAATAATAAGCTATTTTGAAAGATTGAAAATAAATTGACTTTACCCTGTTCTATTTTCTGTTTGTTAAATATTTTACGTTAGTTGTCTTCATATTGAATTGTTCGTTACATACATCGTTCGTACATCCGTTAACTTCAAAATAGAGCTTATTTTTAATGAATGCTATATGTCAATGTATGCTGATGGTAATAAGCACGTGGGAATTGACTGATTTTAATGTAGGTATAAAGCGTAGATAATAGATCAGTAGCGATAAAAGCTCGGTGTCGTGACGTGCAGCGTTACTGCCATATTGTTATTAATATATTGTGATTGGCATTGGTTATTCAAGATGCAACTCATACGGATCGTGAATTATTAATAATACAAGTGATTATTGCTCTGTGAGTGCATGTTGAATGTTTAATTTTAACAAACGAGACCGTTGAGATGTATATGTTTAAACAAGAAAGTAGCTCCACGTCATCTGGTCGGACCTCGGGTCATGCCAAAAATGTTTGGACCGGATGAGATTTTATTACTATTGTCCTGGTAAGGCTTTAATTTAGGAGTCATGTACCTATGTGACAAGTGGGTAGTGACATGCAACTGGTATGTATGCTAACTTATACATTTAAAATTATATCTATTAATATGGTTAAGCGTAGGGATCAATTGTCATTCGGGTAGTCGGCCGGTAGTTCGAACCCTTAGGGAGTTTCAGGATGAGTGTTATTTATAATCAGTGATCGGAATTAGGTGAGCCAAAATACCTATTATTCGCAACAGGACATAATGTAGAGTGGATACAACCGGGTAGAAAAATATTTTTTTCTTTAATACCGGGTAATCGATATTTGTCCGGGTACTATAAGTAGTCGTAATGTTAAACATACATATTTTTACTTATAGTACGGGATTGTTTATGTTAGTTTGTAGTAAAAAGGGAAGGAAAAAGTATGAAATGGTTATAACTTTTAGATTAACATTAAACATCCCGTTCTATAAGTAAAAACATATATGTTGAACATTACGACTGGTACCCGGAAAAATAACGAATACCCGGTATTTAGAAGAGAAAATTCTGTTTTCCTACCCGGTTGCAACCACTTTATATTATGTCCTCTTGCGAAGAATAGGTATTTTGGCTCACCTAATTCCGATCACTGTTTATAATTATAAGACTCGCGAGTTTTTTTTGACATTTACATCGTCTTTCTAATGTGTTACTGATGTTAGAAGGCGCGTTTTCTGTTTGTTACTTTGCTGATTTTTTATAAACCGAGCACTAAGCGGTTGCTTATTATAAAATTATTTTACTTGTTAGTTTCTAAGTTGCAGTATAATAAAATTGTGCTAGTTAAAACCTAAGTAGGTATAGTCTTGTTTTGGGGAGGGATGCGCTTGCACAGTTGGTTTTATGCGCAATGTTTTATTGTTGTTGTTATTTTATGCAACAAGTAATTACTAGGTATGACTGATATGTGTTTAAAATTTCGATAAGGAACAAAAATATCTTAAATTTATACGAATAAATAAAATTAAATACTTATTACCCAAATAAAAAAACAACAAAACTTAAATGGCAGGCACAGGCTTACCTCAAAAACATCTTCTTGAAATGATGGTTGTTGTTTGTACTCGTAAACACTTATGCACAACTATTAACTTCAATCATTTTTAAGTCAATAGTAAAAAATCAACACGACCACACAGTACGGATGATCAAGTCTTAATGATTGCTCAATAAAAGCGTCAACCCTTTTCCACAAAACAAAAATCACTAAACGTCATAATCCGGTAATAAAATAAACGATAAAACGCACGTGCTGTCCATAGTAAAAACGCATGCAACCTCACAGCGCGACGTCACACCACATTGTGAAAAAACTATTTTAAATTTCCAAGTTTAATGATACCGCGGCAATTTATGCGTGAGCTTTTTATTAGAATAAGATTAAGGCTCGCTCCTAAGCTCCGACCGATACCGCCCGTGCGCCAGCGCATCGGAACAGCGACTATAAAAAGCCTCCACCAAACCTCTCTTTCCCGCGAGCCTTATTTTCTTTTTGTTGAAAAAACGCGCCCGCGCCTAACGAGTCCCTACGGGTGGAGGGGAACTTCCAATTTCAAAACTGTTCCAACTTTCGCCTTGTCATTTTGAAAAAGGAACTATCATTTAATTTTGAAGTGAAAAAAGTAAGCTCTCGCGACGTCTTTATTTCCAAGCGTTCCAGGTGCATTGAAAGAGGATGGCTATAGTTTTGTCCGTCGCGTTTTTCCGCGGTCTCGTTGTTGTTTCGCGCGAAAGAAATGGAAAGAGCAGTTCGTTACCAGCGTTGCATGAGATTAATGAGTTCGAAAGAGACGTAGGTAATGGCGCGGTAATTACGGCAGTTTTGCGTAAACGAGACGAAACTATAATGATTGGGCGAAATGACAGTTATTGATATTGTCATAATACGCGTCGATTTGTGCGCAGGCGTGGGACGGGACCTGCGCGTGCACATGCGAATGGTAAACGTTAATTACAATTTAATGACAGCCCTCTTGAGTAGAGATTCGTCGTTTTTTCTGTTGGATGGTGCTTTAATTGGAACGATCGGTTAGCGGGTGTGCCGTGTCTTAGTTGATCTACTTATAATGCTTGCTGTAATCAAACCGCTGAAGCTAGCTTTGCGCATGTCGAGATTTTAAACTCGCATTATAGTGGGGGTGATATTTAATGGAACGTAGAGGTAAGGTTGCATTAGTTGAGATTTCAAATTATGCCTTTAAATAATATTCTTGGGCGCACCTCCAGAAAATATTCTTGAATTTTTTGGGTAGTCAAACATGCCACTTTGCCACTAGGGGGAGCTTTGCCCAAAAAGCAAATTTTAAACAAATCTGGTAATGAACGAAAACACAACATATTTATGGCAACCTTACTATTTTCAGTACAAAATAGATTATATTTATGACTTTATATATACTAAAAGTGCCTTGAAACATGCCTACTTTGCCACCAGGCAAAACTTTGCCCAAAAAGCTAACTTTAAACAAATCTGGTAATGAACGAAAACACAACATATCAACCTTACTATTTTTTATAGAAACTAGATTATATTTATGACTTTACTTTGAGTCATACATGTCTTTAACTTCAGCCAGGAGCTTACAGCCAATTGTTGAATGTGAGGTGTATGAATTTGTATGACAAAGTTGACAATACCTAGGTAACATTGCCCATCTGTACTGTGTAACACTTTTCCTACTTAAGACCAAGATGTTAAAATGGAACGCCATTTTTGCCCAAAATGTTGAACTGAGTCTTGTCTCCACATCGTAAGAGCTATAGTTGCGTCAACAATTCGACATGGTCAATGTTGGCAAAAGTCCAGATAACTTTACCCGCGAACAAAACCGATAAAAATTTGGAATAGGTGTTGATTAAAAAAATATTTATCTTCATGAACACATGCGTATGACTACGATGGATTCGTTAAGCAAAAAAAATATCATCTTACCATATAAAAAATACAAGATATTCGTGGTTTTTCCGAAAAAAGCGGACAAAGTAGACATGTTTCACGGTGGATCATTATTTTTCCCGGATATACTGCGTGGAACGGAACAATTATAAACTATTTTTTTTGACGCGATTTTTTTTTACCTTTGTATGGAGCGTTGGCCGACTGGAGCGACGAGCTCCATACAAATGTAAAAAAAAATCGCGTCAAAAAAAATAGTTTATCTGGAAAATGTGACGTACTAGCGCTCAATAATCCCCCTCTTGCGGGAAAGTCCATCGTTCCGTTCCACGCAGTATACAAATCCCAGGTTGCTCTAAAATATTTGAACACCTGCGCTTTGACATATTTTTGTTTAGATAGTTATAATACAGGTTCTGTTTAGATGTAAATGTCGAGAACTGTATCTTGGAAACCCTAATAACTTTTTGTGATATACATTTTCACCGTCTAACCTTTAGAAACACTGGGAAGGAGGTAAAACGAAGAGTGATGGCCGTCTATATTTCACGCTTAATACCCAGTCTAATACCCAGTTGGCATGCAGACTCTCGTAACAGCGATGTCATGAACTGTGGGTTCAATTCTGGGCGCTAGTCATATTTTGATAATTATTGTTAAAATTGTTTCGCTTCTTCCTATGGTATTATTTTTTATAGACGTACCGTGAACCGGGGCTACTTTGATAATTTAGAATGTAGTATAAAAGCGGAACTATTTGAAATTAAGAAGGTTTAATCGAGTAAAAAGCAAGATAGATTGCTAATTTATATTCACTGCCAAGTAGTTCACCCACTAGTGAAAACAACGATTTTGGAGAAACACCTATTTGATCAATGTCGCCCCCCGAATCAAAGTAACCCCATTCCAAGGTATCTATAATTAATAACTGAAAAAATACATTTTCCAATAGAGTGAAGAATGTAAACTACCAAGTTGATTGATTTTGTGATTTCTGTTTAGCTTAAGGTTTTTCTTTTTGATTCTCTTCTTCAGTTTATTGCAACGTTAAGAATTCACGGCGACAAATAATATTTCGCTTATGACATCTATTTCCTCTTCAGTCTCCTGATCTTTTAAGTTAATGACAAAATGGACTCGTAAAATGTATCCCTTAATATAATATTTTAGTATTAAGACATCATTCTGTAAAATACGTTTTTAATATTAAATGAAATGAAAATATTCAGTAGCTACAAGAGTGGGCTTAATTCGACATGTTTTAATGACAGCTAGTGAAATGGCGGTCGTGACGCCAATCTCGTCAAAGGTAACGATGATATAATAATAATAAAAAAATGTCGTATATGGCCCCAGTGTAATTCAACCCGTTTGACGCCTGGAGGCTAATTGGAGATGGTAAAATGTGAACTCCTCGGTATAGATATCCCGTATTTTCATGTCATTATCATTCAAAATCATAACTACAGATACCTTACCTTGATACCCCTTCTTTCATCATGTAACTTATAGCCGCTCCTTTAGTGATAATAAAGTTGCGATAACGTAAAGAAGGTAAAGCATTTAAACCATGGAGGGTCGGTATCGGGATAAAAACGTATCAAGTTTAGGGCTCGCGTCGCCCGCGGCCGCGGCGGCTCCCGTGTTACGCAGACAACCACCGCCGGGATCTTGCATCTACACGGATGCAAGATATATATTTTAATATATACTTACATATATTTGTGGTCAATATAATGTGGCAAAAACGGCAGCTAAGAGCGGCAAGATACGGCGACTATTAGTAGTACTACAAACGCGTTACAGTACGGATATAAGTGTTTTATTCAGTTAATCTATGGCTTGTGTAGCGCGAAAGACGTGCGTTCATGAAAACAACGTGTCTAAGTAACAAAAAAATAAGTGAGATAGTTTTTTTCTTAATTTTTTCATAACTGGTATAACTTGGCCTCTCACCCGGTACCAGGTTATCGTTGTGTTCCGGGACACCCTGTATACAAGGTATTTGTTGCGGAAGATCAAGTCAGAATCATTTTGTCGGAATTGGATAATGTTTTTAGAAGAACTCCTGGAATGACAGTTTATTAATAATTTTAGACTACTAGTGTTAAATTATGAATGATTATATTCATTTTATTTATTCCTAAAGCTACAGTTACAGTAAATTGTTAATTTTGGTCTTGTTTGAACATTTTAAAGGTTTATTACATAAAACCATTTTGGTTCTTGCAAATTGCAATATATTTGATGAATTTAAGTGTTTTAATTAAGTGTCATTTTGTAACTTGTAAAAAGTGAAGTATCAAAATCTCTAGGTCGTACTATTCGTGTTGCTATATAAGCGATATATTAGTGGCGCCCCTATTATTCTCTAGACTTTTTTGCCAGACTATAACCCTTCAGCTGTGGTCATCCCTTGTGGGCTTCATATTTTTTCCTACAGCTCGGTGGAGCCCCCCTCGGAGGGGCGCAATGGCTGTGCTTACTTTCTTAGAAATAAAACCGCCATTCGTGTATCGATCTCGTTTAATCCATTGAACCGTATAGCCAATGAAGCGAGACAGCTAGCAAGCGACAATTTCAATGGTCATTGAAGGAAAATTTTGAATTTGATCGGTAGTCTAAAACTGCCACTGGCGCGTTAATCACGGTCGAGTTTCGCGAGTGAGTTTTAATGTGTAATGATTTTAGTGCGTTGCCAGAAGGAGATATCTTGGAGAGAAGTAAGTAATGTTTCGTTTTCTGTTAAAAAAATATAGTTTTTAGTTGATTGACGGATATAAACTTGTGGCTAACACAACATACCTACTCATGGTAAAAATTTGCCTACAGGTTTTTTTGCGCTTTTCTACTAATTTAGAATTACTAACAGCTATAAACATTACCGCTATTTATCGTAAATTTATTTAAAATGTAGGAAATGGACTAACAATCGCCCGAAAGTAGATAAATAGATCGAAATTGGTAACGGTCATAACAGAGCCCTTAGAGGGATGGTAACCGTCAAGGAACTTCCCTCCGAGGGATGCTCACATAGGACCTCGTGACGTCACTTACGCAGCGCACCAGCGCCATTTCATAATATGGATACGCCATGGATTGATTGTCTTGCAACGTTCGTAATTCGTATCTATTAACGGAAACGTTAATCGTTGAGTCATGTCAAATAATAAACGAAAATGATAAAATGTTATACTTTTCTCAGATACTTAATCCAAATTTGCTGTTCATGCAGTTCAAGTTTTAAAAATAATTAAACTTGTATGAAGTATCTACACTTACCGTAAGCAAATGAAACATTATCATTTATTCATGTTATACCGCTACTACAAACTCATGGTGTGGGTAAGGGTATATCCATACTAAGCAAACCATTTTTTTCGAAATGGTCTTGATTTTCATTGTTATAATAAGAATAATTTAAGAATAATTTAGAATAATTTATTGAAAAAACCTTATTGCTAACGTTACATTGTGCTTGCACTGTTTCATGTTAGGGGAATTAATTAAATGCGCCTGAACTAGGATTATCCTGTATCTCAGGCAAAGAATAATATAAGAATTAAATGTAGATATTCGTCTTTACTAGGAAAACGCGTTTATGAATTGGTAATTAAAATCGTTCGTTTACATTTCTACGAGTATTGACGACGAATTTGTAAATATGAAGTGGATGAAATATCTTTTGCGCATTCCTAATATTTTACTTTGTTGTCACCAATTCAAAGAATTAATATTTATTTGGTCCATGTTCATCGCTTTTTACCGCAATGTAAATTAAATGTGATGTGATGCGTGCCTTCGCACGGCGAGCTAATGGGTCAAAAGGAGAGCTCGCAAAAGGTTAAAATGATAGAATGATATGACATTGAAATATGAAGTGCCGAAGCAAATTGATGTAATGTTCGTTGAGTAGTTAGGTTATTATAGAGCTCAGATTTGTTAGCTAATAAGGGCGGCGATTTCAGTTGTCTTAAGACAGGTCCCTAGAATATACCTAGCTTTTATTTCATGTCTCTATTTCCGATTTTGAGAGACAGTTATGGAAGTAGGGAAATCCTTTTGACATGCCGGTGGCGTTGTATTTTGTAAATTACGATATTCCACTTAACGTGGAATTTTACAACTTCTATTTGCTAAATATCAAAGAAAAAGATAACAAGGAGATGTCATCAATAGAAGTGTGGCACGTGTACTGGAGTTGCTACTGTTTGTTCTATTGTTTATGCGTGATTGTTTTACAACCTTTCTTGAAGATAACAATGAAAGAATACACGTCAGTAAGGGTTGGTTTAAGTACTTTTTGTAATTTTATCTGGAACAAACTATACCCATACAGTGTAGGTTACAAGCCATTTTTGTATACTATTTTTATATACTCGTAATATATATCAATTTTACGTAAGAACATACAATGCAATATTCTAGAATCCTGTATCGCAAAATAAACAGTCTCCCTTAAATACAATACTTATTAAGAATACCATTTCGTGTGGTAGAAGTGGTGACCTACAACGTACCACGCCTCGTGATATCATCTCAACTGCCTACTTAGGACTAAAACCGACGAAATTGGTGCACCCTTTGCGATAACGTCTTTTTGACTTAAAAGTTTCGTAGAAGTTTACGGTGGGCGACACAAATTGTTATGTTTTATGGTGAAGGATATAGGTATAACAATGGTGTAACCATTATATTGAACTGTCAGAAATTAGATTCGTTTTAGTTGTAGGTATCAGTGATAGTTAGCACCGTTTACTGCAGTTGACTTTTTCATACTTAATTTATGTTCCAATTAGGAGAAATACTTCATAACTGCCGGACACCGAATCGATTGCAGATGTGTTCCGCATCACATCGCCACCGTTGTCACTGAACTATCGATAATATTATTTGCTTGCTCCGTGTACAGTCGACGTCAAAGATTGAACCTGTGTATTCAAAAATGTACAGCAGTCGTGCGTCAGATATTCAGAGTACCTTCTCCTATTACGTTATTGCATGTGACTGTACGATAGATTCCCAGCTGTTGTCCTGGGTACGCGATAAGCATCGTCTAGCCTAATGACCGCGGGCCCTTTGTCCATTGTTTACATCGGGGTGAGACGTGATTTCGGGAGGCGCGCGGCTTCTTTACGGACCTCCCCGTGGTTCGAGTTAACGTCACCGTTACTGATGTACAGGGTGATCCGTGTTGCCTACTTCAATGTCGACCTATATTATTTTAGTATAGTTTCTAATAGTCTCATGACCTGAACCCTGCGAGCTTTAACATTGCTAATTGATTTGCAGTCTTTCTTGTTCGTTTTAAACTAATTTATTTATATATAGTTGGTTTCGTTTCAAATTCAAACTTTAACAAAAGATGACGAGGAAGAAAGATATTTACGGAAAATTATTTGTATAAAATATTAAGTAGGTATTATTTCAATGACCTACTAAACTTGTTGTCTAGTTGCCTACATTTACTTATGATCAGAAAACAATTCTCTATTTTTTGTATGCCTACTCAATCTTACCGCAAACGTCGTACACAGCATTTAGTAAAATGAGAAAAAATATTCCCTTTACTTATATACTATACGTATCGCGGTGAATCTAGATCCCTATGACAGCTGTCATCTCCTTACAATTTATAACCTTAAAACGTAAAATTGTACTGAGCTGGCAGCTGTCATAGGGATCAAGATTCGTCGCGATACGTTCCTATATGCATGTACTCTAGACAATCGCACATATGCAATACATGGTTTGTCGGTCACCCGCATCACATGTCACTCTCACCCTGTACCCGAGCATAGGGTGCAACGCACGTGGCGCAGTTTAGACGCGTGCGCGTACGCTTATGCCGCCGCCCGCGCCGGACGTTCGCCGCTTTGATCCGCCGAACACTTTCGCTTTCTGTTCCTGGATTTGATAGTGTCGGAACTTCATAAGTGGACGATAGTTATCCTGCTTCAAATATATGGCGGGGAAAATGTTAAAAGCATACAAAATATCGACCAATTGATCCAATAATTCAAGTGTTTGCCAGAACAATATCGATACACGCTTATTATTATCATGAAAGTCACATATAATGGCTCCTATACATGATGGCCCATCCAATGGCCCAACGCTATGGCCATGCGATGGTTGAACGCCACTACACGATGGCGACATTCAGTTGTAATCGAATCGTTTTGCGAGATGGACGTTTATGACGACAATATGTAAATATTAAGTAAAGAAAGAAAACCACCTTTACGCTTTGCAAATCCTGCTATACAACTGCAAGTCCTTATATAGTATCAGTATTAGATAGTAGAAAAGTATTCGCTCCCGGTTCTCGCACTGTAGGGCCTGTAGGGTAGCGGTTCAACCTAACACTCCTCCTCGCTTCGCTCGTCATCGTACCTACGCCGACCTGCCTTAGAGTCTACCAAAAATATTATGCTAACTGTACATTAGAAGAAATTATCATTATATCATATAGAATAGGTATAGGAGGAGCAGTATAGGAAATATGCACTAGACTTAAAGTAAGTATGTTATATTAAATGTTATGGCGCCTAATATTATATCAAAAAAAGACCGGGTAGATTGCGGCAGAAGTGAAAATTGCGCGCCGCGGATTGCATGGCGTTTGCGCCCTTCCTTATACTCTTTCTCTATAGAGAGAGAGGAAACACTCGTTTTATCTTATTAATTAATATAACAATAATTAAGCTCAACCCCATAGAGCTCGCATGGTTACAGGCGAAAGGGCACGTCGCGAGAAACAACAAGACTTTTAAATAAGAGGAGGTCAAAAACTTATTCCTGCAAGGACTGGAACTGGTGACTGAGGAATACGAGAAATTATTATGAAACTATAACGACGAAATCGCAGTCCCTTTCTACGTTAGTCTAACGCATAGAAAACCACCCATGCTTTTCATGGTGTTCTTTGTAGTGAAAAACCCACAATTTTGCTATCAAAACTTAAGTACCTAACCAGTTGTAGGTACTAAGGTGTTAACATCGTATTTAGGGTTCCTTTTCCTTTAATAAACCTGTTCACTGTTATTCCCTAACTAAACTCATGAACACTTTTATGGGCATAAGGCACTGGACCCACCGCCGGCTAGTAAGCTAGAAAAGTTGGGCGAGTAGCATTACATTGCGGATCTGTAAAGGTTGATTGATCACACTGTGCCTGGTCAGCACGCAATGAACCGTTACTCGCCCAACTTTTCTAGCTTACTAGCCGGCGGTGGGACCAGTGCCTATAGTCGATAAATGGTTGAGATTAATTAACGTTGCAGTTGATGGAAAGTAATATTAATCATGTTAATGAAATCATTTGGCATAAGAAGTGTTAGCACCTTGGTAGTGCTAGCACTTCTGTAGTACTGAACCCAACACGGTACACTACCAGTTTCCCCTGAACCACAGCGCAAGCTTCGGACCACACTTTTTCTTTATTTTCGTAAACCCCGACCTTTTGTTTCTCGTTTATTTTCTGGATCATATTTTTATAACGCTTAATCTTAAACCAGCGGTCAGTTATAAGCCGAGTAAAGCGAACCTCACTTAGGATACATTTTAACAACAGTGCTGTTTAGTACCGATCAGACATTATAATTTTATTTGTTATTCCAAAATTGAAAGATTACAAGGCGTCTGAAATCAAATTGCAATCAATTATAGTGTTTGATTGACCCTAAATGGCGGTTAATTTTTGGTGGAATCTAAGATGAGTCATGTTAAAAGATATAATTTCAATTCCCATTGGTTATAGAACTTAACAGATCCTTTGTTTTTCGGTTCTGAGAACACAAACGGAGAAAATACGGAAGGAGTGTTGCGTCAAAAAATCTTTACATATTTTATGATGACGACACATTTATCGTTGTGAAAATAATACATTCTACATTTATATAAGTAAAACAAAAATACTTGCTTGACTATAAATTACTCTTGAAGCTGACAAATAAAACAAGCCATAGCATTGTATTGTATCATTGCGAATCATCCATAATTCTGTATTCAAATAACAGTTATCTAGGAAAAGATATTAGACCACGAATATGACAGCTATAGTTGTTAGGTATCGGCTTATTTTTATAATATATATTTCGATCTTACTATTCTTCTGAAAACAAAGGGTATCATGTACAGGGTAAAATGCCATTTGCAATGTGGATGGAGAATTGCTGGTGTCCGTAAGTAACCGATATCGGATAATCGGATAAAATCTATCCGTGTACCGGGTCATCACTGCATTCAGCGACAACCAATACCATTTTCGAATGTAATCTGGCCATCAGTGCGTCGCGCTCTCAAATATTTCAATGCGTACTAGTGCAACAAATGCGGGCGTGCTAAAAATTCATGCCTACATTGCCTACCTATCTAAAATTACGAAGAAAAAGGTCAAAGGGGAAAGGGGAGAGGTCATATACCTAGTCCTAAAGTTTGTGTAATTACATTATGGTCTAGACATTTTTGTAGCATGTTCGTGACCCTATTGGCACGTGAAATACCCCGACGTGTTTACTACGTTGGCACCGGCTCATCTAGGCTTGTTCTGACCGTGGTCATTAGTTCACTTAAGGAGGGGTATAATGGTTGATGGTGTGTATAGTTCAACAAGTATTTGGGTTGGAATAATCGAAAGAGACGATATAAATTATAACGGTGGTTGATGTGTGTGTCTAGAGGCAAATCCCCATTGAACAACGTGAGAACAACAAAATTAGAACGCTGAGTTCCTTTTTAAGTGCTATAGAATCAATTTGATAATTCGCATCAAATGCGGAATTTGTAATATGATGAAAATAATAATAGGTACGAGCCCTTCACCCTGCCTAAAATTTGGGCTTTTCCAAAAAAAAAACAAGAATCATACGATATGCAGTAAGTTTGCCTCTGATCCCAATAAGGGGTTATGCTTAAACCAATTGCTGTCCTTGACCCCTGAAATCCACCTGTTTCGAACTTGAACCTCGCATGGCTCTAATCATCGGAATCGCTGCAAGCAGTTTTACATAAACTCCTAGTGAACAGATACATCACTGTGCTTTCTTGTGGCCATTCCAAAGAAAAGGTTCTTTGTTTCGTGGACTAAGTGCAGATTTATGTATGTATTACTATATTAAATTAAGTTATTAAAATATAAATCATTTTAAAAGTTATTTTTGTGAGATTTCTACTCTGAAACTGTAGGTCCAGTAGGTGCAGAAGTATCTTTAGCGTGTATAGACAAAGATTCAAAGAACATTTTTATATTTAAAAAATATATATATATAAAAATTAAATTTTAAAAGAATTGTTGCGAGTTATTTTAAAAGCCCAACTGCTTTTAATATGTATCCGTAAAGGTGCGCAAATTTTTGACCGAGCGTACGGATAACTCAGCTGTCCTTTTCCCATACAAAAAAGACATTTAGATCCACCTAACCTTGGTTTGAATTTTCACACAATCGACCAGTAAGATTAATTTTGCCCATTAAGCCTAAAGGTAGAACTGAGTGTTCAGGGAGGGTATTTTGACTCTACCAATAATATAGAGTGAAGTATCTGTTAGCTGTCGATGTGGCGTAGCGACCGCGGCGAGGCGGGGGCCGCCCGTGATTTAATACAGCACTCGCTAATTATGGCCTGTTCAAATTGTACCTTTCTCACGGACCGGCCCGGTTGCACCAATGGCAGGTTAAAACTCACCAAAATTTGTGCAGGATGGGTCAAGATGATAGTTCATCTGACGATTAATTATTGATTACCGCTACAATAGTATTTTATGCAATCGTTATATAATGTATGCTTCTTCAGTCGAGTACCACGTTTAGGCCACGAAGCTTGCTGAGTGGCCTAATTAAGGAACGACACTTAAAAAGCTAATTATATAACTACTATTGTATACAATACTTTTTCTACGAGTCAAATGAACTAATTAAACAAACTTGGTATCTATTGAAAACGAAGTGCAACCAACGGCTTTTTATTTTTTTTGCGTTGATGTTTATTATCTTTTGACTTTCTCATGACGGCGTCCTATTGGTCAAATACATTATAGTTCAGCAAAGGCGCTACGTGATTGGTCAATTTCATTTTAGTTGTCTCAACAATTATGAAATGTGGAGTTGGGAGCTCCAAAGTAAAAAGTATGTGATTTAAGTTTGGTGTACCAAGTCTTAAATCAAACATTAAGGTCGACGAGTATAAAAATTGTATTTATGGACGCCAACATAGGTAAATAAATAGTATTTTTTGCAAAGTAACGCGCGGGTTAAACAGGGTGCCATTCACCTTTCCTTTGTTTATAAATAATGTATATTTCGAACAATCTATATTATTTGTTATCATAACTCGCTCGTGTCCGTTTAGATTATTTCGTTGGTTACTTCTTATTGATTATAAAATAATATATTTAACAACACACCTTTTTTGCTATTGTACTTATTATAAACAATGAAGGAAGAGCAGTCTTTTGTCATAAGTATCCTGAATACTTAAAAAGAGACACAAACCTGAATTTAGTTACGTTTTTATTTATTTATTGTGGGTCCCTGGTTAAGCTCTTAGG
The DNA here is from genome assembly GCA_947049275.1 of Epinotia bilunana. Classification (NCBI taxonomy): domain Eukaryota; kingdom Metazoa; phylum Arthropoda; class Insecta; order Lepidoptera; family Tortricidae; genus Epinotia; species Epinotia bilunana. Next base: position 10,972,796 of record OX346253.1, on the reverse strand, counting down.
TACACGCGTGGTGAGAGAGAGAGCCAATAATACCCGCGTGCAGTTGACTAACGACTATTTATGCAGCTACTTAGAAAGATCTTATGAGCTTTAGTGCTAATATTTTGTTCCTAGTATTGGTTGTGCCAACTGTCTACTGTGCGTACAATGTTGCCTAACAAATGTCTCACTGCACACCCTATTTACAGACTGGTTTTCAGTTTTATCCATAACATTTATAAATTTAGTGCATATTCTTTTATATATATGTATTAAGAAGTTCAGTGTTATTTCAATCCTACGTTTTATCAACTAGGTAATACCGTTTTTATCTAGAAATAGGAATAAATTGGCTCGTTTGCACAAAAAAGACGTTAAACATTGTTTAATCCAAGTTTATTTTTTCGTTTTAACCGTATCAAGATGCGCCCGCTCCGCAGTACGTTACTGCATTCGCTATACTTATTCTGTCTACCCAACCTGTTACCCGGTCAACCTTCAAGTTGATGCCCTCTCGCTCCATCACACTTAACCTCTCATGCAGCCATCTCCATTCCACAATCGCAGGTCAGGCCAGAGCACATTACGGTAATGATACTTAAACACATATTTAAGTAAAGACTCTTTTTGTGCAAAAAGTTTCGTATTCCAAGTTTCCTTAGCATAGTGGATGATGTTCTAATTTAACACACAAGTCAGAACGCCTGGTCAAATATTTAGTAGATCCAACAAATATGCATCTATATTTTTATTTATTTTGAGATACGTACCTATGATTTGATTCATTTGATGTGCGTGATCTCGTTAAAAATATTGGTGGGTAGGTAGGTACTAATAGCTATTACGTACGACAGGCATATTTCTGAGGCTTTATTGATAAAGGGTACGATACGAGCCCTCTACAAACGTAAAAAAATGCAGGTTACTCTTTTTCACTAGACCCATAGATTTGTTTATTTTATTACGTAGTATTGCTTGGGCTAGGTGACAAAAAACTACCTTACTCTCTTAAAAAAATAAAGGCCAAAATGTGATTTATAATTTTAACAAAACATCAACGTAGTGTTTAAAAAAAGGAGTCTGTTTTTCATACCCTTGTACGATTAAATCAAAATTAAATTAAAATGTAGATACGTTAGGATTAAAGGTTAAATATTAGGACAGCCTTCCACGTCCGGGGTGTGTCTCCATACTGAAATAGAAAGTAAACACAATTTATTGCTGCTGGTCGATTGCGTAACGTTTCGTACGTAGGTACGTTAGATAGATCTAAAATGTCACTTTTTCTATGGGGAAATAGCAGATGAGTTTGTCCTAACGCTCGTTCAAAAAGTTACTATAATAGATCACAGCGTACGTGTGTACCTGGAGTGCCCTAATAGTCAATACACAGTTCAGTCAACCTCATTCACCTTTTAGGGGAATAATGTTGTCAAAATGTAAACCTAATGCACCCTTAACTGGATTCGAGGGCACAAGGTGTACTTTCAGTCAACCTAATTCACCTATTAGGGGAATTAAGTTGACAAAATGTGTACCTAATGCACCCTTAGCTGAATTCGAGGGCACAAAGTCCCCTTTCAGTCAACCTAATTCACCTATCAGGGGAATTAAGTTGACAAAATGTGTACATTAGGGTGCATTAGGTACACATTTTGTCAACTTAATTCCCCTAATAGGTGAATTAGGTTGACTGAAAGTGGACTGTGAATTGGCTACTTGGACTAGGTGACTTAAGGGTTTAATTAGTAGAACTAAAAAGTACACTTTAAACCCCCTAATTTTTTTGAGGAGAATTAAGTGTTCTTTTAGTATTTAATTCCTCCAGGTGAACTAACTCGGGTGCATTAAGTCAACTCCACGTAATGACATACTCGATAAACAATTCTGATAAAAAGAAATCCTCGAATTTAAACTTTTGTGAGACATGTTTAAAATTATACTAATAATGGTACGGTTAGTTTCGCGTATTATATGGAACTACGGGCAACACGTTTCAAACTAACAGGGAGCTCTTATTCGTTATAATTATTAGTATAGTATAACTTTAAAAAGAAATCCATGAAGTCGTCAATATCAGAATATTACCGTTAGTTTCTTGGCCTATACTAAAGTATAATTTTACAACAAGTAGCTTATTAACCTTCTTCACTGTCGCAAGTATATTCAAATAGATCGCATAGGTCCCAAAACGTCCTGGTCTTGTCGGAGCCCGAGGCAGTCTTGCCGCAGATGGGTATGGTGTCGTGGATACACTTCTTGGCTTGGTCGCACGCTGCTTCGATCTTGTTCTGCGAACATTGTTGAGCTTGTTGTGAAATTATGCTGCGTATAAGTGAATTGATGAATTCCGTTTGACAACATAAATTTACGATAGTAGGTACGGTAGTACGGTAGTACTTTTAGAATATGTTCTTGTCCATAAACATGGGTATCATCAAACCGCAATTGGAATTGGCTACTTTCCTAAAAACATGTTTAAAGAAAGAAAGAAAGAAGAAATACTGATGGACTAAATATAAATTATTATTTTTTTACCCAGGATTTGGATTGAAAATGACAGTTGCCATAAAATACATTATAGTTAATATTGAACTGATAGCTATTCCATTTCCAAACTCATCTCGGTTGAATAATACACTTGCTATCGATACAAAAAATGAGTTTCCATTTTCCAGTCTCGCTTTTTTCATACATAAAAAATGTTAATTGGGGACATATATTTAAAAGATCTAATACATAGTAATAAAAAGACATACCACTTGTGTTTCAACGTATGGGGGAAGGTGTCCATTTACTGTCATTACAAGATGTAACCATAACACACCTAAAAGAAACAAAGGTTTCTTTAATTATGTTCGGTTATTGCACTGCAGTAAAAAAACGAATATATAATTAACGTCTAAATATTACTACAAAACATTACTTTAATAATAATCCAACCCAAATTTTATATGTAGCTGTATCAAATTATCAGTTCTCCAAGTTATTCCATAAAACAATTATCAGGCCAATCCCGTAACATCTAAATAATGCTTGAATTTATATTTTATTACCAATCTTACCGCAAAATATCAAGAGCGATTTTGTAGGGCATCTGTGTAACCTACTCGGTAACCAGACTATAACAGAAAAGGTTGACTTACAATGAATTAGGATTTTCAGCCACATGACGTGTCCGCGTCCAAATCCACTAACAGTTGCCAAATAGTAAACTAGGCTGTCGTTCAGTGGTTGCAAAACATGGCCAGGGGTGACAGACCTTTGATACGCAATACGCATTACTGTCATAACCATCAATTATTGAATGAAAACAATGATAAAATTGCTTCATCATTCTGTTGTCCTTATCCCATTTCATTGGGCTCAGCGCAGCATGTGTTTTCTTCCATGTACTCATCTGTCATCCGTCATCTCAATACGTACTCTTTATTCCTCGTCATATCGTCTCTCACACTAATGTGTGAGATCTACCTTTTCCTATGCCTAGCTCGTTTTTTGCATCATATCTAATATTTTTCAGGTTTAAATTAATAAAAATATGCAGGTCTAATTCAAATAAACGTAGTTGTCAGCGTAGTCCTTTGCTTCTCGCAACACCGTGGCAGTGGTGCATTATTTATACTAAGTCTTCTTTAGGAAAAAGTAAAATTAATTTACCAACCTACCATAATGTAACGTAACATTTCTATTATTAAATATAGCTAACTTACCTAGTCAAACTTTATTAATCTTTATCACGTCTATTTTTCTAGTCTAGGACCAGAAGTTCGATGCACCTGACGTTAGACTCGTCTAAATAGTTCGCCATAAGCGAATGTTTATCCATAATTTCCTGCGCGAATTCAAAACAATTAATTAGTCATGTCAACCAATGCCCTTCCTTTACATAGCAAGTGTTTGGTGTATGAGCCGCATGTGCCGTCACTATGTTGTTAAGGGGAGCTGTCACTAGTAAGTCATTTCAATAAATAAAAACAAAAAAAACAAAAGTTATCATACAAATAAATATTGTTTTTGTTTCAGGTCTGATAATTATCAGACTTACGACCCAAGTCTGGTGTCATGTCGAACTAGAATCTGAAGATTATTTTTTCCCTCTCGAGGCGGTGAGATTTTTTTCACAACAAATATTTATGAAACTAAGTCACATAAACATGCTTTTTACTTATATAATGTTTTGTATATATTTAAAAGTACATTATTAATCTTTGGTTTGTAAAATAATGTATTGTATACATAATTCAGACGCTGAACTACTGCAAGTTGGCGGACGAGTGTCACCACGACCGTGTGCCGGTGTGCGGGCAGGACGCTAGCGGCAACTTCAGGGCGTTTCGGGACGACTGCGATCTATACGAGTACTGCTGCGATGAGAAGAAACGTAACGATCTTCCATAATCTAGACGCTGAACTACAAGTTGGACGTGTGTTACCACGACCACGTGCCGGTGTGCAGTACGCGAGCGGCAATTTCAGGTTCCGGGACGACTGCGACCTCTACGAGTTGTTACTGTTACGATGCATAGAAATGTAACGATTTTTCATAATCTAGACCCTTAACTAGAGCACGTTGGAGAGTGTTAGCACGATTGCGTGCCGCTATGCAGTCCGCTAGCGGCAATTCCAGGGTACTTCAGGACGCCTGCGACTTTTACGATGCTGCTGCGATGGAAAAAAGTGGCCAAGTGCGTGTCGGACCACGCACAACGAAGGGTTCCGTGCCTATTAAAAAGGTCGTATCGTTACTGAAATCTTATGGCACTTACGTCCTTTTCTTTAAGGAAGGCAGTTTGTTGGAAATATCTCGAAAACCTTTGAACCGATCTTGTTCAAAACAATTTTCGCTGAAAGAATTTAATAAGCCCTATGTCCATGAGTTTTTTCATATTTTTAAAATAGACGGTTCAAAAATGAGAAGGGGGGACACAATTTTAGTGACTTTCGGGGCGATTATCTCCGAATCTATTCACATAATCAAAAAAATTGCTGAGAAACCTTATATTTAGTTTGAAAGGCCTATCGATTGATGAGCCACACGTGGGCTTGCAATGAAAAAAAAATTTGACTTTCAGTTTTATGTATGGAGTGCACCCTAAAAATTTTTTTTTTTGTAAGTTGATTACAAAACTATGTAGCGGCTAACAAAATACAACTATCCTCAAAAGTGTATTCAAATACACCTTATAGTTTTGGAATAAAATGCCTGTGACATACGGACGGACAGACAGACAGACATAACGAATCCATAAGGGTTCCGTTTTTTGCCATTTGGCTACGGAACCCTAAAAACGTAATTATCTTTCATAATCTAGTGGTCTACAGCAATCTATTGAACTAGAGTAAGTCGGGTGTGTAGGTAGCGAGCAGAACTTCAGGGCGACCTGGGCTGTTATTCGCAAAGCGTTATTGCGGCTTACCCCGCCGTTCACCTGTCACGAAACTAGACCTCTACCTACGCTTGGTTACTACGCATCGCGGTGTCAAGATATATTTGTGGGTGAGCGTTGAGGTGAGCTCAAAACAAGTTACAGAATAGGGGGGCTGGCTGCGGCAACAAAGAACGTAAAAATCTTTCGTAATCTACTGCATATTGACACAGAATAATATTATAATGCATGGTATGTTAATATAAAATTTTACCTTCCAATAAAATTATTATTATCTTTCCTTAAGATGTCCGGGATCCAGAAGAATTGAGAGGGCGCCACTGCCTACGACCGGAAGTAGCCGTTTGCGTCAAATGAGTCACTCCACACCATCGCTGTGACGTCACATCCGCCTTTGCTAACCTGTCAACCCGAGAACTAGCGCCCGTGAACGCGCCGCCATGTTGGCTTTCTCATTGTTGCGGAGGAAATGCCGTTGGTAGCCCCCAGGAAGCCATTACTTGGATCCCGGACATCTTCAGGAAAGATAATAATAATTTTATTGGAAGGTAAAATTTTATATTATCTGTTCCGTTCGATGTCCGGGATCCAGAAGAATTGAGATCTGTTTATTATCTCCTGGTGGCAAGTAAGCGGGCGCACACGCGCTAGTAGAAATTAGAATTTAGAGTTAGAGCGGTTAGAGTTAAGTATTAACGTTACATTTCTAACGGGCACTAAAATTTGTAGGTCAAATAGATTCGATATAAACGTCTTAAAGTACATTCAAGTTGCCAAATAAAAGGGTAGGCAAAAAGGTGCTAGAGTGTCGTTAATTGGATAGTTTTTTCAGCCAGTTTTAACGACGATACCACGGGTCGAAAATATACTCAGATGTTACTTGAAGGCCCGATTCTGTCCGAAGATGTAGCATAAACCAAAAAGTATAAGAAGTATATATGTACATGTACTTTGTCTCCTATAACCGTAAGATTGGCTTGGACACACCTTCTGAAATCGTTACAAGTATCCAGAACACTGAGTTAATATTTTTGTTATTTTCCGATAAGGATGTTGATAACCAGATGGTTTGGATCAAATAACAACAAGATTGTTGGGATCAAATTTCGGATATAGAGCCAGATTTGTCTACTACAGTGAAGTTAAACAAGGCCGTGAACTCTGACCCGAAAACTTACGGTAGAAGTGCGGCCCGTTTACTGGGTACGTCATGTAAGTTATTAAAGTAAGATTGTTGTGTTTAGGTCTTTCATTATCTAAATTTATCGCATTCTAACCTAATCAATGTTTTGGAAGGGAGCGGTCTTCCAGGCACATTGTTTTGAAGGTATTCTAGAACGAGGCGTTCGAAGATATCCTAGTGATCAACAGTAGCTCACACAATAGTGGTCATTGCAGATTTATGAACAAGAATAATAACTCTTACTGAATGCAGTACTCGAACACATTTGACAGAAATAAGTCCGCATGGGAGGGGGTACCTGGAGTGCCACAATGGCAATGATCCATGCAGGCGTGTATGTACCGATAATAGGCGAGCGCCAGCGTGACGCCCGGAGGAGTATTTTCCGCTCTAACTGGCGGACGTGTGACCTAGAAACGCCCGCCCATTGAGAACCTTCATCGGCTACGACTTGCCTCTTCAGGTCTGGCCAGTAGAAGAGACTGCCCCACTTGGAAGTCATTATGTTGAACAGGCCCAACGTGGTGACGAGGTGATGTGGAGCGCGAGGCACAAGTTTGGAAGGTGGCGTAGGTCATGTCTTAACTCCAAAAGCTGTTGAACACGTCGTGACAGTAGGCGCTCGAGACTTGCGAGTCGATCGAGACGTATCGCCACAGAAATGGGTGCCATCCGAGGTGAACTTATAAAGTAGATGGCCGGGACACCCCAGCGGACGAAGATTTCTTCCCCGTTGGTTTCTGGGCATTACCAACCATGTAGGTAATTTGGGACCAGTGTTTCCCGTAGACGGTTCTTTCCGGCCAGCAGATTGCAGCAGGAATAGGCATACATGCTACCTCCCACCAGTTGTCCATTTGTAGTACAACATTCGTTACGATAAAGTTAGTCTTTCTCACTTACGGTTAAATGCGGGTTCGTTATGCCGGTCTACTATGGCAGGGTCGCTTATACAGCAGACAGAGAGACAGACAGAGAGAGAGTGTATAGTGCTCTTCGTAGTCTCGCAGGTGTAGTCAGAGAGACTACCCACGGCGCAAAGATTGAAAAGTTGAGACGATGCCTTCCAATATGAGACTGTCCGAGGCGACACAGGCATATAAAATCGCGCGTAGTGTTTACCTTTTCCCTCGGCACCAGAAACTCGACCTCTATAACAAGTAGTAAGGGCTTACGTATACAATGTTTATTATGACATAAAATTATATAACAGGAGGCGTTTATACAGATTAGGAGTCCTACCAAGAAGTTGGACTTTATGGGCTTATGGGCTTTAATTTTTTCAATGTTTATGGCAAAGAAATGAACTTCTACGAATGATTTCTCTGTTTCATTAGTGATCACTTCAATTGATTTGTAATAAGGACGTCTTCCATATAGACAATTACCAGAAAACCCTGGGTTTCCAACAAGAAATGTAAATAGTGTTAAATTCTGTGAAATTGTCACGAATAATTTATAACTACCAGTTTTAGACTAGTTAGTAGAAGTACTTTAGCTTTCAAAAGCTTATTTGAAGAGGTTTTCTGTATCGAGATTGTATCGGCAAAGGACACGGATATGGTAGTGTAAAGGCTTGTGCTTTTGAGAAATCGATAGATAGTACAGTAAAAGGAAACGTAATCTTAGATGATATTCGAAGTTTTCAAGAATATGCAACTGTTTCGGTAAGAATTCACGCAAGTCATTTTCAATAGTGGATTTTACCCGCTTCGAGGGCTCTACTCAAGAGCAGAATCTCGGGCTCGCTTAGGAGCGGCAAGTTGTTTTGTCCCAATTTTGTTTATTAGGCCTCTGCGAAAGGTTTGTCTTTATACTTAGAGCAGCACCTTTATGTGAAATCTGTTTGCCCACCTTGTCGATGCCATCATTCTCCGCAGGCACGAGGACAGTTTGACGGGGTTGAGAAATATATATTCAGAGGTCGGAGACTCATCCGATACCCCTAAGACTTACTTTTTAACGACCATAATCAGTTCGCGTGACCCGATTCCAAGGTGACGAACGTGCAAGGCGGACCTTGTAATTTGATTGATTATCAAATAGGTCAGAGAGCGCAGGGGGACCCGGCATGCGGTGTACTGGACCAATCGGGTATAATTGAGGACTTCGGGCTTCATTCTAAACGTTAGGTTGCACCGCCGCACTGCAAGTGCTGGGTCGCTTGCTCGCTCCAGAACGCCGGGTAAGCCGCGCAGCATGGCGGACAGCGGCTGCATGGCGGACAGCGCCAGCATGGCGGCCAGGGCCAGCATGGCGGACAGCGCCAGCATGGCGGCCAGCGCCAGCATGGCGAACAGCGCCAGCATGGAGGCCAGCGCCAGCATGGCGGACAACGCCAGCATGGCGGACGGCGCCAGCATGGCAGACAGCGCCGGTGTGGCGGGTAGTGCCAGCGTGGGCGGATAGCACCGCCACGGCGGAAAGCGCCAGCATGGCGGACAGCGCCAGCATTGAGGACAGCGCCAGAATGGAGGACAGCGCCAGCATGACGGACTGCGCCAGCATGACGGCCAGCGCCAGCATAGCGGGCAGCGCCAGCGAGGCCGACAGCGCCAGCGTGTCGGGCAACGTCGCCGTGGTTGTCAGCGACAGCGCGAGCATGGCGCAACGTCACCGTGGCGGACAGTGTCACCCTGGCGATCAACGTTGGCGTGGCTGACAGCGCCGCTTTGGTGGACAGTACCAGCGAGGCGGAAAGCCCCAGCATGGCGGGCAACGCCACCGAGGCGGCCAGCAGCAACAAGGCGACCAGCACCAACAAGGCGGACAGAGCCAGTGGCGGGCAGCGCCATCGCGATCGGCGTCGCCGTCGTGGTGGACGGCCCATGGTAGGAGGTGGCGCCAAAGTGGCGGACGTCACCAGACAAGGGGTGGCACCATTGAGGCGGACGACACCAGATAAGGGGGTGGCGCCATTGAGGCGGACGGCACCAGGGTAAGAAGTGATCGTTGTCGGTAGCGGCATCGTACCGGACTGCCGGATAGCACCATTACATCATAACGATTGGTTCTACCGCAGCAGCCGGTGCCGGCGCGGCGGCACAAGGGGGGCACCTAGGATATTGTTATGTAACTGACTCACCGATCGGTTCGAAAGATATTCAAACCTCCATTCTGGGCCCGATAATGTAGCTCGACGAGCGCGCGAGCTCAAGCGTGGCGAAGACTCGCGGCCGCGGGTCGCCGGCACTGACCGCGCGAGCGCGGGTTTTCTCCCCCCGCGCAGTGCCCGTCGGCTATAAAAAGATGATCGCGAAACGCGTTCCTTCTCCTCCGACGCGGAGCGACTCTCGTTGTTCATAATGCGATCCAAAAACACTCGCGAACAACGAAGACGAAATAAAAGTAACAAAAGAGGGTAGTCCGATAATAAAAGTTATCACTCGCGATTCCCTTTTCTTAGTTATTTAGGACTTCCTCGAGGTTAAAGTTATCTGGATTTAAAGAATCGAGGCTTAAAATTCTTCGTTGCACAATTTATAAAATAGCTACGGTACGTCCGATATCAACGGCAGTCGACGCAACAATGAGATAGCCAACATGGCGGCGCGTTCACGGGCGCTAGTTCTCGGGTTGACAGGTTAGGAAAGGCGGATGTGACGTCACAGCGATGGTGTGGAGTGACTCATTTGACGCAAACGGCTACTTCCGGTCGTAGGCAGTGGCGCCCTCTCAATTCTTCTGGATCCCGGACATCGAACGGAACAGATAATAATTACTACTTTATTAACTTAGCCCGCTTAGCCGCCTGTGCAGTCGTGATGGTGGTATTGGCTTGCCAGTTGTCAAAGAAATAAATCCTAGTTTTGTCTTTAATCTGAAATGCTATAAATAGGCATATAGTGCTAGTCGGTTCTTTTTTTAAGATCACTATATACCTAATACTTAAAACAAAAACTCTATCTTAATACAAGTATACTTGAAACCATAATTAGATTCCAAAAGAATAACCTTAAACTTGCCATTAAAATGAAAAGAAAAAACTGACACTGGCAAACTTACAGTGATGAATGATGATCTCTCTCCAAAGGAGAAGCCCCCGCGCACCGATGTGGATAAGGAGGGTTTTACAACGGTGTCGAGGAAGCGCAAGCCGCGCAAGAGTCAGTGTGGTACTGCAGAACTTGGTTGGTTCCGGTCTGCGGGTTGCCACACCGAGCAAGGCGCTATATGTATCGCGCCTGCATTACACCGCCACGGCTGATGATGTGGTGGAGTACGTTCGTCAGAAGACCGGCTTCTCGCTGAGGGTGTTCCAGCTGCGTTGGCGCCACTATGTGCACTTCAGCTCATTTGTGGTGCGCGTGCCGCGACCGCTGCAGGAGACCATCGCATGTGCTGACTTCTGGCCGAAGGGTGTCGTGTTTCGACGGTTCCGGGGCAATCTGCGGAATCCTACACCGGAGATGACGATGCAACGGGGCCACGCCGTTTCGTCGCCTAAATAGTATTATTTGTTGTTTTTAGTTTCGTGACGCATTGGTTATTACTGTAATGTCACGTAAATGTATTTGACAATAAATAAATAAATAAATGATGATGGAGGTAGCTAGTTTTAGCTACGTCCATCATTTGGAAGAGTAAGTTTGCCAGTGTCGGTTTTTTTTCTTCATTTTAATGGCAATTTAAAGGTTATTTTTTTGGAATCTAATTATTGTTTCCAGTTTAGGTACTTACCCACAGACTTGTGACAAATCAGCATAAACACAAATATATTGTTGTCTAAACAGTGACCAGGTTGCACTGTAGGTAACTGTCAGGAAATATGTATCAGCACCTGAACAGTATGTTGCATTTACTAATTCTTGACTATTTTCTTTATTTACAGAATACCGTCACGTTGAAGTAGACATTTGTGCCGGTGATCCAGCATTCAATAGATAGATTAGTTGCTTTATGAATGAAATAAAATAAATATCTGCTAGATGTCTTAATTTTCCTGATTCGAACGCGTCAGAAAGCGCTGTTAAATGTTTCACCTTTTATAAAGTGCCTTTTAACGGGAAAAATCTCTTTAAATTATTGAAGCGGAATGGATGGGGCTGAAGGCGTTTCCTGCAGTTAACGAGGCCGTAGGCGGCGTCAAGCTCGTTAGAAAATGTGCACTCAAAAGTAAAAGCCAGAACCTAATGAAATTATAAAGTAAGCAAGTATACGTTGATATGATTGGTCGTGCGAATAAAGAGCGTAATTTGAATTCAGTGGTCGTGCTCGTGGACCTGGGACACTTTGAGAGATTAAAAATGGACATCGTTGGACTTCCACGCTATGACAAGGTTATAGAAATGTTGAAACTCGTAAAATATCTCGGATTTAAAGACGAAAATAAACAAATAGATGGACAAAAAGTGATTCAAATATAAATTCCGTAATAGGTTAATTTATACCAAAGTGTATAATGGTCATCATATTATTAGTGCAAAAATGCGTTAGTGTATAAAAAATAACAGCAATAGGTAGCTACTTCCGTTTCGTCATATGAGCCGATAGACGTCCACTGCTGGACATATGGCTCACTGGCCTGTGAATGGGTACGTTTCATTTGGATTTATTTATAATTCAGCATCCCATGAGGTCGTGACAGAGATGAGTGCATTGCTAAAGTTTTAAATGTGAAATAAATAACACTGAAATCTGTCAAAAATACTTTTTTTTACATTTATTGGCCCGAGCCACGGGAAAGCATATAAGTACACGGTGATTTTTAATCCGTGATCAGGAGTCGAAAAATATAGATAAAGAGCCAAAACTGATTTCAATGGATGAGGACTCATGCAATTGAATGACTGTTTAGTTAATTAAATTTAATGATTATGTTAACACCAATGTCCAGTGAATGTTTGGCCACCCTACTTTTCTTGAAGTATGTATCTGTCATAGGCAATCTGTGCATTCCGGTATTGTATAGAATGCCTAGGCATTCTATACATTGCCTAAAACGTGTAGGCAATGTATGAAATAAGACTTATTATACACTTTGCCTAGGCATTGTATAGAATGCCTATTGAACATAAGGCAATGTGTGAAAAAGACGAAAGCGGGAAGGGAGACGCATGCGAGAGGGGGATGTAAACGCGGTACAGCGGGGGCTCGGGGGGCAAGCCCCCCGCAGTAAAAGAAAACCACAAATAATCGTAACAATGGTGTTGTTTGTACGAGGGTAGGTTAGGTTAGGGTTTGCTTGTGTCCCTTAGAGTGGAAATAGACACCCCGTGAAGCGCGGTGACGTCGACACGCTGGCGGTTAGGATAAAAGGCTGCCACTCCAGCTAGATCTTACTAATCTTGGAGGCTGTCAATCACCTCGCTTCAGTTAAGATAGGACATTATAGGACAGAAAGAGGGTTAGAAGTGTCGCTTATTAACTCAATTTTCAACGGGCATTCTATACAACGCCTAGGAATTGTATACATTACCTGGGTAAAGTATAAAATAGACATAGGTAAAAATTATATCATTTCATACATTGCCTAAATGACCACGGCATTCTATACATTGCATAGAATACCTGCATTATACAGATTGCTTACAAGTCCTACAACATATGTACTTAATACATACGTCATATTTTCGCTTTGGCGGGAAATTTGATAGGCCGTACGTTAATTGACGTAACTCTAACATCTACTTGTCATATGCATGTGAAAATTGACAGTTTATTACTCTTAAGTTAATTATTGGACACAAGGGTTTTTGGCTGGTTTATGAAAATATTTTAAGGGGTTTTAGTTTCATAGATTTAAACTACCGTAAGGGTGTGAGTGATATTGAATTATAAATAAATTCATTATCCAGTTTTATTCAGAATAATAATTTACTTTAAAAACAACGTTTTAACCGACTTCAATTTAGTACTCTGCCATTTCCACATTTCTTTTCCAATTTAAGTACAACATGAACTGATTTCAGAGAACAAATGCGTTTCTTATTAAAGAAAAAAAACCGAATCGCTGTATGTTGGCCGATAATATTTGAGGACTTCCGTCGATTCCACATGGCTCACCTTTGGCACTTCATTCGTTACTATTTCAACGGAATCTTATCAGAATCTGTGACGTACTTTTGTACTTTTAAGTACATAATTGAGGAATTCCATAAGTCATCTGTAAATAAATAAATAAATAAATATTAGGGGACAATCTTACACAAATCGACCTAGTGCCAAACTAAGCAAAGCTTGTACTATGGGTACTAGACGACGATAAACATACTTATATAGATAAATAAATACTTAAATACATAGAAAACATCCATGACTCAGGAAAAAATATTCGTGCTCATAACACAAATAAATGCCCTTACCGGGATTCGAACCCAGGACCTCTTGCTTCGTAGGCAGGGTCACTACCAACTAGGCTAAAGCGGTCGTCAAAATCTGTGGTCTTCAACAATACCAAAATACACGCGTGCCTAAAAGTTCCCTCAATTCCTCATGGATCCAATCATCCAACTGACTTGTGGAAAAAAATGGGACCAACGTGGAAGCATCTAATTACAAACAAAAAAGAAATTTTACGAATCGGCTCATAAATGACGTTCTGAGGTAACAAACATTGAAAAAAAAACAACCGAATTGAGAACCTCCTCCTTTTTTGAAGTTGGTTTAAAAGAACGTTTGTTTTTCCTAACTTCGAGTTAGTCTAGTTTGGCATCAATTACTGAATTAGAAGAAAATACTCCTGATCACGAATTAAAAAATCACCGTGTAACCTTTCAGTTACTTATATAGATACATTTTATTTCCTTCGATTACGGGGAAATCAGGCTTTTTATTCAAGCCTCGTTCATAAAACGATAGCTCCTCGTTCATAGACTATGTTATTATAAATAAAAATAGATTTGATGGACGTTTATGAATGAGAGCAAAATTGTTTACGAAATTGTATACATACACATACTTTCCTCATGTTGTTTTTACCGCATCTAATTCATTTTGGTAGAAAAGCACGACTGCTTTTCTACTAAAATGCACAGGGATTTGAAAACTTATTGAATTAGAACTGCTCGCTTCCATACAGTGCCAAACCTTAGTTTATCGGCAAGCGACGCATGCGGCGGCGCGAGGCGCAGGCTGTCAGGCGACTATGGAAACGTTCATGACTGTACAGAAACACTATTGAAACGCCATTATGTTTGTGTTTGGGCGACATTTGGCGACCTTAGGTACGTGTCCCGTTGCCTACGAGTAAGTGATTTAACCCTACTAATATCATAAGTGGGAAAGTTTGGATGTTTAAATGTTTGTTACTCAATCACGCTTAAACGGCTCAATCGAATTGGATCAAACTTTGCACTAAGATAGTTTATAGCCTGGATTAAAATATAGGATAGTTGTAGCCCGGATCCACGCAGACGAAGTCGCGGGCGGAAGCTAGTTAGATATAAATACTCAAATAGGTACATAGAATTTTTTTAAGAAATATTGATGCTCATCACACAAATATTTGGCCTTGCCGGGATTCGAATCCAGACCCTCCAGCTGCGTAAGCAGCGTCACTATACCCGCTAGGATAACCGGTCGTCAACAATTCATGTCACTTCATAAAACCATTGTAATTGTATTTGTAAATTCTGACATGTAGAAGCCCTTGAGACCTACAAACTTGCAGAATAAATATTTGAATTTTATACACAGGTATTAGGTACATTAGATACCTACATAAATGTTGCACACGTTTTAATCAATATTGAGCATGTATTATTCATATGTAAAATATATATTATGCAGAAGCATATGTTTATCCATAATTTCCTGTAGTAAAGTCATAACAATTAATTATTGATGTAAACTATTCTGCCATTTGGATCAAGAGTGTGCTGCGATTGAGTCTCATGTGCAGGAGCTATGATATCTCGGCGGGCTATCACAAGTAAGTTGTAATCTCACTAAGTATATTCTAAACTCTTATCATGATCGCCACTAATATGAAATAAAATTAATGCTTAAAGTGTCATACCAGCATTTCCCGAAATGGATTGTCATAAATCGCAAATAAACTTATACAATACTCGTACTATTAAACAAAAATAAACAACATCTATTTACATATTACAATTCCGAAATGGGTTACTCAATGAAAAGGTACACCTAAATAATGTCAATAATAAAAAAGAAAAATATGAACCAAGAATGCAACAAATATGTTTCGTAAAATGTTTCAGGTTTATTGATTATCAGATTTGCAAGCCAAGTCTGGTCTCACGTGGAGGTAGAACTAGAAGATTATTTCTTCCCTCTAGAACCGGTGAGTATATACCTATCTAATATCTAGGTTTTCTTTTGTACATATTTATATAAATTGATTTTTCATTTCATAATTGCGAATACGAGCATACATGGACCCAGAGTTCGTCTTTACTTTGGTGTGGACGAAGATACGGGATTAGATAACAGTTCAGTAAAGACTCGTCTTTTACACGGTGATCGGACATCACCCTTAACCCTTTCAACGCGCATGTCTCGCTTCCACGTCAAGCTGCCCTATCAAATCATGCATTCTAGTCCATGGTAGGCCTGTGATGGTTATGGTACAGAGAATTAATAACGTATTTTCACTCAACATGAAATCCTTCAATTCAGTGAAGGAATTAGTAATTCTCAGAGCGTTTCAACCACCGACCCCTATCAGAATTTTTGACGCAGTCTTTGTAGATTTTCGTTACCTTTCTGGTTATTTGATGGTGGTTTATGTATGATCCTTCTGGTAATGAACCTAAGATGTATGTTCCAGGTGATAAACTTCTGCAAGCTGGCGGACGAGTGCCAGCACGACTTCGTGCCGGTGTGCGCGCAGGACTCGCTCGGCATCACGCGCATGTTCAACGACGTCTGCGACAGCTACGAGTACAACTGCGACGAGAACAAACGTAACGCATTAAACGGGGTTTTAAGACTGTGCCAAAAATATTTAGCATTAATTTTATCTCTCGTATAAAAGATAAAATTTAGATCGATCATTTATATATTATTCAAAATATTAAAAGAAAACAGCAGAGGGAAGAAGTAATTGCATTGAAAATGCAATTGTTACTTTAATTGAAATCCCATTTTGAATGCTTTTAGTTTTCTGATTTACGAGTACAACTGCGACGAGAACAAACGTAACGCATTAAACGGGGTTTTAAGACTGTGCCAAAAATATTTAGCATTAATTTTATCTCTCGTATAAAAGATAAAATTTAGATCGATCATTTATATATTATTCAAAATATTAAAAGAAAACAGCAGAGGGAAGAAGTAATTGCATTGAAAATGCAATTGTTACTTTAATTGAAATCCCATTTTTAAAGCTTTTAGGTTTCTAATTTAAAAAGCTTCTGGACAATTTATTTAGATGGTAATGAACCTTTCTGAAGTTTAACATCATTGAGTCGAATTGTTAAATAATAGTTTTTTTATCACTACATAGTATAAAACAAAGTCGCTTCCCGCTGTCTGTCCCTAAGTATGCTTAGATCTTTAAAACTACGCAACGGATTTTGATGTTTTTTTAAATAGATAGATTGATTCAAGAGGAAGGTTTATATGTATAATATAGTACCCGTGCGAACGGTACATAAAATGTACGTACATCATTTTTAGTTTATTTTGTACGTTTACATTTGTCATATTCCAGAGGATTGATGCAACATGGCAACCATGTTAGTTGCTAATTTAAAAAAAGTGGGGATATCACCGGCAGCCTGTCAAATTTTCCCATTTGGATATAAAGATTTTTTGCAAACACGTGTAATTTGAAGTCGGAGACATGATGCTGGATCACGTCTCATTCTGCCTGATGTCGAAACTGGATCAGGACCGATTATACTCTGACAGATTCACACACACAACTACAGTCATCAACAAATGTACGAGAATGTCTCAAAAGCGAATATTGTGATATGAATTCGGTGCCTTTCCAACTCTAACTGAGAATTGAAATGATAAAATAAAGGAAAATATTGTTTGTATCATGCTTATGTCCCGCAACTTATAAATGTGTAATAGTGTATTATTTCTTTACAGAATACCGTCACGTCCAAATGAAAATGTGCAAATATGAGTTCGTACCCGCTCCGTGGGAATGGGGTAACCTGAGAAAGAAATAACGCGTCCAGCGTGTTGAATATAAACTAACATAATAAGTAAATAAAATATTGATGAATAAAATTTAAGCAGCTAACATATAAACGTAACTGTTTTGATTTCGTATTTTATTTAGGTAGTCAGTAACTCGTTGTCATTATTTTGCGTTATCCATGGCACAGACAATCCATTCATTGTAACAACATATACTTAGGCAAAGTCAAATACCTACGTCATTATCATTATTCGTTTTTGTGTCAGATGTTATTTCTCAAATGAACACAGTATTTGGAATTAAAACTTAGCCTTAAACATTTGTGAATTAAAATACCTGAAGGTTGAAACAAGATAAGCGTAAACGTCGATTCGACCACCTTTGTTAATTTATTTTTAACACCCGCGGTGCATGCATCTTCGTAAGATAGCATTGTAGCGATTCTATTACACTTCAGCAATGTTCAAATTAATAATTACCACTGGCCGTCTCCACAGATAATGTTGAAGGGAGCCACGTACGCTTGTCTCAAGACTATTCGGAATTTAGTTAGTGTTTTTTTATTTATTTATTTTGTTATGGACGACGCGCACTATATAATCCAAATTGTGTAAACATAAGTTGAACTAGAAAATCATCCTTTTAAAAAGCTTATTTATATTATATATTCTACTAGCTTCCGCCCGCGACTTCGTCTGTCTAAACTATCCTATATTTTAATCCAGGCTATAAACTATCTTCGTGCAAAATTTCATTCAAATCGGTTCCGCTGTTTAAGCGTGATTGAGTAACAAACATCCAAACATCTAAACTTTCGCATTTATAATATTAGTAGGATAGTAGGATCTATTCGCATTTTGTCTCAACATCTCGTCAATTGGCTCATAATTGACGATTCACTCTAGTTGTATGTCCTGAGATCTAACAAAATCTCTTTTCAAGGAAAATGGTATCGTTTTTGATATCTTTATTTTCGATAAGTTAATTGCGTTTAGTTTCAAATAATATTTAATTATACCTATACAAACAAAAATATGCTTGCATATCAGCATCCAGGACCTCCCAAGGCGTAACTAACGATCTTCCCTGGCAAGACGTATCGCCGCCCGCGCCGGTATCAGGTCGCCAAACCAATCACTTTGCCAAGACAGTTGTGCATTGTGGCAGTACACTAACATAACATCGCTGTACTGCCCTGCCGTGCCGTCATAACGAAAAAGGGCACAATCTAACATTTTTTGTGAAATTGAGTTAGATACATATTCGGAAAGCGGAAAAAAGGCGCATCTGTCTATATTTTTCTAATTTTTCCTATAGTTCTTAGGAGTTACCATAAAGTATATTAGGCACTACTCTAAATAACCATATTTACTAAAAATAAAAGGCACGTTGTTTTACGATTAAAATTAAAGGGCACATATTTACAATTGTGACTTATGACTTAATTATTTCTTCAATTACCACTTAGTTAAAAGGCACTTTTTTGAGTGATTTAAAAGAAAAAGGCGTATGAGGCGAAATGTGCCGTTTTAGTTTAGTATTTAACGATTTTGAGCCGCTTGTCGCTTTTAAAATAAAAGGCACAACTACCCAGACGTGTCTTTGTTATTTAATGTACTGAAAGGTGACCCGATTACGGAAAAATCAAATCGCGTCAGTTGTGCTCTTTCTACGCTCATCCGGATTCCGGTAAGTACCCTACGGTAGGTACGGAATATTGTTCGTAATAATGACAAATATAATAGAATGTCAGACCTAGAAAAATAAAAATATACATATAGGGTCTCCTAACATAATCAAATAAATAAATTAAAATAAATGTCAAACATTCAAGAAAATAAAACGCAAAATAAAAGTAAACGTATGTATTACTATAGAGGCCGGGAACATATAGTTATGAGGCTGGCAACCCCTTTTCACGCCTAGGATTGTATAGATCTTTTCTCAAACATGCAATGAAATAATTAAAAAAGAACTCCAAGAAATCAGACTTTAATTTCTAGAGAAACTAAAGGCACCTTAACTAGAGAAAAATATAAGTAACACATATATATTTCTTCTTTCGTCTATTGCTTCGTCGGTGTTTTCGTCGGAACTCATATTAAATAACAAAATAAACAACGCACAATAATCCAATAAAATAGAATTACAGAATGAACGTAACTATATTTTGGCTGACGATAGTTTCCAAAATACATCAGTTTTTTTTAAAGAAATACGCATACTTTTTTTTTGATTGAGGGTTGTTTCAACTTACTTATTTGCATCAGTCGGTGCATTGTTAACAGTTCTTGCGTGTCTATAAAATATCACAACGGATTGCGTAAACCAATACCTAGTGCCTCTCTCTAATTATACTGAAGTAACAATGGATAGGTTTTGTAGAACTGGTTATGGGCCTTAATGAAAAAAAAGAACATGAAGAATTTTACTTATTTTGGACTTTCAAACATAAAATATCGTCTGACAGGACAGAATAGGATCAAAACCGCTGTGGATCATGATTGTTGTTTTCCTAAACATTAAGGTAAAGTTATTTATGGGTCATATTTATAGACATAAAAGTGCTAAAGTTTGTCCTATTCCCAAAAATGAGAACGCTGAGACTTTTGTAGTGTTTTGGTCTTCTGATTCTCTGGTAGTGAAGTTTAGATCTGGATCCAAATTTTGGATATCTAACGCCTTTGAATTGCCGCCTCGTGTCTGCATGACCCTCATAAGTAGCCAGTGGAACAGGATCCGAAGTACTTAAAGTCAATTAAGTGTTTTTAAAGTCTTGACTGTGAATTCGCGATTAATCTGTTATTACAACAAACGTATTGACTTACCAGTTGCTATTATTTGTGATTTTACTATTTCTGTCCGTATGTTATCAGTTTTCTGCGGCTAGTTTATTGTGAAGGGTGTTGATTTGTATGACAAGTGCCGTCCAATTTATTCTGTCGACTGTGGTTTTGCAAATTTAAAGTAAGCGTTATTGAAATGCGATTCGAGTTAGTACCTAGTTCTAGCGACTGAATTTACCACAACATTTTAAATATCCGACGTTACGCGATTTGCACTAGAAAGTGTATCCAGGGTACTTACATAATGGTAAGCTGGTTTTGATTAGTAAATCGAGATGAAATTAGTAGAGTTGAACGGAACAATTGTAAATACGTGAGTATAACTTCTTATACAAAAGAGTCGCACGTAGGAAAAATAGAGCTATACGTGCGAAAGAGTAATAAAGTCGTCGATTTGGATAACAATTTCTATCTCCGATCCAAGAAGAAACGGCCTTGACAACTAACAGATGTAACACTGCCATGAGAACGAATGCCCAAAAACGGTAGTAACCACTAAAGACCCCTGATACCTACCTACCGTTTTCAATAACAAATCTATACTCAGAGGGCTTCATCATTGGTGACATTCAAATGTCGTCTTTATTACAATCTTCATAAGGTTGATTAATTAAAAAAAGGTTAGATTTTTGAAGAGGTGGTTTGTTTACCTTTCGCGTTTGTAAGGGCCCGCGCACCCGCGCCTCCTATTACCAAAGCAGTGATAATGCTCTTGTGCATGCCGAATTCTGACTTGACGCCGACTTTAGGTGACATTACATGTTTCTTTGGAAGAGTAATGTCCTATCTGGGCAATGGCTCAGAAGCACTTGTAACATTACTTCTTTGAGTGTCACAATGTCACAATTAGATGTTAAAAGAACTGGTTGGTTGGAGTGTCGTTAGCTGTGTTTACTTTTCAGATTCGTCTATTTTATATTTAACTAATATACTGTAGATACACAGTGTTTCGCTTACTGTTGCCTCAGTCAGGCGGACTCTCGAATTTAGTAGGTAATTAATTAATTTAAAGTGCCTAAGTAACAACTTTTAAAAATGGACAGATGTGATGTTTGATGCATGACAAATAAATTGTTACCTAGTCATTTGAATATATGAAGAATACTTGTTAGTTCGGAATAATTCCGCGAGTATATTAACTTCAAGCCGAGATCGACAACCCGCCGCTGTTTAAACTGTAACTTTAAATTCTTAGATAAATATGGGTAGGCACGCAGCTTTGCCCACAAAGTCCCGAAAGTGTTAAAACGGTTCTGTAAACATTTGCCTGTCAATATCGAAAGGTTATGTCAAAAGTGTAACACTTGGTTCAGAAGCAATGTTTAACTCCACATTATTGCATTAAGTTCTGGGTAACCTAGTAAATTGTTACAGAACACGAGGTGCTCGGGAGAAATCCTAATCATTTTACCAGTGTGATCCTGACCATGGAAACTAGAGAATAAAACGTCATATAAAGTAAGCTCGGCTCAGTTTTTTTAAATATGTTTATACATTGGGCTATTACGATTTGTGCAAGATTGTCTCTTTATCCTTTATATTTATTAATTTATGTTTTAAATAAGAAAATAACAATTACAAACATTGTCAGCTCGACCTAAGAGGTATTTTTATTCAATAAGCAATCATTTTGTATGTTTGAGAAAAAACATAATTTGATCTAGTTCATATAATGTCTTTCATTCCTTATTGCCTCACGAATACGCTGGTAAAATTATTTGTAGTATTCCTCCCGAGCACATTGTACTTATAGCTTCATATCTACATATCAATATGTCACCAGACTGAAATATTTGTCACAGGTAACCATGATTATTGGATTCAAGGATTGTTTAAAGTCTTTAGCTGAAATAAAAAAAATCGAATAAGTCACGGCCAAGCTACGCTCCTAATATCCCTACGCCGTAGTTCGTAGCAACTTAAACTCTTTATTTAGAGAAAAGCCCCGTAGCGCTCTGATGCATGTATGTTGTATAGCAAAATTTTGTCTGTAATTTTATCAACATTGAAACATTATCCTCTCAGTTCAATACCAACAGTGAGGAAACCTCCACCGAATAGGCCTATTTCATCTTATGAAAGCTTGTACACATTACACCCGTCCCAAAATCCGTGGCTACAATGGAATAGCTTATTATTATAACTATCAAGGCACATCCTTCAGCCCTCTGCGCACGCGCAAGTGAGCCCCGCACTAACTGCGCGCGCAAACACTCGGCTTGTTAACCCAAGCAGTTAACGAGGATCTGGCACTTAGCCGGCCCGCGATAACGTAGTGGACAAAGCCTGGGTATGTTTGCGCCTAGTTGCGCCCTAAGTGGCCTAATTGTGCACAGAATGTCACCATGACGTGTGCCGGTTTAATATGACAAAACAAATGCCAGATCAAACAAAGTACGTAGTTAGCTGAACTTCCCTGCATAAACGTTTCTATACAGGTGTGCTATACAGGTGTTCGCAGATTACTTTGCTGACTGCGCAGAATTTGTAAGAAAATATTGACCAATTCGTGGTATGTTACATACAGGGGGCAAAACGATTGGTTTCGTGTTCGACCTAAAACACATTCGGCCATTATACATTTACGTACCACTTGATAGATAGAGAGGAAACCTTTATGTCGGACATACAGCTTGGCAAAAAAGTCTAGAAACGGAACTAATTCTTTCCGACCCTGGTAACTTCATTAAACTTGTCATATGTATTGTCATTCGTAGCAACAACAATAACAATTTTACCGTATTTGTTACATTTCGCGGATTTATTAACATTCAAATGCAACAAAAATTACAATGAGCAAGACCATACCCGTTTCCGGTCGGGAAGTAATTTATTACGTATACAAGCCATTTCTTGCGGATTATCAAGCCGAAATCATTTTGTCGGAATTGGACAATGTTTATAGATGAATGAACTGCTGGAATGACAGGTTTTTAATTATTGTAGACTACTAATAGTAATAAGTGTTAAATTATGAATAGTTATATTAATTCAATTTATTCCTATCGCTAGAATTTCAGAAAATGTTTACATAAAACCAACTTGGTACTTATTTGCAATATATTTGATGAATTTTAAGTGTTTTAATTATGTGTAACTGTAACCAACGAGCAATATTTGGAGGAAGAAGAACTGTAAAATTGGTAAACAAAACTTGTATATAAAATTACTAGCATTCTGTCTACAAAAACATTATATAGAGGTAATGTTTGTGAGTTTGTATGTCTATACCAATATGTATTTGTATGTCATATTTCTAAATTAGAAACCAAATTTAAATAATGTCCTAGAAAAAAGTGATCTCTAGGTCGTACTATTCGTGTTGCCATATGAGCGATATTGCGCCCCTATTATTTTCTACTCTTTTTTGCCAGACTATAGGTATGCAATCTTGCTAGCGTTGACATAAAAAAATATGTCAATATAAATTTTACATGATCTCAATCCTAATTGGATCATGTCATATTTATACGAGTATACCTAGTCATATTTCTATAATGAGCAAGCAAGGCCAACGGATACATAATCCGTGCTTGATAAAAAGGGCGTGTGTGTGCGGCAAATTAAAGTGATAATTAAATTGCAACTAGCAACAATTTTATCGAATTTGCTAAAGACAAAGCAATACATACGGGTATATATGGATTATTTGGGTCCCTATATGGCCTCTTCATTAGTTAATGTCATATATACCTCTATTAAAATTACGTAAGCTTTACATTGGAGGCGTTCCTTTTTAACTTATTGTTCTTAGGGTGAAATATCCTAACGGATGTCGGTGATCATGAAGCGAAAGTCTTCCCTGCTCTTCGCCATCCTGGTGAGAGTGGCGGCGTCAATAGTACCTACCGGTCCAGTCTCCGATATTTTTAAACCACGTTGGTCTAGGTCTTCCTCTGCCTCTTCTACCTTCTATAATAGGATTATGTATGTTAATCGATTTCTCTGTCAATTGTGGACCGATATTAAAAAATATATTTTATTTGTCTCATTGTCACCAAGTCAGGATCTGATTGATGATGCCGGTATTTTCTATTATATTGCCTGTATTATGGGAATAAAGTTTTATTAACGCTTCGTCACTACATGGAATATGGTGTCACATGCATGTCTATCTATATATAACGTCTGTCTGCGGCTCGTTTAAAATACAAAAACCTACGTAGCTTAGGGTCTGCTAACCTGTCCCTCTGTCTGGCCAGACAGTCTGCGTCTCAGTCAGCGTCTAAGACTGCGCAGTCTTAGACGCCGCTCCAATCAGTGCGAGGTTAGGTAACGACGCTTAATGCTCGCCGCATGCGTACGCGCCGTAAGACAATACGAATGCTTACCTTTTGTGGCCAGCGCTAGTGTGGATAAGCCCTTGTTTATGATTTCTGTAAAGAAAAACAAAACGAAACAAAGAATAACGAAATAGAACTGACAAGATTCTGACACAAATCCTTCCAGTATAAATAGGTAATGCTAAGGCAAGCTCTGAGGGGTAATCACGTAACGTTCCCAATGCGCGCTAGGACAGTCCAACTGTCATTATTCCATATAAAAAAATACATTTAGATCTACCTAACGTACGTACAATGCGTTACGTGATCGACCTGCTGGTAACAATGTTGCAAATACGTCGCCATTTTTCAGTTCTGTTTTAACAGAAAACACAATATTTATGTGGATATCACGGTAGTCTACGACCTAGAACGATGCTGCTCCTAGGATAGGTTAAAAGAGAGCAAAACAGGAAACTATTTTGTTTTATTAAAGCTTTCCACATATGATAGGATTGATAGGTAAGTATTAAAAAAAAAAAGACATTTCATGTGAAATTTATATCTACGACCCGTTAAAGTAAAGCCGTGTCCACACGACGCTCACCGATGATAAATACATTAAATATAAATTTTATAAGGCCATTAAAATTAGGGCGGTCGGGCCGCGAGCAAATTGTTGTTGTTGGCTGCGCCGGCGCACAAAGGACGCCGACTAATCAATTGCCTCTGCGGCGGGCCCGTCCAGAACAAACCAGGTAACTGCACAACAACTAATTTGTTTGTTTGTTTTTAACCTTTTACAAGTACGTATAGTTGCTCGTTGTTAAGTACCTACTGTTCGTGAAAAATGTACAGTCACCAAAAAAGCTAGACACCCGAATTAAAAACAATCGTAATATTGCTGCCCTTTAACACCTTCCCTGTCCGAGTGCCCCCAATGATGGGTCATGGACTCATGGACCTGCTTTTCTGGAGTTTGTGCTTCCACAATGGCTTTACAACTTCGAACTTGCAGCACACTTGGCCGTGTGACTGTGTCAGGTTATTTTGTATGGGGACAGTGAACGTGTTAATTATTCTATTTACATAAAGTTGAAAAAAAAAACCTCTCAAATTCCCCTATGCTAATTTGGTTAATAACCTGCGTTATTACCCAAATTTTTATGACAAAACGTAAGTACGTAGTTTTCTTTTGATTCCTTACATATATTATTTTACCCTATCGCACCGTACTGAGATTCTCATTGCCGACTCTTCATTTATTTTATTAGCAGGACTTGAAGGCATTATAAGTCACTCGCCTAATACGTTTATTTATTTGTAGTGTATCTTTAATTATGGTGTTTAAGGCTAGTATGAGCGTCGATGCGTGGGAGCGGGGCGGGACTCAACGGTCGGATTGATCGCTTTGCCCACTGATTAATTTAGTTGGTACTACATTTTTTATGTACATAATCAACTTTTGTTTAATCCGCTTTACTTGATACTTTAACACCTTCACAAATCGACTACTAACATCACGATAATATATAATAACTTTTAATAAATTTTAGAATCTGAATATATTTGTTTTTAAGCTAAACCTAATCGTTCAGGCTATAGGGCTAACCCTTGTTACCTCCTAAAAAAATGCTGCATAATTATGCGTGCGCTACTGTGCTCATACTATACACTAACTATAGCTGTGTTTACACACAGCCTGTCTCGTTTGACTCAACTCAATACTTACCTCTACATATTGACCCCACGATTCATCACAACTATGTGTAATTGAAGGCCGCCTTTGACTGGTCCACCTCAGATCAATTTAGTAGCATCCCTTTATTCCCAACCTTTTCTATTCTATTGAACTGGTGGGAACAAAGCCGTCACAAGTTTATGGTTGGACCATCTGTATCTACTGGTCAGAAGTGAAGACTAAATACGTCTATAATACAGCAAGTAGAACATAATGAATAAGAATAGGACCTCAATTTAAATTAAAGGAAAAATTGAACAATTTTATGCTCCGAGCCGGATTCGAACCGGCGACCACAGGCATTCATGGCGCGTCGCTTCTATCCGGTAAGATTTAGTGACTGAAACAGATTGTTCCGATAGCTCAGTTAGTTAAAATACTTTTTCTACGAGTCAACTGAACTAATTAAACAAACTTGGGGTCTATTGAAAACGAAGTGCAACCAACGGCTTTTTCTTTTTTGTGCGTGATGTCTATTACCTTTTGACTTTCTCATGACGGCGTCCTATATTGGTCAAATACATTATAGTTCAGTAAAGGCGCCACGTGATTGGTCAACTTCATTTTAGTTGTCTCAACAGTTATGATATGTTGAGTTGGGAGCTCCATAGTAAAAAGTATGTGATTTAAGTTTGGTGTACGAAGTCTTAATTCAAACATTAAGGTTGACGAGTATAAAAAAATAATTTAAGAATAGGACCTATTTCGTAATCAATATTTCAGCATTTCGGACCATAAAATACTAAAAAAAATATATTTAAAAAATATTGCTTTAATGTATTTGGGAAAGTCCTAACTTAACTTTAACATAGGATTTGGCAAAGGAAAGAAAATCAACAGTTAGGAGACCACTTTTGTTAAATTGTTTAAATATATGTAGGTATAGCATTGGATGTCCATGTCAGTTTCTACAACTCGTGTTTATGCACAACTAGTGACACAACTCCAACAATTTGACCTAAGATTTCCATATTTGGCCTGAGTTTACCATAAACGATACATAACTTGGTACCTATTCTATAATTAGTCAAAACATGCCTACTGGCTTGTTCCTGTTGTAATTTAAACATTCAAAAACTTTGGAAGAGAGGTCAACATGCTTGTTTATCAATAAGTGCCTGACCAACATATTTTGACCTCCCATCTAGTATAATCATTACATGTCCAGGGACTAAAATAATGGGCGGTTAATGGCCTCCCGTCCACCCCACATCAACGGGGGTATAATCACTGTATAATTAGTCCCACAGATTCTAATTTTTTACATTAATTTTACATCTGTATCTATATTTATAAGTTACAAACATAAGAGGTGGACTGGATCATCCTGTTCAAATTTATCAGGACTAAGTAAAGTATAATTTGACGGCACATCTAGGTCAGATAGAAATAAATCATTCAATATTTACTAGATAGAAAATAGGAGCAATAGGATGCCACTGATACTAAAACGCTTACGCTTCTGCGAAAATAAACCAAAATAAACCTATAGCAAAAAAATCTCTCCCCATAAGTACATTCATGCACACAGCGCTCTATCCTGTGCTTTTGTTCGGGAAGCTCATTAGTTGGTACATTCATGCACCGTTCATTGATGCACTGCGGCACGTGTATGTGCCCCCGGACCTACCCCACGAGTGCGCAAGGATCGATGCGCGGCGCGCAGCCGCGCATGCGTCACGCAGGGAGTGCCGGCCGGACAAGTGGTTACCGATTTTGGTAGCAAGGGTTATGCGTTTTGAGATAATATTTCTTATAGTTAATACATACTAGGCTTTCTTGTCAAACTTATATTAGACGAAGTATTATAGTAGTATGTATATTTCCAATAAGCTTTCAGGCTGGCGCAAGACCGGGAACCCTGACGACTGCTCGTTGCTGATGGAATAGCCAAAATTTCTAGCATTTGAATAATCAGATGAGAATATAATTTTTATTGAATTAAAAATCTGTCTCGGTTTTTAACGAGAGCGTGAATCCTTTGATTACACTCACTCAAGACAAATGAACAGAGAAAATTTTAATGTTTAATATTGGTGAGATTTGTTTGACATTTAAGTCCGTTTAACATTTCGTATGCCTTGCCTTGTTCCGGATCCGTCAAGAACGGTTCAAACTTACAACTTAAACTTGATTGTTTTTTTTTTGACATCGGCATACTAGAGGTTAATAATAAAAAATATGGCACACATTTTAAATAATTGTTTAACTAAATATTTCCGATTACGATTCTACATTCCGTAGTCTTCTCTGTGTATATCAGCCCTGTAAAACGATAAGTGGGAATGGAAAGCTCGCGAAGCACTTGTGTGCGCGAGTTCACTGCGGCCGGCATCAGTCGTGCTTTGCGGCAACAGCGCGCGCCTGAAAGCCTTCGCTGAAAGCCCCCCACCTCCCACCGCAACAATTGCATACAAAAGTCACCGGATTTTTACTCGTAAAGTAAATTGCCAAAGAAGACAAAACAGACATGTAAGTAAAATTTAGGCAGCATACGCGTCGTAACTACTTTTTAATGTTACGAGTTATTTTGAGTTAATTTACATGTAAAGTCTTGAAATATGGAACTGTTGCTTCTCCTATTTTTTTTATCAAAAATGGTCTAAATTTATTTTATTTAGTTAGGATATTTTACCATAATACTTAAATTTTCATGGTCGAATGAATGATTTTCAGTGGTCTAATGAGACACCTAATTATCATGAGCACTTGTAGCTTGCATATTTCAATTTGATATCCATTGGCAAAGTTCCAATCTAGGTTTGCGTGAATGCCAGCAATCGCAGCTTTGCCAAAAAAACTTGGAGGGAACAATAACCTTGAAATGGCTATAGATATTAGATACCTGTTGCTAATGCGAGGAGAATTATTATGATAATTAAATGTAGGTATTGAAATACATAACGAATCGTGTTATTTCTTGCTAATAACCAGATAGTATACCTACCTATAATAATTAAAAAATATGACATTTAAATTCAACAAAATTATAACAAATAATATTAATTAACGAAAATGTCAACGAGTTAGTGTTTCGCCATTTATTTATTGCTTGTTTGGAGAGTTTATACTGTATTAAGGAAATAATAATAATATTATTATATTATACGAAACCACTTACTGCTCTACTATAATAATATTATTATAGTATAATTATTTTATGTGCATACGATTTATACCGTATTGAGGTAATGTTTATATAAATAAATTCTAAAAGGATAGGTGTAGATTTTTTTATAATGAATGTAATGATGTGTTCTATGTAACTACGGTATTTCTTTGTAGTAAAATATCTGAGTGAATGGTGTTCGCATTGCACGTATATACAATAGTTGACGTGGCATTCTGCCAAGTGGCCTATCGATTGGCAGCATGACTGCCCTTAAACCGGTCATTCTGGAAATTATATGCTAGACACAGGTCATATGGAAAATCGATATGACAGCTGGAAAATATCACGGAGATTAACGTTTTGTAAAAACAGGAGCTTCTCAATTTGTCGTTAATTTTTGATTTTGAATCATGATCATTTTGGGAAACTTATTTAAAACTAGAGAGTTTAAGCAACTAGTTACAATGTGTACAAAAGATATGACGAAATAATATTTAGTCTTCTATAAATTCTGCACTACTGCTGAATTTTTTGTGACTAATATCGAAAGAACCCACTAATAATTAAAATAATACATGCATTTTGTTTTTTCTTGCTTAAATATACAAAGTGTGGTCTGGAATAGGAGCAAAAATTTAAAGGTAGATTATTGAGCTTGTGAGCAGTTATTTCCAGGTGGTTTTAATTGAAAAAAAAGCTTTTTTATTTTATTTTCTTTAAAATAAGTTCCTGTATTTTTTACTCTTCTGGGGTGACACTAGTCATTTTATTTTAATAAAAAAAACTAAAAGGTCACAAAAATATGTTTCAAAAACAAACATGCAAAAACTATTATGACTCATTACATGATGCTACCTCAAAATCTGCATTGACTGCTGTGCTATGATCTCGTGGTGCTTTTGATCAACATTTCTACGAATTAAAAAAATATTTAAAAAATTGGACACAAGGGGTTACGGCAGATGCTCTAAGGAAGCGTCCTTTTAAATATTTGCTCCTGTTACAGGCCACACACTGTATATGTGTTAGGCTATTTTCCGACTAAACTTTCTGGAAGTTTTCAACTAACAATTCTGGCCAAACTTAAATTAGGGAGAGGTTTTGTTTAAAAAACTTTTAAATAATCTGAATGCAAGTTGACTGTAGTTTGCATTGAGTACTCATGAGTACTGATAAATTCCTGTGATCCTCTAAACGAGTTACACTACACAATTCCCCGAGCCACACCATTTCCAGGTGATTTTTCGGAATGCATCATCCATCCGAACTTCATTATTCTGGAAACAACGCTTATCCTTGTTTTTTCCAGATTATAATTAACGTTAATAACGTATACTTTTTATACACAGGGTGTTACAAAAATAACCCTATAGCCGAAATGGGGTTATAAGGTCCTTTGTCGCCGTAGCCGTACAGCTGTAGTAAAAAAAGAATTTGGATAAAACATAAAATAATCATTGACATAAAGTAATAATAAAAAAATACAGAGTCTACTCAACTAATTTATGTTAAAGAAGATTTATTCAGATTGCAAGTCATCTCACACTTGACACCATTTTTTTTTCCTATATTTTGATCACGCCAGTGAGTGCTTAAAGCGGTTTGATTTCCTTCTATTGAGATTGAAAACCTTCTTAGGGTACAATGGTTTAGTTATTATTCAATTGATGAACAGTTATTACTTCTCTTAAAATAATCTATTGTGTAAATTCAGTTTAATTGATGTAATAGGTTATTAGGATTGGCACTATTATCTGTTAATATTTTTTTATCATGGGTAACTATGTAACACGTTGTATAGTTTGTTACTTAAAAACAAATCCTTCAGCCAGAAATGATTCTCAGAACCAATATACATTTAATTTAGAAAAAAAAAAAGATTTCAATTGGCTTACAACTTTAACCAATTCAAGACCACGTCCCAAGGTAAATAAAGCATTGTCTAATGACACGACAGTTTTCCCGCACGGTTTTAACATTTTTGCTCACATATTCCAGGGCAGCCCCAGAAGGTCCCCCCGGCATGCCGCCGACGGAGCCGCAGACCGGGCCGGACGGCGAGATCATTGGCGGCCCGCGCAACATGCAGCAGGTCGCCGCGCAGCGACGACTGCAGCAGACGCAAGCGCAAGTCGATGAGGTAACACTGAACATGATTCACAACCTGTCTCAACTCATATAGGGTGGTTCTCCGAAATTTGGTTAACTTGGTCTTAGCAGCAATATTCCGATATTTATATCAGTGTTATTCAATATTTCTAATTACTAAGCGATATTATAAAGTCTAGGACGTGAACGCAGTGGACGTGTTTCGGTGATAATGATGATGATTTTTATAATAGATAATAGACTTTTGAAGTAGCATAATATGTCTATTTAATTAGGTCACTCACGTTGTGACCGGACCCCGTACTTCTTTAGGGCACAACCGGGAATAACGCTAGGAGGGATGACGTTGACGTATATCATAATTACTGTTCCGTACCAAAATTGGTCCAACGGAACACTTATGCGATCACTCGGAGGCTGTCCGTCTGTCACATCCAGTTTTCTCGAAGACCGTTTGACATAGGAAGCAGAAATTTGGTATAGATATAGAAATTTGTGGCCTGATTACATAAGTAAAGTCAAAAAGATGTAAAATCCAATAAAGGGGGCAGTTTGAGGGGTTTCGCATTTTTTTTTCAAAGGTGCCCTTTTGTGCCCCAAGTCATGCGGTTGGGCTGAAAACACGAGTTGTGCCAATGACTTTGTCCGTCCCTAGATGCGTTATCTATAATCAAGTAAATGAGTAATTATGATTGTTACTTATTGCTCTTCGCTCGCGACTTCTTCTACGGGGATCCGGGATAAAAAAAAAACTATATTTTAATGCAGGCTTTAAACTATCTTCGTGCAAAATTTCGTCCTAATCGGTTGAGCCGTTCAAGCGTGATTGAGTAACAAACATACAAACATCCAAACATTTAAACATCCAAACTTTCGCATTTATGTATGTACTAGCTTCCGCCCGCGACTTCGTCCGCGTGGAACCGGGATAAAAACTATCCTATATTTTAATCCAGGCTATAAACTATCTTCGTGCAAAATTTCACTCAAATCGGTTCAGCCGTTTAAGCGTGATTGAGTAACAAACATCCAAACATCTAAACTTTCGCATTTATAATATTAGTAGGATAATGTATAATATACAATATAATATATATAGTAGGATGTGCTTTGTCTGCTGTGTTGTTTGAGTGGTCTATAAGTTTTGGATATATTTTATTATATTAACCGTAAGTTCTTGCCTATGTTCTGTACGATCTTTGTATGTTACTAACATTCATTGTGTAAGAGTTTGTACGTACTAACATTTTATGGGCACTGCCTGAAATAAATGATTTATATATATTATATTAAGCTGCAATTTTGTCTTAACTTGTCAGTCCCTAAACTGTCAGCCCCTTATTACTTATTACAAACTTTCAATATAATTATAATGGAACCTCTCCTTTTTGTTTTCCAATAAAGTTGAGTGACATAAACTACTTACACGATTTTACGGAGAAAACTATGTTCGGCGTCTAACGCACTGATTTTACTGAGGAAACTATGTTCGGCGTCTAACGCACTGATTTTACTGAGGAAACTATGTTCGGCGTCTAACGCACTGATTTTACTGAGGAAACTATGTTCGGCGTCTAACGCACTGATTTGACTGAGGAAACTATGTTCGGCGTCTAACGCACTGATTTTACTGAGGAAACTATGTTCGGCATCTAGCGCACTGATTTCAAAAGGGCAAAATTCTCCCTAAATATTCTATTATGTATCTGGCAGTTTCGACAAGCGAGCTTTTCTTTTTTGTTTTGTGTTAAAACTATCGTCGGCGTCAGTCCCTAGAGCACTAATTTTTAACAATCATACAATTCTCTTTAAAAACCTGTTATAGTGACTGACCCTTTTGAATCCATCACGGTAAAGTTTAGTATCTTATCTTATCTTATCTTATCTAGATGAGGGCCCTTTCGGATGCACTTCGACCCAGCGGGATCTTTTGTGCATTTGCCCTCTCCTTTATGCCTACTCCCAAGCTCGCTCCGTCATTTCCACAAAGCGAATGATGCAGCTCAGCGGGAGCAGAAAGTTTAGTAACTACTTAGCATGTAAAATCGACTCGACTAAAATTATTCCTTTATTATACCTTTTACCACCCGTCTCAGTGCCCTTTATTTTACGCCCCGTTCACAAAGTCCGGTATAATCGGTTCTATACTGCCAGCCTCACATTGTGTAATACGAATTCTTCCGCAAAATCGAAAGTTATACTTATTATAGTTTATATATTTTAGAAATGAAAAAGGAATATATGGGTGACACTAATATGATATTCGATATTATCTGGCTTGTTTAGTGTACACGAGCCTAATAATATTGAACAAGTATATTGTCAGCAATGGCAGTATCTGACAGATATTATCGGACAATGTAAACAAGCACAAACCGATATTATAATGTCATCTCTGTCACATTTGCATTACGAGTACCTATGCATACCCAGCATGTTTTACATCTTTTATAGTCCTGGCTGTCATTTTGGTTTGCGGACACTATATATCTATCTAATTCATAGCCCCTACTAGGGAGTAGGTGCTATGAATTAGGCAATCTAGGGAAGATTAGGGAATGTTGACCTCGGAATTCGTAAAAGTATTTACCACAAGCTTTCTAACAAAGGAAAACATCGTGCCGAAACCAGCATACCTACCCGGGCAAGATTCGAAGCATGCGCTGTCCCCTGTCGTCGGCAATATAGCCTAGCGTATTGTAGTGCTACCGCAAACCATGTTTCTCTCACATAAGAGGAGGCATGCATCCAACAGAGAAATTTATTTTTTTACATTTATTTTCTCATATATACCTCTAATTTTACTTCCAGGTGGTGGACATCATGAAAACGAACGTAGAAAAAGTTCTGGAGAGAGACGCAAAGTTATCAGAGTTGGATGATAGAGCTGGTAACTACACGACATATTTATGATTCCAAATATTACAATTGAACGTTTGTTGTACGGGAGCCCCCCTTAAATATTTGTTTTATTTTGTTTTTAGTATTAGTTGTTATAGCGGCAACAGAAATACATAATCTGTGAAAATTTCAACTGTCTATTAGCTATCGCGGTTCTTAAGATAGACGGACGGACGGACAGACAGCGAAGCGTTAGTAATAGGGTCCCGTTTTTACCCTTTGGGCACGGAACCCTAAAAACCAAGTAAATATTTATTTACAGCACAAGCAGTTCTATGCTTACCTACTTACTAACCCCCGATAGAGGGTGAAAAAAATACGACGAATAAAGTTTATTACGTTAGCAGCTACGTATAATTTATATGTGAAGATATATCAATCATGAAAGCTTGTAAATTAGCAATTCGTAGGGAAGTGATAACAATAGGTAATGAGTCTGCAAAAAACAAAAGAAAATCCGATAGTTGAAGCAAAGTAATGGGTATTATTTTTCTGGCAGATGCACTCCAATACGGTGCGTCGCAGTTTGAGCAGCAGGCCAAGAGCTTAAAGAACAAATTCTGGCTTCAAAATTTAAAGGTAATGTGGTATTTATATAAATATGGCGAGTTAGCGACTGCTAAAAGAAGCCTTAGTAATTCATTATCTGCGTTGGTTAAATTGTAATATTTTAGGGAATAATAACTATGAGCTATATTCTGAAATAACTTTCAATAACGTTGCAAAAGGACTGTAGCTGGCAGCTTAACTTTTAATGATGAGTTCACTTACTCAAAGAAGAACTCAAGTGAATTTTAAAGCACAATTAGGGCATCAACAAAAACCACAGAACAACGTCGAACCTTAGAAGGTTTCAAAATCATGTAAGAGAATAGGTACCGTTAATATACCTAGTCATCCGCCATAATTATTATTTATTTTAAGTAATTACATTAAATACTTGAAGTTATTTTCTAAATGCTAATATTTAATTTACCTGAAATTCATTCAACTAACGAAGCCTGAGTAGCAAATAGACGTGAAGTTTTATCTTAAATGTAAAATAATAAAAATAATCCAGTTGTTTCAACTGGCCACTTAAACAAAAAGATGGTCATACAAATAATAAGTATTTTTTAAAAGCCGATTCAATATTTGCTTAACTTCTCTGGGGCTGGCAAATCTTAAGTAAATATTTATTGTATTCGAATTTTCGATCTCTGATATTATGAGACTTTTATAATATAATTTTAGGATATTAAAAAGTAGGATTTTTATCAAATTCCTAAAGGCACTGCAGATGTTAGAATAACAATTCCATTTGGTTATTTCTTGGTCCAAACTGAAACTTTTTAATCGTAAATTAGCATTTTTTATAAAAACCTGCAACATAATAATTACGTATACCTACCACTTGAATTAATGACAAGACTGATTACAGATGATGATAATAATGGGAGTGATTGGAATCGTCATTATAGGCCTACTGTTTGGTAAGTCATGACACAATAAATACAATATCGTTGATGTTGTCGAGTGACCGAAGCTTAGAAAGTATAACTTTAGAGTGAAATGAGCAATGAGAGTTGAAACATAGTCATGTCAATGTAATTTGGATGAACGTTTCAACTCCATTGCCTAGACGTGCAATAAATGTTACATTTGACTGTATAGATATTGTAAATATTATTTCATTTGGTGTTATAATATTTAATGACTTGCAAATTTCCTTCCCCTGTTATTAAGTCTGAACTCGTTATATCCCTATTTACTTTACGCGAGATTGCAAAAACAACACTTACTTAACACTAACAGATAACATTTTTAGTTTTATGTTTGTTAAGTTTCTTTAGCATACCACAAGGCTTCGATATCTTTTTAGTGCGGAGACTTTACTACTCCAAAACTATATCAACGTGACGAAAGAAACACTAATTATACCCCAAAAAGAATGAGCTCAGGAACATTACAAAATTGTCTAAATCAACGTTATTGTTGGCCATAACAAACGACTCTCTCAACAATGCTCGCAGCAACCCTGTTCTAGTGCTAAATTTAGCTTAAGCGAAACGACCTAATCCTTAAGGTAGAGGGTAGCTGCTTCGTGGCAATGTTCTGCTTATGGCTGTTTGCAGGTGATAACATTAAACAAATATTTGATTAGTTCGATACCGTGGCACCCCGACCACGACTGGCATCCCAGCGAGTGTATCGGGCATAGCCAGTAATATCACTATGTCAGCTAATACTATTCACTGTGAGTAATGCTAGATCTTCCGTCTTTCCCACTCGGATCTTCCTTCTTGATCTTTATACGCTTGCGCATGAACGGAGCTTGTATTAGTTGATGCATTTATACTGATAAGATTCAAGGTGAGTACTCGAATAACATTAAACACATTTCGTAATCAAACCATTTGTGCGCCGCAACAACAGTTATACCTACCACATTCTTAATGCAATTTACACATCAACGTACGAGGAGCACAGCACCAGTGGTCAGTATATTAACTTAATTTCCAAGTTCAAAGTCTTCCAAATCTGTCATACATGGCCAATTAGAGATAACATCATTGTCATCTGGGGATAATTTATTAATCTCTCATTAAGTCGAATTTAAAATGATAACAACACAATATCTGAAATGTTCAAAGAAAAGTGAAAAAGGGAACTTTTTTCAGTAGTCAGCCTCCCGCGACCCGAATATCATTAGACCCGAATAGCCTTTCGATACCCAGTGCCCAGCAATGCAGTCAGGGGTGTCAGTTGTACGATCTCAGACCCGAGCGAGTATTCAGACGCATCAAAATATAACTAAAGAGGCTGACTATTGGGCCGGGTGTGGCCGAGCACTGGTATTTGTGCAATAATGTAGGGCCCAGTAGTCAGCCTCGACAAAACTATTAATTACATAAATAATTGAATTTTATATTGCTTTTTTTATTTTATTATATTACCTAATTTGGATGGAACGCATATTAAAGAGATAGAGACGACCTATGTAACCTAAATAGTTGGTACTGACGCTGCCTGCGAATCCGGAGGTCCCGGGTTCGAATCCCAGTAAGGGCATTTATTTGTGTAATAAGCACGAATATTTGTTTCTGAGTTATGGTTATTTTTTATGTATTTAAGTATGTATATGCAAATCGTCGTCTAGTACCTATAGTACAAGCTTTGATTACTTTGGGACGAGGTCGATTTGTGTAAGATTGTCCCCAAATATGTAGTTATTTATGTATCTATTGGAATCCTAAAAAAATATATAAAAAGTTTAATGTGCTTACGACTCGTATACACATCGAGGAACTCTGGCAAACACAGCGCGCACCGCACAATCGCTCGTGTCAGTAGAGGTGATCATCTTGCATTTTATTTTTTTACTCACTGGTGAGAGTTTTTTCATATTTAGTTATATTTTTGGTAAATGAGATATCAACGAATTAAATTGTCAACTTTTTACTGGCAAATATAACAGATTGTGTTACATATGATCAAAAAGGCTGTCCACTGGTTCCTTGCTGACCACTGGTGCCTTTACCCTATTTATCGATCGTCGTAGCTAGATAAACTTTTCTTAATATTTCACACATTCAAATTTTACAATTTGTCAGTTCCTTTTTGAACACAATACGCTTTTCTATTACACGTTTTTAACATTTTATACTATAAACAACACTGGACCCTGGTAAGATATTATCTCTGTTTACAATTCCTCTTGATTTGAGTCTTTAAGCAAAATAATCTTCAACCACCAACGTCCAAATATTATAAATAACTAATACCTATACATATTTTACTAATACCTATACCTATATAATGACGCTCAAGTCAATCAGTAAATTTACGTGAGTGCCTATGAGAAGAGTAAGAGAACAAGAACTCTTCAATATTGTATAAATAATTGGCGTTTACATTTATTAAAACCATTTATGTTTCAGGAAAATACATGTAAGTAATTTATTCATCGCATCAGTTGGGTCTACTAAAAAAGTGAAGCTGTCTTCAAAACACGTTCTACTTAAACTAGGTACTTTTCATTCTACTATCTACTTAATTAAATTAGGTAGCATCTTTAGAATCTAGAGTACTAAAAAGAAACAATTTGGCTAAGCACTATAACCTATCGCATTACTTAAAAATCGATATCATAATAAAATGTACCTTAATTGCCGTTGCTACTTAAAGTTTAAAAATAAAATGATCTTTTAAGGTACTTTTTAGTTAAGTGCCCATTATTTCTTTTTCCTTATGCGTCTCATTGTGATGTAAAAGAGATATTTTGAAAACAATTCATTAAGTTCAGCTAATGTTTAAATTTATTTGCGTGCCTTGTTCTAGAATACTATGTACAAGTCCTAAAGAAGTTTAACATATAAGTTATGATTTGAAACCTCGCTGTGACGCTGCTTTAATTTTAACTCTAAATCGGCCTATGACTGCTCGAAGAATTTCAAAAAGATATATTAGTGAGTGAGTTCTTCCAAATGTAGTGGAACCTTTATTAATATGAATATAGCATTATTATATCTATGTACGTATTCGGGATTATAAATGACATGTATATCACCATGCTACGGATTGTAGGTATGTAGAAGAAAGTGATTTCAATAAATTATGACACCAAAGATAGCAGAAAAAAAGGAATTGAAGAATGAAGTGATAGCTGTTTAGAATTAAGATAAAACTTGTTTAATATTTAGTCTCAAATATCAAAAAACAGTACCTATCCAAATTGCATATCCGCTTTTGATTTGTTAAATCTAGTGAAATGTAGATATGGGAACGAGGACCTCTTGGTGTACGCAGATTATGGAGCCTCTTGGAGTCAATTAATTGCAAATTACACATTATTAAGGCTGTATAATTATTTTTCAAATGTCAATTAAAAATACTTCAAAAGCTAAGAAATCTTTGTATGTAGGCAGATTCTTTAGAATTATGTAGCTATTAAACTCAACCTATTATTTATGTGGATTAAAATTGACTGTATTTACAATTTTTGTGTAAATCGTAAAGAGAGTTTAGAAGTTGCTTTTATTTAGTCTTGTGCCTTCAATTTTATACGAACTAGAAAAATTTCACTCTCTTATGAGTTAGGCGACATAAACAAACAATCGTCAGTTGATTTGGCAATTGTTGCACGTAGATGGTACCCATTATTTGCTTTTCAACGTTTAATTATAAATTTAGATGAAAATTGTAAGTATAAATTATAATATGGTGCCATTGACAATATTAGTTATTTTATAATAACTGTGGAAAGATGCGTGTTTCTATAGAATGGGACATAATCATATGGTATTCTACAATTTTTAACTTATCGGCGTTATTAATCATATCACATGTTGTAGATATTTCTTAATTCTACCTTGAAATGCACTTATGTTTAACAGATTATAACAATA
The DNA here is from genome assembly GCA_947049275.1 of Epinotia bilunana. Classification (NCBI taxonomy): domain Eukaryota; kingdom Metazoa; phylum Arthropoda; class Insecta; order Lepidoptera; family Tortricidae; genus Epinotia; species Epinotia bilunana. The sequence goes on along the minus strand of OX346253.1, from coordinate 10,932,824 downwards.
TCATTATCAATGTCGTTTAATACTTTTCAACACAATTGCTCGTAACGTACCTCTTATTGTGTCGCTTTTAGGCTCATAATCCTGCATATTAAACACGCGTGTTTTATATTATAACATTACGACACTTGTGTGTTATGGTTATATCCCGATTAAGTCACGTTGGCACCTTGCAGCAAGATGTATGCATGCATACGGTGCATTCTTAAATTAACCGGGTTGTACAGAATGTACAGCTTTTTTTTTAATTCTCGGCAAATGGATTCTTACTCGACTAAACTAATTAAATCCTTTTTGTTAATTAATTGACTATTTCTTTTTGGATATGATATAGAAACGTTTAATTTAGTAAAACTATTCACTTTTGATAACATTTTACATGAATTAATAGAGATAACATTTTAAAACTAAAATATTTATTTTATTTTGTATTGGCTGTTTAGAGATTTCATCTAAGTCTGGCTGAACACATGCGCGCGCACTGCGCAAATTTCACGAAAAATAACTGTTGCGCGCCATTATAGGTTATTTCACAGCACGTTTCACAGATATTTGTAAACATTGCTAATGCGTGTTTGGTTATTAACAAAACTCGTAGCGACTAGAAAAGTGATAAAAAGAATGGACGCCACTGGAAATTCTTGGCGATGTATACAAAATGTGAGTAAAAAGCTGTTGCCATTAATAAGTAAAGAAAATAACTTGGCAGGCCTATACAATTTCCATCTTAAGAAAAGGATTTTTTCCTCGCAAAATGTGTTGAAAAACGTCGTATGAAACGCGTGAGCTTTGATAATTACATCAGAGGCGGAATTATCACGCGAGCCGTAGGTAAGCGTGATAAGAGAGCCGAGGGAACATACCTCACTTGTATCACAATGTAGTATAAAGAATACGTAGTCAGAGCAATATGCATATTATAATGAAATTTCTATTACTAACCTACTAATAAACTTAAAGGAGATGAAATTGCTTACAAACAGACCGAGTTGAGGTGCCCCAAAATATATCGAACACGAATCATCTTTATCCTCCCAACGTTGTTCCCGGTTGTGCCCCTAAAGGAGCACGGGGTCCGCTTTGACACCTAATCCCAAGATTTGGAATAGGCACTAGTTTTTACGAAAGCGACTGCCATCTGAACACACAATTGAACACGAATATGTAAATAATTAATAACATCTCGAACTTGTTGACCTTCACGTGTTTTTTCACTACAAAATCATATGAATAAACGAACTTTTTATAGAGTTATACTTATATTTAAAATATAGATTCAACGAATAGAAATAAATACCATGTAAAATTTTAACTTTATGATGATGTTGTGATTGTACATATTTAATCTTTGACTTAATTTTTTTTGGCCTGAATCACTAAACTTTCAAGAATGCAAACTTGTTATTTTTTGAAATCTGCATAGTAAGGACGTCGTTTGACGAAATTTTCCTAGGTGTTTATTATATGTATTTAGAATAATAAAAGTAAACAATTTTAGGTTATACAATAATGTGATTAAAATGATTACACAAGTAAAATAAGAACTTGTTTTAATTATTCAACATTAGCCTATAATAAATTAAACAATTTGGTTCAACTATAAAATAATACCAGTTCTAAATAGTGTTTGACAGGAAACATTTAGTATTTTATAGTTGAACTCAGGATTTCTTCCGACTACACCTATCTACCTCTACAGTATAATATCTTAAGTGATAAAACAAGTTTATAATGAGCCAATAGTAGTAACGGGAGCACATCCAAACAATGCTTGCAGTCGTCGTGAGTTATCTTGACCACAGAGACAAGACCAACTAATATTGTTATGACAGAATTATGCTAGGCTTTACACAAACAAGTTTCTACTACTTTGCAATTTTTGACAAACCCAATTCACAGCAACAATTCATCAGATTACTTTTCTTCTTTTTCAACAAACATGAAAACTGAAAAATAACGAGTGTGCTGAAATGTTGTCGGTAGTGATGAATTCCAATTGCGAACAGAAAGGAATGCTTTTGCGTACAAAATGTGGACTGAGAATGATGGATCTGGTGAATTTATTTATTATTTATTCAATTGTATTGCTGTTGAAATCGAGTTTATGAAGAATTGCGAATAGGAAGAAATTTTTCGCATAAACAATTCTCATGACATTACGCTACCAAAGAAACCTTAATATGCTCAAAAGGTTTAAATTCACCCTTTTAACACTTTCACTGCCAGGAACCCGCCTAACGTAGGCCTTAGTCGCTTTCCATTACATACGGGGCAAACCATGCGATCGGCTACGAGCGTAGCGCGTAGGTAGCGATTTTTGGCAGTGATTGTGTAAGTCAGAGATGATGACGTATGAATATGAGTACTGTACGCTCAAATAAAAAAACCTCTCATTAAATACCCGTTATATTATAAACCAAGTACATCTCTAGTTTCTTAAAATAAACTTTACACCCATAAAAATAATTCTTTATAATAAATTCATTTATTAGTCTCTCAAGGTATGGCTAGTCATCGCAGTCTCACTCACCTATACGTAGGTACTCCCGTGATCTACTTATTTCAGAAGGTATCGATGTCCTACATCACTCACATCACTAGAGTGAATAATATCGTGCATCTAATTCGCTGGTTCTCACGATATACCTAAGTAGCACATCACTAACTGGAACAAGGGCACTACTCCGAAACCGCATTTTGAAACTACTATCGCCCCATCTCGTTCGCACGAGTACAGCAACAGTGGGCGTAAAGGAGAAGGAGATAGTCTAGTTTGTTTTTCAGCGTGTGCCCAGGGACGTTTCAGCGCTCTGCGTCATTTGGTGCCGTAGTGTCGGCAGTCAGTCTGCTCCCGTTTAATACGGCTTCAACCGGATAGCTGCAGGTCTTGGATACCGCGGAAGCTACGCAAAATGTGAGTTCCTATGTTCTTGCATGTACAGTCAACGATATTTGCATATAGATAACAAGTTTTTTAAAAATTTGAGCTATAAGTAATTATTAACTTACTTACGTCGGTTGTTATCTATTAAAAAAGTTTATTGATGTGTTTTGCAATTTCAATTACTTAGAATGGTTGCTTAATGTTAAATTTAATGTTTAAGTAACATTTCAGGTTTAGTTTCGACTTTGTTCGACTATGTATTTCCTTGAAAACTTAAGTATGTCAAGTTAAACTGCAGTAGTTTTTGACGCATTGTGAAGTATTCTGTATAGTTTTTAGGTATCTGCAGGTCTGTGACTAACTTTTAGGTGCATTCAATATTACTAATGAGATCATTGTAATCTTATTTACATGTTTTCTATAAAACATGTAGACAATAACTATATCTTAACCAAGTTTGCCCTAGTGTGGTGACGTCAGCTGGCATATTGCCAATTTTTGTATTGATTAGCGAACACTACGGTAATGCACTTACCAATGACATATATTCGTTCAGTTTATATTATTCAAGTATCGTGCTTCAATTGAATGACTTTGGCACATGTAGGTTCAGATATTTTTATAGGTACTGTCAATATGTGTTGCATCTTCGAAGTAAAACTTCTCAGTAAGTTCATTTCACGAATTTTAAAAGACGGTTTAATTCCTGAACGACGTAGTATACATACTTAAGTTTAATGGAGGATTTCGACTGACAAGACGAGGCAGAACAGCGCTGTAAATTAAATATTATTGGCGATATAATATTCGAGCCGGTTCTCTTTTATTTCCGGATATTTTGTAGTTATACTGTGGTATAATTGGTAATGTTTGTCTGACAAAGTCTAAAAACAAACGAGATTTTTGGTCCATTGCAGCAGAATGCTAATTGCAAAAATTAAGTAATTGCTTGTAAAAGTTTCATTTCGTTTTGCATATCCATAGACACATTAATCTTAAATTGATATTTACACTCTCCAAGTCCAGTGGAGTGCTATATATGCTCTAAAAACTCCATGACTCCAGACCAACCTAACGAGTCCAGTGGGAATAGTCCTTGCGAGTCCAGTGGCTTTACACGAAATGTCACGTCAGAGGAAGATGTTTTATATTGTATACATATGTACGGAAATTACAGGACATATGATTAGGTCGGAAATTCATCCATGAGGACTTTTAGTGTACTCGAAACTTTCGATATGGTTAATATGAACGAAGATATAAGTAAATTCATTATTTATGTACCTATGTATTGGTTTGCGGGTTTAATAGGTCTTAAATCTAGGTAATCTGATGGTGGATAACTATATTCACGGAATTATTATATTTACCTGTACCTTGGAATGGAGTTACTTTGATTCGGGGGCGACTTCGATCAAACAGGTTTTTCTCCGAAATTATTGATTTTACTTGTGGGTGAACTGTGGCAGTGAATATACTTATTAGTATTCTATCTTGCTGTTTACTCGATGAAATCCTCTTAATTTCAAATAGTTCTGCTCTTATACTACATTCTAAATGATCAAAGTAGCCCCTTTTTGGTATTTTCTTTAATGACTTTTTCTTCTACCTGTTATTTTTTTAAGAAGATAAGAAGTTCCTTAGATCCTTCAATCATCTTCGTACTAAAGTGGACCACCCAGCACGGCTATCACGCGACGGCGCGCGAGCTCTCTCGATTTTTCTCGCACTATCCGTCTCTCTCTTATTAGAAACCTTAGAAAGAGAGGTATAGTGCGAGAAAAATCGAGAGTTGGTATGTCGCGGCCATCCCATGATAGACGTGCTGGACGGAGTTGCTTTTTAAAATGTACCTACCTAATTTAAATAATAAACGAAATTCCAGGACTTATACTTATTGCTTAAAATGTTACAAGAATCCAATCTGATACTACTTTACTCTACATGATAATATTAAAATATTGCATATCTCAGGGGCAAAGACAAGGATGCAGAAGCCGCGGGCCCCCCTCCGGGTCCGCCGGGGCCTCCTAAGCCACGTGAGCCCCAGTACGGGGAAGACGGGGAGCTCTTGGGCGGGCCCCACACTATGCAGCAGCAGGCCGCGCAGCGCCGGCTGCAGCAGACGCAGGCCCAAGTTGATGAGGTACGTCAACATTACCATCTCACTAGAACCAGAGTCAAATCAAGGCTTGTAGTTTACAGAATTACAGAGAGGACGAGAAGCTCTTGGGCGGGCTGATGGGGTATACAATTTGTCAGTACAACATGTCGAAGTCATAATTGGGTGTGGCGTACAGATGACCGACCACACGTGCATGCAATTTCTCAGTACAACTCGTTTGAAAGTTGGATCAGCAGCGTAAGCCTCCAGACAATATCTGGCAATTAGTCACCTTCTGATAATTCGGGGCTGACAAATCATGACATGTATAGACCCCATAACTCCACGCAGCAGCAGGCCGCGCAACCGCAAGTCGACGAGGTACAGCAATATAAACGGTGTTCCCGGGAATTTCCGTTAACTTCGGCATATTGCAGAGTAGGGTCATTCACAGAAACAAATTAGCATAATTGTTTCTTGGAAAAAAAACTTTTTTGTTTTTTATACAAAATAATTTAATGTAGCATTAACAGTTATTGACTTATTGTACAAGGGTCTTGGCACATGAAATAAAAAATAAGTACCTACCGAGTCAGTTCGTGTCTAATATCGAACGAACTCACTTTGTTAACCTTCTTGTATTGTAAAGAAACCTTACAAAGTTTAAAAAGCTGTTACGACGTCACAAGAGCTATTTACACTGGTTAAATCTGCAAAACTGATTAAATTAACATATTGAATATCTTGATAACAGTAAGACTTAAGATACTACTGTCTTGGAGAAATTAACTTTTTTGATCTAAACTACGCACCCTTGCAATTAACGAAAATTGACAAAAACACGTGGTATACATACCTTATCAGTGGCAAACAGCGGTCCACATAATGATAAGCCGCCACGCCGTATGGACCCTTGCCACTCTTTATTCTTTATTACTAGAAATAACTTCTTTTAGTCAGCTGGTCGAGTGACACTTCTTGGTGATTATTTATCCTTTTAATCGTTGCCAAGGCGGTTTGAGATTTGACAAACCACGTGGAAACCAAGCGAGCACGTATAATTTTACCCCTTTTAAATATTGTTCAAGGCAAAACACGACAGGTTTATCTTGGGTAGGGTAGGTGAGGGGTAGCCACCTCCCGTCTCCACATCAGACCAGCTTTATAGTACAATAATAATGCATTGTCCTTTGACTTACACGATTGTACAAAATTTAAACTCGGTTGAACTTCAGGAAGTAGGTCAAATTTAACTAGCAAGTTTTGAACTAAACACACGTAGGGTGAATCAACTTTTATACAAAACAGAATTATATTTTTATACAAAACAGTATCAGACTACCTAATATGTGTTATATCGAAACATTCAAAGCTCCAATCCGATTAGAAAAAAGGATTTTTTTTTTGACAAAACTCGGGGTTCATACAAAAATAGCCTGCCCCCAACCATAGGCACTAGCATAACCATAACTATTAATTTATTAATTCATTTATAAAATACCATTAAAATGATCACCACGAAATTATCCAGAAAACCCGAAATTTGGTAACTTTGACGCTGTCTGCCAAGTACTTCCGGCCATTTCACGACTAACAGACTTAGCTTTACCATAGTAGAAAGAGTGGAAAGTATGTTATCTTCATACAAACGCACCGCGCGCGGCTTGTATGTGTGCGCCATAGTATCTATGCGTCGCCGCACGCACACTCAAACAAATTCTCGACCCCAAGGTTCGCGCGTCACGGCTTACCGGCAGCGCTAAATTGATGAAAAACGAGTGATTATCGCAGGACTTATTGCTGTGTGTTTGGGTGTCTAAATAATTCATCAATTCCAGAGTTGTCTCTGTTCAGATTACCTACTGAACAGGAAAGTTAAGCAGGTCACTTATTCTAGCTTAAGTATAAGGGTTCGTCCAGTAATCATGTGTCCATAAATTTGGCCTAATTTTGACCACCCCCCTCCCCCTCTGGTGATATTTGTCATTATAACGTGTATTTTTGGGACTAAGTATGAATTAAGTTAGTCAATTAAGAAAACGCACAGTGAGCCACGATGTGGGGTCAACGCAGGTCAAGGCCATGCGCGCCGATGCAAGGTTTTATTATTAATGTTTTAAAGTTGGTACAATAAATAATTATTATTTGGATAAACACACTCAGAGCGGATTATGTTGATATGAGAAAATTATTGAGTACTTTCGTTATTTTTTGACAGACAGACGAAGTAGGCAGGCCTACTTTCCCACTATAATGTATTAGGTACGTTTGATCTGTCAATTGATATGCTGCTATTGCTTTGTTTACGTTTAGTCATGCCGATTTCTCAATATTGAAGGTGGTTATAGTAACTAAGTACTTACAGTTATAAAATTGTAATTTAAAATAATTGACGAAATTCAATTCACAAACCCTGAACCCAGACAACACAAGTAAAAAATACAACTTCCCGGGCCTTGCCAGTTTCTAGGCAGTCAATTAAAATTTTGCTAAAAGTGACAACCCTGAGACAGGTAAGTACGGTAGGTAATTATATCGCGGATTGGGCCGGAGATAGCCTACTTGTCCACTCTTTCTACTATGGCTTTACTCTCTCTACGATTGAAGGGTTAAATGATGCCATATGTCTCATACTGTTGACACATGACGTAAATATACCAACCCATACAAATTTTGACCGGAAGTTAATGATTTTCTAAAATTCGGCCAAGTTAAAAAAAAACTAGCTTAGGCCTGCTGCCATCTATTTAATCATGTTGTCATGTGACGTAGGTGTATTGGGAGTGGGCCCACGGTCTATTATAACGTAGCGGGAACTATTTGGAAAATAAAGCTTCTAAAAATACTATGATAACGCAAGATACTTACAAAGTCGAATTGCTAATACAGTGATATGATTTTTGTTCATATTATTTTATTTAAATGTACCTCTTAGATGTTACAAACCAATAAACTAACTTGTTTTGATTTCACACTCATATTTCATTGTATGCGATATCATTTATATTACGTAACGCAACGGATTTTTTGACGGTAAAATTAGAAAAAAAATATGTTAAATCTCACGTATTATCTGTGCGACTACGTGGCCGCTTTAATTTAAAAAAAATACAATAATTAAGGTTTACGCTAATGAAATAAAACGAGTAAATTAATAAAATAATAATTGTAATTCATTTTTTGAATCGCTCCGAAATGAGTACTTTAAAAGTGGATTCACCCAACACTACACTGCTGGTTAAATGCTTGTAAAAACCACTAGAATTGCCTTATATGGAAGGAATTGTAAAAAAAACTTAAATGTTGCAATGGTTTTTAAATTATACATTGCATTTTGAAATTCTTTCTATAATATTATTTCAGGTGGTGGATATTATGAAAACGAATATGGACAAAGTCTTGGAAAGAGATCATCTCATATCGGATCTCAGCGAAAGAGCAGGTACAAAAATTACAATTTATTAAAAAATTTACATATTGATGAATGTTCTAGAATTATTATACATAATTTTTAATTAAATTACAGAGGCTTTAGAAGATGGAGCCTCTGCATTCAAAAGCCAAGCGGCCAGTCTGAAGAACAAATTCTGGCTAGAAAATCTAAAGGTAATATAAAAAAACAAGTTAATTCACGGGTAGCCTGTATTCTTACATAGGTACAAATTTCTGTAAAAGCTACTACGTAAAACGAAGCCGGTGTTACCAGTCCAAACATTATAAGTATATCAATGAAAACAAGGATTAAAGTGATCCACTTGACACACAAGTGAAATGGGAGCCTTCTGCGACACTAGTTTTCATTCTACTATGGGGAAATCAAAAGGGAGTGTATTTTATTTATAAAACACCCAAGCTTCTTTTGAATTGCATTGATAGCTCTAAAAAATTTACTATTAGGATAAACTTTACAAATATGACTATGTCAATGATATCAATGAATCCACATTAAATAATGTTTAAAATAACTAAATTGTATTTTGTGATATTGTTTTGTTTTTCTTGACTTATATGTGGTCAATTTATTTTTCCCTCTTGGAAGGAGAGGTTTTCTCGATTATTATTACATGTTTTTGTTTTTTTTTATACATGTAGGTATGTTTTTTCTTTATGAGACATGAAGATACTAACTTTTTCTAATTTGCAAATAAATTGAACTACATACAAAATCACAAAATATGTCCACCTACCTATACAACAATAGTGGCTATTGCTTATATATTAGATAGGAAGGTATCATTACGTATCATTACTAGGTATGACCCTGGCTGCTAATAAAATCCGCCGTAAAACTCGCTAGGACGGATTAGCAAATTAATGTAACTTACATTTGATTTTCGAATGCCTTAGAATGTAAAATCGATACCTGAAATGACTAAAATGAAAAAATGATTTTCAGTGTTCGTAGGTACATCATTCATAAGTTTTAGAACATTAAACAGGCTGTTAAAATAACGGAGACTTTATAATCTTGAGCTGTTATTTTGAACCATTACAAGGATGATACTAGTATTGATGATTAAATGAGGGTTTTAAAAAAATAAATACAAGAATTGAAATAGACAAAAAACATGGCTAATTGAAAACAAATAAATTGATAATGAATAATAAGTAAATAAGTTATTATAACATATTTCAGATGATGATAATAATGGGAGTAATCGGACTCATAATAATAGGTATTCTGTATGGTGAGTGTCTATGATTAATTATCAGTTGTTTAAGTACCTTTTTTGAGCACAATAATTTCTGTACCTTCCAAGAATTTTTGTCCTGGATAAAAAAATAGAATTTGTTTAGTTTTATAAAAATTCAAAAGAAATTGTCTATACGTCATCATAATTAGACAAACGTTAATTATTACACTCCAGCCACTAAAAATAATCATTTATTTATTTATGTACAAGTCATTTACATGCCTACATAGAGCTGGATACTTATAATATTATACCATAGTCACTGCTTGAAAATGTTTGATCTCATTTTATAATGACACATATTCCAATAATTACAATCCACACTTGTTTAAGAGCGTTATTGTAATACTAGTACGTAGGGTGATTCTACTGATATGTGAAGGATGTTCGGGTATTTGTTTGAAGTTTTTCTTAAGAACGTGAACAAAATGTGCACCCTTTTTTCTATTATCTGTTCAGAGAGCGAAACTACTACTTACTTACTAACTTTCAATACCATAGAATTAATTAAATAAAACATAATTAATTCTAATACTAGTAGCATGGCAGTTGCAAAATAAAGTTTCACTCCCTGGGAGCAAAAGCAAAGCTGTACGACTATTTGGCAACTGCCAAATACTACTCGTAAAACTCGGTCAGCACAGAGGCTCTAGTATAAGTTTTACCGAAACAAAACGTTTCGACCGCGTTTGCGTTTAGCTGTCAAATCCCATACAAATTAAAGGTGTTTTACCCTTAATTTGTATGGGATGGGGATAGCAAACGCGATCGTAAAGTTTTGTTTCGGTAAAACTTATACTAGAGCCTCTGGTCTCAAACGGCGTATCTACGCAGTAATTCTATGATGAAAGATGATAATCTTATGTGGTCTGAATAATTTAATTATCTTTAAATAAGTGAACTTATCTCGTGAATTAAAGTAAACTACCCAAAATTACACAAAGTTTGTTTCGTAATTACTTTTTTCAGCTATATCAGTTGAATCGCCTAGTAGTTATTAGAAAAATTGTGTGTTCTATGGAGACAGTCCACTTTGGCAGTATTGCAAGCTTTTGTAATTACCACAAGTTTTTTTTTTATTGTAAAAGTAGCAGCTACGTTAAGAGTACTGACTCCAAATAGAACTGGCTTATACCTTAGCACTCACTCATTGGGGATGCGTGAAGGATCACTACAAGTCTCCTTGTTGTCGAAGGGTGGGTTGCACCAAACCGTGAGTGATTTTAAGCAGTGTTCGTTAATGTCTGAATGAATGGAAAGTTTGACAAGTTTGTATGGAACAGCTGCCGGCGCCATATTTAACGTTCATCGATCTGTAATCGTAGGTTGGCGCAACCCGTCCTAAATTAATAAAATGAAATGTCTGCAGTAATTTTTGTTCTGTCGCAGTCCGATACAGTGGTGGAGACACCCCAGCGGTGGTGGCGGCTCCGGCGGCGGCGCCGGCGCCGGTCCCGGCTGCCGAGGGCACGCCGCCACCCGCTGCTCCTGCGGCTGGCAAATGTAAGCTCTCATACTTAAATTACTGTATCATACACAAGAAATAAGTATATGATAATGTTATACTTGCGGTTAAGCCACGAGTTCGAGCGATGCGCCTTACGTATAAGCGTGAGGTGGGAGCGCGGCCTCTTGCTCTCACATATAAGGTGCCATATTGGACACCTATAATTTTTAAACATATCAAATCTTCAATGTAGAATAGGCTCCAGTATCCTTTAGTTTCAGGAATAACACAAAAAATTGTTGGTATCAATGACCCTGTTAGGGGCCTATATCATAACATACTGTCATTCCAAATTCGTAGTAGACCAAATACAGTCCTTTTACATACAATTAAGGTATGTCATGTGAACACTTCCGCCTGAAAACAAAATTAGTAACATTCGAAATTGAAGACAAAAGAAAAACTTAAATATAACGGTATTTGTTTACAGAGTGGAAATGGAGGATCCTCGTGCTCAAGAAAATGTAGCCAAAATGTGGTGTTAATTAAAAACAACGAGATACTGCGCATAATTATTTAATTAAAAGAATAAGCAGTATTCATGTCCCCAAATACGATGATACGACTAAAATTTCAGTTGATTATGTACACTACAATCACGGATATTAGTTCTATCACGTCATAGTAAACATTTTCATTATACTTATTCATGAACTAATAAAATGTCACCCCGATACTAAGAAATGCCTTAAATAACTAAAACTAAATATAAATATTTAACAGCCGGAATTGAAGCTTAGTATGAGACTTATTTTCAAAATATGAAACGGAGACCGTCCACGTTTCGTCATAATTGTGATAAAAAGTGACAATAATATTAATTGCGCAATGTTCATTTAATGCTGCTGCCACACACACACGGTGCGCAAACTAGACGACAACGGTTGCTGTTTTTCCTCGGGCAGTCATTTGATCAAATCTCTAGAGATTTGATGCCTTTGGGCATCGTTTTGTTCTTACTCCAACGCGTTACGATTAAAAGAAAAAACATTTTCATACAGTTATGTTTCATTTTAATGTCAATTACTCCGTTTAATAATTTATTAGATTAATTTGCAATTTTTGCAAAATAAAATAATTAATCAAAACTAGTGCAAAATCCTATAATCGAAAAGAGTAGAGTAGAAACTATATTTAAAATTATAAATGTAATGTAATTAATTAACTGATCTGAATTATATCTCAAACTGATTGGCGTGTTAAATGCTTGTAATGAAATAAAATGATCATTATTACTAGTGATACATGGGCTGTGTTTATTGAAGGTGTGTAAAATTATGGACAGTGGATATTATTTAATAATATGTTTTAAAAGTCCTTTATTTTTTTTTATTGTAACAGTCGTATAAAAATATTCTAATTTTTCTAAATGTTGCAATTATGTACCTATTAACACATATTTTGATTTATATCTTAGAAAAGTCCTTTAGTCTAAATATTAGTTTTAGTTGACCACACATTGATTAGAATAATAAGCCCATAGAAATATATTTACTGAAGTATACAAATTGATACAGTTACTGATTTTCATTTACCAGACTCTACTGGCTATTAAAATAAATATTGTAAAAAATATTCGCAATTCTTTATTATTAATATTATTACTCAACTGTAAATGAACAGTGATAAGGATTACTTCACATTCACTCTAAAATGTAAAAGTAAAGGGATCATCAATAAAACGTTTATAGGTTACTTGAGACGAGTAAGTAATGCATCAAGATTGTAAGTCGAGCCATTAATGCAATCGCCAACGACACCTAACATATGTACTTACTAAAAGTAATGTGAGTACGAATAAATTAATAAGGTATAGTTTCCATTACCGTATAGGCCCCCCTTTTTGTTTTATTGTCATTTAAAGGAATATAGTGTAAGAAAATAAAGTAAGCTATTTTTAATTCAAGTCCACTAGCTGTTGAGTTTTCGCATGTGATACCATACATAATATTGAATTTAAAATACGGAGATTGATTTATTACGTTTGACTAAATACAATTTGCACCCATTCGCCGTACAATTTGGTTGAGGAATCGGTGTAAATTATATTTCCTTAATTATACACCTAATGTAGGCATTAATTTAAGTAGTGAATTTTTATCTACACGATTTACCCCACTAATAATTTGTACCTAACATCTAGAGCCCGCAAATCGGGCGCAGAACACACGAGGCGTTTCGGCAGGTCGATCACGTAACACATTGTACGTGCAGGTAGATCTAAATGTCAAAATTTATATGGAATAATGACAGTTAAACTGTCCTAACGCGCGTTGGAAATGTTATGTAGTTACCCCCCAGGACTGCGCTCCACCGCGTTACGCGAACCGAGTGAACGCGCGCAAATGCACGGGGACGCTCGCCATGAGTAGAGAAGAGAGGTACCTCTTCACGTCACTGCTCAACACTACCGGGCCTCGCGTGAACATCGTACCGCTGATCGTACGTGCGGCGCGCAACGCGCTAAAGAACGACGAAGACTCGCGTAGGAGTGGCGCCGTATGAAGAGGTCGTGCGTTTTATATGCTAAACGACGATGACATGACGGTGACGATGTATGCAATGCATACGTCATAATACATTTTCGAAATTAACTAACGCGCATTGCCGCTTTGGGCGATGCCGAAACTCCTCGTGTGTTATTCCTTACAATGAAATACCGGCCCAGCATGAATTGTAATGTCGAATTCCACGTCCATCTTTATCTGTCTATCGCATCAGCACTGTGTGTTATCGGTATAGAACGGGAAACTTCCATAATTTAATATTTAGCAACAACCGCAATCACGAAGCACGTTAATGTGTTAATAGTGCAAGACATCGCACAATCTTCGTAAATTGATAAATTTAATCCTGTCACACTGAAAATGAAGAAAATTATATACTAAACACGAGCGAAACCGAACCCTAAAGTCTTAGCCAAAGGATTCAAAATGTCGATGATGGTGCTATGAGCGCTTCATAGGCTAGACCATAGAGAATGATATGAGAGCTCGCGCTTTCTCTTTGATAGTTGGCCGCCATTTTGACTTATAGTAATGCCTGGTATGACATGAGTTATTTGCAGGCGTCACTAGGCCTTAAGTAATGTTGATAGTATTCTGGTAATGGAGAGTAATTTAAAATATCAAACCGATTAAGAGTTGGGTTTTCAGGAACCACTAGGTATGACTTCATTTATGATAATATCTTTAGATGCAAGTTATTACTAGTGGTTCTGTAAGCTGTAGAATATATAATCTTAAATAAATAAATAAATAATCTTTTCAATTAAATTATATTGAACCTGCTCACAAAATTTCTCCAGTATCGGTTGAAAAGTGCGACCTTTAGAAGAGAATAGCAGCACAGAGGGGCATCTGGACATCCGGACATACAAAATATTTTTGTCCCAATCTGAAACGGAGAACTATACGTTCGCTTCGCTCGCTCGTTCCATTAAAATAAGCAGGTTTAGAACTAGGAACATTGCAACATTTTGTTACTCCTTACGACCCCATGAGTACGCTGATATGGTATTTTTCAACACAATTGCTCGTAACGTACCTCTTATTGTGTCGCTTTTAGGCTCATAATCCTGGATATTAAACACGCGTGTTTAATAACATTACGATACTTGTGTGTTAGTGTTATATCCCGATTAAGTCACGTTGGCACCTTGCAGCAAGATGTATGCATGCACACGGTGCATTCTTAAACTAACCGGGTTGTACAGAATGTACAGCTTTTTTTTTAATTCTCGGCAAATGGATTCTTACCCGACTAAACAAATTAAATCCTTTTTATTAATTAATTGGCTATTTCTTTTTGGATATGATATAGAAACGGTTAATTTAGTAAAACTATTCAATTTTGATAACATTTTACATGAATTAATAAAGATAACATTTTAGAACGAAATTATTTATTTTATTTTGTATTGGCTGTTTAGAGATTTCATCTAATGCGCGCGCACTGCGCAAACTTCACAAAAAAAAATTGATGCGCGCCATTATAGGTTATTTCACAGATATTTGTCAACATTGTTAATGCGTGTTGGGTTATTAACAAAAATGTTGATTCGTGGTGACTAGAAAAGTGATAAAAAGAATGGACGCCACTAGAAATTCTTGACGATGTATACAACATGTGAGTAAAAACCTGTTGACATCAATAAGTAAAGAAAATAACTTGACAGGCCTATCAAATTTTCATCTTATGAAAAGGATTTTTTCCTCGCAAAATGTGTTGAAAAACGTCGTATGAAACGCGTGAGCTTTGATAATTACAATCCTCGGCTCCGATGGCTCGATTCGGCTGATTTGGCGGATTCTCGGCTGGATTCCGCCTCTGATGTAATTATCAACATACCTCACTTGTAACACAATGTACTATTATGCAATCGTTATATAATGTGTGAGTTTTCAGCCGAGTACCACGTTTAGGCCACGAAGCTTGCTGAGTGGCCTAATTAAGGCACGAGACTTAAAAACCTAATTATATAACTATTGTATACAATACTTTTTCTACGAGTCAACTGAAATAATTAAACAAACTTGGTATCTATTGAAAACGAAGTGCAACCAACGGCTTTTTATTTTTTGTATTGATGTCTATTTACCTTTTGACTTTCTCATGACGGCGTCCTATTGGTCAAATACATTAAAGTTCAGTAAAGGCGCCACGTGATTCATCATCATCATCATATCAGCCGAAAGACGTCCACTGCTGGACATAGGCCTCCCACAAGGAGTGCCACAATGACCGGTCCTGCGCCACCCGCATCCAGCGGACTCCCGCGACCTTTACCAGGTCATCAGTCCACCTTGTGGGGGTCTACCCACGCTGCGCCACGTGATTGGTCAATTTCATTTTAGTTGTCTCAACAGTTATGAAATGTTGAGTTGGAAGCTCCATAGTAAAAAGTTAGAATACGAATAAAAATAAGAAAAATGTATTCACTTAAAGAACCCTTGTTTTACAGTATGTGATTTAAGTTTGGTGTACGAAGTCTTAATTCAAACATTAAGGTCGATGAGTATAAAAAAATCATTTCGATTCCTCACGGGCTGGACGGAGAAAAGGTATTAAAAAAAAAACGATATTCTTGCATGGCTATTTTTTGGGGCTTACATATTAATTAATCTCGCGTCAGAAAAAATGCCAATACAGCTGAGCCCACATGAAAATTATTATTATTTTGGTATTTTTAATTAACGCTGGCAATCCCTTCCCACCACCCGATCGATTTTTTTTGGGAGCACAGGGAGTACAGAGCCTGTTTGAAAAAAAAAAAGTCGCTGAGCCCACAATTTTTTTTTCTCCACCCCGCTACACCCGCACCCACCGCCCGCGGGCTGCCAGCGCGAAGATTATCGGAAAAGGTTGTTCAGGTAAGTAGCTAACGGAGTTTCAATACAGCTGAAGCTACATGACCGATTTGGTCGCTAGCTCTTAGACCAGCACCTTTTAGCACTCAATGTGTTGCCTTGACACTGACAGTATCCCCCCAGTCTTGTCTTGTTACGAGACACTTCTGAAGTTGTAAGCGCCCTAAGGCTCCGGTTTCCGCTTACATATGCAAGTCAGTACGTGGTAAAAAAAAACAAGACACCGGTGAATCTCTCAATGAGTTAAGTATGTTGTCGTCTCTCAGTTTTAACTTAAATAGCTTAGCTTTTAAGCCAATGCAAAAATGGTTCGCAACATAATATTTCGTTGTTCAGACACTCAATTAGTTTCTCGGTGGGAACTGTCTGGGAAAACAAAGGGTGTTGGGTTACGGGTAACTATGCTACATTTGTGTAAACGCATACTATGGGCACTCGAACGAAAACTTGGGTTAGCATGCCCAAGTCACATTAAGAGTCCACAGTAACCTCGATTCTCCATACAAACGTAGTTACGCTCTCATTTTAAAACTACTTGTTGGATTGTAACGAAACTTTGCATATACATGAGGTATATCTGTGTCTGTAATTAGTTTATGTAGGTTCAGATACCATAGTAAAAAAAATACAACGAGTTTAAGTTTTTCATACAAAACTTGTTTTTGCTGTAATTCGTTTGTTTTATAAACTGGAACCATATAAACTAATTACAGACATAGATATGCCTCATGTCATTGTATATGCAAAGTTTCGTCACAATCCAACACGTAGTTTTAAAATGAGAGCGTAACTACGTTTGTATGGGAAGGTGAAATTCGGCCGAGCTTACTGCGGACTCTTAAGTTGGAGTTTTACAAGTAGACAGCCTATGTATGTTGTGAAATAAGTGTTCTTGAGTTGACAACTTGACATCCTACTAATCCTACCAATATTATAAATGCGAAAGTTTGGATGTTCAGATGTTGGGATGTTTACGTTTGGATGTTTGTTACTCAATCACACTTGAACGGCTCAATCGATTTGGATGAAATTTCGCACGATGATAGTTTATAGCGTGTATTAAAATATAGGATAGCTTTTATGCTGGGTCCACGCAGACGATGTCGCGGGCGGAAGCTTCACTGTATAAAACAAAGTCACTTCCCTCTGTCTGTCCCTAAGTATGCTTAGATCTTTAAAACTACTCAACGGATTTTGATGCGGTTTTTTTAATAGATAGAGTGATTCAAAAGGACGGTTTATATGTATAATATAGTACCCGTGCGAAGCCGGGGCGGGTAGCTAGTGTACCTATACGTAATCACGTAAGTTTTCAAACGCGTGCCATATAACTTCTTCCAACATATGTCATTGTTAGAAGTTCAAAATTATCGTTCGTTTATCGCTCGTTTGAAAACTTACGCAAATGCCAGGGTATGGGGTCCGCAGGCAAATGTAATTTTTTTTGGCTGTGTGTGGGTGTGTAAACTGTAAAGTCTTACAGAGGGGTGATTATGTAACCTTTCGGACGTAGGTACCTAACTTTAGGACAACTCAAATAACAATTAGATCCACCCCACGTAGGTGCATGCCTTTATGACATTGAGAGTAGAGTCGTTATATACTTATTTATGTACGTATATTAATACCGCTGACTGTTTCTAAGTATAAATTAGTAGATACGTATAAAATTATATGACAAACAAACTATGTAGATAGTAGGACTACGTTCCTTTTCTCGAAGCATTTTATTTAAGTGACTCGATTGATTTAAGACCAGTGGTAATCGCATCAGGATCATAAGGCTCTAGGATAAGTTGCTGGGAGATATTGAATTTAGTGTGAACACTCGGAGCATTATTTAATTGCGTGTCAGGCGAGCGCGCCGCTGTCCGCCGGGCGAGCCGCACAGTGCGCCACAGTTAACGCAAACTGGACAAAATATCATATAAATAAGGTATGTACCCAAGTATTTTTAAATTGAACAAAAACTACACTGTTGTTTGGTGGGTATGGTACGTCAAACGAAATGGGGATGGACAAAGATATTTCGGTTTGTCTGTAATATCTTTTACAGTACATATGGTGCTACTTTCCCTCACTAGTGCGGAAAAGAGCACTTTACGTGCATATGCCGAAAAGAGCACTTTTCGTGCATATGCCGAAACTTTAAAGAGCCATACGTACAGTAAAACGTTGTACGAAACACGTGCAAATAGGTAATTTGCAACTCGTGTGGATTTAAAGTAAGTAGAATTATAGAATTATTGAATTATTCAATATTTTCCAGTATGTACATGTAACATACTAGAAAAAATATTTAAAAAAAAGAATAATCCCTCTCGCGTTCTTAATTTGACATTCGTGAAATTTGAGTACCTTATAATAAGTATATGATAATGATAAGCAATAGGAGTACCTATACTTCATTAATGTTTTCCTTTGGGGATGATAAAAATTGCAGCATACTTACCTATTTCGTTTTTGTCCAAGTTGCGCCTAGCGACCCCATTGTGCGCTGACAGTGCGCAGTAATGGGACTGTCAGGTGTTTGAAGAGCACATATCGCTGTTTATTTTCAAGTTCTCAGAACTGTTTACTATGAATACATTTTTTTGACCTCGCGACCCCGCGTTGTGATATTAGCTCGAGCATTAAGCTCGACTGTTGAAATGTTCTGTCTGCATAAGAACTTGAAGGTCAGAGGAATGTAAAAATGAAAATTAATATTTTTGTTTAAGCACGAAGACAGAGGTGTACCCGTACCTACCTACAGCGACGAAATGACGACGCCATGAGCATGTCCACTGGCTTAGCTTATAAAAACATGTGAAACTAGGTAAGCAGACTGTCAAAACCCACTTGGTGTCTTTTGAATAGGTATTTCAGCGTAACCAAATATATATCTACAACTGCGCCATAATATATGCATATACTAGCTTCCCCCCGCGACTTCCTCTGCGTCGACTCGGGATAAAAACTATATTTGCTGTAAACCCGCCGCTGGACTATGGTGATGTGTGTTATCCTGACTTGAATGGAGAGCTTCTTGACAAGTTAGATCGTCTTCTAAATAATTGTATTCGGTTCATTTTCTGTCTTCGTAAATACCCAATTGGGCTGGCTGCCAATCCGCCTACGCCGCAAAATACGTTTGCTCTGCACTCTCTTCTCCATTCTAAACGATCCAAATTCTCCCGAATACCTCAAAACTCTTTTTCAGTATTACTGTGTCTCTCGAGTCCGTCAACTTCGCTCCTCTGGCAACCTTTCCTTATCTATTCCGCCTCACCGGACTGGTTTTATGTCCAATTCCTTCTCCGTCCAAGTAGCTCGCCTATAGAACCATCTCCCTGTCAAAATTCGGCTATCTCCAAACAGGCTTGTCTTCAAAAAGTCCTTACAAAATTTCTTTGCTGGCAGAACTAAAAAATAATCTATCAGATTTGTAAGTTTCATCTATATTCATATGTATGTGTATGTATGTATAAATAGGTATATATTGTTATATCATATTATATTGTATTGTATCGTATTCTACTATATTATTATTCATCGCATCCTTAGACATGTTATAGAGTTTTTGTTTTAAATTAAGTTGCACTGCCCACATTTTATCTGCTTTGCCTTAAGGTTGACTGGTAGAGAATGCTTTATAGCATTAAGTCCGCCTTTTGTACTATAAGATATTAGCCATTTAAGCGTGATTGAGTAACAAACATTTAAACATCTACCCATCCAAACATTCAAACTTTCGCAGTTATATATAATATTATTATTATTTGTATCTTTTTTCCATATCTCTGGCCCATGGGGTCCCGGACTTTTGGAAGGCATGCGTGGGGCCGAAGCCAACAGCGCAGAGGCCCTTTAAAACAAATATAATATAAAGCGAGGGATACACCTAGCGGATACCATCTCCGAGCGCACAACATGATACACCCGGTGATGGTCCCCGCCAGGTGCAAAGACTATTGCAGTGCAACACTGTGCTGCGATGGATACTAAGGTCATGGGTTATTGGGTTGAATGGTGGGTGGTCTGGAAAATGGGTTATGGGACACCTGCCGTGACAAATAGTCTCAAAATTGTGAAAAGGCAGGCGGTGACTCACCAACTCGCTAAGTGGGCCCCACAAACAGTCGCACGCACAGTGCGACAATGGAGCAACACGTACTGAGCAGCTCTGCGAGGTTGTCGAGAGGTGAGTCTGCGGTGCGCCAGATCCCGGTAATCCGTTCAAGGGCGTTATGACATTTTACACTTCCAACCTGGAGCATAGGTTCCGCTCTTGCGACTCCACTCTGGCCGGCCGGTTAAGGCAAGCACAGAGGCGAGAGCCAGATCACTCGGGCCCTCTGGGGGTTAGGGGTCCGCGGTGTCGCCACTCACCGTCAGCTCGCCACAAGCTTATTATTATATTATAATAGCAGGTGACTAAGGTGGTCATATTATGTCCATTGAATTGACCTACTTGCCAATTTATTTAGCTAAATGTAGCAAAGTAATACATTTATAATATTATACTGTAATATGAACTTTAACTAAAAACAAATCACACTGCAATTTGCTGTATTTTCAACTCAACTTAAAGTAAATTTTCTATCCCAAAGGCCTAATAAACGTTAATAGAGATAAACATAGCGTGGCCCTTACGAAGGGCCGATTACAGGGAAAGTCGCGAACACCTCGTTACCCTGCGACGTAATAATCACAATTTGCTGTTACCCACGGGCTACGTAATAGGGCCCTTTGTGGCCGGGCCGTAGACAACACATGACGAGGGCTCTTATGCTCTCGTACATACTTCATATTTTTGATAGGTACCTAGTAGGCATTTAGGTAGGTACCTACACAGAAACGCGTTGCAAAAGCAAAGTTTTGAAAAGCGTTGCAAAACAAACCTACTTGGTCTAGTGAACCGTCCCTGCACGGCTATCACAAGACGGCGCGCGAGCTCTCTCGATTTTTCTCGCACTATCCGTCTTTCTTTTATTAGAAAACTTAAAACGCGCACCGTCTTGTGATAGCCGTGCTGGAGTGGTGGATAGGTGAACAGGGAACGAGCTCGCTAACTATAGCCACGCTATTCTATAACTGGTTTTAACCTCACTTCACCGATCACCCACAAATATATGTTGACTTTGATATATGATATATGTAAGCGAGAGGTCTGGTTTAGTTAAGTGACGGTTGAGGTGAGGCGCCTTAGCGCGTTCCGAATAACAGCCCTGTAGACACGACGAGTCCACCAGCATTCAGGGATTTGTGCACCCCTCAAGGTTTAAAGATACGAACACAACATGAGAAAAAACCTCACCAACCTCCTCAAATCTAACGATAAGTAAATGAAAGGTCAGAGAAACTGCTAGCTTGGTCACCTTAACGGGATAGATGAAGATCCCCAGTCATCCCAAAATGTAAGTAAATGTGTTTAGTGTCGGCAACATGCACGTGACACCCTTGGGGTATCGAGCGTCCTTAGGCGACGGTGACCGCTTATTATCAGGCGGGCTGTACACTTTTTTTTTTTTAATTTAATAAGCATAAGGTTCACCTACAATAAAATTGTTGCTGACATCGATACATTGAAGACGTACTGTATGCTAATGCATATAAGGAAGGCTGTCACAATTACTTACAGGTAAACACGGCATGCAAAACAAATATAAGTAAACCACTATAGAAATACCTAAACTTTAACTTATTTTCTAATTACTTAGTTATATTTTAAGAAATATTTTCGGAGAGATGTTATAAATTTGTTTAGTGGGTCATAGTGCATATTCGCCTTGCCACGGCAACCATTAGCAATTTTACATAACCTGCATATTGGAGAGTTAGTGCCTGAAACTGATCTTCTAAGCGGGGCGCAAAGAGGGGTGATCGCATTACGGGTAGGTATAGTACTTGTTTGGCTATTAAGAAAATAAAGCGTAGGTACTTATTTATATTTGACCTGTCCAGCATGTTGAGTATTGTTGGATGAGCCAGACTATAGTGTTGAAATTTACTTTAAGTTGAGGTTGAGGATTAGGAAAATACAGCAAATTGCAGTGTGATTTGTTTTTAGTTAAAGTTCATATTACAGTATAATATTATAAATGTATTACTTTGCTACATTTAGCTAAATAAATTGGCAAGTAGGTCAATTCAGGTTTATGTGTGCCTAAGATGGACATAATATGACCACCTTAGTCACCTGCTATTATAATATAATAATAAGCTTGTGGCGAGCTGACGGTGAGTGAGATAGGTAGGAGTACCTAATACATGAGTTCCAAGTTAAAAATGCCAAGAGTTAGCGCGCAATCTACAATAGTGGTATCCTAGTATGAAGTCAAGATTTTCGGTCACTGAGTATACTTAAGTTTGCTAGATGTCTAACCAAAATAAGTCAACACGTAGTGTCGAGTGACCCGATTGCGTTTCTTTTCTACCCCTAGATTACCCTGACAAACATGTCTAAATCAATTCCTGCCTGTATACAAGTACGCCCGTGGAATGTCTGTAATATAAGACGTGCTTAATACTTTTAGGAAGCCTCACTTTCAATCTCGGCAACAATGCATGCTGTAAGCTAAGTAAATTGTTTCATATGGTAGAACCAAGAATGTTACGAGACGCGAGCCATTTATGTAACGCCAGTTGCCCACCGCGACTACAAAATATTATACGCTTCAAGAATGCATATTTTATAGATGCTACGCTGGATGGTTAAGTTCTTTAAAAATTAAAGAACGTATGGTCTTAAAACCTGCCTTAAATGCTTGAAAAAATGTATAAGTTACATTACAATCAATGTTTAGAAGTGTTGCCTCCATTTTGCGATACCGATTATAATCGTATTCAAAACGTATGTAACGCTAATACTCGTAGTAAAGCGCTGGCCCAAATCTATGTTTGACCTAATACATTTTTAGGGAATCGAGAACTTCACGGGTGTGTTTGGTTTAATATCATGCAAACACTTACCATAGCTAAGCTATGTGTAAGGAACCTAATTATTAATAAAACACTGGAGATGTGAATCGATTACGGAGTTTTTGAAGTGAACATTAAAAAAACCGGCCAAGTGCGAGTCGGACTCGCGCACGAAGGGTTCCGTACCATTATCTATAAAAACGGCAAAAAAACCACTTTTGCTGTTACCTATAGCGGGAACAGAAATACTGTGAAAATTTCAACTGTCTAACTATTTATTTATTTTATTTATTTAAACTTTATTGCACAAAAGAAAACTTATCGTACAAAAGGCGGACTTAATGCCAAATGGCATTCTCTACCAGTCAAACCTTAAGGCAAAGCGGAAAAGATCTATCACGGTTCATGAGATACAGCCTGATGACAGACGGACAGACAGACAGACAGACCGACGGACGGACAGCGGAGCCTTAGTAATAGGGTCCCGTTTTACCCTTTGGGTACGGAACCCTACAAAACCCGTAAACAAGGCAATGTCTGATGATACATATTTGGATCTAATTGAGTAAATTAATATAAAAAGCGTTACTATAGCGATGATGACTGGACTACAACCCTAACGACTCAAGTAACTGGCCCAATCATCGCGGGATCCGCCGACAAGGAACAATTCCAACTATTATTGTAATGTGATTGTATTTTAATGCATTTTATGTTGTTTGGCGGGGAGCTAGATTTCTGTGGACACGTCCAGTTAGCAGGCGCTACATGTTAACGTACTTTTATATTACTTAAAAGTGATCATGGTAGGTATATCGTCCAATTAACAAGGACCTACCTACTACCTACCCGTATCTTTTTGTTTAGTAATTTGTCCATAACTTAGGTCTCCGAAGTTATAGACAAATAAAGTGAACATATCTATTCGTGAATTTTTAACAATCTATTGTTTTGGATTTTGAAGCTGACTGTACGAAGATGGGGATGCTACTGGAATGCGCGCGCGCATGCTACTCGTACGTGCTGAAACAAGATGGAATCGCATTCCAATTTTACATTATTGTCGTGATTGTTCTGATGCGGATGATTTATGTTTCTCCATAACAGCAAGTCGAATTTAAGCATGCCATAATTTTATTTATTTATTTATTTATTGTTTTTTGTTTTTTTTGTTACAAACTAGCTTCCGCCCGCGACTTCGTCCGCGTGGACCCGGGATAAAAACTATCCTATATTTTAATCCAGGCAACTATCATCGTGCAAAATTTCATTCAAATCGGTTCAGGGGTTTAAGCGTGATTGGGTAACAAACATCCAAACAAACTTTCGCATTTATAATATTAGTAGGATATAATTTACCTTCGTACATCCTATCCAATAAGCAGCCATTTTACCTTATGTAATACATAATTAAGTCGCCAAAATATACGTCCTACTACCTACTATCATATAAAAATAACGCGATTGATAATGACCTGCAAGTGCGGGTAGATTGAAAAACCCGAGCGGCTAGATTCTAACCGCTAGAAGATGTTGGGGTTGGTACATATCTGCTTTCGCCAATATTCTCGGGACCATGTTGCATTTAGTGACACTTTATTGTAAAAAATCGAACATTGATGAATTGATCATTTAACCTTTACATTAGAAAGTGTACGTAAAGGTTTTCCGCGATAATCGTAGTAAGTGGGTACGATTCTATAAAGACAACTATTGAACCGCACAATGTCGTTGGTGCAGTTAAATTTTATTGTATACTCCACTTAAGGTTCGTAGCGAAGTCAGGCTCCCATACAAACTTATCTGTTCTTGTAAAAAATATAACTGAGCAATTTAGGGTGAATTTTATGTCGGCATTTAAAGGTTTCTGTTAAAGTATTACATCATTAATATTGAAATTGAGAAAAAATTATACCTTTGTCCGTTCTCTTTGGTGCGTTGTATTTATTAAGATAATAGTATTAATGTGATTCAACTGTTCTTATATAAAACTAAAACACCGCAACTAAATATTAATTCAAACTCATTAGGTATGGCTCATTAAAAAGTAGGTAGCTAAATCATTTTGAGTGAACTTCAAATACAACTAAAACTCTTTTTTATCTGGCTGCCACAGAATTTATGTTTTTCGAGGAATGTGGACAAGCATAATTATATTCGGGCTACGGTCCAAGCGGCTTGGCCGATTTTAACATGCGAAATGTCGTTAATTTGCTCTTAGTCGAGGGAACACAGACAATATTGTTTTTACAACGTATATATTGAAAGAAATAAATATATTTATTTGGTGTGACCAAGACATTATACATGTGTTTGTAAAACTTAAATACACCAAAATGGATGCCATGCCACTCAGCATATGCCACCAGCAATATATGCTAAAGGCGCTGATTTTCTGGGCACCCAGAGAGAGTTACTACAGTACTTAAAATATAACTTATACCTTAGAAAACTTAATTAAAGAGAAGGAGAGGTCATTGTCATACAAATGTATTTTTATTTTCACATTTTATAAATATCTCTTCATATTATATATATTCATATATTTAATTGGTAGAAGTATAACATTTTACAAGTCAATTTGTTACATTTCTGGTTGGTAGGTTACATAGATTCTAATATATAATATTTATTTTTTCCTTAAAATAAATTCATCTATTTTAATGCATGCTTGGTCAACTAATAGAGTTTTTATCCCAATATATTACTCATCAATATATTTTCAGCCCAATGGTTAGCTGGTAGAGTACGCCATTTGGCATTATGCTCGCCATTTGTACAGTTGTATATATTGTGCAAAAAAAAACTAAATAAATAATTACTTATACAGCGTGGAACGGAACGATGGGCTTTCCCGCAAGAGGGGGATTATTGAGCGCTAGTACGTCGCATTTTCCAGATAAACTATTTTTTTTGACGCGATTTTTTTTTACATTTGTATGGAGCTCATCGCTCCAGTCGGCCAACGCTCCATACAAAGTCCATCGTTCCGTTCCACGCTGTATATATTATACAATATAAAATACCTATATATATGAAAATTACATAGTCCATAATATTTGTCAAAAAACTGTAATTTTCAATTGTTACTCGACAGTTGCATAGTTTTGTATGAGGCAGCGACATCGATCCGTTAGTTACCCACAACGCGTGTGTGACGTGTCGCGCGCAGGACAGCGGCACTTAGGGCTAATAGGGCCGTTACTGTAACCACTGAATTTATTTTATTTGGCTTCGATGGAGCTATTATTGTCACGGGTTTTTATGCAATTTGCTTGAACATAAATAAACATTAAGAAAATTTGTGCATTGAAAAATATTTCAATAAGCTACACATTTTTGCCTAAATAGGCATAAGATGATATGGATACAGAGAGAAAGAATATAATGAAAAATAAACCATCTTCTTCTGTAGCCCCCGACGGGATTCGAACCTGCGACCTTTCTATTAACGCTAGACTGCTCTGACCAACTGGGCTACGAGACCAGTGACGTAAGTTAAATACTTTTCAATTACTTTCCCGCTAAGACTACCCTCTGTATTCTCTTGAAAGACTCATCCACAGCCTCGAGCTACATATGCGCCCGTTTCATTCCAAGACGAAGCTGCTTTACTTTTCCATTATATTCTTTCTCTCTGTATCGTCTTAAAAATGATCGGGGTAACTTCTTCGTCAAAATAACACGAAACAGTATATTTAATAAAATAATTTGTTTTGTTATAAAGGTATATTCAGGCATGTTTGAATATAAATGATATATTAAGTGAGCAGAAGGAAACATACATTCTGTATGTATAAACTAACATTATAAAGATGAAACGTCTGTGATATTGTAGCTGTAAGTTTGACCAATAGGGGTCAACTCAAATTTTATTATTACTTCAAAAGAAAGAAGGCAAAAAATATGCCTAATGCCGAAAATCCCAATATCTCAAAAAAATTCGAAGCTCCAACCGTTTTAATGTTGCTTGTTAGAGAGAGAAAACGCTAGCAAATCGTGAATTCACGATCCTCGAGCGTCATAGTAAATGGCAATCGTTTCATATGAAGGTGCGTTTTGCGGAAAAGGGACAGAACATACCCCCTCTTAAAACTTTGGATACTTATAATTTTGTGATTATTTAACCTCTTGCGTTGCTTTTTTCTCCATTTGACTACATTAATCCCTTTTTATTGATTATTTTATTTAGTGACTACACACCTATTATCCGATTTCTAAAATTAATTTTCCCCGGGTTTAAAAAAATAAAAAATAAAGTTTAAGCTGTTTATTGCATAAAAAAATGCGGTTGGCTGCGTTTATTGCAATACAAGAAGAAGAAGAAGAAGAAGAAAAACATTTATTCATGACAAGTATGATTAAAATTAAAAAAAAAACGAAATCTAAAACATTGTGTAGAATCAATCAATTCGTGTCACGAAAAGTCAATACGTCCAGGTAAATGCATGTATATGCATATTATGCATACCTAGTAATTATAATAAACACTAGATGCCCACGCCGCTTCGCCCGCGTATAAAAGAGTTCCCAAGCGGAGCCGTGGGATAAAATATAGCCTATGTCCATCCTCAAGGACCACTATATAAAAAAGTGAATGATTTTGTGAAAATTGGCACATTCTATTGGTATATCTGTGTTGCTACACGTTCCTTGGCTCGACAGCACACCACCACTCCCGGCAACGATTGGGCAACTACTACCCCCCCACTCCGGTCATCGTGACGTATGCGCACGAGATAAAGATAGCAACACTACAAGCTGTTCAGGACATTACCCCCGACATACAAACTTATAAAGCTTTAACTTCACAGTAATAATAATAATAATAATAAATACTCTTTATTGCACCACAACAGGAGAGAAACATCTTACAAAAAAAAAAGTAATTTCCTCTTTAATGAGTTCAAATACCTACATTAAGATGTGCATTGAAAAATATTTCAATAAGCTACATATTTTTACGCTTACGTGTTGAATATGGACACAGTCCAGTCATCATATTTATTAATTTATCAATTATTATTTTTATTATTTTCCATTCAATAAAGTATTTGAGAATAATATATACAAACTGTTCAGAAAAACATAATCAACGTTCTTCTACTTGATAATGTATCACATTATAATAAATAATTACTTTTGCACTTAACCAATCTCAGCCCTTGCGTAACCCAGGAAGCTTAAATAAGCACGTTTCGAAATGGATCAAACCGCCATATTTTACAGCAAGCTCACACCTCCTCGCTGTACGCGTTAATTGCTAACACGCCGATTGAGATAACCTAGCACTTTCGTACAATACCTGGGTGAAGCTAACAGGAATGGGAGTTTGCTAGCCGATTAGTCGCGCATTGCTAAGGTTGTAAGTTGGGACACAATCGCCGTACACAAGGCGAAACGTCATACACAAACTGAAATAACAATAATAAGCCACTCATTTCCGATTGTTGACTCGAGCCATTTGTTTCCTTTGGCATCTCCGACGTTGTTTTTGTCTTTGGACAATGGAGCGAATGTACCTAATGCTCCAAATCCTAAACTCTAAGGAAAAAATATATAGGAGTACCTAGTCCACCTTGTGGGTGGGTACCCACTTACATAGTAGTAGTTATTATTAACAAGGTATGTTTTAATATACACTTTGCAGAACTTATAAATGCATTTAATACCCAAGTTGTCACAAAATGCCGAATGATGTCAATATAGCAGCAATAAATATTTATTACTCAAAGACTATCTTGCATCCAGTCCGATCAACCGTGTCTGAAATTTAATTTGTTGATCTTAATTTACTCGAGTGGCTATAGGCAATTATTATGGCATGACCGCTATCATTAAACCCGTAATGTCATTATACAATCAAATTCGTTCTGGAACGACATTCTATTGACATATTGCTGGCTTTTCGCCATAATATTATAGTGTCACAAATACGTAATTATACTGATACTGTGGCAATACTGACTTTGTTTGTGCGTTTGATAGAAATATCTATAAACACTTGAGATTTCTTAAATAGAAGTTATTTTACGGGTGGACTCAAGTTAACCTGTAAAAGATTTCTTAAAGCGTACTTGCACGGTTATATTTTTTAAACAGGACCACAATTCTGGCACATTACAACTATTACGTTTCAATAGTAGTTACTAGTCAGTGAATAAGTTAGACTATTCGTTAAATCGGTTTAATAATTGTACAATATCATGTCTGGCACCGGTACACCAATTTTCTTAATTCTGACTCACTGCGGCTACGATTGCATCGACTCTAATTTGTCAACGTAAATTAAGAATCTCTAATCAATTTGAAATCACGTCGATGGTATCTGGACCACTCGTTGGAAGCAAATGTCGATAAAACGCAAGATATATCGTTCAATCTAAAGCGGGGCGGTAACCACGACATAATGACAATGTCCAGTAATAGCCTGGCATTACACAAGTAACAAGGTCCAAAGTAACGTACGACATACTTAAACGTTTGACGTTTGGTGTTTACGTGTGGGACATAGCTAGTAATTAAGATTTACACCTGGGTGCTGTTAATCAACTGATTTTAGTGTCAACCAAATTTAGATGTAGCTGCGGGCAGAGTGTGATAGAGCCGTTACGGTTTACCGCTCGAATTTAGGATAATGGCTCAAGACAATACATTGTTGTCTGGGAGCTTATAATACTTACGTTGAAGTTGCTGCATACATTGACTTGGAAATAATGATGAAATCTAAAATTATACGCATACGACGACGAAGTTGGCCATGTTGGTATTGGTAGTGCCAATAGAGTATTTATATTCCCCTTATTCAGAAAACTTAAAATGCCTCCGCTGAATAATCTGTGTTTTATCCCATTCTTGAGAATGAATAACAAACGTCAAAGTGACGTTCGAAGTTGAAGGCGATTAACGATTATATATACCTAGGACAGACTGTCCAATTAGGTAGGTCCAACTTTGAGAAAGAGGTCAATCGTCGAATCTGACTCGGCTGGGCAGCATTCGGGAAGCTACGGCTCATCTTTTCGTCCATATTCCACAGTGTCTCAAGACGAGTGAACGTGGTCGCATCCTATGGGCCTCATAAGAAGGCTCAAAGTCACCCAAAGAGCAATGGAGAGGGCTATTCTGGGAGTTTCTCTGCGCGATCGTATCAGAAATGAGGCTAAACCAAGGTAACCGCTACAGCCCTCCGAATCGCTAAACTTAAGTGGCAGTGGGCGGGGCACAATGCACGTTGAACCGATGGCCGTTGGGGCGGAACGGTTCTCGAGTGGCTACCACGTATCGGAAGGCGCAGCGTGGGTAGGCCCCCATACAAGGTGGACTGATGACCTGGTAGAGGTCGCGGGATTCCGCTGGATGCGGGTGGCGCAGGACCGGTTATTGTGACACTCTTTGTCTCTTTGGCTCTTTTGGCAGTCTTTCGGCTGAAATGATGATGATGATGAAAGTAACAGACAAACGAATTTTAATTTGCATACTTAGCTAAAATAGTTTTGTTGAACGTTCGTGAACACGGTCATACGTATATTTTAGTAACAATAGATAAATGCTGTCAAGCTGCTTAGACATAGTGCCTATGTGAACTAGTGTAACGTCGAGATCTAAGACGCATGGCTCTCCATGGGATGGTTCGAATGGCATCATTAAAAATAACTTTTATTTATGTGATAGCTAGGTAAGGTAAAGGTCTTAGATATCGACATTACACTATTCTAATCACAGAATCACTAATCACATGTCTGTATGGGCACATAACTAAAATGAAAGCACAACAAAACACAAAACTGGTAATCAAAATCCACATCGCTAGCGACCACTACCTCTATAACGACGTTTCATGTTTCTACACCGAATGGTGACCTCACAGTTTCTATCCGTAATAACCGTTGTATAGGAAAATATCTAAGTTGCCAATATTGCGCTTAGGTTTATATTATACTAGCTTCCGCCCGCGACTTCGTCCGCGTGGACCCGGGATAAAAACTATCCTATATTTTAATCCAGGCTATAAACTATCTTCGTGCAAAATTTCATTCAAATCGGTTCAGCCGTTTAAGCGTGATTGAGTAACAAACATCCAAACATCCAAACATCTAAACTTTCGCATTTATAATATAAGTAGGATAGTTGTTATACACATACTTTTTTTATTCAAATTAAGACACGTATCGGAAACTTCTTATTTATTGTTGGACAAAAAAAAATATTTTCTAATATTTGACATCTATATCTTTATCAATTTGATTACATCCTTTTGTAATTTACAATTTAATGTGATAATTTGATGTTTACTATCTATACCTATACATTTAAATATAAGGCAACTAAGTACCAAATTATATCCGTTAAGAATATCAACTGTCCTTCAAATGCTTATCTTAGGTTATTACAAGTAGGTTAAATTGGTTAATTAATACAACGTTGATAACATCGGTTTTGTAACGATATTGGCCAACATATACCCTCCGAAAGTTGTTCCATAAAATTAACAAGTCTATCAAAATGCACGCCTTGCAGTTCCGAGGTAGATACTACATAGGTACATATTTATAATATCTGAGTATTACGTCCTACAACGTAATCGTTGTATAGGTACCAATCTTTATGACATCGTCCCTTATCAATATACAGTAGCCTTCATCACTCTACGATTGTAAAGTCGACAAAGATTTTTTTAATTATTACATGTTAACATGACGTCGACCATACCTGTTCATGCTAATAATATTTCCGGTAGTGCTAAGCGGGTTTTATTGAAGTCATATATATTATTGTTGCACATGGTTGCTTCAGCAATATAGACAGGTGCGGTAACGCCTTGCTCCTACATATGTTGTGTGTAAATATAATATATTCCAATTTGTATGGTCAGATATTTTAGCGTATACATCCTCTGCATATAAAATACGAAACTAAAAACGGCAGTAGGCGATTGACATTTGAAAGATGACAACTTTTGAGACATACGTGTTGCACCGACAGATTAGACCACAGGTTTTCCCAATGAACTATATGGGCTCCTTCATGAAATGAGTGTACAGATTTTCATACGGCTGGCAACAAGCAACAAACGTTTGCCACAGTAGTGTTAAAAAAAACTTTAAAGTGTGAAATAACGTAAGTTTTAACGGAGCTACGACGATAAGACGAATCTGCACCTACTTTTATACATTTTTTAAATACTTCATTGGTATTGCTTAATGTAATGCAGTAAATTAAAATTAGATAGTACATATCAACGCAATGTCGAATAAAACATCGGTTTGGTTGTAAACACGTTTATACATTGTTAATATACCCGCCACCTCGTAAACTAGACCATAGTTCAATTAATGGACTCAGCAGTTTGGTATCTGCGTGAAATAACTGAATGCTAAGGTGTGTTGGGAGATAAGTCTTATCGAGATATTTCTGTATTAAACGGTTCAATGCAATATCTCCTCTTGAGAGTCTTATGAGCCGTTATGACACCAGATTCTTTTTTAGAGTTCATCGAGTATATTTAATAAATAACGTAAGTTTATTGTTTTTATATTCATTACTCCTAGTTATTCGCCCTTACAATACCACATGGAATTTAGAAACGCCGCACACTTAACATCGGCCCCCTTACAATAGGTCATTGCCAAATAATAGTTCTCCGCGGTATCAATTGTATGCGTATCCTTATCTCAAACTTAGACTTACTGGGCCTAGAATTAAAATAAGGCAATTCAAGCGTATCACAGCTAACTACGGCAGGACCCGTGTAGTAACCAACCATAATTCCGTTGCTCCGTATTGCTGGCGCACGATTACGAGCCTACTAACACACAGGCTTAGGGGCCTGCCACATGAATAACTCAAGGCACTACTAACTAATCACCGCTGAAGGGACACCGTCTTCTCTCCCAACAGGTGGTCTAGAACAGATAGAGTGGTAGTCCTAACGACCCACACCCAAGTAAAGTCTTCTTCCCTTGCACCCAGTTCACTTTTACTAGGCGATAAAGTATACTGCTAGCGCATCGCCCCACAAGACAGCATCGGCCCCCAGCAACAACTATTATAGTTAGGCGAGTCTCCCAAAGGCAGAGCGTTGCCACGCTCAGCTACCTACACTTAATCAGAGCAACGTTAGGCTTACATATACGCTTGGGTCAAGTCAAGCCGGACTAAGTGTCCCTAACACAGCCGGGTCGACGAGTAACACTCAATCGCCCCGTATCGTAACTAATCGTCTAGGTAGTAAGATACCAAGGCCAATTACAGGCCGACCTAGAGTAGCCGCTCACACAACAATAGATTATAAGCCCTTTCCACAGCTCACCACCAACACTCAACAAAAGACTAGAAACATGAGTAGCGAGAACCCTATCGTCGAAATACCAGGAGATGGAAACTGTCTATACCGCGCGATAGCGTATCAAATTAACGATTTATATGACCTTACGTTTGACCATCACGCAATCCGTCGGGACCTTGCCCGCTACGTCGATGAAAACCAAAACGACAAGAATATGCACCTTGCTATTAAAAGTAACCTTGACGTGATAGCTCAAGACAGTGAAATCCAAAAACACATACATTCACAATACCAAGACGGTACATGGGGTGGCAGCGACATTCTGATAGCGGCGGCGGATTATTATGGCATTAATGTAAAAATATTCCAAAGAGACCCTTTAAGAGAAACAGCATGTTTTACCCCCAAGGTGCCGAGCGACGCTGTGGGCTGTTTAGGCCTTATTTTCAGCGGTAACCACTACGATTGTTTTGAAAACCACCTGGGAGCACTCACGTCAAAAGCCACGCAAGACAATACGATCTTGAGTGCAGGCAGCCTAGAAGAGATACCAGACGATACAGGTTATAGACTAACCAGGCCAAGGCCACATCTCACTGCACAAAACCCCATCAATAATAATAATATTAATATCGCCACATGGAATATAAGAGGCGCCGCCACACAGGGGAAAAAACGATATTGATTTATATCTCGAATCGAAATCAATACACATTGCATGCTTACAAGAAACTCACTTAAAAACAGGGACGTACCAATCAAAACACTACACGTGGAACCTTAGTGGAAATAATAGCAGCCGAGGCCTCGCCATTCTTATAAGAAAAAACAGCGGCCTCACGCTAAACAGGACAAAGGCAAACACGAGTAATATGGCAGCCTCAATCGAAATAGGCGACAAAATCGACTTGTTCGTTGTCACAACTCACTGGTCCAACACTGCGTCAGCAGCGACAAGCGACGTAACGCGCCTGCTCCAACTATTAAAAGAAAAGCCAAGGAAGTCCACCACAATAATCTCAGGGGATTTCAACGCGCACATTGGTTACAAAGAATCGGGCAAGCGCCAACAGAAAAACCAAATAGGCAAGAACCTTCTCCACCCAAAAACCAACCACAACGGTGAAATCTTATTAGATTATTAGATCTGATTAGAAACGTCGCATGGTCGAAGAAGTTGCAAAGCCACCTGGAGAGCTGGCAACAAAACCTCCCAGATTGACCACTTGATGACACAGACTAATGGCAAACCACTATTCAAATACATCAAAGGCGAACACTCAAACTTGTCAGATCACAAACTCGTATAATAATAAATAATAAGACGGTCCCCACTAGATCAGACAAAAACAAAACATCAGACTCGTTCAACTATAAAACGCTTAACTACGAGCAACTGCAAAACACCACCACAGGAAAAGAATACCAAAATTCTTTAAGTGAACTGATCACAGAGAACAGAAAACCAGAAGACAAAAAACGCCACTGACATGGGAAACAATTACAGGCATCATGAAAACAGCGACCTACGAAGTGCTCAAGCATCAGCCCAATTACTCCAAGGAACGTAGAATTGCATTGGCGAACCTACAAAAGGAAAATTCCATCAGAAACGCCGACCGCTAGACCAATCTACTAAAAACAAGTTAAAGGTGTGCAGACGCCTTCTACACAATCTGGAATCAGCGGAGGAGCAACAAGAATGCCGCGCCTTTTTTAGAGGACTAGCCAAAACCCCTCCGTCAATGAGAATAAAGATCACTTACGGCTTTTATAGAAGACACAAGCAAAAGGAAAGCCGACGGACCAAAAACAACTTTATCCGCATGTCTAAATGGGAAGAAGAATTGGACAAAACGGAAGGGCCGTGGGTCGATGAGTTAATAGATGAGGACCCGACCAAGCTAGGGCAAGCTCTTTCAATGGACGACATCGAGAAAATTACGAGTCAAATGCGTAATGGCACTGCACCTGGAATAGATCAAGTCGTCACAGAGCTCTACAAAGCCAACACGCAAGAACTAAAAGCCGAAATTCTTGAACATATGAAAACAGCCTGGACAAAAAATATTCTACCACCTGGACACAATCAATCCAAGTGCCTCTGCCTAAAATGGCAAATCCAAAGGGCATCAATGATTATAGACGCATCTCTATATGCAGCACAGGTTACCGAATCTACGCCAACTTTCTCCTCCTTAGGCTTGACGAAATTACCGAAGAATTAGGAAACTACCAGGCAGCATTCTTACGAAACCGGTCGACGCATGACCATATGTTTACCTTGCGACGAGTCCTTGACGAACAATGGAGAGCGGGCGAGAAAACATATGTCCTAGCAGTGGACGTAGAAAAAGCGTTTGACATGGTAGATCTAAATACACTGAGACATTATACTATCGAGAACTAATACAGCTATGGCCAATCGGATAGTCGAAGCCACAATGAACGAATCCACCTGCATCAAATGGTGGGGGCAACAAACAAGGTGGATTAAAAAAGGCAAAGGAGTCAAACAGGGCTTACTGATGGACGATGTCTTTCGCACCCTCGAGGACAAACTCCCGTTTGTTCAATTAAAGCAGGATGACCAAATACATCTGCCACTAAACTTGACGACGTAATTATAGTGACTAACTGTCTTCAACAGATGAACGCAATCTACTCAAAGGCCAACGCCTCATTCGCCACTGTAGGACTAAAAGTTAAAGAAACCAAAATTAAAGTATTAGTTCGTGATCCAACACACAAGAGTCAAAGGAACTTCATAACACTAAATGGCACAATGGTTAGCCCTACCAGCGAAATCAAATACCTAAGGAACGTATATTACCTCCACACTGAGTAGAAAAGACACCGTACATTCGCGCTGTAAAAAATTCTTACCAGCTTTATTAAAGAATCAAGTATACAGTGGCAAATTACAAGGTTACTTTACAAAATGGTCATAAATGCGATACCCTCACCAAAGCCAACAGACGAAAACTCAGAAGGTACGAACGAATAATACAGAAAGACATGATCAACAACTCAGGCACATCACCCAGCCCTGGCAAAGTACACGACTTATTGGAAGGAAAAACGATTACCAAGAGGATAAAATGCCTTCGATTGTGCTACCTTGGACACATTCTCAGACGCCCTAACGCACACCTCTTAAAGGCAGCACACAGATACAAGGCAAAGAAACTAAAGGTAGGTCGACCCATATTTACATGGAAGATTTCCTGACACAGGATATGACGTACTACCACATTAGCTCCAGCGAATGGCCTAACATGGCATCGGACAAGGATAAAATTAATAAAGCCGCCCGAAGTATCTAGAGATGCAAAAGAATGACAGCGAGTCAGAAGAGGAGGCCGAATCATTGGGAAATGAGCCTGACCTAACAACCACCTTTTTTTTTTTTTTTTTTGACGCTGGAGAAATGTGTTACACATACCCCCCGACCTAACAACCACCTAGAAGAGCCACCTCCAACACAAGAAGGTACAAGAAGACTTCATACGAAGCAACGTGCATCACTTCACCAACGCTCACCCCCCGACGAAGTATCCTACCTCTCCTCTTTTCCAATATTGGCTTAAGGCTGCATAGCCGGTCGATTGTGGCCGACTGGTTGCGGCTGGTCGGTCTTCCCTTCCCATCCCAGAGCGTGTCACTCCTCACAAATTTGTGCCCCCTGGTATATCCGGCTTGTCCGGGTCAGGCTTGCTTCCTGGCTGGGTGCGGTACCTATGTTCATGTTCATGTTCATGTAAGTTTATTGTTTTTATATTCATTACTCCAGTTCCTTTTATCAAATATTTTGATAGAAAACACTGACGACGCGTGACGCTACCATCGAAGTTAAGCTAAGTTCTTAATTAAATTACTTCATGGGCGTTGTAAAAATAATGCATAGACCACGTTCGATTGGCGCGCAACGCAACATCGTCCCGTACAAAAATACTAACCAATAAGACCTAACTGCCTGGAGAATTAATGAATTTTATTTCTTGGAGCTTGAAACAAAACGGTAAAATAAAACGATTAGTATGATTCTATAATAGTTGAGATTAAGGGTATATAAGAAACGCCAATATGAATATCAAAATTGAAACATGATGCATGTATATCCTTCTAGCGTCAAAGGTGATCCTTGTAAAATATGAGACTCTAAAACATCCTAGGGTCTTGGCAAAGATCCCTAGGTTACGACTTACCAGTACCGTGCCAACAATCATCTCTCTGCAATATTTTCAATTGTAACAGCTCTTTTTCAAAGCATAGGACTCAACCATTTAACATGAAATAATCTGCACGTCCGCCAAACGAGAATTACGATAACTCGTGTTCGCAATTTTGCGCGAACTTATTTTTTCCCTTCAGCATATGGCGGGAGAAAACTTAATAATTTCCTATAGAAAATTAACTTTTGTTGTAATTTGTACCCTGAACAATGTAACAAGGGTATTGTTACTGTCCCAGAGTGAAATCTTATAGGAGCTTGCAAAGGTTATGCCTCTATAAATCATTGGCTAACTAAGATGTTGTGCGACACACAATTTTATGGTTAAGCCACTCGTGCCGAGTTTCTTGTTGTGTTCATTTTGAGAGATGGTGCCAGTCAAGTCTTGTGCGAGACAAAAGTTTGTTAAACTATAATTTTAACTGGATCTTTGTACTTCAAATTATTATCTAAGGCTCTATTTCTACATAGAATTAGTAACCATAAATACTCAATTCATGGTTTCATTAAATATTATATTCTTATCAAAATAAAACCATTTGATGGCTAAAGACTAATAAAAAAGTAGTTTAACAATCCAAAGCTTATAATAAAAGATAATTTCAAGATGCGAATCGCCTACAGATGTTTAAGTGTGTAATTATTTGTGTTGATTTCATACAAATTATGACATTTTGGCCGCACAAAGGGATAAGAAATTAACCGAGCCTTTACGTTCATCCTTTTGCGCACCATACATTAATTATAACACCTCTTTAAGGTTAAATTTATGGTGTTGTTTTGTTAACCATTACATGGTTTAAGTGGCCAGTCTGTTGGGGTTCCAGTGCAATTCAAAGGTCACATTAGGATTCTAGTAGTAGTAGAGGATTAGAGGATAGTTTTGACAATTTGTGTAACTATTTATATGTAAGACAAATAGAATAGTAAAATAATAGCCTTATTAATTTCAGCGTACAGAAAAAACAGATCTGAATATTTCAAGTAAAAACAAAAAAAACTTAAGGAAAAGCAATTTCTAGTTACATGTAAATTAACTGGTTAGTACTTTCCTTGCCATCAACTCGTGTGACAATCTTTTTTCTCTAACAAATAACTGACAGAACCCACATTTTGAAAAGTAATACTTACCGTCCCTTTTTTGCAAGCGCTCGAGGCTCAATACTTATTGGGTGTTTATGTTCTTATAATTTATGACTGCGGGCGGTGTTTTTATGCTTTGAAAGGCTCTAAAGGCACGTGGTAAATTTATTGAGGGACGTTTCAATCTGGGCGATCTCTGCGGTTCAATTTTATTTTCTTAGTTTCTGATACAATTTTTCATTTGTTCGCGCTTACACCCAGCTGTATTGGGTTTAGAATTTAGCTTGGCTGCCGCAAAACTCCCAAGAATAAATAAGATAAATTGATTAAAATTGCAATAAATACCTCATTAATTCAAAATAACGTATGTAAGTAGGTACCTACCTAGTTCTAGTCAGCCATATGTAGGTACTTTATTGGCTGATCTGCGTGAATTGCATATATTGGACGATCTTATCAGTTGTGACTTATTAATCGGTAAAAAGTAAATGCATTGAGAATTCCTGTCCTCATTTTCACGACAGTTGTCAATAGACGTAGAGCTTTGTGATATTATGATCTCACAGTACAATTTGCATACAATGGCGTTCTAAGAAATTAAAAATGCATCATTGGTTTTCCTCTTTAATGCGTACACAGATATTCTTATGACAAGGTTTCAATGAGCCTGTTGTTTTGCGGGGAATAAATTCTACGAAAGGCAGTATCATTCTTAGAAGCATGTTATACTTATTTACCTTTTAGCGATTTAATCACTTTAATCAGTATACGCCATGGCAGTAACTAGGCATATAGGCTTCAATTCTGTAATTGGTTGAGTCAAAAGAAATCGCTTTAATAAACACTAACCCCCTTATTCATAAAACTTAAAATGCCTCTGCTAAATAAAATGTGCTTTGTCCCTTTCTTACGAACACAAATGTCAATGTGACAGATAAGGACAAACGAACTTTAACGGCATTTTAGTTAAAATAGGCTTGAAGTACGTTTATGAATACGGCCGTTAAACTTTTCGCTTCGAACTCGGAAAAACTTAATCGAAATCAAAAGTTAAGCTACAATTTGTTGAAATTATCGCTAATACTTAGGTAGGTACCTATTGCTTATTTCAACTCCGAATTTCGACAGGTCCAGGTAAACTAAGCCAAGATAGGAAAACCTAAAAAGGTCATCACTCCAGGTTCTAACAGAACGGTAAAAAATGAAAGCATCTGAAGGTATATACACCCATACATAATAACAGATGTAGCCACAAGTTAGTAAGGTAAGGTAAGGTGGGGGAAGATAAAAAAAAGGGAAAAACTAAAAGTCTCACATAACTCCCTATTTGGTTTAAATTTTTTAGTACTGGTATCATCCTTTAAGCCGCCATTTTGTTAAGATCAGCCGCTCAGTCGCCAGTGACCGTCGGGGACGTCCACCGCGAGATCGCGACAACACAAACACATACAGTCCCTATTCGTCCCGGTACCGCCGCATACCGGGTAGAGTCAGTCCGACCCAAGTCGGGCCTAGCTGAGTTTCTTGCTGGACTCTTCTCAGCTAGGCTAGGTTTTAGCGAACAAGCGATAAAACTCCCAGTAGTTCGACACCACTCACACCCCAGATTCGGTTGATATCCTTCAACCAATCTCACTGGGGCGCAAACTCGTAGAGTATTCCAGTGTATAAACTTTCCCGCGTGGTCGTGCCGGAGGCTCCCCCTGGATTTTCCCCAGGCTACCCTCGAACCACGCAATTCGACCACTATATTGGGTCCGTCCTATTATAGCAACAGTCAGGTTCAAAAAAAAAACCAGTGACCGCTCGGAGTAAGTAGATACGTGTTGTGCTGTTTTGTGAAGGTCAGCATTTCGTGGTGAATTCGTCGATTTTCAATCTTACCCCGTGTTTCATAACTTGATTAATAAGCGGAGTATAAATGTTTCGATTGACTATTTATGTGTTATTTGAGATTTTGATTTTATTTACTAGTGCTACGTATAGCTATTAATCATATATTGAGATTTACGAGAAGTTTCCATCTTTACCCAGCCAATTTCGATGGGGTAACATTGAAATAGTAATGTTTCAATCTTCCCCCTTTTTGAAAGTCATAGAAAAACAGACATATTCTCAAACTTTGCATTAAAAAAATACTTAACGTAAGGTTTATTTACTGACCTAATGACGATAAGTTAAATAGTAACTAAGAAGTATAGATTAAACCTGTTAAGTACAGTAAAAGTCCCTGGGCGACCGTTATTGTCGCCCAGGGACATATATACACTCGCGGGCAAAGAATACGGGTCGGTAAAATACCGTCATATTTCCTAAAATAGTGCGTAAGAGGTTGTACAGTTAATCCTGTCATGATCTATATTTAATTTTACATATAAACTGCTAATGACAGTAAAAAATATAACGTTACCAGGTTTAAATAGGACTCGTAAAAACCCATGAAAAAAAACAACGTTAACGGAGCGAGATATCGCAAAAATCGTGATTTTTGGATATCGATATTTTTATGATAGGATCCAGGAAATTGTTAATACAGTTGGGTATTGTAAAGAATAGCATATTATGTAAAAAAAACAAGTTTTGAATATTTTAAAAAACCTATTGCAGTTATTTAATTTAGGGTGACCCGTATTCTTTGCCTGCGAGTGTATTATGTATATCTGTTTGTTTAGGTACTCATATAAGTCGTAAACTTATACAATTTATGAGTGTGGCCGTAAATATAAATCTATATATCTGTGCACGACGTCCGCCTATCGCGGCGTCGACCGGGTGAATGCGCGGCGCCTAGAGCCGCGGCACCGTCCACCCAACAATCACCTAAGAAGTGACTAGTCCGAGACACGCAGCAGCGACGCGTCGGCCCCGCCCCCTGCGCTCGGACAGCCATCAACACCCACTAGGTGCGGCCCGGAACACAATCCAGTCGGCTCGCCCAGCCGGCCTACGACAGCTCGCAGACTCGATGCTCGAGTTGTAAGTTCGGGGTCGCAGAGTGCCCGCAGATACCGAGGTAACCTTATTACCGAAATGAAAAATAGTTTGTAACAGAATTAAATATTTATTAAAATCTTCACACTTTTAATTATAACTTGCCTCTCACTTTCCCTATCACTGTCCCTAATTATTAGTTCCTACTTCTCCTTGTTCCTTTAGTTGCTTCTTCCGAGAGACTTCAGCTGACACAAATTGCACTGTTTTTTTTTGAACCTGACTGTTGCTATAATAGGACGGACCCAATATAGCGGTCGAATTGCGTGGTTGGAGGGTAGCCTGGGGAAAATCCAGGGGGAGCCTCTGGCACGACCACGCGGGAATGTTTGTATACTGGAATACTCTACGAGTTTGCGCTCCAGTGAGATTGGTTGAACGGTATCAACCGAATCTGGGGTGTGAGTGGTGTCGAACTACTGGGAGTTTTATCGCTGGTTCGCTAAAACCTAGCCTAGCTGAGAAGAGTCCAGCAAGAAACTCAGCTAGGCCCGACTTGGGCCGGACAAATTGCACTTTTTTTTTCTTTTTTTTTTGAACCTGACTGTTGCTATAATAGGACGTACCCAATATAGCGGTCCAATTGCGTGGTTGGAGGGTAGCCTGGGGAAAATCCAGGGGGAGCCTCCGGCACGACCACGCGGCAAAGTTTGTACACTGGAATACTCTACGAGTTTGCGCTCCAGTGAGATTGGTTGAACGGTATCAACCGAATCTGGGGTGTGAGTGGTGTCGAACTACTGGGAGTTTTATCGCTGGTTCGCTAAAACCTAGCCTAGCTGAGAAGAGTCCACCAAGAAACTCAGCTAGGCCCGACTTGGGTCGGACTGACTCTACCCGGTATGCGGCGGTACCGGGACGAATAGGGACTGTATGTGTCTGTGTTGTCGCGATCTCGCGGTGGACGTCCCCGCCGGCGGGAACGCCGAAGTGTACGCGATGTGTTGGACGCCGAAAGCGCAGCGTTCCATCTTTCGATGGACGCTGTGATTTCGTCGTCCGGGTCCGTGAGTGTGTGCCTAGGACGCCGGACCGTGCGGCCCCTAATCAGTGAGCGCCGAGTAACGACAGAGGGGGGAGGGATGGGAACGTAATCAGCATAACGTCTGGCAGCCTGCTTAAAGAAACCATACATGGTGCTAATCCCCATGTCGTGGTGCAGGCTGAGGTTCGATTGGTACCACGGGGCACCAGTCGCCTTACGGAGAAAACGACTCTGAATGACCTGAAGCGGCTTGAGCGATGACATAGGCACGTGAGCAAATGCTACACTTGCATATGTCATGATTGGACGAACACAAGTCTTGTAGAGTGTCAGCTTATTTCTAAGTGACATTTTACTAAACTTGTTGATCATCGGCCCAAGCCTTCCTAGTACGAACAACGCGCGGTTGCGAACCCTACGGATGTGGCTACGGAAAGACAGTCTCCTGTCGAGGGTCACTCCAAGATATCTGGCCTCGTTGACCCAGGGGATGGGTCGGTCAAATATCTGGATCGGAGCCACCCGTCTTTCTGTACTAACGCAGTCAGACGGGTGGAAGACTATTGCAGTGCTTTTTTCCGGGTTGACCTCGATACGCCAAAGATTAAACCAATGACCTAGGTCGGTGATTGCCTCTTGGAGGTATCGCCGGATAGTAGCGTACTTACAATGGGTCGTAAAGAGCG
Organism: Epinotia bilunana; assembly: GCA_947049275.1. NCBI lineage: Eukaryota > Metazoa > Arthropoda > Insecta > Lepidoptera > Tortricidae > Epinotia > Epinotia bilunana. Next base: position 10,889,099 of record OX346253.1, on the reverse strand, counting down.
CGGTGTCGTCCGCAAACAACCCCAGTTGCACCTTAGGGTGCCTGGGAATGTCGTTCGTGAACAACGAGTAGAGAGTGGGAGAGAGCACGGAGCCTTGCGGGACTCCGGCCCGGATGGGGTGTGGGTCCGAGTACGTTCCCTCCAGTCGGTATCGAAAGCTTCGATCACTGAGAAAATCTCGTATGGTGAGTACGAGTCTTTCCGGTATACCGAACTGGTATAACTTGTATACCAGCCCGTTATGCCAGACCTTATCGAAGGCTTTCGCCACGTCGAGAAAGATCGCACCGGTCTTGAGCCCCTGGAATCGAGAGAAACCGTCCAACACGTGCTCCGTGACGCGGTGCACCTGTTGGACGCATGAGTGTCCGGATCTAAAGCCGAATTGCTCGTCGATGAGGAGGTTATTCTCAGCCGTAAATCTGAGAATTCTCGTGGGTAGGATCCGCTCATATAGCTTTCCAAGGGAGCTAAGTAAGCTGATCGGCCTATAAGAGGCAGGCGAGGTCCGGGGTTTACCGGGCTTCGCTATCCCTATGACCGTTGCACATTTCCACGCGGCTGGAAAGTGAGCATTGGTCAGCGCGGCATTGAAGATGCCAACCAAAAGGAGGAGGAGGGTTTCGGAGAGAAATCTCAGGATGCGATTGGATACACCATCCGCACCCGGAGCCTTCCTAATACGGAGACGCCTGACATGATCACTGACTTCCTTAACCGACACCGGTAAAATGGGTAAAGTTACGGAGAGACGCGATCTCCTGTCCACCTCGGAATCGACCCTTCTAATATGGGCTTCGTCGGTGTGGAGGAGGTTGGGCGAACATTGGGACTCTAGACTACTCGCAAGGCATTCGGCTTTCTCACTGTCCTCGAACGCGGGGGTTGAGTGATCCGGTCGATCCAAGGGAGGGATAGTCCAACAGGCATCGGATTTGAGAGATCTCGCTAGTTTCCAGTAAGCCAGATGACTAGGCGTTATCTCCCCCATCAGATCCCTGAACGAGTTCTCCCGAAATTCGGCAATTCTCTGTTTGGACTCGTTAGACAAGTCCCTCAGGATTTGCCGATTTTCGGCAGAAGGGTGATTTGAATAGGTACGGATGGCGCGATTTTTCCTTGTTACCAACTCTCTCAGTTCCCTAGGCAGGGGTCGGTGTTGGATGTCCTCCGCCGACACCTCCCTTGAGGCCTCGCTTCGTACAGCGTTGGGGTAGTTGGTGAAAGAATCGATCGCTTGGTCTGTCTGTTCGGTTGTAGTTATATTGTCTGGGATGTCTCTAAGCAAGGGGGGATCTGTCTGTAAGAGACCTGTTTGCACCTTGTCCCAGTCCACGAGTGTCCTGGTTCGAGGAGTACTATTAGGGTGAGGACCTAGTCTCAAAAGGACTGGCCTATGATCCGAGTCTAGTTCGTGTATCACTTCTATAGAACGCAGAGTTAACGCTACGTTCTTTAGCAGTGCTATGTCGAGTATGTCAGGTCGGTGATCTACGTTATGAGGGAAGTGAGTCGGTTCTAAGGGAACGAGGAGATCGAAAGGGAGGCTATCGATCAAAAGGTTATGAAGCCGATTGCCGTTGGGATTGGTTGGAACCCCAGTTAATATGTTTACTATTTAGGTCCCCGGCCACGATGACCGAAGGACCTAGGGAGGCTAAAGAGTTGAGGTCAGTCAAAAGTATGTCTCGTTAAGGTGAAAGGTAGGTTGAAGCAATCGATATCGGGAGGTGACCCTCCATCGAGATGCGACAGACCGACACTTCCATATTTGTCAGGGGCGGGGGATTGAGTCTTATGCAATGCAAGTTACGTTTGTAGAAAATGAGCGTGCCCCCGAATGGCTTACCATCTTGCCTATCATCTCTAATCTGAGCGTATCCAGGGACGCGAAAGGCTCTAATGCTGGGACGATAAAAGGTCTCTTGGACCAGGAGTAAATCTACTGAGTGATCGCGAAGGAAGTTCATCACCTCGTCCTTCATACCTCTCAAGCCATTGGCATTGTAAATGAAATTGGCATTGTAAAAAAAGCTTCTGGGATGTACTATCCATACTAGTAGGCACCGTGAACCTGGCTGCCGCTTGGTGCGGCGAGATACTGCGTCGTCGTTGCGAATATGCGGGCAGTCAGGCCGCTCGCCACCTCCGGTGGGAGTACCTGAATTACATGCATAAGCGCATAGAGGGGATCTATAGCGGGCCGGCCCGCTTGACTGGCGGCGGGCCCCCATGCAGAGGGACCCGCCTGGGATTGGGGTGCAGAAGGCACTGGGCGGGGACCTGCGGCCGCAGAAGGCGGCGGGTTCCTAGGGGCACCTAGCCCTACGGCCGGAAGGGCGGGGAAGTGTTGCGGAGTGCTATGGGGAGCAGCACGGCCCGCGCCTTGCTTTCGCCCAGAGGGAGGCGAGGACTTCGACTTCTTTCAGTTGTCGCGACTCTTTGGGCGGCAAGGGCAACCCCCATAATTGGCAGTATGCCCATGGGGGAGCTTGCGACCCAAACAGTTGCAGCACCGTATGCCGTTCGGGTCCTTGCATCCCTTTGGGCGTTCGCAATCGCGAGTTGCGTGATCTCCATCGCACTTGACACAACGGGGGGGAGAGTGACAGCCACGAGCGCCGTGGCCGAAGCTCTGGCAGTTGTGACATTGTGAGAGGTGGGTCCTCTTGTTAGGAGTCTCCACCCTCACAGCCATCTTAAGGACCTCCTTAAGGGAGTGGACTACTTTACGCTGGTTCGGGTCGGTGACTATTAGTACGATATCGTACTTCCCTTTTTGCTTGTTGTAGAGGCGATGAACCTCCCTGACGGCGATCCCCTTGCGCTTGAGGTCCGCAGCTACCTCGTCCTCTGGGATATCCTTGTGGATGCCCCGAAAGATGGCCCTAAAACCCTTCTCTTCGACGGTCAGCCTCCGGTTGTAGGCCATCTATAGCTCGTCAAAGAGGCGGGTCAAAGCACGGTAGTCTTCGGGTCCCTGGACCGTGATGCGCATCCCTTCCAAGGGCGGCTTCAAAATCTCCGAACCGACCACACGGATGCCACGCTGGCTGGCTATGGCCATGGCAGTGTGGTACCTATGTGTGTCGATCAGGACACATGAGTCCAGCTTGTCCGGATTTCCTATCGGAGTCGAGCTGGGGGCCGAAGACCCGCCGTCCGTTGCCAGAGCGGCACTATTGGCCTGAGGGGCCTGCGCAGAAGGCGCGGGGGCGGCGGGAGTCCGAAGAGAGGGAATAAAGGAGTTCAAGAGTCTCTGCGTCTGTAAGTAGGTCTCTGGAGGGGCAGCGGCGGCGGGGAGAGCGGGGGCGTGGGACAGCGCGTTCCTCTCGCAAGAAGGGTCGCCCGCTGAGGGAGCGAGAACGCGAATGCCTCACATATGACTCCGCTGCGGGGAGGGCCTGAGGGGCCGGAGGGTTTACTGGGGCAGACGCGGCTGCCTTTACTGCCTTATTTTTGCCCTGCTTGGGTGGTTTGGCCTTAGGGGCCTGGGACGGGGACAAGGGGATCGCAACTGCCGCCGGCGGCGGTGGCGGTGGCGGTCCCATGATGGCCTTAGGGACCTGGGCGGTCAGAATGGCCGCCGGAGTGGCCGGATGGGCCTGGTGTTGCGAGTCAGCGATTGCTGGGGTGGGAGATCGCATGGGAGCCGCATAGGCCGGGTCTGAGTCCTCGCCGTTGAGAGCCAACTTGAGCCGTTGATTCTCAGCGGCGAGGCGGTCGATTTCGGCCTGCATTGCCCGCATGGCTTCCTCCATCCTCGCGATCCTGTCTTGCAACTCCATCCTACTAGGTCGGTCGCCGCTAAACTTTTCCTATGCCTAATGAGTACCGAAGGCTATCCTGATGTCGGTGTCGAGTCTTGTCCACTTGTCCGCCGTGTCAATGTCAACTATGTGTCCTAACACGAAGGGAAAGAGTCGGACTGATCGCAGTACTGGGCTTCGTGGTGGTATCCACCCCACACAGCGACATTGCACTGGGACAATGAGCGGTTATCATACAAGATTAGGTCCGCCACCTAGTGGGAACGTCAATGCGAATAATGAGTTGTAAACCTATTATAATCCGTAAAGCCGCTTTGGTCGCTGGTGGGGGTAAGCCCCGCCCATGCCGGTTTCGCCTGTTTTCCCTAAGATTTGATCTTTCATTTGTGATATCCCAAGCGGACTCAACCTGTTAGTAATGAAACCTATTTGATAAAATGAAGTAGATTCTAATTGACGTCTTACCAACATTTCTGCGTCTCTCATGGCTTTCTAATCCGAACTGTTAAACAATGAATGTGGGTTCTTCACGTTTTTGACCCGTCATGACGTACTTATTTTAAGTTTATACAATAATTATGATATTTGGCCATTGTTTAGAATATTAATCGGATAGAACCAACTTTGGCCGATCTATTGACATATAAATTACTCTTGTGTTATTAAAGATAAATGGCTCATCGAGCTAAAAATTTCATAAGTTAGGTAAAATTACTCTTCCTCAAGTTAAGTTTTACAATTTAGTATGGAATAATTATAGCCAATTAGAATAATCTTGCTAAAAATGATCGCGCTTGACACGGCGGTCGTATTTATGGGCGTGTCTATTAGATATACTCGATTTGAGTGAGATTAGCTTTGCCAGTCTGGCTTATGTACTTGCTCAGATCACATTAATAATTTCTTATATACTTTTATATACTTTAACTGGTATAATTATACAATGTTAGGGGACTACCTCCCTAACGTCTACCTACTTTTGACATGGATTTCTAAGTGAAATGGGATTCTAGCTGGGGTCAGTCTTTATTTACTTATACAATCTAGGTACTTATATATTATATATTTATTACATGCGGTCCTGATTGTCCTCGTTGTCTTCTGTCGTTCATAATATCTGTTTATTAAGGTACTTACGAACAGTACCTAACCTATTGACTTGTAAAATGTATTTTTTACCAATAAAGATCTGTATTCTGTATTCTGTACTTGTGTAAGTCGTAAACTTCTAATTTTTTTGAATAGCAAAGTAATTATATAAGTATATATTTGTTTATTTAGGTACTCATATAAGTCTTAAACGTATACTCATAAAACAAGCTTTTCTTAGTTTGTTCTAGCTTAGTTTTCATGCAACTGTTATTTTAAATCCAAGCTTATCTTCTTAATATAAAAAAATGGGTATGGTTTTTTTATACGAAGAATATACAATAAAAAGTTTGAGTACCACTGTCCTTTTACCTGTAAAGCGGGGTAAGAGTAAAATACTTTTTTTTTAATGCAGTTTTTTCGTTACCTATCAGGAATGTTTACGCAAAAATCATCTGTATCTGTTAAGCGTAAGGAATTATATAGAATAACGAGCAACAGTAACCGTTTGCATTCATTCAAAAGCCTTTAGATACAATGTCAATCTTACCCCTCGACCATTCCATCTTAACCCGTGTATTTTAAGATTTTTAAGACAAAAATATATTTTATTTTATTATTTTTATACGTTAGAATAGGCGTAGTCGAGTTTTGTCGACAGATTACAAAAATATAGTCCTTGCCCATAACTTCAAATTTATACAATTGAAAGGAAGTCAATAGTTTTTTTATTTTACAATGGTTTTACCACAACACTATCCAACTCATCAAAAAACCATTCAATCTTCCCCCAACTTACCTTACTTCATGCGATAGCATCAACAAAATAATACGGTATAGTCGCGAAGGGTTAACAAAATACAAGCATCCGCATCGAATAGTGTTACTAAAAGCCTTTTAGTCTTCCAGTTGAGATTTATTTTGCCTACTACGAATAGGTATTAAACCTATCGGTAAAACGTTCTGACAATGAAACACGGATCAGTGATCGATATCGCAGTAATTAATTCGAGATAACTCACCGTACGCTGTTAGAGCCAGCCAAGGACAGATAATACCGTACTCGCGGGCATACAGGTAAATGAGGATTGGCTGTTACACGTAGAAGTTAAGATATTCTTATAAGTAATATATAAATATATAAATAACATCGAGAGTAAAAATCCTACTAATATTATAAATGCGAAAGTTTAGATGTGAACTGATTTGAATGAAATTTTGCACGAAGATAGTTTATAGCCTGGATTAAAATATAGGATAGTTTTTATCCCGGGTCCACGCGGACGAAGTCGCGGGCGGAAGCTAGTAATTTGTAAGGCGAGTTCATTCTATCTGCATGGTGCTAATTGTTAGTTATTTATTATTTAATCGGTTATACGCTCAACATAAATAAAATCGGGCACGTAGCAATAATTTTGTAACTAGAATCATCGGCTTTTGAGTATACCAGCCCCACTGCTGGTTAGGTTACCTGTCATGTCGTTGATGGGAGGGAATGGGCTGGATTATCAAACAGCGAATAGAATGCGATTTAAGGTGACAGTTTTTACAGAATATGTAAGTAAATAAATAAATATTAGTGGACAATCTTACACAAATTAGTCCCAGATAATTTATCATATTCGAAATAATCATCTGATGCTGTAAAAACATTCCTATATCAGCCATTTTTTGAGTCTACATTTTAAATAAAATAAATGGCAATTCTTCAATGTAATTCGTTCTTTTATGCGGAATAACCAGTCGATCAAGGTATCTGGTGTTAAATTTACAGAAGTCTCTTTTTTATTGAAGATTTTTGGATTCAATTTTACAAATAAACAAACTTCATATATGTATGTATATGCACGGTACAGTCAATAGTTTTAAGTCTCAAAATAATAGCTTACAAGATGTCAGTATACTCGTATTTACATTACATAAAGCTCTTACACATTGTTTCTGCGCAATTAATACACGTCTCACATGGTTCGAATTGCCCCAGAGTAGAAATCCATACCTAAGCAGAGAACAAATGTAACCATGATATGCCTGTATAGCAACTTCTTTAGTACTGACTTTTGTAAGTTACTTACCACAAAGCGTATGAAAATGAGTTTAACTTGCTGCATAAATTATTAATGTGTTCTTTCCATGAAAATCTTTCGTCCATCCATATACTTACCTAGAAACTTTGTGTGAGAAGATTCTGTTTAAAATCTGGTCTTCAAAAACTACATTTAGTGAGTGTTTACTGCCGTTTTTATTTACGAATTTTCTTAATGTAGTTTTATGAATGTTAACCCTTAAATTAGAGTAGAGTAAGATATGGAATTAAATAGTGTATATTCATGCAATTTATTGGTTAATCTCATGGAAAAAGTCGTTCAATACAACCATATTTTTCATCTTTGTAATTCCTGAACATGAACCCGAAAATACCCAGTATAAGTACTCGAAATAAAACCTTGAAACGAATGCAAGGTCTTTTTAAACAATAATAGGGTGCAACGGTATACACCTATACTTGCTATGAAATTGTAATCTAACCCGGTTTACAGCTATTTCCCACGGTACAAATTTGAATAAAGTATTCAACCTCCCTTTATAGTAAACACCATCACAATCTGTAATCACGCTCGCTTCTGATTTAATAATGTAGCTCGATCGAATCCCGATTATACTCATACGTATTGTAATCATTTAGCGCAAGGTCTGGGTAAACAATAGGATCACGACGGCGTTTCCAAAGTTCTTTTGCGGTCACTTTACGTTTGCTAGGTTTGATTCACATTTACTAAAAGTTATTTCGCTGTACCAGGTGCCGAGTAAGTAGTAAAAAGATAATTAGAATTAAATAAATTCCTCTTCACATGCTCCTTTAAATCTAAAAACCGTGCTATCAAAGTGCACCCCATAACTTCAAGCATATTTATTATGCACTCAGAAGTGTTCTAGTGTTAGATAACATAAGATAGATTAGATTAGGTGCGTATCGCACAGATAGCCGGAGGATAGGTTGGCTGCAGCATCATAAATTATTATTACTAATGTATATCCTTTGCTATTGTGATTTATAAGACGTTGCGAATTGATTATTAATTAAAGGTTATTTGGTTGGGAAATTGAAATTATAGTTTAGTAGAGTCCTTTATGAGGAACTAAATTTCAAAGTTCTTATACTTTTATACAACAGCCTTATAGATGTGGAGAAAGAGCCTTATAGTGTGCGTTTTTGTTTTACTGCTGTTACAAATATCCTTAATCCTTATAAAAACCATTTCAAGGTGAACCTAAGGAGAGGGGAACTCTAAGGTGATCTAAATCAATGAAATCTCAACCTACACAACACTAAATAAAACAAAATTGAGCTCAAAGTTTCTCCCGTAATATTACCTCAACAAATAAAACATAATCTGTAATGAAGTGCGCAAAAAGATCATATATTCAATAAACAATGGTAGCAGAGGTTCAATAAATTCAAAGACATGCTCAACAAAAATGTTCTGAATTGTTGTAGATACAATATTTATGCGAGGATCGAACTCGCGACCCCGGGCTACCGTCCCGGCGCCGGCGCTGGTGGTCTGTCTCTATCCAACCATCCATTGGTTTCTCAAAAATAAAGCTTATGATGATGACTATCAGAATAATGTATGCCAAATACTGACTGACTGTAAGTCTTTATTTCCCCCGTGATATACAATAGATTTAAAACTGATAACAAACGTATGTCAACTCAATATCATTCTGTTTGCACGAGGAAACCAAATTTATAAAGTACATACGTACGTACGTACTTACATGCAGAATTTTTAGTTTTTGTAGGCAAATAATATTTATTTTTGACTACCTATTACGTGATTGAATTGGTCTAAACTAAGAAATGCTTCACTTACTTATGTTGTTGTGACCTGTTCGAATATTGGCTTAACTAATATAATATTAAAAAGACAACAGAGCAGATATCCATTCATCCGTTCTTATTTTTTTATATAAGCTGTTGCATAAATTACTTTTTTAACTTTTGCCCAGTTATCGTATCACCATTAATCATTTTCAAGGAGCAATGTATAGGATACAGTCGGAGAAGAGCCTTTGTGAACAAGTGCATATCGACTTTATCGACCTTACCGTTGTAGCATGTATAGTTTTTAATAACGATTCCATAAGTTCGAAGCCTGGTCGTACGGAGGCATATGCCACAGAGGTCAGAAACGTTGGATGTATTTTGGCATTCCCTTTTTAATCGAGATTATAATTTTTCTAAAATATTAATACTTTTTATTTCTAAACTTTAGTTTTACTCATAACTTTATACTGAAAAAACTGAAAACCAAAATATAAGTTTAGACTTAGCTAAATAATATATGTAGTGTTAGTTATAAGCAAATTGTAATTCAATTATTTGGAATGAACTTCAAATGTTTATGAATGATGACACTTGGCGTCAGTGTTGCCATGATTAAATTGTCCTGCGGGTGTGACACAGTATTATTATCTGTGTTGCCATAACGTAAACAAGACGCTTGTGACATCATTCAATCATTCGTTTAGTAAATTGTTCGTTCACGATTGTTATAAAAGTAGCGGGAGCGTTAAAATAGCTTTTTTCTCTTGTGAACCTTGGTTGAATTAACACCTAGTCGTACTTCTTGTATTATTTAAATTAACCCCTTTAATAGTAGGTACTTATACACACGTGCTTTTTAATTATCAATCAATGCGCAATGATTTTTTATTGTTGACTTTAGCCAAAAAATAGACATAGCGCGCGTCTGCATTTCTTTTTTTCACTCAAGCCAGTAAAATAACGCAAGTTCCCTCGATAAAATTATACGCCGATCAGTAGAAATCCCTTACAATTGACACTTCTGTGTGTCGCTTGACATATTTTTACACCAACATTAATTTCATTATTGTTACCAACCCAATCGGCACTTTAAACCCAGCGTGGAGAATTCAGAATTGAGTGAATCCTGCTGATCCAGAATTCACATTTTAGCAACATGGGTTTGCGGCTCGACACAACTCTTGTAGACTCTAATACGCTATTTTAAGGTTTATTTTGGAGTTGAATGATTGTAGTTTGTAACGTGGGTATGGTTTACTCGCATGGAGTGACGAAGTGACAGGCACACAGGCGGCGGTGTCTGTGATGCGCCAATCAATTTGTAGCGTACAATACGCAATACATCGCAGGGCTAACTGGCTTGCTGTAGGGTTATTCTGCGAGGCTGGCGAGAAAAGTGCACCTCGTTTTGACAAAGGAGATTAAATTTTAAACGAAATATATCCACTAATCAATCTCGTATTCGATTTAAGAATTCATTCTGAAATAATATGGCGCTTCCGCCCGCGACTTCTTCTGCGTGGACCCGGGATAAAAACTATCCTATATTTTAATCCATGGTATAAACTATCTTCATGCAAAATTTCATCCAAATCGTTTAAGCCGTTTAGGCGTGATTGAGTAACAAACATCCAAACATCCAAACTTTCGCATTTAAAATATTAGTAGGATTGACCATAAAGATATTGTAAAGTTTAGTGTCATGATTTTCAAAGAATCTTAATAAAACTTTCGTTGGTTGGTGTGAAGGTGGGAAGAACCAGAAAACATTCTCTGTTTCTCCCATTAGCAAATAGTTAGTAGAATATACCTTTCTTCCTGTGGGTGTCTAAGAGTCGTACTAAAGGAACAGGGTTAAAGTATGTTGTGTGCGATGGGCTAGCAACCTGTCACTGCGATATCAGATTTAGTCGATATTTTATTACCACATTTATGCTAAAAGTGGCACTGTAACATAAGTTTCATGTGATCTGCCTACCTTTATCGAATAAAGGCGTGAATCTATGTATGTATCTATGTACCTATGTTAGGTAGGTATTAGGTTTTTGTTATTTAAGTAGATCACATTCTGAGGTCACATATCGACCAAAAATAATAAAATTTATTCCATGCAATTTGACAACCTGAAATTAAGTTCATATTGCTGCGTGGTCAAATCCAATCTACCAAAGTACGACGCTCACAATTACGCGACGCGACGCAACGAACGCAGAATAGCGCCTACCCCGCTGTGTGTCTCATACAAGATGCATAGAGCTGCGCGGGAGGCGGCGTTTTTGCGGCGCTAATGAAGTGGCGGTTCATTAGGCCACGAGTAACGAGCCGGGTTCGATTCCCGGCCCCAGTTAAAAACTCACATGTCCATACATTGTATGTTTTTAGTGGAATATGTGAGATGAGTAAGGATGTTTTGAGGTTTATATGGAGATACTGGATTTCCTGCATACCAATGAATTGTAGCATGGTGTTGGTATGCGAAGCGTGTAAGAAGTTGCTTAACGCTGTGTGATGCTAGGAAGTGTGAGAATGTGACTGTTACGGCATCAATTAATTACAACTTTGCAATTTTACTAGACAGCACGTTTTTGTAATACTTACTAAAGTATAACACTCGATTCTTATTATGAAATCGAAATGGCCTAAAGGATTGGATTTCCTGAAAGTTAATCAGAAATTTTGAATTCACTGGAAGATGATAATTATCATCGTATTGCGTTCTAATACTTTATTTAGGTAATGCATTGCATCGTCTCACCTACTTATATTTTCAGAGAGCAACTTAGAGTGCAAAATGCCCAATTATGTAGTAATACTCGTAGATGTCCGTTTAGAATTGGAGAAGTTCATCAGATTAACAGAACATCATTTTCATTTCGAAATGTGTGTTTTCATGAATTTTAGTTTCTGCCTTCAACGAAATCACGACAAATTAAATGAAACTTTATCCTTGATCTTTCCCTTCCTGGCTTACCTTAAATCTTACCTTCTATGATGTTATTTATGAAGGCGTCATGTCTATTGTTCAATAATGTCGTCAATGTATATTTAAAAAAGCCCGCGTACAACTCCAGGACCTAAGTATATAAAGATGTCCACAGTGCATCATTTTCCCTAAGCTAAAGTACGTCATATTGCAAGGTTCACACACATAAGCACCGGCATTAGGCGGCGGTTCCGTTGAAATTTCAATCGCGCTAAATAACTCGGATGAACAATACGTCGCGCTGTCTCGACGCCTCGCCTGTCCTCGCCGCGCCACACGGACACCGATCCAGGCAAACTTGATGTCGAATTTTGCTGGTCGATTCGCATCTGTTTTACTTTTCGACATGTTTTACGCGTGCCGAGCTAACGTGTCAGAACCAGCGTGCGAAAGAGATGAGAAAACGATGAGCCAAAAACAGGCTCCTACGTCTTTATTTCATTATTTTTACTAAACGGGACTTAATCGCGTATAATTAAATTATTTATTTACCTCACTGAGGTCTGCCGACGTTTCGTTGTCCCGTGACCATGGATGTTGCAACACATCCGAAACGTCGGGAGACCTCAGTGAGGTAAATAAATAATTTAATTATATGCGATTAAGTCCCGTTTAGTAAAAATAATGTGTGAGAATCATGAAAGTTTAAATCAATATCTTTATAACACAAAAACACTTTTTTGTCTCTCCTTTTCTAGTTAAAGTTATAATGAAATGCTGTTTCAATCGAATACCTGGCGACCATTTTTTTTCACCTCCTGTCCAATTCCCGCCCCAGTTCAAGTTGGCTCAGTTCAGGTTGCACAGGGCGGTTCCACAACACTTCGGGAGCTCAAATACCGCGAGCCATCCGGTTGCCTCTTGGACACTGCAACTACGCGTCATGGCTCTGAATAAGTCTAAAGTACCAAGTCAAGTAGAGGTCCCGAACCTTTCCAAGATTGTTCCACGTTTAAGCACCCCGTGTGTTCCCTAACGATGCCCGCTCGTAGGTGGTTCTCCTTCAATAATATCAGTAATTTCATCTTATCAAGTCGTAGGAGAGAAAATGGGGGCGGATTGCATCGAGATAAGTAAATTACGATGCTCGAGATAACCTGTTGTCTAACGTGGGGTGCTTTAAATCACTTTTAACGCGCTTTAAGTGGAAATTACTTCATACGGTTTCGCCTACAAATGCAAAAAGGTCAAAACAAGGACAACTGGAGAGGTAAATTCCACGAAGCACTTAGTTAGAAATTAAACCACGAAAATAAGTAAATAATATGGACAGTATGGATAAGTGAAATATAGAATTTAGGAAATATATAAAAACTGTTAGTGTTGTTTCAAGACTAGGCCACTATACTAGCTATGTACTTACTTATTTGAGAGATAAGAGAGTATAGGGTCATATAATTAAGTAGGAAGATATGTATACCTATGGAGGATATTTCAAAACGAAAAACAATCGGTTTTCATAAATAGGTATGTAAAGGCAATGTAAAGGTAGCATTACGTTTAGAAGGAGATAAATTTAATAACTTGGTGTAAACTGACAAACGTAATAATTTAGGATATTAAGAAATAAGTAACACTTGTTGGTGAGATAGTGAGACTGTTTTCAGCGAATTGCAATTCTTATATGACAGGTTAAACTTTTCAGAGGCAACTATTCGCCTGAATTGTACCTCGCGAGAACAAATGCCAATAGGAAATAGCATTTTATGCAATCGTTATATGATGTATGCTTTTTCAATCGAGTACCACGTTTAGGCCACCAGGCTTGCCGAGTGGCCTAATTAAGGTACGAGACTTAAAAAGCTAATTATATAACTATTGTATACTTACAATAATTTTTCTACTAAACTAATTAAACGAACTTGGTATCTATTGAAAATCTAAGCCCTGCTGAAACGAAGTGCAGCCAACGGCTTTTTCTTTTTTGTGCGTTGATGCCGCCAAAACAGGAAAGACTTTCTTGTAAACAAATACTAATACTAACTTCCTGGCGGAAGCTGCATGAGGTTGCATAACGTTTAACGTTTAAAGTCTTTCCTGTTCCAGCGCCCCACGCTTTTACAGTCAAATATTATAATTAAAAGCACATAGTTTACACTTCAGCCCAGAAATAGAGACAACTTGAACGATCTATAATTTATTTTTGGTTTTTACGTGCATTTATAAAAGCGTGTTTTTCTAGTGTTTTTTAAACTATTAATTTATTTTATACTTTTTACTCTAGTCAATATATAATAGGTTTGTTATAACCTTGAAACCTGATCGTGTTCAAAGTCCATTACAAGACTTTTCTAACAAATGCAAACACAGCTATGATACGATGTTCCATCATGAAGTTCCAGTTCATATTTTCCGGCTCCATCATCAGATCAGTTCGACAGTACCAAATTATTGTATTGTCATCAGAACTACATACAGCTATCAATTTTCATGACGCTGCGATCCTTGGAAGATGGTTAAATTATTGTTACCTTAGATTCCATTACATAGTTGGTTACCTACATACAGGACGACCTAATAAAAGCGTGTTAATTAAAGTCGACGACTATAAAATAATTATTTATGTCACAAGGGATCAAAATAGTATATTTACAGTGAGGGCGGTGTATTGAATTCTGAACGTAGCGAGGGATCCTACAATAGAATCCTGAGCGTAGTGAGGGATACAAGTGTTAACGCCCGAGACAAAGATAATTTTGCTACCGAGTAGACACATACTATTTTTCACACCGACTATGAAGAAATTTAAAAAAGATGCCGACTGACAATAAATAGACAAAAATAAATAATAATAATAATAGTTTTAACAAATCTTCATTTTTATTACGAATTTTTAAATATTACGAATAATCATAAATTTTCATATAACGTTGTTAAAGCTAAAACTTGAAATATGTTCGTTTTATCGATTACGATGAAATTACAATCGATTATAAACGTAGCTTGAACAGAAAAGTAGCAATTTGATCCCTCTCGTCGTGGAGCAAAATTTACTTTTCCGAATGAAAGGTGTGAAAAGGTATAGGTATTTTATGAAGATAACATTCCCGATCCTATACGGGAGGCACATTGTTTTCATCGAATAAGTATCGATATAAAAAGCTATTGTAATCCAGTCAGGAAATGGAAAGTGGGATGGCCTGGCCATAGTGCACAGAGCTGCATGCAGTAAACACTGCGCATCACTATAGAGTTCAATGTGAGAATTTATGGTCCGGTCAAAGTCGCGGGGGAAAACGAGCGTCCACGAAAAATACAACATCGAGTCCAATGTCAAGCGAGACATCGAGTTACGTCCAAGGTACTTATGGTCTCATACATGCAGTTTTGAAAGTTTTGACTAGCTACATAAACCACTAGCTTCTGCCCGCGACTCTGTCCGTGTGGAACTCGTTTATTAGTCCAGTCAATGAATTGACAGCTTGTATGGAAAAAATGACAATTTTGGAAATAATTTATAATAGCTTATTTTTTATGTGTAACGGATATATTATCAATTAAATAGTTACCCAGCGACAAAATCCGACAAAATTTCAGACATCAATAAAATGATAAATGAACTAGCTTCTGAAACGTCAGAAAAAATATTAATAAATATTTTTGGCTTTACTTTGGTTCATTTACATCTTCTCTATAATATTCAAGATAAATCGTATAAAAAAAGACAATGCATGATTTATTGAAATCTACATAATTACTTCCGGGTGGAAAGTTTGTCGGATTCTTGAATAAATCATCTTAGAATAACATTTTAAAATGAAATCACCAAAAAAACGCTATTATAAATTAATGTTTTTCAAAACCGTATTTTGCCTGGAGTATATATCGTAGCTCCATACGAACGTTCACACCCCATTTCACCCCCTTAGGAGATGATTTCCGAAATAAAAACTACGTCCTTCCCCGGGACTCCTATCTCTATACCAAAATTTCATCCAAAATGGTTCAGCGGTTTAGGCGTGACGAGGTTACAAACAGACATAGAGACAGAAAGACAGACAAATAGACCGACACACATTCGCATTTTAAATATTAGTAGGTACCTATAGATTTTATTTGTGCTTTGGCTTGATTCACTTTCAATCGCGTAACGCCGCATACTAATTCTGGCTTTAATCCCAAAATTTGACGGTAGGTACGTAATATACTTATGAAATAATAATAAAAATTGTACTAAGAAGGATTGTATAACAATGAAAAGACGTTGACAAATATAGGCTAAAGTTATTAGGGAAAAATACTAAATCGAAATTCCGCTACATTTCAGAGAGCTGTATACTCGCATCACGCTCACGGATTTCAGAGAGATGATTTTTTTTACTGTAAACCAAATCAAATATGTAGATGATTTAGAGGTATAGATTTGAGTACCTATAGGTATATATTATTCTCGCATCAGCTAATTATGTATTGAAATTAAATGGCAAATTATTTGTTGATTCACGCTCGTTCAAGTCAGACCGTAGGCAAACGAGTGAGAGTGCAACGCACTAACAGATTACTATTGCAGGTCCAGGAGTCAATTTCAAACCTTGTTTTTGAAGTATTGAAATCATATTAGCTTGATTCATGCGCATCTTGCAGAAGCGCAAAACCACGTGTGACTGGAAAGTACTGATATTAAGATGGAATAGTACATTGGAAATATTATTAGAGGCCAAGTCCAGTTGTACTGTTTGCACTGTTTAAGTACTGTGTACTGCGCTCGCGCCGGCCTTTGAGGCCGCGTAATGCAAGATTCCCAAGCAGCCGCGTAGCTATGCGCTGCGATTCGCACTGCTAGTTGCGATCTACGTCGACTCTTATATCGATTAATCATTTACGTAAAAATTTTTTGGGCATCGTCATTTCTGCTTGATTTATATTAGTAAGCAATGATGCATATCTAAGAACTTAAAAATGCAAATTGGATATTCAAGTTAAACAGTACAAACAACGTACCGTGGGTCCACAGTCCACACGCAATGGCATCGGGCGTTGTGAAGCGAAAATAGGTCCTACTAGCGTCTACGACCATCTAGATAAGGATGCCAGCAAGCCCCATAGGCACATACTAAAACTTGATCAGAGGGGTAGTTACGAAAATCCATACAGAATAGTAGTTTACGCAACTGATACATAAAGAGGTCCCAAAACACGAGTGTTTTAAGGCCAAATTATGTACAGTTTCATACACTACTTTATCTACACACATATCATAAGTACTCTAAGATGGGTTCAGAAGCCGTAGGAAAATGACCTGCATTGGTACTATAGTGCTACCTGTAAAATATCTTTGTTGCAATCGTGGCTGCATTTAGGACATCCGGCGGAGTGTGCATTACGTTCTCGGAGTCACTACTACTCATATTTTCAACTTAAATGTGAGTTACAAATAACTTTTCACAATTCTACTTTCGTAACAACAAAAAACCAACAAAGAAATGACTACAGTAACAGCGGCAATTCGAACCTACGTCAAGAGTGTGTTTTTAATCATAGACAAACGAATGTTAGAATTAATTAACATTTTTTTTATCTATTTATATTCATTTAATTTAATTTATATACTAATTTTATCATTATAACTAAAAGTCCCTATTCTCATGTCACTCGAGATCAAACATCGTGCAGTTTATATTAAAAAAACATACTGAATTGACGTTTCGCATCGTTAACTGTTTTAATATCTATGAATACTAGAATAGAGACCCAATGAGTTTTGACAGCTGTTCCAAATTTTAACTCATAACCTTACAAAAATCTGTACTGTAATAACATTACAGTACAGATTTTACCTACTACCACAGACAAGAAAGTTCTCATAGTAAAATCGGTTGTAATAATGCTGGTCCTACGGTTTCTGAACGCATTTTGGAGCGCTAATGATATGTGCGTAGATAAAGTGACATTTTAATCTACTTGAGGTACGTAAAATGCCTTACGCAATCGACCAGATGGTGCAATTTAACGGAAATTCTAATTTTTTTAACTTACTACCTTTTATTAAATGTTAAAAAGCTTCGTACTATTAGTACCAACCAAACGCCATACATTGGTATTGTCTAAATATTTATTTATTTAATATTGATTGTTCAAAAGAACAACTTGTCGTACAAGAGGTGGACTTAATGCCGTACGAATTCTCTATCTGTCAACTCTTGGGCAAAGAAAAAGAATTGTGGGCGGTGAATTTGAGATATAAACACAGTGGCTATACAATACATAATAATCAATAAATAACAAAAAAATTGACATACTTAAATAAAACGGAAATATAATACTTAGAAAATGAAATAGTTTTTACAATGCATGTGCTCGAAAAGAGCGTTTTCTAAGCACCCAAATCGTGCGGAAAGTGCCACTTTTTCGCACTAGTGCTTTTTACGTTTAATTTTTTTTTTAATTTTTAATTCGGTCGTCAGCCCGATGCAAAGAGTTTTTATTACTTGAAAAAGTTTTACAAATATTTCGATTACACTTTTTCTTTCATATAAAAGGTACATAAATCCTAATAATGTATAAAATATTTTATTAATCTTTTTAAATTTTGAATTTGGTCAATAAATTAATTAATTTTAAATATTCACTTATTGTGTTTGGCTGAACGCATAGTTTTCTCATTGCCTTTTGCGATACGACAATATGGCGACTTGCACATGCGCATATATGTTGACCGCGGATGTATTTAAAACTAAAAAGCCCGTCATTGTTGTGATTGTTGTTTACTTTGGAGTTGTTTTATGCAAATATGTTAAAAATTACGAGTGAAAGTGACTAATCAACAATAATAATCATTTATTGCGTTTCAATAGTGTCAGTTAGTTTCTTTTCTTAGAACTACGACGGTAGGTACACGTCTTTTTGTTGTGGAATATATTGAGTTAGTACTCAAAATTAATTGTGTTCCAAAACCACAATACAATGGTTTTTAACTTTTAAGTAAATAAGCTTCACAGCAAAAGATGTGGAGAAGTTGTTAAATGCAGTTCCAGATAATAAGTAGGTACCAGACAATCTACCTTAGGTTCTTCAATTTTAACCTATTTTAAACTGACATTTAATTTTCAACATTTAATCTATTTCCTCACACAAGGCATAGTAAAACGTTGTATGATACACGCGCGTAAAGATGATTTCCGACTCGTGTCGAATTATACATTCGCTCGCTTCACTCGCTCATGTATAAAAATGACACTCGTCGGAAATCACCTACTTTCCACACTTGTAGCATAAATAACTATTCTAGCATCGTCCATCACTTAACTTTTGATAAAATATCGATGGAATATCCCCATCTCTACATTAAATTTCTCACTGTTTTATTCTCGTGCGCATGTGCGTTGAATGCTGCGCGGGATTCCATATTTCAACGCACGTGGTTTCTTTGCCTTCTGGCGCGCATTGTTGTGATTTACCAATTTCAACGCAGCACTTACTCCTTATTGAATTATGATGGTAACGATTTCAGTTTTTTTATGGATCTTAATTTGTCTGAGATATGTATGTTTAATGTATTGTGATACTGTCCCATGAGATGCGATTATTGCTTAATAAGTATTTGTCGAAAGCCGCATTTTCACCCTCAGGTGTCCATAGAGCGGAGAAACAGAAACGTTTGATGGTTGTCAAGTGGTTATCCAATAGGTATCTATTGCACAGTAAAGGTAGGAAGATAAGTAAATCTATGACTTATTCGTGTTTAGGTACAAATAGAATAGAATAGAAGAATAGAATAGAAAAACTTTATTTTCAACGTCAAACGAAAAATAAAGTGAGATTGTTTTTCCCTGACAATGTTTATGACAATGACATTGTCATAAGTTTGATTTGTATTTGTACCCGACATGCGCCTATAGGTGGTCGGTAAATTTGGCAAGTGCTCGTACTTAACAATGTCTGACAAGATAAGAATATAGAAAAAGGGAATGTAGCCTTTTGTAAAATTGTTTTTGTTTTATAATCAAGATTATCTTAGATAACAACCTTAACCTTTTTTGAGTTAGACTAACTTCAAAAAACCTGAAAGAAACAGCTCTTCAGTTATTCTAGAATCCGATTCCGTTTGTTACCGGTTTTTGTCAGAACGAATCGGCAGAGCGGCATGGCATGCCGGGCATTTAAGGAAGTCCCGTTTTTCTGTGGATTCTCGCCCTAATTGCCGTGGCAGGCACAATGTGATGGAATCCCAAGTCTTAATCATGTCACAGGAATGCTTGAAATGTTTCAATGAATAAACAGCCTCCATATTTAAATTAGGCAGTCAATTGATAGCGGTCGTAATGATAGCACTAAAATACATTTCCTAATGTTAATGGTAGGTATATTATAGCTTGTTTGTGTTGTGTAGCTATCAATATTAGGCAATAAACGACTCCCACGATGCAAACGCTGCAATTTGTAATGACGCACTTATAACGTTATAACTAAACTATTTATTACGCTGTATAATGTTAAGTACCAATTATGTAGTGTAAATAGGTCGGTACTAACTATTATTTTTGAATTTATCGGAAAGCATATACCTCACTTCTGCCATAGGTAGGTACTAATTTGCCAAATCTGTAGGTACGGATGGAAAGCTAGTGGAATGAACATTCATGAATGAACTTATCCATACTTTCCTCAAATCACAAGCACGTCTGGCACTCCAGGCGTCCAAAACACGTCGGTCACAGCCGACCAGACCCCAGCAATGCAGCGGGGAACAGAGTGGGACGTTTGCACGTCTCTAATTCATTTCACGCTGTATTGTGATTGGGATTTTCAAGAATTCCAAGCTGGCTTTTTTGGTGTCTATTACAATGATTATTTAAACCAAGTTGGAATTAGTTCAGAGTAGGGTGTTTTTGTTTGCATTTGCTGATACATATGCTCTGATAATTCGAGATATTTTATTCAATGTAACGACGCAAAATACTTCACTATCTGCGAAGGATTTTTGTTTTATCAGTCTGTCGATTACACTCCTTAAAATTAATCTAGGTACTAGTACGTACACAACAAGAAAAAGAGATGAGAAACCATAATTAGATAGGGTGGTGGAACAAAAAGATAAACCTAAAGCCAACCAATAGATGAACGTTTTGTCGAAAAATTAAATTTAAAAATCACGACACATTTTACGCACTCACGATTTTTTTTTCCTAACGCGTCATCCCTTTGCCGAGGCTGACATTTAAACTCTCAGGCAGTTGCCACATACACGCTGCTGTTAACGGTTGTCGCGTCGAGGTCTCGCGCTAAAATCACCATTCGTATGGTGATTTACTTAAGACAAGCGCTCTCAAATTTAAGCTCTAAATTACGTATAAATTTGAATAAAACGGCTACATTGCGTGATATAGATTCTTGATTGATGCCTTTAATTGATTATCTATCACAAATAACATATTTATTGATAATTTAAGATATATTTAGCGTTCAACTAATGGTTCCAACATTGTGTACCTGAGCCAATAGATGAACGGCGTTCTTCTACTGGGCAAGGCATAGTTTTTTCAAAGGCTGATATAAAATCTTATTGAAAAGGTAGATAAAACTTTTATGGGTTAAAGAAATCGTTACTTAACCTTTGATTTTTGAACCAAAAGTTGAACGTGACTATTCATTCGCAACACGGTTATTTTGGGGTTTGTTTTACTATGAAAAGCACCATCGTTCAACAAAGAACCTGTGCCCAGATGATGTACGATTAAAAATAGTTCGCTCATCTTTTGGTTTCGATTCCAATGAGTGAGCGCTCTGTTGGTTTTAGTTCGTTCATTCCTTTGCTACTTGAACGAACAAAATGTATTCATTCCAGTTTTAGGCAGGGGTTAGTACAATGAACACTTAATTACAAAGATACATAAAATTTGGCAACTTATCCCGGCTTTTTATAAGCTTAATTATATACCTACTTAGTGGGAAAATTTACAACATGGGCAAATTTGGGCGGCTGCATGGTCATTCGTTTTATACGTTCAACTATTGGAGCCAAAACGTTCACTTATTGGGCACAGCGTTCAACTTCTGGGCAAACAGGCATACTTTAACATAAAACCACTTAAATAAAAATAATGTATTGTAAAAGGAGGGGTTAAAATAGTCAAATCTAATCTCGACTATATACATAATCTGATAAAAAATATAGCATGGCCAAACTAGGTTACAACTCTCACAAAAAAAAACCAAAGTTGGGATAGTCGCTTAAACGTTCATCTTTTGGTTCCACCACCACCACCCTAGCATAGATAGAAATAGACGCACGGTGACGGTTTTGTCGCTATAAAGGTGCGACCACACCGCTGCTCAAAATACGCTAACGAACCGTAAAACGCAGCAAAATCTATGAAGAATACGTGACGCATAGCATACGACACGTCAACGCGTATACGCAGCGTTAAGAACCGGTGTGGTCGCTCCCTAATGCGTTAGGGTAGCATCCGCGGTGCGTAGAATTCGGGGCAGCCCAAACACTCTTCTGAGTACCGTTGTTGACAGAGTTGAAGGCCGTATCCAGGAGCACTGGAACGATATTCATTGTTAATTCTAATAGTAATGTTTTAATGTTTACTTATATGTTATATACCTACTAAAACTCGAAGTAAGTTTTTCGTATGTTTTTTTTACTAACAACTATGGATATGTTCCGAAATAAATCATTTGAATTTATTATGTACCTGCACATATACAAAAGGATTGTTAGCATTTTTTTTATTTCTTGACATCGTTTCCTGGTACTTACATATATTTCAGTTGTGTGTGTTTGTTGGTTGCTAGGAAAGCTCCACTTTTCTCGGCCAGTAAATCCTGCGCGAGACTACAAATTACGCTGCGTCTGCGCCGGTGATAGGGTATCGGTTGCCATGGAGACGGCCCGTGGGAAAGGGTCACTGCATTGGTTACTGACCTTTGGACTAACGCGCGGTTTTACGGTGAGTCGAAAGTAGCTGGTCATTTTGTTGTCAGTTGTGGTGTCAAAAGTGTAAGTATGTCAATATAATTTCAGTCATCTTTAGCAAGCAATAACGTGATAAAATTTAGTATTGAGATTAATTTGATGACCTGTACTTTTAACGCTGATTGCCCTTTTTAAAGTGTCCGGTGTTCCATCTTGATTAAAATCCTATACAAAAAGAAATATTATATATATATATATATAGGTATGTTTATAAATACCTATATATATTTGTAATCACGTTGTCGTAAAACGGCTCATAACGATTTCAATGACGGTTGGAATATGCGGCTTTATGGGGCCAAATCGATCTAACTGGGTCTCATGTCTGAGAAAAATCGTTTGCGCGATGAAGGACTTTCAAGCAAGCAACCAAGATATCATCTAGGGGCAATATTACGAGTATAATAGTAACTCTATAACATGACCTAACAAGATATTTCAGGCTAGAGGATTTTAGCGATCTCGAACACAATAAACATAGGTACAAATAAAATACCTTTCACTGCGATATCACATTTTGTCGATCTTTTATACCCACATTTATGCTAAAAGTGGCACTGGAAAACAAGTTTCATGTGTTCTACCTACCCCTTTTAGGGATAAAGGCGTGAACGTATGTAAGTAAAAATAAAAATCTGCTGTTTTAAGAAGTCTGTTTAAATCGGCTGCAAGTAGGTTCAAACTACTGAAACCTTGAGTGGGTTAATGAATAATAGATCGCATGTGCTTTATGAGAACACAAGTTTCAAGTTTATAGGTTATGTGAATGTTGTGTTGGAATAATGATATTTAATATTAATAATGTATTTTTAAAAGTTTCTGACGATTTTTGGTACAGGCTTTTATTTAATACAGTCATAAATTGCTCGTGAAGAAGGTTTCACCAAATTTACATAAGTATTCCAAATTTTAGCGTATTCGGATAACGACAAGTATTATAGTTTAAAGAAAGTATTTGGTTCTGCGGGTTTATATTGACCCGTAACGCAGTGCCATACGTTCTCAAATACCTATGAGAATATTCTGCATTTGGAATGCCCAGTCATAACTTGTCGTACCTTTCAGAGGCTCTAGTATAGGTTTTACCGAAACAAAACGTTACGTTACGACCGCGTTTGCGTTTAGCTGTCAAATCCCATACAAATTGAGGGTGAAACGCAAACGCGATCGTAACGTTTTGTTTCGGTAAAACTTATACTAGAGCCTCAGTTTCTCCATCGTAACAACCGAGTTAGAATACTCACCCATATTTTGGACAATATAATATTATTTTCACACAATATTCACATTGCCGTTATAAGGCACATTACCTGTTAGAGTTTAAAGAAATGAGCAACACAGCAGTGGAAATAATGTAAATATTGAAATATATTCATCTGTTGAATACGAAAAAACCGATTGACAGAGACAGCGCTGACAGACTCTTCTTAATTCTAAAATACAAAGTCGAATCTTCATAAAGATGGCCAGCGTTATACTCCAACAGCAAGTGAGTGAAAAATGGTTTGCAAATTATAAAGGACAACTTATGCACTTACTTTATATGTGGGTACAGTCAGGGGTATTAATATACGTACATAAATAAGTACATAAATATCTGTACACGCCTATATAGCATTGACCATAAAGTACTGCACAGATATCGGATGTCCTTATTTATGTAGCTACGTAGGTATATTAATTACACATTATAAACACTACAAGTTACATAAAAACTACAAGTTGTAAAACAGCTTCAAAATTTCGAATGTCAAATCCATTTGAAAACGACAATAATTATCGAGATTGGAAATATCAATGAAAGACACATTTGTATAAGAATGTCTGTCCCCGTATTACTGCAGGTCGATCACGTAACGTATTGTGGGTAGATCTGATTGAAAAAATTTATATGGAAAAATGACAGTTGGACTGTCCTAACGCGTGTAAAAAACATTAGTTGATTACCCCTCTGGTAAACCACAGAAGGGAAAAACGCTGTAAAACTAGCTTGGGAGTGGAAATTTCTTGTGCGTAATGTGCTGAATGTGCTAAACAGTCAAAACTGCAAGATATGTTTGGGGTGCCTTGAACACGGCGTACGATTGCTTGCCCAGAATGTTGTCGTATCTTCAAACTGTCTATCTACCCTATAAAAATCAAATGGAAATTCAATAACAAAATCATTACAGACCTGCCCATAAAAAGAACAGCGTCAGATTTTTTTATTAACTTCGTCATGTTATATTGGTAGGTATGTTTTTTAGCTATACTTACCTAACGTATACTAATAACAGTTTCAGAAAAAATAACTTTAGTTGTATCTATAAATAGGCAATAATGGCTGAAAACCTACCATTATGCATAACTTAGCTAACAAACATTCTATAAATATCATACAAACAACAAAACAATATAACAAAAACCGATTTCCAAAATTAAAACCATTTTGCACATTCCGGGGTGAATGACACATTTTTTCTACTTGATCTATATTTTTGACAAAAACTAGTATTCAATAAAAAAAATCTATAACAGTATCACCATCTCTTTCCCGAGGAGCGGCCGCTAAGAAGTGCGCAAGAGTAAAAGAGACGGATATAAACAGTGAGTTTAACTTTCAAGTGGGCAGTCTTTAGCGGTGATCCGTGACGAGTGTTGTGCTTGAAGTAGAAATGACAAACGGGAGGTGTAGCGACATCTCGCTCGCGCTTTTTTTTTACCGTTGCTATTGTGATGCAATGTTGTCATATTTTCAAGGCAATAACTCATGAAGCAATTTTGGAGACGCGTGAAAACGCACTTACGACTTGTTTTTTTATTAAATTAGGAAACTGAATTTAGTCTTACATAAATAGAGTATCGTAAGTATCGTAACTGAACCTGTTTGATTTCTTGATGTACCTATCTTAGTTAATAAATAAGAGGCATTAGTTGTTTTTGAGGGTTATTTTGAAGCGCACTTTTTGAGGCCTCAAAATTGTCCATATAGGCCGTGACCGTCCAGGAAATAATTATCCTTCATTCTTCATAATCCAGCATCCTTAAAGCAAGCACTAACAGTTGGAAAAAATAAATAGGTTGTTTGTAAGGTTATAAATTACCTACAGGTGAAAAGGATACGATACTATAAATTAAAATTACATAATATACCAAGTTTATTCAAAACATGAAAGAATTTCAATCATCATTTGAATTGCGTTGATGTCTTTTACTGGCGTCAATGAAAACACTTACAAAATTTTGCACTTAGGCTTATTTTTGGGTCCAGAAGCAGAACATTTATCAAGTTATTCAAAAAAAAAATCGGTTCGACGTATTTACTATGAATGAAGTCGCCTAAGTTTTGTCTACGAAACCTTACATGTGTATTTGTAACTCTTTTTATTTACACCAAAGTTCAATTACCGACGGATTTATATTCAAATCAAATTGCTTTCAACACATTAAATTATAAACAAACTAATATGTCATGCTTAACGGGGCCTCAAAATATCACAAAACAATCTTCTCAATCGTATAACAACCAACACACGGAGTTATAATTCCATCATAAACCTTCATTAACACCGCGCTGTGTTCACACCACTAATAGTTATTTTAATACATTTCTTATTGACAGATCTACTTTTGAACACAAAAAGGCATCACGATTAGCTATGGTTCATAAAACTCGAGCATTCATAACCCAATAATCCCGTTTAAAAAAATAAACGAACCACTTCGAATGCGGGCAGGGGGATAATTTAGTGATAGGATGAAGCGGAAAGTGTGTAATATCAAGTAGGTTAGGTGCGACGTGCGTTTATATTTAGGTGACACGATTTCTACTCCTTATTGATTCTTAATGCAAGTTTAAAGTTTGGTTAGTTAAGAACTACCAAGATTATAAGTGTTCGTGAAGTTAGAGAACATGGTTTAACAAACTTGCTTGATTTTAACGCGATTATCGTCTAGAGATATTTGGGGTGATTTTCCGCCAACACATTCTTGTATGTAAAAAGTGAACAGAAGATGTGAAGAAGTAGGTAGCAATATCAAATTTAGCCTCGCAATTTTATCGATATACTCCTATTTATTTAATACGATAGACGCCAGATTATTATTTCAATATATTTATGTGTGATAATCATCGGAAATGTCTAAACAAATAAATAGAAGTGTATTCACGGTAGTTGTGTCTGGCCTTTTGCCACTAAGTACTGATATGTGTAATTAGAAAAGCATTGTCTCTTCTCTAATAAAATTATTCATAACCGGTGGTATCCACCACCGGTTATGGTGAGGCTTCGTGAGTGAAAAATAGACTCGATGAATAAATTATCCACGCCCGCTTCCGCTTCCGCTGGCCCTGTGGCGCAGCCTGCACGTCAAACGGACGAACACAAGGTAAGCCGAGTCATCATCAGTCAACGTAGCGACCGTTAGCCGACGTGTGCGTTTCATGCACGCTGAAACAAGCCTACCCATCGACTACTTTAAATAATGCTATGACACTGCCTGGCCAGCTAGCACGATAGGTTTTATAGGCGTCATTTACGTGACGTGTTGGTACATTTGGGCCGTAAAACTTGACCACAAAAACTATCGTGCTAGCTGCTCTAGTATTTTTAGATGTCCTTGATTTCCGAACAAGGAACGTAGTAGGTACCTAAGCGAAGTAGTACAATGAACAAAGTAATTAATATTGTTTCGGTTTCCTTGATTATTATTCACAATAGAAGATGCCACACACCTTGTATGTATGCAGTACATAAAGTACGCTATACAATCTGTTTAAATCGTTTTCTTCTTTCCACTAAGTAATTACTTCAATAGCTCATCGCATTGATTCGAATTTGTTATTTTTGATACGACTCTCTTCTTAACTACTTTTTTGATAATGAGGACAACACAAAATATATGTAAGAAGATACGTTAAATAAAATCGGTTAGCTAAAAATAATCACTGCCTTGTGTGTTAGCTAAAGAAACACCTGTAATATTTAGGAATCTAAAAATTTCTAGCCCATGCTAGAAATAAGATTGAAATTTAGAAAGTCACACTGTGTATTTTTTATAATCACACTATTTTCAGCGCCTTCGTATATTTGTTACGTTGCTAGCTAATAACTCATAACAAATAAATACACAGTGAACCAATCTTCTAAACATGACACGTATAACAGTATGATACGTTCAAATTGTCCAAGCGTGCATCCGCGCCTGCGCAACATTTCCTTGGGACAGTCAAACCCCCAGTCAAAGGTCAACTTTTGAATACACGTGATATCGTATCCGTAAGTTTTCGAGCATCGTGTTCTAATGCATCCCATACTGTGAGAGGCTGTGTTAGTGGAAAAGCGCGCGAACTCAGTGTAGCGCCGATGCCCGTGCGCACAGCACGCCCGCTCGCCCGCGTCTGCGCTAGAGCGACCTGTCAAACGTGTTGACAGTTCCGAATTTGAATCCGATACGCCGATTGGCGATCACAATTTTTCATAACTTTTGAAAATGCAACAAACGCCCGATTTCATGCATGCGTCTGTTTGATAAATCCATTTAGTTTCATTATTGTGACATTGTTTATCAAATTAAAACTGAAAATATGCGTGTAGTGTTGCGAAATTCGTGCTCATAGATTTTTTGGTCTGTCTAGTTTTATTTAGTGATAACAAGGGCGTTTTTGACTAGTAGGTGTGAACTGATAAGGTGTGAACTTTGGAATTTATTTTGAATGTTGAGTGTATTAGATGGTTGTAATACTTAAAGGATTGTTATATAGATAAAAAAGGTAAGCATCAAGATTATTTTTTAATATTAATTTTGATATTAGTATCTACATAAGTATGATGCAATATTGACAGTATAGTAGAGATATTTTATTCATTGAGGTTTGTGGTGTTTCCTGTAAGTTGATTATGTAGGTACCTACTTGTTATTTATGCAATTATCAAGGAGAACTCAGTAGGTACCAAGTGATCCTAAGCATTGTGAGGGAGGTTTCTTGACCAAGACCTACAGGTTCGTAATGCGTGATAGCTAGTCAGCACAATCACCTGCAATAATTTCTGATAGGACAAGTCATACAAAAATGACAGATATTTCTGCCCGCTATGTCGTGTTAGATATTATTTCAGGTGGCTATACATGAAACTGTAAATATTTTAATACGTACATTTCTAATTACAAGTCAATATGCCAGTTGACTGATTATCAAATCAGCAACTTTTTAGGGAAGTTCAAGAACGCTCTGTTTTATGAAGTTTGTCGGGAGATAGGAAACAGTGACGTCATGATTTCCTATGGTCAAAGAGCGTCCTATAAGTTCAAGCGTGAGTATTTTGGTGAGTTTTGTTTATTGCTAATAATAATTTATTTGTACTGTCATCCGCACCCGCATTGTTTAAATATGTACACGTACAAATTTAATAAGTAGCGTTTTGTTATTTTCAATAGAAAACAGAGCAATAAAATATCATAATTATTCAATTAGCCCATTTACAACCATTTTACTCAATTTCTTGTGGGCCAACACATGCATGCAACTTAGTAAAGTTTATAAGTAAGTCCAATTACCTATGTGATTTCATAAAAAAATAAAAAGGCTGATTAGATATTCCATGCAAATTTTAGGATAAAACGTAACCAAAGAACGGATAGACAGTCTAAATGACAGATTTAGGGCACATACGCAACTTTAATATTAACTCATAATTATTTAGGTTGCTATTTTTGTAAGTTCTAGTGCTCTGGATTAAAACTACACACTCTACCTATTTGCAGGCACATTGACAAGTTCCATTAACAGGTATACAACAATTCAGATAATTCCACTTCTAAACTACAACCCCACAGACCGCCTCTTGATAATAGTAGCGCATAAATAGTAGTATTACAGTAATCTCCGAAACCACTTTAGTTAGTTTTCCATATTATATTCAAATGCATTTACTGATTTTGATCTCTTTAGATGAAATGACGTCCGTTTTATGCACTAGTTTTATGAAAGCCACATGATCTTTCAACCCAGAGGAAAATGCTTGCAAGAGCGGCTACTATTTAACTTGAACCTTTTCCACATTAAAAGCGAGTCCTTTTACTATTTAGATATGCATGCTATTTCATTTAAAACTCTATCGTATTACCCGCCGTATTGACTTATATGACTCGTGTAATCTTAACTTCGTTTTATAGTACAAGTACACAGTCGAAAAACTATCAATGTGCCGTAATTTCCCTTAGTTATTTTAAAAATGACATGCTGCTAAATGTGTTCTCTCAGTACCAAGGTACTCGTAATATTCTTTCATAGTACAAAAATCAAGCACTAATGCCATTTTTTCTGCTTTATTAGGTCAAACAAATGACGCCGCCCGCTCACTCACTTTTCGTTTGTGTTTTGCAAACAACAATTTGTCAAGATTTAGCTCTTGACTATGGTCACTGAGTTTTAAAATGTTTGCTATCTAAGTTGGTAAATAAAACATACCTACCGGAGAAGTTAGATCAACTTTAACCTGTTGGTTTTGTTTTAGTATTAGTAAATCGGAATGTGTATTACTGGTAACCAATGTACCAAAAACTGTTATTATTATCATTTCAGTTAAAGTTAGATCATATCATATACTTACATATCCTACTAATATTATAAATGCGAAAGTTTAGATGTTTGGATGTTTGGATGTTTGTTACTCAATCACGCTTAAACGGCTGAACCGATTTGAATGAAATTTTGCACAAAGATAGTTTATATCCTGGATTAAAATATAGGATAGTTTTTATCCCGGGTCCACGCCGACGAAGTCGCGGGCGGAAGCTAGTAATAGAATAAATATTACAAATTAAATCGAGTTAAATTTACCACGCTACTCCTTCAACTATTGCAAATCCACCTATTTGGGTCACGTCTACAAATATGTATTTGTACGATCTATTTATCTTATTCCCTTTACTTAAGTTCCCAAATCCTACTAATATTATAAATGCGAAAGTTTAGATGTTTGGATGTTTGGATGTTTGTTACTCAATCACGCTTAAACGGCTGAACCGATTTGAATGAAATTTTGCACAAAGATAGTTTATATCCTGGATTAAAATATAGGATAGTTTTTATCCCGGGTCCACGCCGACGAAGTCGCGGGCGAAAGCTAGTAATAGAATAAATATTACAAATTAAATCGAGTTAAATTTACCACGCTACTCCTTCAACTATTGCAAAACCACCTATTTGGGTCACGTCTACAAATATGTATTTGTACGATCTATTTATCTTATTCCCTTTACTTAAGTTCCCAAATCCTACTAATATTATAAATGCGAAAGTTTAGATGTTTGGATGTTTGGATGTTTGTTACTCAATCACGCTTAAACAGCTGAACCGATTTGAATGAAATTTTGCACGAAGATAGTTTATAGCATGGATTAAAATATAGGATAGTTTTTATCCCGAGTCCACGCAGACGAAGTCGCGGGCGGAAACTAGTATATACATATTTTTCGACTTGACTGTACAAGTAGAAGGTATATGATGCTTGCTTGAATCATAAAATACCTACTCTGTTGTAAATCGAATACCGCATCGTGTAATAATTGCTACAGGAATTGAGAAAAGCTGGAATGTAATCTATTTATACT
Organism: Epinotia bilunana; assembly: GCA_947049275.1. Lineage (NCBI taxonomy): Eukaryota > Metazoa > Arthropoda > Insecta > Lepidoptera > Tortricidae > Epinotia > Epinotia bilunana. The sequence goes on along the minus strand of OX346253.1, from coordinate 10,857,906 downwards.
TGGATCTTAATACTCTATAATTCTAGCTAGTATAAGTAATTAGCCCGAATAAAAAAAAAAACAATTAGACTAAACTTAGTCATCAGTGTTGTGGGCGATGGGCTAGCAACCTGTCACTGGGATATCACATTTGTCGATCTTTTATACCCACATTTATTCTAAAAGTGGTACTCGAACACAAGTTTTATGTGCTCTGCCTACGCCTTTTAGGTATAAAAGCGTGAATATATGTAACTTTTATTTTAATTAAATGCCAATGTACCAGCAATTGCATTCGATAGGATATGGTCGAATTTAGGATGAATAAGGAAATAAAGAAGCGGTAGAAGTCAAAATGAGCATGAGCGAGGGAATTTGCAGCTGTCAATACGGCGAATCATCAAACATATCAAGGGTCGGCAACGCCCATGTTACTCCTTTGGAGTTGCATGCGTCTATAGGCTGCGGTGTCCGCTTACCATCAGGCAGGCCGTACGCTTGTTTGCCACCGTCGTTGTATAAAAAAAATGTACAACAAAGAAGCTTAAGTGGGACACCAATTCAAAATACATCGTCATAAATTCGTCTCTTATAGAATAACACAACATCACAAGTCGTATCGTAATAGGTGGCGATCAAATTTAATTGATAGGCTCTAGATAGATGCAAATAAATACCTAAAGTGAACTGGTCGCCAGCCGGATATGGTTTGTAAGCGGCGCCACAGAGTACCTTGTTGTACAGCGGGATCGGTTTTTGCCGACGATGAGTGCGCGGAAGACGGGTGCTTGTCAAATTTTATTACATAGAACATTTTATTGCTAATGTCTAATGTGTCTTGTTTATTACTCACAGGTGGAATCATATCATAAGTACATAGTTATTTCTACATGTACCTACCGTGTATATAAATCTGAGTTGTGTGCTTTATTTTGTTTAACTTGTCTATTCACACTATTTTCAGGATGATACCAATAATTCATTTTTACCTGTAAAAAAATGAGCAGAGCCGAAAATTTATATTTAATTTCGCCAAAGAGACATGCGTTTAAATAGTTGAACTGAATTACCTAGTGAAGGAGAAAAAAAAACCATTTCCAGCACTTTGTCCACCTGAAACCGCACTTTTCCGAAAACCAATTTCAATTACGTTCTATTACGAGTAGTACTTACTTTACGTAATATTATAATGAATCTGTCAGCTTTGCCCAAAGGTTACCTGGTATAGATAACACTTAAGGCATTAAGTCCGCCTTTTTAAACGATAAATTCGTCTTGTGTGAAATAAAGATTAAATAAATAACTAATATACTACTTAATGAAAACAAAACCTGACTGAAGTCCGACGTCCGATCAGAAGAATTAAGCTTACCTACTGACTGAATATGGCAAATACTCAGAACAAGAAAAAAAGACAGACGGAGCGTTACGAACAGTCTAGTGAAGCCAACCGGTTTTCAACCAAGCCCCATAAGTTTAGCACACGCTAAACAAATTAATTCGCACAAAACTCGAAATAAATGATCTTGACAGCATTGCGACACGTGCTGAAGAATTTTGTGCAATTTTGTTTGTATATGTGTGCGTGAGCGCGTGCTAAACTTGATGTAGCTTGGTTTTGTTTGTATGTGGTTTGGCTTCACTTGACTGTTCGTAACGCTCAGTCTGTATATTTTCTTGGTCTGACGGCAAATATTCGATATTTTTAAAACCTCATTAAATTAGATTTGTCGTAACAAGATCTACGGCGAGTACATCACTCGCCTTCGGTTTGCTAACGATATAGTAAAAAAAAATTTTTTACTGTTTATTTCAATAAATTTTTCACAAATGTTTTATGTTTTGTGACTTAGCACAATCTTAACTTTTAAAGATTAGTAGCTAAACTTGGCTGAGACCATGGAGGACTTAAGTACAATGCTCGATGACCTGAGAGTCTTTGACCAGTGTGTGTTGCCAGTGATGACATATGACACTGAAACGTGGTCGCTTACTATGGGCCTCATAAGAAGGCTCAAAGTCACCCAAAGGGCTGTTGGGAGTTTCTCTACGTGATCGCATCAGAAATGAGGCTATCCGCAGCAGAACCACAAAAAAGGTAACCCATATAGCCCTCCGAATCGCTAAACTTAAGTGCCAGTGGGCGGGGGACATAGCACGTAGAACCGATGGCCGTTGGGGCGGAAAGGTTCTCGAGTGGCGACCACGTACCGGAAGGCGCGGCGTGGGTAGGCCCAAGGTGGACTGATGACCTGGTAAAGGTTGCTGGAGTCCGCTGGATGCGGGTGGCGCAGGACCGGTCACTTTGGCACTCTTTGGGGGAGGCCTATGTCCAGCAGTGGACGTCTTTTGGCTAATATTATGATGATGATGATGATGATGATGAATTCTGTCACTGAATCTAGGAAAAGTCAGTCAGAATGGTGTAAAAGTGTTCAAGCGCCGATTACAAATAGCTGTAATAGAGTTAGCCAGGTGAAGGGTCACGGGTTCGACCACCTAATGGTTACTTTTACGTGGAACTAATTAGAAAACACTTAGTTAAAGAAAGCAAAAGTGTTTAAAATAACGTGTGAAGGATTTATCTTAATTATTTTACGAATAACTCAACTAAAAGTATACCGTGTATATATTTATTTGCCGTGTGTATATTTATAACCCAATAGTTACGGGAATAAAATAAATAAATATTTTGTGCCTGTCACTTAGTAGTTGTAGGAATAGTTTGGGCTACTTTAAAAACACTGCATAACTTAACTTGGCCACAGCAGAAATACACATCTATAGGTACCTACCTAGTCGAACTGAGGTATACGGTTTAATCAAAAAACAAGTCGATATCAGCTATTTAAGTTACCAGTTATGACGCCCCTTGGCCTCGGTTTCTGTGGTCCAAATAGTTTTTCGAGTAAAAGCTGGTATAAAAACTTGTTTCCAAAACAGTAATTTAAAATTAATTACAAGACCTACATTTCTCATTCTATTTAATTTCAATATATTTATCTTTCTTCTCGTCTATTTTTTGCATGACCGTCTACATATAACATATCGTACAGTTACGTACTTATTTATAAAACAATGGCAAAAATACCGATCGAATATGTACCGAACTTAAATGCCAATAATCGACTTGTATCTCAACGTATCAGCCCCGAATAACATAATAAATATGAAGATGGCAGCGTCTTTTAAAAACAAAATACTCAAGATGAAGCCCGTCCAGTACCCGCGAGCAAATATTTAAATTTCAATTCGAACGTCGCATATCAATGGGGAGCCATAAGCCACCGGGCTTTTGTTTTTTTAAAGGCAAAGACAATAAAGAAAAGGCCATAGGGGGAAAAGGAAAAAAACAACTGGAAACAGCATCTAGATTCGAGGCACTGGCTGATTCGAGACTGGAAACAAAAGAAGTCGGCTCCCGCCTGACCGAGATCTTAGCGTACGGTCGCAGGCGCATCTCGTTTGCTTTTTACTTGCCCTTTTTTACGCTCCGTTCCACGAGATTTCTTTTCCCTGATGCATCACAATGAAGTCTATCGAATGACAATAGCTATTTTTGTAATGATTGTGCGTTTCGACAATTGTACGTTTACATTATCGATGAAAGCTTTAAAAGTACATACTACGTGAATTACGGCCAATCAAATAGAAATCAGTAAAATAAAAAATGTGCCATGAGGCCTATTGAATTACCAATATTGGCCAAATAATATAAGTAATTCAAAAACTATTTTTTTTAAATAGACAAAAAAAGGTTTATTAAAATAAAGTTCTAAACAAGTTCGGTATTATTAACTATTAGATCATCTTTGCATATTTTAATTGGTGCATCACATGGGAAAACGGTTACTCAGGTACAGGGTTCGATTCTGACCAGGATATATGTTAGTCATCGTTGTACGAGTGACTAATGTAATGGATTGTAATCTGTTATCCAACTAAGAACCACACAGTGCGTACATTGAGAACAGCAAAGTCACTTTGGCTTTGATAACTAGTGCCTACTGTTTAAAATAAGAACAATAAAAACTGAAGAAATACTGGATATCTAATATAATCATATATCTGAATATTTAATTTATGATTCTTGATTATAACTCTTAATAATGTGAGGATACTTGGATTACTTGGTAAGCGCATTTTGACAATATGACTTAGTAATTATTATTTTTTATAAAAAATGTCTAAACGTGAATTACTGAAATTGGCTCTATATCACTAATTTATAGCTGTTGGTCCTCCTTGTTTAAATAAATAAATTATATATATTTTTTAAAGCAATTTTTATTTCTTCAATCAAATCAATACATTATAAAACCGGTATTGATTCAATTGATTATAGTATTATTTGTATTTAAGGAGCTTTAAAACGCATTTTTAAGAAAAGGAGTTCTGGGGGACTCCCAACACAAAATATTTTTTTCCATTGTGTAACAACGATATTCCATATGTTTTTATATGTGTACAGTCACCAAAAACTATGTATCCACAACAATGCTTAAATCTTCTGAAATAGACGTAAAGGCCTATATTGATATGAACATTTCGTAGAACTCTGTACTAAATGTGACTACTGTTTTAAGCTCTGTGTACTCTGCGTTGACATAGAAACAAATGAATCTTAATACTAATTAGAATCAGTGGAACTGTAAAAAATACAAACATGAGAAGTGATAATGTACAGTTGAACTGTTTTAAGGCGTTTTTTGTACGCGTCTATAATACACCGATTATTCGGTCATTTAAATGTGAGACGTTGCTTGATATGTTTATCAATCAAATTAGGTGTAACAGGATATGATATACATCTGGTGTTATTTGTTACGGTGAACGCAAGTGTGTAGGTACCTACTTAGCGATGGAACGCTAAAAGGCGAATAATAATGAACATCGACACTCAAAAGTGCAACGTACCGTTAAAAGAGCTTGACAGCTGACATGGAAAATTGTTAGCTTAGAGATCATGGAGGGAGTGAGACATCTTCATTTACCTACTAAAATTGAATTTAAAAATTGATATCATACCAATCATCTTATTAGTGCATATCAGGGCATGAACAAAGACTATTTTGTTTATGATTTCAATACGTCAAAAACGTATTCCGGAATGAGTCTCTTGTTGAAAATGTAACTGTAAATTATATAGTTACATTATGTGCATCCGGGCCCATCACCTATACAAATTGCTTATTTTTTAGATAATTATAAAACATAATTAAAGGTTTTATTAAACTCCATATTAAACCTATATGTAATACTTTAGCTGTGCTGTCTAAATAGAAAGAACCGAGGTATTAAAAGGTCCACTAAACATTGGTACCTATACCTACTGGTATCTACTCCTCATAATACAATAAAACGGAAGGGGGTAGGACGGGAGTTTTGTCCCTATTTATTTACGTAAACTGAAAAGGCGAAACCCGTTGTCCGCAGTCGCCTCATTGAAATTTAACAATAATCTTATTTTAAACATCCCAGAGTTGACTGAACTAACTGCTGTAATGGGAACAACAATTCATAGCGCAGCTATGCGTTAGAAATTAATAACCGTATAAGAAAACTGAGTTTTGTCATACACAACTCCGGAGATTCAAATTATGATAAGACGGTGCATTAGTTCTGGCAGCGTAATGGCCGGCGATTAGGCTACGGAGATGAGCGTTTGGTGAAATGTGGCTAAACACCGGCGATTCGAGACCAGCCATCATTCCCGTATTCTACCTTCGCGATTTATTTTTATGGCAGGGAAAGAAACACACAGCTTGCTCGAGGATAAGCTGATTCTAGCCCTTACAAAGATTACAGGTGCATTACCAACTAGAGGATTTAGATGGAATACCTGTACCTATGCCAGTCATTTCGGATGGCACCTTTTATATCCGGTCGGACCCAGTATTGCATAAGATTATATTATTGTCTTTGCTTCCTCAGCGTAGGTAGTTGGCATATTTTAAACTGAACCGTAGTCTCGATTATTCAACGAACAAGTAACATATACCTACTAACAACAGAAACATAAAAAATAAAACAATCATGTGCACCTTAGGTACCTACAATATAACCTAAAATAACACCAAATGCACCCGAAACGTTTAAACAAAGACCACCTGCGTCCACCCCGTAAGTAACCGCTAAACGATCGTGTTAATTCGACCGCTACTTACCACGTGCACCCTTCGCAAACAGTCCTTCCCAGGGTGCTAATGGGGGTCAAAATGGGGGGTAAATATTGTTAGTAAATTTTGAGGTCAGGTAGAGATAATGAGCGTTGGAGGTTGTCTGTTCAAAAATATTATTTATTCGAATATACCTACAAATATGGCCAAATATGTTATTAGTCGAGAAATTAGTCTCTAGCTCTGTGCGCTGTAGAAATCGCGAGCCTGTCTTTTTAAAAATTATAATTTTATTATCTAATAGTGATTCTAGAGAAGAACAGCCCAACAGTGGGAATGGGATCCGGAAATTGGCCCAATACTGGCCCAAGCTGAAGCATACAAATAACTTCGTTTTATATTTAACATTCCTCCATTGGTACCCCAAACGGCATGATAAATTATAGAACTTTTAAAATCATATATGTAAGAGTATGGTGCAAAAGATTTGGTTTTTGGGTGTCAATGATAATGACGATGAACAGGGGACCGATTTTTGACTTTCGAGCGCTCGATACTTTCACTCGAAAACGGCCAAAAACGATGAAATGCTATTTTTGAAATACGAGCGATAGAAAATTGAAAAACGAGTGGTATTGACCACTCGTATTCAATTCCATCGGTAGAATTTTTTTACTTACGTACTTACCTATTTAGTTTTGGACTGACTATTGATTTAAAAGATTAAAATAAAATATATTGTTCGATGCTAAGTGATTGGCTGGTGTACGATTATATTTAATTTCTTGCTGAATTTTGTGGTTGAAAACCAAGATTGTTAGTCTATTGGCGGGAATGAACGTTTCGTTTACTCACTACTTACTTTAGTTTTTTGTGTAATATATTTAAAATTAATAAATTTACTATATTATAGGTACATAACTTCCAATAAAGTACTATTCTCTATATTAGGTATGTTGAAAATTCTAATTTGAAAAACCGGTAATTATCTACTTTTTCAATACAACGAAACGCAAAAGTATCGATAGCCAATTACTAGCTTTCGAGTGGTGATTTCAAAAATAGCTATTATTGGGTTCATGCAAAAATTATAGTGACAAATTTTCGTGTGGGAATAATTTCTACCGCTTGCTTTTGATTTCGAGCGCTCGAAAGTCAAAAATCGGTCCCCTGCTCTACGAGTAAATTGTCGGTTAGGTCCGTTTATTATCGTGTTCAGGAGACTAATATATTGGTTTTTAAGTCAAGAATAATCCCCGGAGATGATGAAATGAAGGGTGCAGGTTTGTATGGTAGTGGAAAGAAATCGCTAGCAGAAGATAGTTGGGCATAAAGTTAAATCTGTCAAGAGAGAAACTGTAATAGAGAATATAAAAAACTACGTGGACAGTAAAACATTCCAGTGAGTCCCATGGGAACTCCGAATTATACTGACGTTCAGAAACAAAATGAAACAGTAGACACTGAATCGCGCAAATCGAATAAAACAAACAATCCGATATTCTATTATGGCGATTGACTATCTCTCTCCACCTAGCAGCGTTAGAGAAGGACGTGGCTACTAGTTGAAATGTCGTAGGTCATTAGGTCCTAGCCATGTAGGGATTGCAATATGCCAATATGGTACTAGCCGTGACTCTAGTAGGTAGTTCAAACAATAGGTTATTGGGTATAATATTTAAGCTAAATGCGTAGAAGTTGGACTCCGATGACTCTGATAAGAATGATAGTTAATTGTGTATCGATAAAGGGTTTGCGTAAAGGTAAAGGAAAGTTTTAATTTTGTATTAAGCAGTAACGCTGCTAACGAAATTATACATTTTTAAATTAAAGGCAAAAATGAAAAATTTAAGAAGCCTAAGTCTTCTGGTAGATGTCGCTACACGCCTCCCTAAGGCGTTGTAGGAAGGAACTGATTGAAAGATTTAGTGGCCGAGACAGATTGTTCCGATGCTCAGTTGGTTAGTAGCGACGGGCCATGAATGCCTGTGGTCGCCGGTTCGAATCCGGCTCGGAGCATTAAATTTTTAAATTTTTCCTTTAATTGAAAAATGTGGAAAGTTTTGATCTAAGATACGTAGTGCTACCCTAAGCTCTTATACAAGTAGGTAATTAAGATTTAGAATTTAAGATTATAGCATCCAGCCTAATGTTGTCATACAATGGTTAGGTACCCTCGTTATACTCCATGATCAACAACAAAAGTAACCATAAAAATATCTACAAAAATAAAAAGCCCTTTCAATAATATTTTCAATATAAAGGAACTCGTTTTCGGAATAGTAGTTTATTGAGCATTGCTGCTCATAAATTCTTTAGTAATAACACTTTTACATGGAAACCAGCCTGCAGCTATCAATTTATCAACCATCGCAACTCACAGGGTACTTTATTTACACCAATTACATGTCTTTTATAAATAAAACAATAAAAGAAAAATATAAATGGGACACCATCATTCGACAAAAATGGACGTAATCACCTTAATGCAGGTCCTTAGTGTACAATTCGGACCCAATTGTTGAAGACTCAAGACAGTCATTTAAGTAGGTGTACTTTATTTTGTATACAGCGGCAGCGGTATTGGATCGTTCAACAAATTCAAACCAGACTTATTAACCTGGGAGCACTTACATCCGTTTGGTCATAGATCATTAAGGATACAGCGTTTTACCACGGGGTTACTCGTACTATTAGTTCCCGGTCAAGCAAATATTGATGCCAATGGTAACACACCGAATTAACAATCAGTTTTGATTCCTACGTGTACAGGTTTGCATAATCTATGTCTGTTCGTTCATTCGTTTTTGAGAACGTTGATGTACTTCGATGTAAAAAGCCTCACTTAGTTATATTGTAGTCTAGATTTATGCGGTCCACCCTGACTCCGTATCATGGTCGGCCTTATCACGCGATAAGTGACAAGATAGAGCGTCCGTCTCGTTCTATCGAACGGCGCCAGCCAGTGACGGACGCGCTATCTTGTCACTTATCGTGTGATACCATGATACGGGGTCTGCGCGACGACGCGCTTCCATTAATGAGGCATTAAGGCAAAATGTTAAGGCTCCACTGCACAATGCACCATCATGGTGCAGGACAGGGACGCAGTAATGCGGTGGTACGAGATTGAATTATGTCTTTCTCTCTTTAAGGCTTAGTTGCGTCCTGTTGATGGGCCGGATGCTGTGTACAGGAGCCTTTCGGTTTGACTTCGGATAAACCTACTATTATTACACAACATCTTTAGCATTCAGTTACTATATAGGTACGTCATCAGCTCTGTACATTAAGTATATTTTTTCGGTGTGTACAGTGTGGTACTGCGCAAGTTAGCTATTTATCACATTTCAATAGTAGGTGTAGGTAGTTACTATGACGTGTATTGGTGTAATACCTAATTATGTAACTTACAATCACTACGCGTCGTCTATTACCTACGTATATTCCTGAAGTGGTCTAAAAAGTAAATGTGTTAATTTGATTAACCGCGTGCTACGTAACGTAGGTGTCAATTATAATTATGTTTCTATGTACTTTTACTTGGTTTTCATCCAAGCTTCGTGCGTATGACAATCTCAATACAGTGTAAATATATAATCAATCATAAACGGATATAATATATATATAAAATTTGGTGACTTGATTTTTTTTTCATTAATTCAAACTAGTTTCAATTTATATAAGTCAGAATTCTTAATTTTCATAGTGACCGTAAACGAAATACCTAGTTGAACATACACCTCTTCAATTATTTCTATCTCCTACTTCCCCATTAGTTCAAATACATAGTACCTAAATAATATAGCAAATTAAAGCCCGACCAGGAAAATAAAAAACCTGCTCTGGCGGCGCTAAATTAGCAATAATTATGGCAACACTAAAAAATACTGTATGATGTACCTACCAGTCATAGACAACATGATCGGTGATGTTATTTAGAGGAATAGTCTAATCCTTCAGACTTTCTCTCCTAGAAATACTTCGTCATATTGCAAATCACTTTTCTTAAGGCACATTTAATCGGTTTCGGCATTTTAACGCAATACAACACGTACCAACGACACCTCACTTTGACAGCAATTGACAGATGGCATTAATGACGTCTTCAAAGTTACTGCCAGTTGAAGAAATTAGTGCCAATAGTTTTCCGCAATATGGCGAAGTTTTTTATTTTCCTGGTCGGACTTTAATGCTAAACACTAACAAAATTACAGCAAAGGTGCTCTTAAACAAACACAAAGCCTCGTTGCTTTTTTTTACCTAGGTACTAATAAACTCTGATACCAAATGCGTCAGTTATTACTTCAATAAACAGTAGTCATAACACTCCTCCTATGCCCATATCCGATGCAGCGGCCGGCAATGATTGGTCAAACCATCGCAATGCTAATGAAAAAATATTTAGCGCTCCATATTTGGATTCACAATTCCAGAACCTTTTAGAGAAAAGCCAATGGCTACCGGTTAGGTATTTTACCATTGTTTATCAACTTACAACATTACCGTATTCCTATTCAATCATAATTTCTTATTCTGATTGTTTTCTTTGTTTTTTTGCTCAATGTTGACGGTTCTACATTGGTAATACACGAAACGAGGCATCCAAATACTCTTAGGTAATACTTAATACAATTGTGAAACAAATGAAGTTAGGTGTTTTAATAATTATAAAGGAAACACCACAACACTTTTAAACAATAGATATAAAGCAGGGAGTCGAAACCTGGCTTACCAACTCTAACCTAATACATCTGTGTCAGCGCATTCCATTATTTCTTACCGCTTTGATTTACGCTTACCAATCGTTCCTATAACATGACTATGTTAGTTATAGTTAAACTACCCTACATTTCAAGATACAACACTGATTTCAAGGTCATCTTTGCCGACAGGTGGCACCAGTGGGGGCTTCGTTAATGATGCAAGCGCGCGGGGCGCGGGGGGACGCTGATCAGAGCGTGCCACACACACATGAGCAGCCACGCACACAACATGTTCACCAGGTTGGTATAACTTCTTTATCCGTATATCACCGTAACATAAAACATACCTACATATATACCTACGAGCACTTTTTTAGGGTTCCGTAGTCAACAAGGAACCCTTATAGTTTCGCCTTGTCCGTCTGGCCGTCCGTCCGTCCGCCTGTCCGTCCGTCTTAGGCTTAGCTTAGTAACCATTATTACTAGAAAACTATAATTCGGCATGGGTATATAAATCAATCAGCCGACAAAAGAGAATAATAAAATCTTGAACTATTTTTTTTCGGGTTACCTCCCCTACACCTAAAGTGAGGTCTAATTTTTTTTCTAGTTATTTCTAGTGATTTCTCTTTGGACGGACATATTATTTGTAATATATATCTGAATACTGTTGGAATATGAAGGAATCCGGTTTGTCACGTGAACGTTTGAAGCTCTCATAACAACCGACTAAAGTGTAGATACCAGCTTTTAGTAAATACACACATTTAGTGGATATTGCTATCTGACGTTTAATTAAATTACACATAAAACTACATTTATGTCTAAGTACCTGACGTACGTAAGTAGCGTTACGCCATCGACCAGCAGGTCTTTACACTTCAAATTTTTCCCGGTTGTGTCCTGGATGAGCATATTGTGAAACACTGAAGCTAATAAATTGATGAGATGATTTCCCGTTGTGCCGATAAGAAATGTAAAAGGTACCTAAACAATTTGTTTAAAATATCTAAGGAGTTTGCTGTGTTTGTGATACGCTTTGACACCTACGTAGCGTCCTAATATTTTGAAATCAATTTGCACTTGACGTCATTTTACCGAGAGAGCGGTCTTTCAAAGGATATGGACAAGATGGATATGGAAAGGAGGTATGAAATTGAAACGAAACGGTAACAGTGATTCGACTGGTCGGCTTCAACATTGCTTTATATTATAAACATAATGTATGATGAGCGACCCTCATAATTGGGCCATAATTGTTTTAAACTAGCTTCCGAACGCGACTTCGTCTGCGTGGACCCGGGATAAAAACTATCCTATAATTAATCTAGGCTATAAACCATTTTCGTGCGAAATTTCATCCAAATCGGTTGAGCAGCTTAAGCGTGATTGAGGAACAAACATCCAAACCTCTAAACTTTCACATTTATAATATTAGTAGGATAACATGTCTAATTGTCTATACAATTGGGTACGTATCAGAATGCCTGAAATTCTAAAAAAACGAACATTAAATAGTGTACGTATCCGAATATCTAAAATAAAATAAAATTAACGTTAAATAACCTACGTTCAAAACCCCTAAAATCTAAATAAGTGCCTAATGGTTTTTTTTCATCTAAATTCAAAATACCGAAAGCTTAAAATGGCCCAGTATGGCAATGTCTCAAAAAAAAAAACTAACGTAAAATAACCTACGTTCGATACCTAACGATTTGTTCACTTATATATTCAAAATACCGAAAGCTTAATCATTAGGTATTTAGATTTTAGTGATATGAGCCTATGTTTTTCTTAGTAGTAAATTGCCTAATTGTCATTAGTAGTAAGTTTTAATAACAAGTTTTTTCCGGTCTTTTATTTAAAATAAATACCTGGAAGCTTCTAACATATCCGCAATCCGAGTCGGTTGTGCCACTAAGGCCCTGTTCAAAGGGTGGGCATCAAATAAACTTTTCTCTGCGATCAACCAATGCCAAGATAGTGGTGTTTCGTAGGCAGTAAGGAACAGGGGCTTAGTGGCAAAACCGACTCGGATCACGTATAGGTTAGAAGACGGAAGCGGGAGCGAACAGGTTATTTTTTTAACAAAGAGCGGATAGCATAGGTACATGTACAAAAAGTTAGCAGAAAGAGACCCTGTATAGGGATAAGTTCACATCTGCCCCCCTTTTATGTAACTTGTTTTAAGCTCACCTCAACGCTCACCCACAAATATATCTTGACACCGCAATGCGTAGTAACTAAGCGATTCTAGTATGTCTTATGACTATAAATGCAAATGTGCATAATAATATCCTACTCGTAAAATGGAAATGTACTTACACAAAGTTTTTGAAATATAATTTTTTGTCTACCAAGTGATCGTCGAGCTTAGATAAAAAGTCGTCAGGGAAATTTTAATGCAGATTCTCGCTATAGAAGTTATTTTTGAAATACGAAATCACGTACGTTTGGACAAAAGCTAGCGACGATTATTTGTGCATTCAAATCAAAATAGATCTTGGTTCTGGTACAGTTGGTCGGTTAACACTTCCACTGCTAATTGGTGACGCCGGGCCGCTCAAGAATTCAAGTCAGCCGATAATTGCTTATTACAATGAAGGTAAAGGCACGACCATTTTTACATATTAAAGTGCCAATGCCAATGTTATATTTAATCTAAATATATATATAAAATCTTGAAAGGGTAGTTTAAACTTGCAATCTGACCATCAGATAGAAAGTTGAAATTGTTAACTTACAAATTTATAAGCCTAAGAAAGCTCAAATATATAATAAAGTCTCATGCCAACTGCTTTTCTATCTACAAAACTGCATACCTTAGTATTTTTCACTTGCCACCTCAAAAGAAGACAATCTAGTAACACCATACCTACCTTGTTGCTTCAATAATATGCCACCATTTCGCAATGAACGATTGGTAAAGCTGAATCGCCCGATTGATATAAATCTGGGATTCAATTATTATTCATAAATCTATGCTTTGCATCAGCATTTCATTGTACATACTTGTAAGTAGGTACATATTGTTATGTAAAACTAGCCTTTACTATAGGGCAATATAAAACGTCATCAATTAGGGCAGTTATCACGTCTCGGGTTAAAGAATCGCTGTAAGCAACTGATATATCGAGTAAGTGTCTACCGATGTACGTCACATTGTTACACGTGTCGCGACAAGATGGGTCACTTAAAAATATAGCACGTGCATGACGTGTAAATATAGGGATGCATACATCTTACTCATAAATATGTCCCATCGCTCTTATGTCAGCGGATTAAAGTTTCGGTATAGTGAGATTAAATCGATACATATTTTTGCAAAAAGATGTGTCCTAGGTTCGTAAAGCAGTGCAAATTGCGTAACACCTTAGAGTAAGTACGTCAAGACGTGTTAACTGTTGCCAGCGGTTTACTTCTAAGTTGGACAGACTTTGGGTATTTCAAGGCGGCTTTTACACAATATCTGTTCCCGGAAAACTCGTAGGTATGCTAACTCGAATTAATTATTTCAGATTCTTTCAATCGCTTACATTTGGAACAGGTAAATACCTACGCATTTAGAAAAATAACAGCCAACCTCAGATGAAATATTAGGTACCTATACGAAAAACGATCACTACTGAGAATGAAAGGTACCGACCGAAGTTAAGCTTTTAGTTATTTGAGTAAATACATAGCCAAAATAAATTAAGAAGCGATTAGCATGTATGGTAGAGTTTTTACATTAATATCTACTTATCACATTTTCTCAAAAAGTAGGCTAAATCAAACTATTTTACAAATTGTTTGTTTCGATTTTTAAACGCTTTTAACTCGCCGACAAGGCCGGCGTTCCCTACATAACTCAAATTGTCTTTTGTTTTTTTGTTCATTTCAAACCACTAAAAGTAACGTAATGCGCGTAAGACCATTATGGCGATAAGGGCTGGCGTACACAGCGAGACAGTCACATGTTAAAGTGAAACGAAAACATGATATAAAATGTTAGAGTGAGTGGAGGCGATATAGTCATTTACAGGCATGTGGAGCATTTTTATATCTGTAGTGGCAGCTAATACTTAAAATGCAAGTGATTGTATAAAAAAAACATTGGGTTTTATTTGCAGTTCATATTCGTATACAATTTTATATATAGATACTGATATTATGTTTATACATATCTCGTCGCAAAATTGAATACGAATATCAACTGCAAATAAAGCACAAACCATTTACTTATGTACAAACGCAGTGTAGTAGTTTATAGTAGAAAATTGTCCTCTTCCACCAGTGTGCGCCCGTCATTAGTCTTCGTATAATGCAAGCTATTTATATTAGACCAGCGATGACTTGCTCTTAAAGCCTCACCTCGAATATTGTCTACAAACGCGGCTACACTGCTAAAAGTAGCGCCATCTATCGTAGTAGTATACCTAACTACTGTTGTACCCATTTTAGGTCTGTTTATTCACCCAAAACCATTTCTGCCCATTTATGCACATTATACAGTGGGTTGCCAGCACGCGGGCAAAAACCTGATAATAATTAAAACGGATAATAATGTTCCATTAGCAATTGTTTGCATGTATTAGCAATCATCCTACTAATATTATAAATGCGAAAGTTTAGATGTTTAGATGTTTGTTATTCAATCACGCTTAAACGGCTCAGCCGATTTAGATGAAATTTTGCACGAAGATAGTTTATAACCTGGATTCAAATATAGGATAGTTTTTATCCCGGCTCCACGCAGACGAAGTCGCGGGCGGAAGCTAGTAATAATAATAACTAATAAATCAGCAGGCCACGGTTTGGACGCCAGCAGGCAGCGGGGCGGTGAGAGGGCGTATATATATTCGAGCGACTTCAATGTTTGGGCACCCGCTCGCCGCCCCGCTGCCCGCTGGCGTCCAGACCGCTGCCTTATGTCCCATGAATGGCAGGGAACGGGCGGTAGTCCCCACGCTGGCCCAGCGCGGGCTGGGGACTACAGATACACCAAATATAATTATGTAATTAAATTTCCAGAATCCGAACCTTCAATGTACGGGTAGTAGGTGTCTGAATTGGTGAATCTAACCAAAAGGCTGACGTAACGCTGAATGGTTACAAATAAAATTATTCATTGTATTAAACCCAAACACAAATTACTCTTTTGATGATTATAAACATAAATAGTGATAAGAGGAACATAGCAACGTCAGTTTTCATATGACGTAGGAGGATAATCCCGGCACGTGGTACCGATGTACCACTTGATAACCCGTAAGCCGATCACGGCCTATTCAAAATCATTCAACAACAGTATCAGACGCCTGCACACAACTATCTCGCATTAATGCCGTGATTCCAAAAGAGATAGCAGCACTCTGGAAAATCTTATGACAGCAGGTCGACTGCTATCTTTTACTAACGCGTCGATTAAAAGTTAGATAGGTTTTTTGAAGGGTTCTGGATTTTTTGTATCTGACAGGTTTATTTGTCCGCAAGTGTACGAGTTGTAATTATTTACTTTTAACTATCTTCAAAAATATACTTGACATAAGTTGGGAATCTCAGATTGCTGGTGAATTTTTATATTCGAGTGTCGCCTTAGTTGGCATCGATGGTATGAAGAAAACACCCGGCCCCTATTTCATAAACATGACAATTGTCACCTCAAGACGACCATTCTCCGTACATTGCTGGATCCACAAGTAACCTAGCGACCACCTTAACTTCTGGAACAAGCAAGGTATAGCGAATCGTCAAGTTGGTGAAATAGGGGCCAGCTATGCCACATCGCCAAATGTTGATTTCACGATATGCACATGATATGCGAGCCAATGATCACATTGAGCATCAATACACAACAATGGATAACAATAATCTAAAGTTAGACCAGATCTATTTATTTATTTTTAATCGACTATATTGAAATACAGGGTCATTCCCATTTATTTATTATTTTTATCAAATCTGTTTAATTTCCTTCTGTTTGTCCAAAGTAACTTAAACCTATGTCAATTTCCGTCTCGACTGTACCTTGTTTTTATTTGACTTACAATTGACAGTCGGTTGCGCGATACGATATAATACGTGGAATGTTGTGACAGCACGCCTGCATAGTATGAGTACGTGCCTGGTCTAATTAGATCATTGTTACTCATTATACGTATGAACGGTACATCGGATTTGATTAGGTTATAATCTGTTAAGGGGATCAACCTATTCGTAACTGGTTTGTTTTAATGGAATTAAAAATAATATTATCATCAGATCTGACAGATTATAAACTTTCAATTCGGTGGTAACTGTTTTAAAGTAACGATAGTAATATGACCACCATACGGCATTCCGGCAAAACTTAAAGTTAAAAGGAAACACTAAGGTCAAGATAATTGAGAAATAGGTATTTGTAAAAAGTATTGCTGTCGCGCCAACCACCAGCCTCCCGCCGCAGGGCGCGATAGAGACAAACAACTGCAGCTTGGACCGAAAATACCTATTAAAATTACATAAAATCAACGTTTCGTAGTCCCCTGATTTCTTCTCCAAAACTTGACCTATTTAACTTTGGCCGTGTTCCTATGTTTTCCTTTTTTTTAAATAATATAGTCAAAATTGTTTTCTGGATGTTTGAAAACAGCGGAAAATCTGGCATTTTTTTAGGTTTTTGAAGGTTAATATCTCTTTTGAGAATAAATTTATGAAAAAAAGGAAAACATAGGAACATGTCAATAGTAGCCATAGATTTATGGAAAAAAAATGATTGCTCTACTGCCATTATCCAGGGAGAAAACAGGGGACTACGTTTCTATGGAAAAACGGCCGAGCGAAGCGAACGAAATTCTCCGTTTCAGCTTGGGACCAAAATTATGTCGTATGTCGGGATGTCGAGATGTCCGGCAGTTCTCCTCTACAGGTCGCAATTCTCAACCCATTCTCGGGTGTGAGCAGGTTCAACAATAAGGTATATACAATTTTTTGGTCAATTCCGATTTTAGAAATTATAAAAAAAAATGTTTTTGGAAAAAAAATCGCAATTGCTACAGCTCACAGAGCCACTAATGAGAGACAAATTTCATGATTTGACTGTCATGTCACAAGAATCGCGAACTATTAAAATATAATTTCTATTGCGTCCATCCTGCGCCAAATAATAAGCCTGAGACTTGAGTCCATGCACGAAGAATATCTACCTCATTTAGTTGCATTTATTATCTGATTCGCATTTACCTATTCCTGGATAGTATCAAAAACCAAGATTAAACCAAGTACCGTACGAAATATTTTCAAAATCCATATAAGGGCCGGGGGGGGCTCACGCAGGAAGCGGCCGCAGACAGCCGTAGAAACACAATTAACCGGCGCATCGGTACCGTAATGGATTTATGTACGTATTGATGGATCAATCAAAAGTCCACTCACGCCTGATCCGGCTTAATTGATGGATCTATTTCTAGTGCTCACTCGAATACTTGAGTAGGCTTTTGTCTCGCCGCCTTTTGTTTGAGACAATTTTAATCAAACTAATGTTGGGAATTAATCTACTTGGTTGAAACTTGGTTGACATTAAAAGTCCGATGAAACAATTGATTGCAAGCGTTTGTCATCTTTTAAGGTTTAAAAATCCGTAATAATTGCAGGAATTGCAACCAGTTCCAAGGTTTGACCTGAGTAGTATTCAGTTTATTTAAGAGGTTCAAACCATGGAGCACATCTACCGACGCTGTCCTGTGGTCCATTGTTTGCCTATTATAAATATTATAAATAAGTGTATGCCATACGTATAATAAATTTAAAAGTTTACGACCTAACTGCAAAATTCGAGCAGATACGTAATTTTCAGACGTCCGTCAGCTTGGATGCCGAAAATGAAACCAACCGCGGTCGGCCGACCGTGACTGTCAGTTTCGTAGTTAGGTACTCCGCTCAACTCACCATGTGTTCGGTCACAAGTCATAAATATTGACGCAATCTATACGACTTGAGAAAAACTATACTCATATTGTTCTAATTATGCATTGCATCGAGGTCTAATGGTATGTATCGATTAATTGAATCGGCCTCGCATTGATCAGTGATACCACTGCACTGCTAACAGTCCCGCGCTGCCTGTAGAGAATCCCAGTGCAAATAAAGAAGATTTACAGTAGTGTTAAGGAAAGGTAGGTAGTTATACATTATAAACTAAGTTCTACAAGGAGCAAGTTGACATGCAGCATGTGTGTGTGTGCGTATGTATGAATACGCGTGTGCGAATGCGTGTGTGTGTATGTGTGTGAAATTCCACAATAGCGTTATAGGGTTCAGTTTGTATACGGTGTTCTGACCATCAGGCTCTCGGTTTCAGCATATGACAATGTTATAGTAACCATTTCTTCACCATACGTCCAGCTTGAAGATTGGAAAGCTTTTTAATGTCCTGGTAATTGATTAAAATATAGAATAGTTTTTATCTTGGGTCCACGCAGACGAAGTCGCGAGCGGAAGCTAGTAAATTATAAATACTTACACCGAAATTGGGTTGAACCGAATTGAGAACCTCCTCCTTTTTTTTAAGTCGGTTAAAAAATATGTTACACATTTGACGTTGACTGTACTATCCAGTTGAGGACTTCACAAGCACCTTTAAAGTTTTTCGCGGTTTCCTCAAGCTCTTTTCCTCCGCCGTAAAATGTTAAATATCAAATGACAACTGATGAATGCCTTACAGTTAATGAATGAGTGATTACGATACGGTGTGAGTGCGCCGGCGCGGTTCCCACGCGTGCGGGTCGATAAATTATCGGGATCCAATATCTGTGACTCGATTCCCAGCAGTTCCGGTTTGCTGAAACACTGAATCATATTTTAATGCGACTGTTTAGCGATTAGCTTTAGTATTGCAGATTATAAATAATATTGATTTGTTTTTCCACCGTATCATGAAGTAAAAACTCGCATTATTTGGTGAGACGTCTAATTCGGTGATAGGTACATGTTTTGAAGCACGCTACCGATTAAAGCTAATACATACATAAGCTATACAAATTAAATGTGTTGGTAGTGAGAGAGATATGACGCGCGTGCCCGCGCTGCACACGTGTTGCTAACGCGTCGCTGACGCGGCGGGCCCGCGCGAACCCGCGCATGCCCGCGCTGCTGAGTGTGATGGAGATAGTGAGATACAAATTAAATGTGTTGGTAGTGAGAGAGATATGACGCGCGGGCCCGCGCTGCTAAGTGTGATAGAGACAGTGAGATACATATTAAATGTGTTGGTAGTGAGAGAGGCATAACGCGGCGGGCCCGCGCTGCACACGCGTTGCTAACGCGTCGCTGACGCGTCTCGTACCGCCGCGTTGCTACACGCCGCCCGCTTGCGGTGTGAATATACCGCTTCGACCGCGCCCGACACGCGCCGCGCACGACACGCGTTCGGTGGGTGGAGGCCTTAACACCATATAACAATGACCTCTCAACCTTAACTGATCTCGCTTCAAACATTACACTTTGCTGTTTAATTGTACTTGTCAAACATTTAAACACGATTGAATGAAATGTTCAAAAGCTAATGTGTTGTCCGTCACTTTGAAATGGATGGAGCTTAAAAAATGTGGTTTGTTATTTGCGAAATTTAGTTTTTGATTACAGCATAGACTTTCAATGTAATATTTAATTGTGTTGTGAAACCTAAAAGCATGGGTATCATTTAGATTTGACGAGTGTCGAAAAAACTCCTCTAAAATGTTTAGAGCGCTTGAATATAAGAACATATTGCATATAGATTGACGATATAGCAAGCTAGATGAAACAAACGTTGAATCTCGTGCTAGGTCTCTGCTAGCCGCTGACAGAGGAGTAAGAAAACAGAAAAGAAAGGAGGCGTCAAATAGAAGACCAAATCAATGTCAACGTAACCTTGGCAACACAATACTTTAATTCAATATAATCACTCGCAATATTCCTTTATCATGTCGTAACTCAACATACGACCTCACCAATGATATGAAATGCGCCTTACGATCCGAATCATAATAGTTGACAGATGGTAACCGTGAGATTAAAATGGGATATACAAGCATAGAAACCAAGTTGTGAATGGTATGGACTAAGCAATAATGGTCTTTTTGTCAATGTAATAAGAATTTTGATGAGTGGCACATAAGCTGGTAGGTCTGTAAAATTAACCTTATCCGAATAATGAGGTTGCGCAAGAGACAGCCACTAATCGCTGCGCCTGCGTACAAAGAGTCGCGCACAATGCTCGTAATCGACCAAAAGGAATAAAAATTGTAGGATAGACCGTGTGACGTTTTATAGCGAAAATGTTCTTAATATTCCTACATGATTATCAGTTACTTCTCTTTAATCATAACCGCATTTAAAATCAAGTCGAATTTGGTCTAGTTCCAGGTTACATGTTTATGAGTTTATTGTAAAACTTACCTATTTATTGTGGTTATGCCAGTCGGCAATATTCAGTTTCATTGAGCTATTATATTTTTGAAATGAAGTACCAGACTTGCCAGACAGTTATATTGTCAAACAAAATGTTCAAATTGCTTCTCTGTGACTTTTGACGTGGGCGGACACTTTTACTTTGAACAAAATTCAGTTCAGCTCCCCCGTGGCACCACTCGTAAATTTTAAAACTTAAGAGTCCGCAGTAAACTCGATTCTCCATACAAACGTAGTTACGCTCTAATTTTTAAACTACGTGTTGGATTGTAACGAAACTTTGCATATACAATGACATGAGGTACCTACCTATATGTTTGTCTGTAACTAGTTTATGTAGCTTCAGATACCATAGTACAAAAAATACAGCGAATTTAAGTTTTTCATACAAAACTTGTTTTTGCTGTATTTCGTTTGTTTTATACACTGGAACCATATAAACTAATTACAGACATAGATATACCTCATCTCAATGTATATGCAAAGTTTCGCCACAATCCAAAACGTAGTTTTAAAATGAGAGCGTAACTACGTTTGTATGGGAAGGTGAAATTCGGCCGAGCTTACTGCGGACTCCAAAACAAATATCAAACTACAACCTCTCTTCCGTATTCCTGGTACGAGCACAAACACAGATCGTGAACACATCGAGTTTAAGACTAATCGGAATAGTTAGTTGAACCATTCCTATATATTCCTTCTTTCAACGCTTTGCCCATCTCCTGCGAGCAGACATCGCGAGTGCCGGGGACGCTGTCCGCTCGTGTGGCAATAATTAGTGCATGCAAATGCAGTGCTAATGAGTGCACTATTGTGCACCGGCGAGCGTTGAACTTGTCTTTGAGCTACGATTGAAGATTCGTGTGGGCAAGTGGATGTATGGATAGTAAGGTCAATAGGGGCTTGTTAAAGTTTGAAAAAAAAACCCTTGTGATAAGTAGGTTACCATTATTTAAAATAATAAATATCAGTGCATCGCGGTCACACATTTTATTACGCGCTTTTTAAACAAATAAACAAGTGCAAGCAACTTGGTCCCCATTCGTTTTGCCTTAATACGTCAGATGTTCTAAATTAGATAAATAAGATTGTTTTATACTTATCTACATAGAAAAAATATATGGTTTGCACAAACATCTATTTCAAGTAGGATAAAAGTTCTAGGTTTAAAATTGATAATACAACAAGACCAAGAATTAATCTAACGAATGTGGGCATTATTTATCACAGTAAGATATTAATTATCTACTGTAATTTTAATCAATCCATGATTTACTTGTGACATGAGCACAAAGTTCGGTTTAACCGCAACAAAAACAAACACAAACACAAACGACAGATGAAGACTAATTGTCTGTTAATATCTTGCCATTATTGTGAGATGTAAAAACACTTCTGATTCTGTACCTTATTCGTTGACGTTACGGTTTATAATAATGTGGTGCCTGGGGATTAACCTCGGTTCCCATACATTGTCAAGCGAGATCATTAGTCATTGAAGCATAAACGGAAACGTTTTTCGTGTTATTATTTAGCGTAAGTATTTAATTCATAGTCTAAATATTTACTTGCGCTTATGTGCGGCGCGATAATCATTATTAATAATTGTAAATAAGGTATCTTAGAATTTAAAATAAAAACATACTTAAGCACATTTCTTTTTTTGTAATAATCGCGAAAGCGAAGTGACAGTCTTTTAAGTACTGTATATTTAATTTCGTAAAATAATTACTTATCAATTTTGAATGAACGTGTTTTAAATGGACGCAAAGCAAACCTGCATCTAAACATATTTGTATTGATCTTGTTGCACAAGTAATAAATAATCCACGTCGATTTAATTCTATTACTGATTCGTACGGTGCGCGCCGATTCCCCACGGCTCATTACTCGTCACTAGGACCTAGTCTTTAATCGAAGATTAAAATTAGCTGTCAGTTAATGAAGTCCTGGCGCCGGCCCGGTTATTTAACGCAGGCTCAACGTACGATCAATCCAACTACTTTCGCCAACTCTTATCGAGCATTCATATTTGTTTAAATTTAAACTTTACAACCAGCGTACAAGCTATCATTTGCAACTACTAAAGGTATCGAAGTAAGAGTTCGAATTGTTTATTGGATTGCAATCGTATCGTAATTGTTTTTCACGCTTATTTTGATTTAATTGAAATAAATTTGTTCCTTAATATTTATTGTTTATTTTAATGTTTATTAGTGCGCTTTATGTTTTGTTTTGTGTAGAGAGAAAGCTTTATGTTGTTAGGTACCGAATTGTTGCGATTGAATTTCATTGTTTAATATTTGCAGCAATACATAAAAACTTGTAGGTAATATTCATGCGCAACTGTTTAGGTATATGGGCATAATTACAATAATTTGTGTACCCAATTAGCGTGAGTTGTTAAACATAAATTAAGTCAGTGTCAGTTTTGTGAGGAAAATTAAGAATACAAATAATGTGAAAATTAACTTGTTTCACATTTAATTAACGTGAATATGCATCATATCGTTTATAAATTAAAAAGAAAAGTTATTTTTTATACAAACTGAATGCTTAAAGGAGCGACCACACCGCTGCTGAAAATACGCTAACCGCGCACCGTAAACGCAGCAAAATGTATGAAGAATACGTGACGCATACGACACGTCAACGCGTATACGCAGCGTTACGCACCGGTCTGGTCGCTCCTTAATTGTCGCACACGTCGGTACACGAATTATTGACAATGCCCATATTATACCTGGTTCTAGTACTATCGGCAACACAGCTAAGTGACCATCCGTGCACTTTATGTGCATTGTAATAAGATTCTATGTAAATACAGTACTGTCAACTGTGTTGGCGTTTGTACTACTGAAATAATCAAATGTTTTCATACAGTGTATAAGTAGGTATTTGTTTGCCTGACTGACGGAATCAACACTAAGGCCAAGGAAAACGGTCACTGAATCACTCAAGAGCAAACAAAATTGTACACTTTGTGCAGAATTTCTACTGAAGTAGTCCAGATACTGTCAGTGCATGAATTCATACTGTGTGAGCCCAGCCTAAAGCGAGAATCCAGTCACAGCTAATCTGGAAGTTTTCAACAATCTGCTTTCGTAACGTGTTATAACCACGTTTTTCTGTCATTTGATAATAAACCTTGTTAAAACTAGCATAAATTGTTTATCGCTTGTAATAATTTAACGCACTTGACCTTAAAATACTACAGAGACTACACTAAGGCCTATTATGGGAAGAGTCGTGTAACTTTACCATAATGGGCAGAAGACGCGACCTTGCGTCGAGGAAGCCAGCACTAATGATATTCATTGCCTTAATGTATACAGGGTGATAAAATGTGCGTTAGCGCCTTCTGAGCTGCAGAACGCTGATCTATAAAGTTTAATGTGTATACTTAACACACGCGAACGAGACTTAATGTGTTTCTTAAATCCGGAAAATTTTACTGGCGAATCCAATTGGACAGCATTTGCTTAAAGCTTACTGACCCCAGCATGGTCGGCCTTATCACGCGATAAGTGACAAGATAGAACGTCCGGGTTTATTTTGTTACTCGTAACGTCCGTTATTCTATTGAACGGTGTCAGCCAGTGACGGACGCTCTATCTCGTCACTTATCGTGTGATAAGGCCGTCCATGCTACGGGGTCAGGAAGGAAAGATAAAGACAAGAAGATTATTTATGCTAAAGGAAAATATAAAGATGCAAAATTGTTATTAGAACCACCTAGTTATACAAACGCCTGTCGATAAACGGTGACGCGTACGGCGGCGAGACAAGCGAGCTATCAAGCTGGTATGGAAATGTTATATGAACATTCACACTCGTAAGAAACACCATATGTTCGTTTGGGCAAGTTCTAACTCAAGGCCCGCACCGCCGCATGCAGGGCCTGCCCATAAATATGGCATGTCTTTCAAACTCGTAAGATCTATGCAGTAGTAGCTATACCTAGGTACAGTCGACGTCAAAGATATGCTTATACTTTTATACCTTACTGCGGAAGCCCGCGACTTCCTCTGCGTGGACCCGGGGTATAAACTATTCTATATTTTAATCCAAGCTATAAACTATGTTCGTGCAAAATTTCATCCAAATCAGTGGAGCCGTTTAAGCGTGATTGAGTAACAAACATCCAAACATCTAAAGATCCAAACATCGAAACTTTCGCATTTATCTATTCTATACCTATATGTATATCTATATATATAAACGTAAAAGTCCTGACTGACTGACTGACTTAAATCAACGCCCAGCTCAAACCGTTAAACCTAGAAAGCTGATTTTTTAACAATAGGTAGTTTATATAAAGTATAATACTATACCCACTAAATAGGGATTTTTGAAAATTCCATTTCACCTTCAAGGGGATAAAAAGGGGGTTGAGTGTTTGTATGGGGATGGAGTTAAATTGTATTATATTTTTTGAAACTTTATGTACGGACTCCTTATTACAATACAAGAAAAACCCACCCCTAAGCGGGTTAAATAGGGGTCCAAAGTTTGTATGAACCGATTTAGATGAATTTGGTATACAGATAGTTTGAGTCCCGGGGAAGGGCATAGGATAGTGTTTATCCCGGAAATCATCCCCAAACAGAGCTGGCAAACTTTGGCTGAAATAGGGGTAAAAGTTTGTAAGGAGCTACGATAGAAAAGAGTGCTACGTGGACGGAGTCGCGGGCAGAAGCTAGTAATATTAATATAGTAGGCTTCCATGGTAATAAGGCGAAATATGTATACATATATTAAACATCGACTGTAGAAAACATCAAGAAACTGGTTGAGCTATAAATAGCTAATCATGATTTTGATGTAAAATGAAATAGGGACACATGTACCCAAACAAGCCTAGTCGTAAACCTAATATCGTAAAGCAGATATTTCATAACTTTCATAAGTTACGTTAAGATATTGTTCAAGTCACAAAAGCCTGCGACAAACTCTTATAACTAAATCTTACTTACTTGTGCTCGTACGTACGTTCAGTTATCTAATGTCCGATGCGTACTATAAAATATGAAGGCTTGCTAAAAGCAAAACGAACCAAGCGCCCATAAAACTCACACGAACATGTGTCGTTTTACACAAATACAATATGGGTTTCACATACGCAGAATTATTCTAGGCCTGACCGCAGATTTAAGGAAATGTGGATGTGTTGTAAAGGATTGTTTTCCATTCATTGGAAAATACGATCATGGAATACTTGCACTATTTACATTGTAGTTATTATACGAAGACATTGTTGTTTAAACTTACACGAACTTGCCGGATGGGAATGTTAAGGCCTTGCAGTGTCATTGAGATACATCCCATAATACTCCCGACCTTCTTCGACGCTCTAAATACTACTCAATCTCAATAATAACTGATGATTGAACATGATTTTAGGGTGTCAGTGAACACCTTTTTGCATCTGACTGTCAATTTTTATATGTAAGTATAAAGGGTGTAACAAAAATGGGGTGTGAACCGATCAAGGGCATAACAGGTATCGTGTTCTGATAAGAAAAAACTGAGAGAAAAAAAATTACGCATTTTTTTTTCTTATAGTTTTTTCTTACCTGTTATGCCCTTGATCGGTTCACATCCCATTTTTGGTACACTCTGTATTGTGTGTTAAACACTTAGGGCGGGTGCACCATACCTCAGTAATCGTAAGCGGTGTTCGTTAAAACCTGAATGTATGGAAAGTTTGACAACTTTATATGGGATGATATTAGCTGACGGTGCCACAGTTAACGTTGATCGGTTTGTAGGTAATCGTAAGTTGGTGCAACCCGCCCTTATTGCACAAACATGTAGGTAAAAAAATGTTTAACAAATATCACCTCTAACATTATCTCAACAAAAACTCCAAGATCCCAGCCGCTTAGTTTACGTCGTAGCGTGTGATATGAGGCGGAATGGCCGCTCCGGGGCGCTATTTAGCGCACTTTCGACGAGGCAGGGTCAGTCCCGTGATTGCACTATCAACTCGTTACGTTGTACAACAATGTCAGAGCGTAACAGGATAGTTTGTTTTGGATCGCATAATGCCTCAACCTAAAATTGTTTAGGTGAAGCTCCTTCATTTGTTTTGCTACAACTGGTGTTGGTATGACAACGATTCATGTTTGTATAGCTACATAAATTTATCGGCAAGAT
Organism: Epinotia bilunana; assembly: GCA_947049275.1. Classification (NCBI taxonomy): domain Eukaryota; kingdom Metazoa; phylum Arthropoda; class Insecta; order Lepidoptera; family Tortricidae; genus Epinotia; species Epinotia bilunana. Next base: position 10,830,533 of record OX346253.1, on the reverse strand, counting down.
TGAACACTAAAAGTAAACTTGCAAACTTATGAAATAAAATATTATTAGGTCTAAAATGTTGTCAAAATAAAAACCTAATAGCAAATGTCGTAACAACGTGTTTGCGCCAACTCGTGTTTCGGGTATGCTTACAGGCAAACTTCTCATTAAAGTAGTAGATAAGGAATTATTTAAATAAACTTTACCTTTCTAGACATAAATATCTAAGAAAACAAAAACACTATTCACGATACTCACAAACTGGGACAGGGCACTGACTTCTGTAACACAGGCACCAACCTAGCTCAGAAGTCAGAGGCTTCACAAATACAGCTGTAGCATTTTTGGAAATAAACATTATTATATTATTTAGTTCCATAAAAACAAATGACGTCCAAAGTATTCTTTTTTCTCAATATACTCGTACTTGCGGACGTTTTGTAACACGACAGTACATTTCATAGAATGGCTCAACCGACCGAGTGTCCTTATTGTACCACTCGTCCGACCACCTCCGCCTGGTAGTAAGAACATTTAGCGAATCCTCCCACACTCCAGCCATGCAGTAATAAAGGGAACAATAATGCGGCATTAGGCCAGCAAGTACGTAATGCCGTGTACCAGTGCTGTTGCGGTTTCTAAGCACTGCCCTCCGACCGCGGTCTGAGCCATGAGAGATGTAAATAGATCAATGGCGCGGATAACTTGAACTTTTTACAACCATATCCTATATTGAATCTAAGTTTAGATATAGAGCCCTTCAAATGTGCTTCTCATAAATGTCAATATGACAAAACTAAAGAAATATTGAATATACCTTGGATCAACTATTAATGACAGATGACAAAATGTGTATAAAATATCCTTAGAAATAAAAAAATCAGTTATATTCCCACAAAGACAAGAAATCAATCCTAACACATGATTATACTAAAAAGATATGGGTATTTCAATGATTTTTTTCCGTGGGTCTACGCGATATTTATTTACCTTTATTTTTGACGTTCCGACACGGGTTGCACCGGTCATGGTCGTAGATGACTGTCGTCCCAGCAAGTTGGCAGCGAATATAGGGGTCCATAATATTTCACCACCCTCCAAAAGTCGATAAAAATATGGTGGTTGTACCCAAAATTAGTCCACTACCCGTGAAAAACAATATAAACAATGTTTAAAGTGAGTTTAAAGTGTTAGATTTGTGGGTTACAATATCTACGTGTATTAAAAGAAAGACTTCTTATAGGTATGCCTGAACCATAAACATAGCAAATTTAAATATTGATAGGCAACAACAGTTGTATGGGCCTTGTGGTCAAAGACAAGACAAAATATTGGTCTATTTCTATCATCACATAAAATATGGAGACGTTAATACTGTGTTTGTTTCAGTTTTTGTGATTATACGTGCACATGCTATGCCTTGTAGTAACAATAAAACTAAATGTTCGATATTCAAATTGACGATATTGATAGAACTTTCCTTGTTAAACATACACATATATTTTTCCGTCAGGACATTGATGTGAGTTTTCAAGTGACTTTGATTGGTTTAAACGTGTCATATAATGAGAATGAGTAGTTAACTAAAACCTTTTCGTTTTGACGCCCGCTATCGCTTGTGCTTTGATCTAATACAGAGTGAACCTGTTATATTGGAAAATTGTCTAAATTATTGGTTGCATTTGTAACGGCCCGCAGCGTGGGAAAACAAGGGAGTTTTCAGTGAAATTATAACTAAACTATACCTAAACTAGCCGGCAATATGCCATATAAGCTTGTTCTCGTCGAATGTTTAGCAATTTCGCTCTAAACAGGCACGGTTAAATCTTTACCAACATTGCAATACGAAAGTGCTTAACTTTGTCTGCTAGTATTATTATTGTTCACGTATTTTTTTTATAAATAATGATATTTTAACAGAGCATAATTGCCTCTCAAAATTAATTGAAATACAACTTTAGAAATAAACTGAATAACCTAGCTATATCTAAATATTAAAATTCATTATAAAGCATGCATATTTATCTGAAATTTATTGATTTTTATAAAAAAAAAACCAAAAGCTTTTAATCTATACAAAAGAACAAATGTGAAAAATGCAAAATAAAACTTTTTGTAATGGTTAATAAATTAATTAGCAGGAGTGTAAGGTATTTTAAAAACTCATTTTTGAAAATATGTTAATTTTCTGTTTTTTTTTAATATGACTGGTTTGTAAAGAAACCTCATTTGGCACACATAATGGGATTTCCCTCCAATCCGGAAACGTGAGGCTTATTGAGAGGGTTCGGCGCAACTGAAGTAATGCATCCAGTTCCCACGATACACATGCGCTTGATTCTGGCATGTGCCACTTGGAACAAAGGCACATCGTGCCTAAAATTATTACAGTTAAGTTATTAAAAAGAGGATTTATTTATTTATTTAAGGATTGCCAACGGAGTTCACAATGTTACTTTTTATGTGGACACATCCAGTACTTATTGTATGTCTAATTGTAACCCTAATAATAGGCAACCACGGCATGCGTTACAATGTTTGCATTAATGCACTAAACTATCTACGCTTAAAACTAAATCACATCAGTCAGACTATGGTTCAAGGTTCAACAACAGATCCCCTGATTTTGCATTTGAAGTAGTTATATGTGTAAAAATATAGATATTTTCCTGTTCTGTAACGAGATCATTGTATTTTGATTATAAAAAAATATAATAACCTTAGATTATGGGGGAATTACGTACGAGCGTAAATGCGACGTTATTCTTTCGTAACAGTTTTTACCCAAAAAACCAGGTGCAGATTTTTTTTATCCTGTAAAAGAGATGATACTTACCGCTGGAAAAATACGGCTTGATGAAGTTGCTCTCGTGACCAATCTCCACGCGACATCATTTCGTGGCAAGACGAAAAACGGCAGATACTTACTCAACACATGAGAGCGTTTCCTTCACCTACTCGAGACGTGATAACAGTCCTAATTGATGACCTGCTTTATTATTCTTTAGTGAATTTTGATTTTACTCAACGTTTTTGCCTGTCGCGCATTGAAACCGCTTCAATCAAATGATTGAGAAAAAATTATATCGATATATGATACAAACTAAGTTGCTTCTGCCCAGTTATCATTCGTTTTCAATTTATAAATATTCTTTTTAATCGAAGAAATATTTTTGGATAATTTGGTGACAAAAAGGAACAGAACGGAGAAAATACCTGTGGTTTTTTTGGGTTTTTAACTCTCGTAGAGTTAACCAAACGTATGCTACATGTAGCTTAAACATACTTTTGTAACTTTTACGTAAAATGTTTATTTTGTTAAACCCAAGTGGAACACACCATTCTGGACCTCGCATCGCGTGCGCAGCAGTATTAGCTCTTAAGAGTTCGTTCATTGATTTCACTCCTTTGTAGTCTGATTGGGGGTTTTGATATGGAATTTTTTCACAGCCTAATTTAAGAAGGTCGTATGCTTTTGTAAAACATCGTAAACGTGTACACTAATGGCTTCCAAGACATACATTTTACACTGGAAGGATAGTAAGGCGTGAGAAAAGTAATGAAGTTGTTTTACGCGGGGTTAATGTTTTTTTTTAATTTTTTATCGATTTGCTAGCTCTGAAAATATGTCTAAGGAAATTCTATGGGGCTATTGTATGAGTAGTAAATCTGCGTCTATGTGCTTACCGAAGCTGAGTTTCCTGATATATGTAAACGAGGCTTTTTTGACACGTACTGCTTTAGTATACGTTAGAAGATTTGCTTAAGATAATATTTATATTAAATACTTATGGATCATTTATATGACTTATCATACTAGTAAGCATTCAAGAGTATCACTAGCTCCACTTTGGGGCATCATTGCATCATGCATTTAATGCATCTAGCACAAACTTACCATAGCAGTAAAAAACAATAAAATATATTATTCTCGGTTCGCTAATCGCTTTTATTCTGATTGAAATAATTGTTTTGAAATGCACGACCTTGCAAATTGAAAACAAAACCTGTTAGTTTTAAAATGATAATATCTCAATAATTTAAAGTTGTAGGTAATTCTTTTTTAGGGTTCCGTACCTCAAAAGGAAAAAACGGAATCCTTATAGAATCACTTTGTTGTCCGTCCGTTCGTCTGTCAAGACCCTTTTTTTTCAACGCGTGAATGTATCAAGCTAAAATTTATACCAAATACTCACATCTATTGTCCCTTTGAGCTGTGAAAAAATCAAACTTCTAAGCCAAGGCAATCAAAAGGTACAGCCGTTTATGCCGAAAATTTCCCCAAATTTTCGAAACTCGCAAGGGAATTAATACCTACAAGGTACTTCCCGTGAACTCAGAATCCTGAAATTTGGTACGAAGCAACGTCTTATAGCACAGATAAAGGAAAAAATGCGAAAACCGTACATTTTTAGTTTCATCATATAATAAAAATATGTTTAATCATTTTAAAGTTATTACTTATATACCTACAGGTTTGTATGGAACCCTCGGTGCGCGAGTCCGACTCGCACTTGGCAGGTTTTATTTTATGGCTACAATAACTGCGGATCCCCTTCGGAGTATTTTTCAAGAAAAAATACATCGTTTCTCATTGCAATACAATTTGTAAACTCGTTATAGTAATAATTAATTAATTCAAACGTTTTCAAAAATTCAACGATGAGACTACTTGCGTTTCTACATTATATTTTTGTGTGAAATACACTCAGAATAAATTTCAATTCAATACGTTCTTTAGAATACGTACCTAAATATACGTCACATTGCACGCATCAATAATGCTAATACAAGTATTCGTCAAACTCACAGCCTCTGCGTCTCACCATCCGTTTTATTCCCGAACCGTCCGTCTAGAGAGCATACTCGTTATGCTAAACGAAGTGTTTACTCACAATATTTCCAAATTCCTGTCTGCTGTTGGTGCAAGGTTTTATTTTGTCTTTGCCAGTGTTTTTTTTAAATCCTATATATACTATAAAATTCTAATATTTAATATGGCCAAACTCTGGAATGAACTGTCGCCTGCGGTATTTCCGGACCGTTATAACCTTCAAGCCTTCAAGAAAAGAGCGTACTCCCATCTTAAAGGCCGGCAACGCACCTACAACTCTTCTGGTGTTGTAAGTGTCCATGGGCGTCGATTATCGCTTACCATCAGGTGATTCGACTGCTCGTTTGCCTCCTATACCATAAAAAAAAAAAAAAAAAAAATATGGACACTCCTAGTATTACTACTTATTGACTATTATTGAAGGCTTAACAATTAGGTATCATTACGTAATTTGTGAGGTTTTGCCCCGCATTCATAAAACTTAACAAACCTCTTTTAACTAAAATGTGTATTCGCTCTTACATTAAACACAAGTCAAAGTAAAATATAAAGACAAACTACTATTAGCGCCATTTTAATTAAAATAAAGTTGATGAGCGTTTATGAATAAAGGCAGTAATATTTGAGAAAGTGCTATTATAAAAGTTAAGTAAGTAATCAATTTCACACAGATGACAATTCAAAATATCGATTCACAATAGATAATTATGCTACAAGTTCGGAAAGTAGGTGATTTTCGACGAGTGTGTTTTTTATATGTATAATTCGACACAAGACAGAACTGTCGTATCGCATAAGGCATAAGAAAGATATGCGTTCAGCCAAACACATTAAGTGAATATTTCAAATAAATTAATGTGTTAATCAAATTCAAAATTTAAAAAGATTTGTAAAACATAAATGATTCGTATTTATGTACCTTTCATATGGAAATATCTGGAAAACTTTTCTCAAGTAATAAAATCCCTTTGCGTCGGTCTGGCGACGGATTTAAAAATTGAAAAAAAAAAATCGAAAAGTAAAAAGCACTAGTGCAAAAAAGTGACACTTTCCGCACGATTTGGCTACTTGGAAAACACTAATTTCGAGCATATGCATTGTAAAATAATATGCGGCCGCTATCCTTTAATGCAACACAAATCATAAAAATATATTAACCTATACCTACCGCTTTTGTCTTATATATAAGACAATGTGTCAAAATCAATACACCTTCTTGGTTCACGATAAAGTTGAAATAAGCGAGTAACATTTTCGACACGCAAAAGTTGAAAAGTGAACGACATGAATCAGAAACAATGAAAACGGGTACATTTTGTATATTGTACAATTGTACGCAATTATAAGTCTCGAGTAGATAATAAACTAGCTAACCTACCGGCCTCGACTAATAAAATAATTTAAGTAATAAAAATAAATTGCAACCAATTGCTACAAATAGCCGAGCGGCCTCTACCTTCCACACAATTGCATGGAGAATGCTAATCCAATAAAAAGTCAAGGCTAGAGCATAATTTTAGGGTTTTCGGCCGATAGGGTCGCCCTTAAATACACTATGTATGTTTACACTTTTGCGAAAAAAATATACCGTAAACTGAGAAGTATTCACGTAACGTTTTAAACACGCGTTAGATAGATCCAACTGTCATTTCTCCATCTGAAATTGACATTTATATCTACCTGACGCGCGTACAATGCGTTATGTGATCGATTTGCTGGGGTACTTTAAGAACAAATTGGGAACAAGTTTGATCATTTATAATGTAGTATAATAGCAATACTATATTTGAGATTAAATAGATTTAATTAAATTAAGAACAAGATAGTATAATATTATTTACACTGACATACTGACTTAAAATTAATTGAACCTAGAAAATGTGTTAGACGAAATGGAATCATTGTAAATAAACATTAGAAATTGATTAAATCTTCGAAGACAAGCTAACGACGACTAGTTGCGCGCGTTGATGTCTTTTACACTGGCATCCGCGTAATTTTTATCCGATTCGCCGGTTTGTCGCTTTAGTTAAATAAGCTGAAGATTCGTGTCTATCTTTATCTCTTTGTCATTTGTGTTCGAGAGAAAGGGACATGACACATTTTAGTTTGGAGATTGGTTGAGTTTTATGGAAAAGCGAGTCAAGATTCCCCAAGAACCTAGAGAAAAGTCAACTCCCGATACAAACGTAGTTTGGCTCTTATTTTAAAAGGGCTGGCTAGAATGACATGAGACTTTGTATACACAATCAGATTCGCTGTGTCTAGGTCTGAAACTAGTTTCTCTTGCTAGAAATTATATTACCTATAAAAAAAAGAGAAAAACAGAAGGGTCATAATAAAACTACGTTGGGATCGCTAAATATAGACAAAATTTCAAACGCCAAGAGTCCTTGACTTTCAAAAATTTTTTTTTAGGCTGTCTATGGCACGAATCGTGTATTTTTCATTTACTTTAGACTCGGTAAGTCTTCTAATAGACGTCGTGTGTAACCGCTCTCAAGCGGGTACTAAATAGCTTATTTTGCGTACTAACGTGTTTCAGTTTCACCTTATACAAAGTAGTAAAAAAAATCTCATTCCAGGTTCGACCAAGGCAAATCAACGAAAGGCGCGAGCAAGCTCCGACGCGACCTGATCAACGCAGAGATCGCCAACCTCCGCGACCTGCTGCCGCTCCCGCCCTCCACCCGCCAGCGGCTCTCGCAGCTGCAACTCATGGCGCTCGTCTGTGTCTACGTGCGCAAGTCCAACTACTTCCAGCAAGGTAAGGAAATGTTTTGCACCCCTGACGATGTGGTTGGTGATAGCTGAAATAAAGAGATCGCCAACCTCCGCGACCTGCTGCCGCTGCCGCCCTCCACCCGCCAGCGGCTCTCGCAGCTGCAACTCATGGCGCTCGTCTGTGTCTACGTGCGCAAGTCCAACTACTTCCAGCAAGGTAAGGAAATGTTTTGCACCCCTGACGATGTGGTTGGTGATAGCTGAAATTAAGAGATCGCCAACCTCCACGACCTGCTGCCGCTCCCGCCCTCCACCCGCCAGCGGCTCTCGCAGCTGCAACTCATGGCGCTCGTCTGTGTCTACATGCGCAAGTCCAACTACTTCCAGCAAGGTAAGGAAATGTTTTGCACCCATGACGATGTGGTTGGTGATAGCTGAAATAAAGAGATCGCCAACCTCCGCGACCTGCTGCCGCTCCCGCCCTCCACCCGCCAGCGGCTCTCGCAGCTGCAACTCATGGCGCTCGTGTGTGTCTACGTGCGCAAGTCCAACTACTTCCAGCAAGGTAAGGAAATGTTTTGCACCCCTGACGATGTGGTTGGTGATAGCTGAAATAAAGAGATCGCTAACCCGCAGGCCCTACGCTCGCCAGCGACGCTCGCAGCCTCAACTCATGACGCCTCGGTTGTGAAGAAATTGTTTAGCATCCCTGACACGAGATAGTCTTGGTGATGGGTAAAAAAGCAGAGATCGTTAACCTGAAAAAATGTTATATACTACATTTTTTCCCCCTAGCCCGCACTCGGTGAGTGCGAGGACTAGACCTACTGCCCTTTCCCTCTCATCCATGCGAGGTGACCTGTGGCCAGCAGTGGGACGTATATATATAGACTGATTTATTATCATTATTACTACGCTACGGAATTAAGCTACGGTACCCTAGTGGTTCATGCGGCGGTCGTGGGTTCGAATCCCGGCTCGTACCAATGAGTTTTTCGGAACTTACGTATGGAATATTTACCGTTAGCTTTTCGGTGAAAGAAAACATCGCGAGGAAACCGGTCACATCCCAATAGAGTCTAGTTTTCCCTCTAGGTTAGAATTTCTGATGGCAGTCGCTTTCGTAAAACTAGTGCCTGTGCCAAATCCCGGGCTCGTTAAGGGCACCACCGGGAATAACGCTACGAGGATTATGCTAATGTTTTTTTTTTCTTTTACTGATTTGTATCAAGACGGCATCATTGACAGCCTATGGCACTTGTCCCACCGCCGGCGAGTAAGCGAGTGTCAATACGACCACTACGTGCTACTCGCTCAAGCGAGTAAAAGCGAGTAAGAATGTAGCTATATCTATGTGCCCGCCGGTGTCTAAATATAAGTGGACGGTTTCCTCAAAAATTGTTGCAAACCTTGCGGTAAGAAGTACCTTAATAATGTACTGGCTTAAGTGGCAGTGGGCGGGGCACATAGCACGTAGAACCGATGGCCGTTGGGGCGGAAAGGTTCTCGAGTGGCGACCACGTACCGGAAGGCGCGGCGTGGGTAGGCCCCCCACAAGGTGGTAAAGAAAGACCTGGTAAAGGTTGCTGGAGTCCGCTGGATGCGGGTGGCGCAGGACCGGTCATTTTGGCACTCTTTGGGAGAGGCCTATGTCCAGCTGTGGACGTCTTTCGGCTGATATGATGATGATGATGATGATGATGAATAATGTTCTGGACACTTTAGCAAAATAATTCATTAATGATGTGAATGTTTCATTAATGTGTGAATCATTTATTAATAGTACAAAAATACCGAGTTCATAGAATAATACTTCATAAACGTATTTCAGATTATGCTTTGAATATCACTTGAATGAAGCTAGATAGAACTATTTATCATTAATCCGCCGTCATTTAACTCTGAAAAGGGCAACTCTGGCTAACCGACCGTGCCGAGCGCGCTGTCAACGCGTCGGCTAACGCCGTCCGTACAACACTCGTTACGCCTTACGACTACTACGTCTGTTATGTTACTCTTTACGCTCAAGCGTACGCGTATAATTGTTAATTGTGCTCATAATATGTGTGTGAGGTGTTATTTTATTTAATAGAATTTAAATAGTCGTCTGATGTAAGTAGTTAACTTGGAATATAAGTATAGGCTTGCCTATTTTAGGATATTGGGGTACATTATCCTCCATTATTTTAAGAAAAAAGTACTTAAGCCATGTTACCACCGCCTTGGATTAACTAATATGTGACGAAACACTGACACTACAACTGTTACAATACAATACAATACAATACAAATATTATTTACTGCTCACAGGAATAGTAGGTAAAAGAAAAATAGAGGTAAATTAAACATAAACAATGGCAGACAACAGGCGGTCTTATCGCTAAAAAGCGATCTCTTCCAGACAACCATTGGGTGGTGGAGACGATGCAAAAGAAAGATATGATTTGAGTTATGGAAAACAGAATATAAACAACTTAACTATAAGAAAGACTAAACACTTACATTAATACATATATCCATACTAATATTATAAATGCGAAAGTGTGTCTGTCTGTCTGTCTGTCTGTTACCTCTTCACGCTTAAACCGCTGAACCGATTTGGATGAAATTTGGTATAGAGGTAGTTTGAGTCCTGGGGAAGGAAATAGGATAGTTTTTATCCCGGAAATCATCCCCCAAGGGGATGAAGTCGGGGGTGAGAGTTTGTATGGAGCTACGATATAAACGAGTTCCACGCGGACGGCGTCGCGGGCAGAAGGTATATATATATACCTATATAAACCTACATACACATACAATAACTAAATGTCATAGAAACAGTATGACTTTCAGTCGCAAACAATCAGCACAGGAATGACTATTTACGGAACTACGGAAGAGGCTGACTGTGACTGTGCTTTTTGTGAACTGCTTTATAAAATAAATTACTTTGACTACTGTAGGTAGGTTATACAAGGGACCAATCAGAGACTTTGCGTTTGAAATTAGTTTATTCAAAGTTGTATGTGAAGTACCCAACCCGCACTCGGCCAGCGTGGGGACTACTGCTCATGTGTGTGAGGCCTGTGCCTATAGCACTGGGATACCTATTTAATATAAAGGCTGATGACAATCATCTTGATTTTTATTTCACGATAGCATTTTTTCACTCTTCCACGCGCTCTCGGGGGCTAGCGCAACAGACGCCGCGCCGCGACGCGAGTCGAGAAAGGTCTGCCCTCCTCTTTCTAATTTGCACGGTGCGAGTGAGACAGGAGACGCCCAGTCACTTTTCAGCAAGTTGTGCTAGACGTACTGGCGTACCTACCATAAAAGGTGTTCAAGATATATAAAACTAGTATGTTAAACTTAAGTCTCAAGTCGACCTACTGTCCTTTTGTTTTTCTCCATACAGATAATTCAAATTAAAAGTAAAATTGCGTAACGGGCATGATTCCCTAAGTGAGATACTCTCTTTCGCCAACAGGGCATCACAAAAGCATCAATCAGGACTAATTGGCCCCTGCAATTACTCGAAACTTCCTCGAAAACATAAACAATACGATAATTTGCGGTGATTAACGTTCCTATGACTTTTAAGAGTTCTAGTTACGTTTGTGTTATTTGTGCGACCTCATTCCCGAGTGAGAGCATATTTGAAAACAAGAATGTTCTATGCCATTGCCATCAAACTTTTTAATGGGGCGACCCCTCAGTACGAAATAGTTATTTGTGCAACAAGAGAGCAAAGTTTGTTTTTGCTGCGAGTGCTGATTTTGAGTCCAGAGGGAGCGAAAGATTCTAAAAAAAAGTTTGAATCTTGAGCGCAGCGAGGGACTCAAAAGCACGAGATGCAGATACTTTGCTCTCGAGTAACACATACAACTTTTCACCTCAGCAGTAAGAACATATTCACATTAAAAATTATATCGTAGTATCACGTACCTATTCGTCTCGTGATTATTCAGGAAGAAAACTTAATTAGGCGTCCGTTACTGCTTGTTTTAACTCCTCAGCGCCGCGCCCCGTAAATACTAGAAAGGCGAGACAAGGCACGACAAACCAAAAGATATTTTAGTATCTATCCGAGTCTCGCGTGACACGAACACATCACTAAAAACTAACCGTATTATTGTTAAAAATCACAGGTTTTACTCACATTTTCAAGCTAATTTTGAAATATTTTTCATTAATGTCTATTGCGCTAGAAAGAGACAAAGGCACACATTAGCATATTAGGCGTATCTCGCGTGCACACCCAAAGTTCAGCCGTACTTTTGTTAAAATTTTAAATACTGCCTTCGTCACTGACTTCACTATATTTCCTAGTTAGGTCGAGAACTTATTTATCCTAGTAGATTTTTATATTTAAATTTAATATCAATAACGCAAGAATGAAGAATAATATACCTAATAGCTGAAACAAATTAACAGCGCGCAATATTTCCTTCATATTATTCTGGTAATTTGTTAATTTGATAGTTTTCGAACGTGTTACTTGTTTTGCGCTTTTTTTGGGGGTCTACTTTAAAATTCGATGGTCGAAATCGACCTATGTCTGCCATTTTCTTTTTTCGTAATGATATGAAAGGGACAGAGAGCTAAGTTAAAATATTCTGAACATGTAATAAACCCCATACGATGAAATGTGAGTGCTCGGCATCAAAATTAAAAAGCTACTTTGTCTCACGGAGTGAGCAAAATCGTATTTTGCACACTGCTTTCACGCAGCAAAATATGCTTGTCCGAGCTGCTGAGGTGAACAATATAGTTTCCGACCCCCATTTTCCTACTCCCAACTCATATTTGGAATTCTAAATGATATCTTTTTGACATGTAAATTGGCTTTATAAAATAAATGACTATGACTATGACTATGACTATGACTATGATGTAGATAAACTGCCCGCACGATGAAGGTGTTATACGCATATGATATTTCCTATGTTCATTCTAAAGGTCCGGTGAAAGAATTTTTGAGATCGAACGAATAGTTCCGGAGATTACTCCCTACATACAAAAATAGAAACTTACAGTTACCTCTTCATGACATTATTATTGTGAGCATACTTTAGTATACATTAGTATAGATAAATAGATGTGTCCGAGCATCTCAATTTCGCCTCCCAATTCCTAATTAACGCTAACTAATTAGTCCATTATACAATCGAATGAATAAAACCTTATAGAACTACCTACACAATATAAATAACTTGTTATTTTATACAGAAGCATAGATAGGAACTGCGCCTCTTCACGGTCGATCATGCGTTAACGCAAGGTCGCGCGCATGGCTTGCAAAAACATTAATTGACGAAATGCTTTAATTGCCTTGCGAAAATACAATATATGGTTTGCGGAAAATTTGCGTGCGTACCGTGTGTTGAAAACACTTTTATTGATGTAGTAATATCACTTATTAATAGAACTACATATAATAAACTTTTATTGTACTTACGGGAACGTCCGGTAAAGTCCAGTACAATACAATTTGAAATTAACCTGTATTTTCGTTTTGGATTTGGACATTGGATTCACAACTAGAACAATTGATTGCTTGATGACTTTATTGAATCAGAAATATTATTTATTTTGCATAGCATTCACTATATGTTTTTCAGGGTCATAATTGTATTTATCTTATATTTTTACAGGACTGTTAAATCGAGTCTAACAAGAAACCATGAACATTTGCATCGTAAATACGTGACAACATCAACAAAAATGTAACCCACTTATCCAAACCCCACAAATTGCATAACCCTCCCGATTCCCACGATCAACAGTTAGTCGACTACTGTTTAAAGAATAAAAACGTTCGATTTTGATATGAAAATTAGAGAAAATTAGCGAGCCCGGTCTGGCTACCGGCTGATGGTTATTGGGCCTAATGGTGCCCGGCGGCCGCGGCCGGTGTCACGCCCGCAACGCACGCCGACCGGCTTACATGGAGACCACGCGTAAAAAACACTGTCATTTGACCCCTTCTTTATTAATAACTGAATATGGGTATATCAGATGTTAACTAAATTATATCAATCATTTTATGACGGTTCCAGTGCCTGTGCCGGAGACCCCTGTGTAGTTTATTTGAATAGGCATTTGTTTAGAGTTCTTGTTAGTCACAACTACATACACCAGTACCTTACCCCTTTCTTAAGTTTTTTACCTAAACTTCGAGATTATCCAATTATCCCAGTAATACGACAAATATTTATAATTAACCTATGAATTGTAAAGAAATATTCAGTAGATACCTTTAAAATACAAGGCTGTGCTTTGTATAACCTTCATTGCACTCTAAAGCAATTGATAACTTCAAAAATTGTAATATAGGTATGTGATTAGTACAATTATGTACGTATGTCAATTGCTTGGATAAATGCTCAGATTGTGGAATTCCTTTAAAATTCAATACGGATTGCCTAGCGCACACAGCTAAGCTGCATCAGATGATCAACAAATTGACAATTACTGTGATATTTATGATAGGTATATGCACTTCAATAGTCAAAGCGGTACAATCGACAAGCGCTAACGCCAATAGAAAATAATAAAATGTAGGGGAATGACAGATGCCGACGAAACATTTTTCGTTAATATCTATCATTCCCGTACATTTTATTAGTTTTCTATTGGCGTTAGCGCTTGTCGATTGTAACCTTGTCTAGGCCCCCTGGTTCTAAGAAAACCTTCAGAGCCACAAAAGCAAAGAAGAATATTATGAAAAAAAAAGTTTATTTGGTCGACTTTCATAAACGCTCCATGTAACCCTCCCGCTGCACATTTCGCGAACATTCCCGGGACTACCGACTTCCCCAGCGTATCGCACGATGCGATAACGCGATTGTGCCGATCGTGAGAACAATGCCGGCCGTATCGGATGATCGTTTGAATTTTAAATCCAACCCTATTGACGAGATGAACACAACCATCCACATACCTAGGATTTGATTTGCTATTGCATAAATTATGTTGAAGGCTATCTATGGAGCTATGACAAATTTTTGAATTCAAATGTGAATAAATAAACCTCTTTATCGTTTAAAATCCGCGAGAGTTAGTGTATCTACTCCTAAAAAAATATGCAAGCAACTTTAATTAATTTTTAATAAGGAATGAGTAAAAATTTTGCGTAACCTGTGCGGTACAAGTATTGAGAATAGAGTTCCGAACAAATATACTCACGTTATTTATGGGGGCAAGTTTAGTCAGTCAAACAATAACATGTTCAATTACGAAACAATCCAATGTTACAAAAATGAAAAAAAAACAGCATGACAACCTTTGAGAACTCAAAAAGGCATTAAAATAATGATCTGTGAAGCAAATTAATAATTGCACTTTCATCCCTATTCAAGCCGTTCATTACACGTCATCCACTCGCTCCAATTTGATTGCTCTTATTACGTAAACAAAAGGTCGAAAATGGCGCATTGTCGGTCGCCCATACGAGTCATAAATGCGGGTATTACTCGCATATGCGGGAATTAGCGCGCACGCACAGCCTCCCGGAACGCTCTCAACAATTTCTGCATACCTCCCTGGGAACTATCGGCTTTCTTGTCCCTAATTAACTTGTAAACTGATTGGCCAGTATACTTACTCCAAGTTTTTATTTGAAGTCGAATGTTGCTATGTTTTGTGAGAGTTTTCTTCTAAAATCGTATGATGTAATTTTGATTCTTGTGTGTATGTGTAATTATTTAATTAAAAGTCGGCAGATGTATTGGTAAAGTTATTAAACAAAATAAATATTATAATAAAACCCTTAGGTAGTCTTTACATTGCATAATAACTTGTTAGTTATTTGTAATGTGAATATCTTTTAAATCCCCTTTATTAGAGATAGAGTTTTTATGCAACAGGCCCCTGAAATGTACACTATCTTAACAATTTCACTGCCAGGAACCCGCCTAGCGGGCGCCTACGCCGTAACCGCTTTCCACTTCATACGGGGAAAACCACGGGATTAGCTACGAGCGTAGCGCGTAGCGATTCTTGGCTTTGAATGTTTTAATATAATGCTGACAGCAACCACCTTTCATGATAATTTAATAACACACCTACGAAGAATACTTTTACAGAAAACCTGATGAAATTCATGCAACTACCTCGTCGTACAAATAGATGAACTGTTTGTGAGAAAAGCTTTAAATAAATCTTCAGGCAAGTGCCGGAAACCCTCTTATAAACAGCATTAAGTGTTAAACATATGTAAGTTAGTCCTTTACATACATATAACATTCCCTTAACCAAGATATCGTGGAATAACTTACCCCATCAACTACTTCACGTATCTAATCATTGCAAATACCACTTTGAGCTCTAGATGTAGAGTTCTAATTTCGATTAAATATAGTAGAGTTCTAAGAGTTTGTGGAAGTGTAATGGTTATGTAGATCAATGTGCGTGCGCTGCTAAGTGATCGCTCAAATCCAATAAATGCACCGCTGCTAGCTGTGCTTCGATAGAGTTAAAAGGGTAATAAATAAGTTCCAATAATAAGTAAGGACTGAGAGGAATACCTTAATATTTTTAATAAAACCATTAAATGATTACGGACCGCCTTTGTACCTAGTGACTGACTTTTTCTGATAATTGTTTGGCTGTGTATCATAACTCAAATAGCAATTGCCACAAATGGCATTTTATAGTGAGACTGCTTATTCAAAATGATAGGAATGCATCGTATGTTCAAGTGTAGGTACTTAAATCTTAAAAGCTGTGGCATTTATCGAATAACCTAGATAAACTAGCGAGACGCATCGCGATGCGCGCACGAGTCAATGTATACAATTTAATTAGGTACACATAGTTACTTAAAAAGTAAGTATATCCTTTTTATAACTTAAAAATTTAAGAAACACATTTAGACTTAATAAAAGAAACATATGCTGACTTCTCCTACTTAGGTAATATATATACTGCAAGGTTTATTGTTAAAACACATAAAAATATATAAAATACATAAGGTACATTAAAACTAGATTTAATAATAAATTAAAACTAACTTAAAAATAACCTACCACAAACTAAAAAATATTTTCTAAATTTGAACCCTTTGGCAGGGTACCCATCACGCAGGCAGCATTCCCGCGGGCCGCGTTAAATTGCGATTGCAATTAATAGGTAATTAGTTTATAAAAAAAAACATGAAATACACCATATTGTTCAGTTCACAAAATATGAGTTTCCCAGAAACAGCAATAAGACATTTTTTTTCTTATCTGAAAAAACATACTAGGTATTATAACTGACGCACTTGTCCGTCCTTCAGTGAGATCGCAATTATCGACGCATTTTAGCTACAAACGCTGCAATTAGATGCGCAGCCGGCATTTGTTTTAAATAGCACCTCTTCACGTGCTGTAACGTCATTGCACTTGGATGCAAGTGTGTACATAATAATAGATTACTCAGTAGGTTGCTGCGATGGGAATTCAAATAGCAATATTTTACATGATCGTAGGTGCCCGGCAGATAGAAGTAAATCTAGGTACATGTGATTTCAAATATTAGGTATTAGGTTAAACATTAAAAATCTAGTGTAGCCGAATTTTTAACTTTTTGGAACCGAATACATTGAACTCTGGAAACGTGAATACATTTTCAAAAATATTCAAAAGTACGTGTATAATAACAATAATAATAAAACCATTTATTTCAGGCATCTAAGGCTCTTAGGAACAAATACCTTAAAGACATAACATATATGTGAAGTTCCCAACCCCTTCAGGGATAGGGAATAGGTACTACAGACTACAGTCCGTACCCTCTCATTTATAGAAATAGGGGGCTCGTTTTCAGCTATTGGCATATAGAGGCTGACGGTGACGTTATAAATTGGCCTGAAATTATAAAGTTTGACTATAAATAATGTCGGACACAACAATCCCAATATGGGGGATTTTGCTCCGTAATCGTCTACGAAAAATAAAATGCGATTAAATTAATATCAACAACTGTATTGAAATAATGATTATTCAAGATTAATTTAATAATAACGAACACTATCCAACAGGTGCACAATGCCTATAGAATGGCTATAAACAACAAAACGTCTCTTTAGGAATTTTATTACATGACAGCAGTATCGAGCTCTGAAGATATTAATTATAACATAATAGCTAGTATCTGACAGTACACAGCCTTAGGCTAAATATAAACCTATTGCTTGAATAGATTTTCTGTAACTGCCAATAACTTTGTGAAGGTGTCTCAAACAAATCTGGGTTTCTCAAATGAAGTGGGATGAGGCCATCACTGATAATCGGACGAGAATATACAAGATATTCATATAAACTTTTTATTTTTTCCAAGTCGTATTAGATCGGTACCGATAATGAACACTTTCAGACACACAACCTCAATTAAACCTTTGTTAAACATTTGTTTGCCCGATCGTGTAAAGTATTTATTTTCTAATTCATTAGTCTCCCATTCTATTAAAAAATGTTTTTATTATTCTTAGTTAAGCGTAGACCTTAATTTATTTTACTGTATAATTTGTCTGTAAGAGATTTGGTATCTGACGATAACCGAAGTGAACGATTACGTTATAAGTAAAGCAACGCTAAATAAATAATATTTCATCAATAGACGCGACGCACCTATCCGCACCTGTCTCCTGTTAGTGACCAAGTAATTTTCTGCCTTATTTAAAATTCAAATACATGCTAATGTGACACAGCACCACGCTCTAATTGGATTAACGTATCTCCATACCTAACTAACGTAAGTACAGGATATGTAATGTATGTACGTACATTATCGGTGCGTACAGTGTTAATTTGTAGATAAATGCTGTTGCATTATTAAATTACACCATAGACAGGATTTGAATGTGAGGACATAAATCATGTAACTAATTCGAACAAGTAAAATCTGCCATAGATAGGTACACTAACCATTATTAATGATGACTCAAAAACGCGACCGTCGTCAAGTATTTCATAAACGAAAGTATTTTTGATATATATATATTTGATAATAATTTACTCGTTATTATCTTTCTCTTGCGTAGTATCGATACTTCAATATTTCATTAAGACTAACAGTGTATAGCCACTGGGTCAACCGAACGGACAAATTATAATTAATACTTTAACTTGGTATGAAAAAAACCTAGTATTTACTCGTATTCAAACTATCGTATCTGCGTCTGAAGCTCTAATAAATTGTTAAGCCATAAGCTTTTAGCGCAGTTGCAATCCGTACGCAAGGGTTTGGGTCAAGGCCTAGCCGATAGGTCTTATTTATACCGCTGATACACGCCTTACAGAGATTTATTGCGCTTTGCCCACTGTTATTACTTGTTTTTATATTAAATTACCTATACATCACCGTTACGGCAAACAGGTGATGCGTCCGTATGTTCGCTGTATGTATTTCGTGGACAACTTTGTAATTTGGGAGAGTATGAAATGTGACGGGCGCCCAACTTGGAAGGAAGTGAGGACCGCTAATCAATATTGTTGTTCGATGGGAGCATGAACAAAGTAGAATAAATATATTTCGCTTTACGTATGTTCTACGTTTTATTTTAAGAAAATTCAAGCTACACTAATATTTTTGATGAGATTTTTTTACAATCAAGAAACTTAATGAATTTATCACAAAATATGCTGATATATACCAACTTGGCAATAAAACCTGAAAAAACACTATGATAATAGGCGCAAAACAATAAACATAAGCAAAGCAATAAAGCAAAACATTTGTTCATTACGATAACTACAACTCATACCTGCACAAACTGAAATTATTACTTACCTACCTATCCTGCGGCACTGCGTTCGCATTACCATAATCTAAGATATACAACGTATATTATTGATGCAATCAAACAATGGCGGCATTATTAAATACTCGAAGGTATATTTCCTGGTACGTTTGCTGAAAAAAAAACCTTTTGTTTGCATAATATGGGTCTGTACTGTACACTCGTATTCACAAATTGTACGAAATTACCCGGCGGTATTATAATGTCTATTAAGGTTTATGTTTATTTTCCGTACTTGAAACGAATATCCAAAACATAAAAGTTTTGAAATTCTGCCAACCTGTCAATTACACCTCGTGTGTCCGAATCAGACCTAAATGGTAACGTTATATTTCGCAAACTACTATATAAACATTAACAAACCACACATCAACCATCGCTCTTAACCAATATTGGAACCTCTACTGCTCTAATACAGTACCAAAACGAATTCGATACATTTTATCGTTTTATTGGAAGTAGTATTTTATGTAACTAACTACCACATTGCAGCAATATTCTTAATTAAATTAATTGTCAGCATGTCCACCCATGGCCTATTCTAACAACAATTAACTACTTGGGTAAGGTCGGAAATAATATTTTTCTCGTATCGATACATACAATCGATTACAACACGATAGCGATTAGATACAATAACCGATTCGAATCGTTGAGAGATGTTAAACGTTAATAATTAAATTGTGTACCTGTGCGTTGCTTTTGTACGAGTACTTCAATTGAATCGAGTTAGCAATGGTCTTTATTTGGAACTAGCTTCCGCCCGCGACTTCGTCTGCGTGGACCCGGGATAAAAACTATCTTATATTTGAATCCAGGTTATAAACTATCTTTGTGCAAAATTTCATCTAAATCGGTTGAGCCGTTTACGCGTGATTGAGTAACAAACATCCAAACATCCAAACTTTCGCATAGATCGTCCTTTATTGAAACTTTTTTTTTTTAAATCATTACTTTGTATCCACGTTCAACTTTAATTCAAGGTACAAAAAACATCACTTGAGTCTTCATTCACAATGTGACACTTTTGACCTTTAGTCCAAGCAACACATAGTATGTGCCTTCAACTCGAGTCTCACTTTCAATTGTTTTATTAAAAAATACTTATTAGTTACGAAACAAAAGGTCACCTCGACCGGTAAGTATTGATGATTTCATCAATGGTCATTGTACACTGGAGGATCTAGCTATATATTATTGTTAATAGAATTATGCATGAGACAGAGACGATCAACGTAAATATCCTACAGCATTACTCTACCTTTTAGTCACATAACTAACTAATGATATACATTGTATATTTAAAAATTATAATATAAACAATACAAATGCCTTCTCGAACAGTCAACAACCACATGAAAAAGGGGCCTTACTCAAGGTTTTCACCTACAGTGTAGTCGTCACAAGATAAGAAGTCAATCGTGGAGCTCTGTTCTCACAACGCTAAAAATGAATTACTATTGAATCAGAATTGAATGACGAAACTTTCTCATCTGCTCTAGGTTTCGTGTAGCAAGGTAGCAACGGGTGGAAAAGCCACTGTTTATGACCAGATTTAACATGAGTTAAATATGTTTTACTACCTTTGTTAACCACTTCATAATATGCATTATTCATTATTAGTCATTCCCTTTTTTACTGCCAGAGATTGCTTGTTAGAGACTTGTTTTAATAAGATAAATCGAATATCACATTGTGATTTTGCGAATGCCAAATTAATATTGATGACTCAATCATCACACGCTTCTCGCCAAAAATAATGATAGCTTCAAACTAAATTTGCAAAAAAATACTTATCATATTTCATTCATGTACAATAATAATGAGCAATCTTTTGATAGTCATGTTGACAGCTAATTTGGAGAAATATCTGTGATTTTTATTCGAAAGAAAAATATAAATTTGATTTTGATACAAATGTTTTTTACGTGAATAATGTGTGAAGATACTAATATATAATTTATATTTGATGGAAAAATAATTGATGGAATAAAAACCCCGTCTCATAATCAACTTACCTAAATATATTAAGTTTTTTCAAATGTTATTTTATATTGACGTAAGTATAATGATTTAATTAGTTAATCTATAACACTAACAGCAAACAAAAAATACATTCTTAGTAAATAATAAACAGGAATGATACTGCCCCTAGGCTATTTATAAAAAAAGCATCGTTTACGAAATTAAAAACAAGCGGCTTATTTAATTTTATCCAGCTAAATTACTTAATAATATATACACTTTTTATTATTTATTAACACTGATTTGTAGATCTGACTCGGAAACGTTTGGCGTTTAGCTGGTTAGCCAAAATTTAATTAAAATAATGTTTCTCTTTGTAATTTACAAAAAGGTTTAGCTTATCTAAGCGCTTTACTAAACGCGCGATGGCTACACTGATTATTAGTCCGCAGCCCGCAATTTCGTTACGATTCATAACTCATTATTTCCACTTACTGAATGCCTTTAATTACATCTCCGAAAGAGTAACGCGGCCCCTAGTTTCACTTTTCAACACCTAGTTACTGTTGCAATGCCCAATGCTTTCAATATTTATGGTAATACTAGCAGAGCCCGCGACTTTGTCTGTGTAGAAAAATACCAACATGAAGTCACGTTTCGGGACTTACATATGTTTGGGCAATACGATTCTAAATTGTATACATACATTTTTTTTCAGTGACCGTACCTACATATTATATATTCAGTATAGACTTATGACCGTTGGCCGATGGCCGTTGGGGCAGAAAGGTTCTCGAGTGGCGACCACGAACCGGAAGGCGCGGCGTGGGTAGGCCCCCCGCAAGGTGGACTGATGACCTGGTAAAGGTTGCTGGAGTCCGCTGGATGCGGATGGCGCAGGACCGGTCACTTTGGCACTCTTTGGGGGAGGCCTATGTCCAGCAGTGGACGTCTTTCGGCTGATATGATGATGATGATGATAGACTTATGGGCAACTCATTAAGAATAATATGCCTAATGGATTCTATTATAATATATATAATATGTATAAGCGGATGGCACATTCCTCTAAATTTTGTCAAAGAATAATATGTCAAACATGTTATGGAGCGTCGGACAAACGGATACACAGACAGAACTTCGAGTTTATTAGACACTAGAGTACGCATTGGGCTGCGATAAGCCCCATACATCAGTCGACATCGTTATTCTATCTAATTTCTAATCTAACTACAGCTTAATTAATAGCCACTTGTTGAAATCGATTTTAAACTTGATTTATAAATCAAATGACCTGTATTTATGCAGCCAATCGGTTCAAATATATAGTATCGATTAAAAACTCACACCCATCGCGCTTCTTTTGATGATTTGTTTAGACAGACGTTATAAGATGCTGTATTTAAACTTCACACGTGCTTGAAAATTCGAAGCGAAATGTCAAGGAAATTCGCTGGATAATTATAAGTTGTACTTAATTTTGTCGTAACTTCCTTAGCACTTATGAAAATAATTAATTTAACTCTAACTTATAATTACTAAATATGTACGATGCTTTTAACATGTGTAAAGGAAATCGACTTTGAATTTTTAATGATGAAGATGATATAATTTAGTGTATGATTATGTTGTTTTATAATTGATGTGTAAAATTATATAGTTTTGGACTATTATTAGGTAAAATATGTTTTATTATAAGAAGACTTAAATACGTTGCTAGTTTAAAGATAAAAGTCATAAATCGAGGTCCATTTATTTTAGTAACAGCGGTCACTTTATTGCATTATATTGACCCCACTTAAGTTAATTTACGTTACAAAAGCATAAATACCTTCTCAGCACCCGTCTAACGTGAAGTGCGAGTTTGACATGATTAAACAGCCTGACAGATATTTAAACCATTGCGTGATATAATTACATGCCTTTGTAATAATGGTGTTCAAAGTACTTAGTACTAATCTGTCTATTACCGGCGACTAAGAGTAAGCCAAACGTGCTGACATTGGTTTTCATTCACCAGGCAATTGTGGTGAATACAAATCATATATTTCATATACAGGTTGTAACGAAAATGGGGTGTGAACCTGTGAACCTCGCCAAGAGGCCAGAGCATATTGCGATTCCAAAAATGAATTTGTTTATTTTTATTTTTTTGTTGTTTTTGTTTATCTTTTCACTAAAGTATTTGTTTTTGTTGGCATTGCTGGTGTATGTACAACTAAAACGAAAAAGCCGTCACCTGCGTATCAAAAACATACACAAAACATTCGTTTGTATAACACCGCTGTGCGCGTGGCAGTTGTAAATTAAATAAACCCTCCCACGCTTCATCCTCACGGTAGTATGTGGTCATACACAAGCAATGTCAACAAAACAAAGAATGTAATGGAAATAAAAACAAAAATAGCAATGTAAACAAGAATAAACAAAAAACATAAACAAAAAACGATATCTCCATGAGTTCCAAGATACAGGCTCAGCCTAGTTTGGGACTCACTGGATATCGCTTTTCTATTATGTAACAGTGTCATTGGTAAAATAAAGTTATTCTTATTCTTATTCTTATAAATGTATGTTTGGAATCGCAATACGCTGCTGAATATGCCCTTGATCGGTTCACACCGCCTTTTTGGTACATTCTGTATATTATGCCGTATATTAAGTCATATATTTTGATAATATACATAGTGACAGACAACTGTGTTTGTCCATCTGTTGCATCATAGCCGAAATTGGATCGATATCACTGCACCTTCATTTCGCTATGGACCATGCGTCTCGGTGACGCCGAATAGTCCAGTCGGTTGAACGTTGCGGGTCGAAGTTTAACTAAAGTGTTTAACTGGGATGGTGATACGAAAATCATCAGAAATATTGTTTTTAGTGAATCGCCCGTTTTACACTTTTCGGTAGCGTTTTTTTTTACAATTCAGATCTAATTTAACTCTTTACTAAGTAAGATTTCCAAGAACAAAATGGATTTCACCGTAGAGATAAGTTCCGTGGATCAGGAAATGGGGTCTTTACGGATGACTGGAAGAAGTAACCCAAACTGCCCAAGACCGAAGCATATGTGGGAAGTTTATTTGAACCCTACACCTAGCAGAGGATAAGGAAGCAGAATTAAGATTTCCACCACTTGCGCCACTTGTAAACTATGAGATACTGTCAATTCCGATCCTCCGCCGATAAAACATACTTAATGACAGTAATGGCTGCTTCACACGCGCTAACGCGATGCCATGACAAGCTAATTTAGTTGACGCGTGTGAAACGTTAATTGCTGCGCCCGAGACGGGCCGTCGGCGTGAAGACGACCTCAGTTTCGAAACCAAAGTGTTTGTTTTTGGTAATTTTGTAATCGATCGGATATTATTACTCGGATAGTATCCACGGGATACTTACTTACGAGTACATGATAAATGGATCCTTTGCCTCGTCAATACTTATTAGTTACGAGCCTTAATGTGTTAATTAAAAATATTTTTAGGTCACTAAGTCAAATTTAGTATAGCAGGTCTATATTTATACTGAGTGAATAGTTTTTATTGAATTCCTAAAGCAGATTACGGTCTATAAATTCGTTCACTAGCACAGTAATAATCTACAATTACTGGTACACTTACTAAAATCAATTGCGTCGCGCAATTGTTAATGTGGATGAAGCCTCACTGCTGATTTTAGATTACCTAGAGGGAGAAAGCAAAATCTGCAAAATAGGCAGTGAATTATTTCATACATATGAAGTCATTAAATACAAACCAAATCTATCCGTTCACACATGCTCACACAATTACAGAGCGACGGACTGACATACAATAGTCTTATTTAAGGGTGAGCCCGAAAAGGCCTCGCACGACCGTAGACTTAAAGTGCGCGTGAGGCTCCAGAACAATTTCTTTTATAGTAATTGCCTATAGCATTTGCATACGACTCTTCGTAGCCACTATAAGGTCTACTTACTTTCGCGAATTCGTATATATCGCGGTCATGATACTGTAGATACATAGACGTTGCTAGGTGTAAAATAAAAGTAACGATTTAATTCAACGTCATTAAAACCAATTCTGAATTAGCACATTGATATAGGAACTATACCGATATCCATAGTTTATAAAAAAACGGGCCACGCTCCGTGTAGGGTTCCGTAGCCCGTTCCGTGAACCGAATGTATGAGCAAGAGAGTTCAAATTCCCAAATCAAATAGACCATGTATTATAGACAGACACAATACAAGCAATACTTAGCGAACAATTTTATTATTAGACAACGAACGACCAAGGACAACTAAGACAATTCGAGCACGTCAAATTTTCGACCTAATGTATGGGCGCATCTGCTCCGACCCCATTAAATCAGGAAAAATCTTAACAGCGCCATGTACAATGTGAGCGTTCCGCGTACAGCGACATCTATCGGCAGATTAAGTAAACTATTGCGCGCGAGTTTAAAGTATGGAAGATGATGTTTATGGGATATTTCTTTATTGCGTGAACCGATTTTCACCGTTATTTTACTTTATTTGAAAGCACGTCATTTCATTGTGATTTTGTAGAAATTACAGGTACAATAAATACCTGATTATACGGTTAAATTACAAACTTAGTTAAGAAATTATTTTGTAATTTTTTATTTATTTATTTATTATTCGGAGAACCAACAGCTAACAATTCAAAATAATAATATAAGCTAGTTATATAACTTAAGTAACAGAAAGCCAATTAAAGGTTCCCACCAGTAGCAACAGGTTAACATACAATTGGTGGTTTTTCCAAAAACTATTCAACCTATCAAGTTCAAGATAATTTTCCTAGAAAGTTTTTATAAAGTTCTACTTTTGAGATTTTTTTCATATTTTTAAAACTTATGGTTCAAAAGTTACACATTTTTTTTAACTTCTGGAGCGATTATCTCCGAAAATATTAACATTATTAAAAAATTTAGCAAACCCCTATTCATTTTTAAATACCTATCCAACAATATATCACACGTTAGGGTTGAAATGAAAAAAAAAACACTCCCCACGTTACGCATAGGGTAGGGTAGGGTATACCCTAATAAAAAAAAACACTTTTTATTTTACCACACTGTCGGCGTGATTGATATACATATTAGTACCAAATGTCAGCTTTCTAGTGCTAACGGTAACTGAGATTATCCGCGGACGGACGGACAGACAAAGCGAAACTATAAGGGTTCCTAGTCGACTACGGAACCCTAAAAAGGCACAAATGGCTCCAATCTTAATATACAAGTATAAACGTTCAAATTCTGATCCATACAGATCAGTGTAGTATAAATAAAAATGAAGGTTTTAAGCATGTACTTGTATATAGCGATAAAATAACGAGTAATTCATTTAAATTTTTAGGATTTTTACTACACGACCCTTTTTTTTACAAAACGGGACTTTATCGCGTCTGCTTGCGACAAAAGGACGTTGTGAGTTGTGACTTTACCGAAACATCGAGTAACAAATATTGAAGTTTAACAATTCCCTTATTCATTTATTGTATATTCTAGATATTAACGGCAACATTACAATTATTTTTTTACTCCGAGATGCGAAAAACAATAAGAGAATCTGATCTCGTAGACATTACTCGTAAAAGAAACGCTACGCTATTGGTTTCAGTTTAACGCAGAGAGCCGGTATTTGTCTGGAACCAGGTTAGGAATTTTATATCTCATTGTCTCGAGTTCTCATAGCGCACAGAATTCCCGCTCGAGCCGAGCCCGTTTATTTGGCAGTCATGTTTATGTTATTACCGATGTTCGAATGTACGGAATTCAATGCCTGCATTCCCGAGTAAATGTTTGAGACGGTAATACGCCGTTTCACGTTCGCCATTTCAACAACGAAATATGGAACACAAGTTCAATAGTAAATAAAGTACAACAATCTCACTAACATTATCTACTACTGTTTGTTTTGTGTATTAACGGCTGGTCATTATATTGTTATTCCTTTAGTTTTGTCTGCACTGACGATACAATAACCTATCTGTCATCTTGATGTTCTAGGGTCCTTACGCCTACAGACGAGCGTATTTTGCAAAATGCTTGCTTTTTCATTCAAGATTACGACGTAACTATTAGTATTTATTCCAAAACTGATAACGTACTTAAATAATCATTTCTTAAACTAGGGGCTAACACAGTTAATTTTTTCATTTTCTCTTTCTAAACCTAAAATAAATGAGTTTTCTTGGGAGTCTTTTTAATTTTTTGCAGTGAGAAGTGTCGTTTCGGTTCTCAATTTTGCAGTAACCAAGAATCAGTTGGTACATGATGATTACAATTCACATCACCAAATCTTTTACGAGGGGCTGACATGATTGAAAATCAAAGATTCATTAAAAAAAAATGATACAACACCTTCAGAGTTTTCTTAATTTTTTTGGTGAAAACAGGATTACATTATATTTTGTTACCGCAAATTGTACTTATATTTCGCCCTAAAAATAATATTATAGCAAATTATAACTTTATGTTAACCCATAATAAATAATCATAACTACATTTTTTTTTAAAGATGTATAGATCACGCTGTACCGACGCCGCGCGCCGAAATTTTTATTTAAGAAATGGTTATTTAAGAACGTTATCAGTTTTTGAATAAATACTACGTCGTCAATAGTTACGTCGTAATCTTGAATGAAAAAGGAAGCATTTTGCAAAAGACGCTTCCGCTTCTGCTTCTGTAGGCGTAAAGGCTCTTAAATTTATTGAGAAAACAAACATTATATATAGATTGCTACCAATTATCCGGGGTAGATCTATCTCTAACCAGAGATTAGAAATAGGGAACGGCTATTAGTAGGTACTAATGATTTCTACTATATGCCTTACAACACTGTCGCATGTATGTGGTACATACACTGCCAAAAGAGAACCTTGAAACCTCAGATAACTCCGATAGGTGTGTACGCGGTGGCAAGTTTGACAGCTCATATTTGTAAAATATTTGACAATAAGTAAGTACTGTACGCACTTACACACATAAAATTTAAATAAAAAAATAATTTACAAGTAACCTTTGTAGCCATTGCAAAATGTTATAATGTGATGAATTTCACTTGTCAACTACCATAATACTCGTAGCTACATTGAAACTCAATATTTTTTCGTTCAAAAACAAATAGGTAGGCTTAGCCATAAGTTATTTACGAGAAACTTGCTCTTATGATTTCTTTCGTCAGATTTACTCGTCTTCTATGTATTCAAACCTCCCACCATTCCCATTCCCACCATTTATAAAATGCGATTCAATTTAATAAGGCCACATACACACCAGGTACTTATTAAAAATAAAAAGCGGCGCGGCGGCGGGTGATGTTTCGCGAGCGGCAGAAATAACTGGGCACAGATTGACGAGATACATACATTAGGCGACTAACGAACATCTCAATTTAGCTACCCACCTGCCTGGAGCGAGCTTTAATAAACAGTCTATTCGGAATGGAATTTGGCTAGGAGTCGTGGGTGTTTTATTCTGGTGGGCCTTGTTATTTTTAAGGAAAATGCTTTTACTTTTAACAGACAGAGGACAGAGTAGATGGCGCTTTCTGGCAATACTGGAATAGCCTACATGCTTGCAATAGGTCACATATAACATAGGTAATTAATTAATTAACTAACATAGGTTAAACATTTTAGTAATAAGCTACTAATACAATATGGAAACTTTAATTCCGAAATAAATGATTATTTAATTTTAAACCAATTTTTTTTTCATGTATATTCTTTAACCTGTTTTTGTGTACAATTAGGGGCTACAAACATACTTTTAGGCTATCGCTATTTCAGGTGTCGCCGGGTATCGTTTCGAGTTCTTAAGGGCAGAAAAGGACACTAAAAGTTGTTGCAGCAAATGGGATATAGCATGGCAGCTTGATTTCGAACATGTATAAAACTCTAATTTTTAACTATGGATGAGTCGTCATGTTTTATATAGATATATTGTAGTTTCAACGTTTTTTCTTTAAATCTAGTAATAGTCTTTATTGCTTTAAACCTAACATTACATTTTTAATATTATTATTAGTAATAAGAAACATGTGTTTAGGTTTGTGACAAGTTTACCGGGGGTGAGCCTCTGTCTCCCGAACTAGGTTTGAGCCTGTGACTCGGGAGTCAGTGATTCCAGCCTGATACAAGCCAGCGAGCACCATAATAAATAAATCGAAATATAGTCTAGTATGTACATGGCTCAGTATGTGTGTGGTGTGTGTGTGTGGATTTTAATCGAAATCGATTACTATAATAATAGTGAAGTGAGCGTAATAAGTTATTTTAAACAGGACATGTTTCCCGATATATTTGTTGCGATAGAAATTCATTTTTGCTTTACAGTTGAAGGTGTGTAAGTGTACTCGCGTTTTACCTAATTGTCATTATTTACGACATAATATGATATATCGAGCTGATCATGTTTAGAGGTTCCTTTGTCGCGTTGAGTTTCATCACGGCGCGCCTCGATGCGCGCTGCCCGTCTTGTAATAATAATACTATGCATCGCACGCGCCAAACTATATGTTTTGCGTAAGTCCAACATTAAGTCTTCATCTTATTTATTGTATTTTTTTCCGTTCGGATTATTAATTGAACTCATTCTGCCAACGTGTACTTTTTTTGCTACAACTACATGAATATCAGCGTAAACACTAAATATACTAATGTCACATTAATGAAATAGGTAAAAAGACTAAACTTCTAAGCAACACTTATAAATTGGAGCTAACTTACATTGATTGCTGTGCGAGGATGCGTTTCACTATATTGACGAATTCTTTCAGAGCCGAGAGGCGACATAACTAATAACTTTAAGTATGTCATGATAATTACAATCCTCATAACTGGACATAATATTAATGTAAAAGTTGTAGGTAAAGTTTTTGACATGTAAAATTTATATTTTATGAATAAAAGATTGAATTGAATTGAATATTAATTGAATTGATGAATCGATGCAAAAGCGCTGTCTTTGGTACTAGGAGCATAAAATAAAGAACAACACAACTTATAAGGAAGCTTCTAATTACAGTTTACTAACTCGTAGTTCATCTCTCATTTTTATACCGGCGCAACTTTAGTACTTTAGATTTGTACTCATTAAGTTTAGTATTTTGTTTGTATGTATACATTCCTATTATTGGTGTAAGAAAATTATAGATAAAGGCCAGTATACCTTATTTATCTACGCCAAGTACCTACTTGGAGAGATAAGTTGTACCTACATGTATTTAAAATTAAGACTACCTCTATTGGCATCGACTTCTAGATATCATATTTCTTGCTGACTAGCTCACACCACTTAATTGTATGTAGCTGTACGTCATTAAATTTAATGCAACAATATAATTTGTGAAGCGGCTGGATGGCGTCAGAACGAATAGTCCACTCGTTAAAATCAGTTAGGGCGTTCGTGGGCCATTTGCCGCGACTTGGACTAATGCTCGAGGCTAGGGCACTATTCAATTTATATTAAGGATGGGGAAAATTAAAGACAAGTAGATGATTTTTCACTATAATTATATTCTCAATGGTTTACAACAAATATTTTAAAAGAGTAGTTCCCAAATTTCTCTGTTGTCACTACACTCTTGACGACGTCAATGCCTATACAATGTCAAGTTCCATTCAAATAATAAGCCTGCAGTAGCATGTATTACAATAGAGAGGTCTCTGTGCCATTCATTTCTTATGGCACTGAGACATTGGCGTCATCTATACGAGCTTTTTCAGTTGGTTGACAGATTTTGCTATTATGTTAAGCCGAGGTCTGAGTGCGATACCAAAGCTAATGGTAGTTTAAGCAGGCTTGTTATTTGGCAGGGACGCGACATTGTGTAGACATTGACAATTCACTGGATGAATTAGTCCATGGTATCAGTGGATATTAGTAAGCCAGGGTGATACAGAGCACCAGTCTCACTGCAAACGTTTGCATTTAGCCCGTTCAGTTCGCCATCGCTCACCCTGTAAGTGAGAATGATACCTATCTATGTATCAGGCACTAAGTATATTAAAATGGTTAAGGTAAACTAGGGGGCGGAGAGTGTGTCTAATTAACTAATGATTTAACCAGAAAGCTGAGCCCGCATTCCCTTTTTGAATTTGCTAAGCTAACTACTGTTTAATTTAACCAAAACAAGACAACTCTTTCAGCCAGTCTTGTGGGAAAGCATTTTATGTCAATAATAAAAATATAATAACGCTACATAGTGAAATAGATAGCGTCCGGCAGGAAAAGAATGCTTCCTAGAGGTGACAGATTGATCATTGTTTTCTCGTAAGTACGTGTAGTATTTTTTTTAATTAGCGTGGGCTAGAAATTTTGTAATGTAATTTGAATGCGAGTTTGAATTTCATACGATACCATGTTACCACTAGAAAGTATGACACGAACTTTCTTTAAAGGGCGTCGTTTTTATTGCATTGGAGTGTAGTTAAAACAATGATGTGTTATTTGCAGACCCATGTTCTGAAAAATAAACACGTCAATATAGCGTCACTCCTGATATCAAAGTCATCCCGATCGACACTAAAACAGAAGATTTGACACTAGTTGAGGCATTTTTTTTAAACCAAGAGCTTCAGATTTATTTTAAAACTATCCTGGGCTGGAAGTCAGTCCAACATTGAAACTAGTTAACGCGGTAATGCCGTAATTCGCGATTTCTGTTGTTGGTTTGCATGTTGGAATTTTACAGCAATAATATATATTATTTTTCGTTAAATAAATATGTAGGAGCAATTAAAGACAGCTAGAACAACATTATAAATAATAATAAATAATAAATAATAAATATTAGGGGACAATCTTACACAAATCGAGCTAGCCCCATAGTAAGCTCAATAAGGCTTGTGTTACGGGTACTAGACGACGACATATTTAATAGATATACATATATATACTTAAATACGTAGAAAACATCCAAGACTCAGAAACAAATAATCATGCTCATCACATAAATATTTGCCCTTACCGGGATTCGAACCCAGGACCTTCAGCTTCGTAGGCAGCGTCACTAGCCACTAGGCTAGCCGGTGGTCTGTAATTTTAAAACATTAAATTCAATAATGCTTTATTACAACAATATTTGCAATGAGAGCAACTGAACCAATGCGGGCTCCTGGCGGTAGGGAGATATTTATCTAACGCGGTGGTACCAGGAATTCCGCAGAGACCTAACTCACAAGTGCCCCTGTAGCCCAAGTCTTGTCGTAACACATTGTGATTGTAAATTTCTCGAAATCAATTTTGGATTGTGGCTGAAAATCGATTGTTGTTTAATGCCGACTATTTTTCCGTCTCTCTTTCCGCTAGTTGCAGATACTTCTTTATAGGCCCGATTTCTGACAGATCCGAGTCAGTTAAACACTAGGAACCAAAAAATGCACTCGAGTATATCCATTGAAATATGTTTATTTTTACAAAAGTCCTGGGTGTGGTTGAAGACACTTTTATAACCCAGCCTGCAACCAGCTTTATACATCAGGCACCGTTAGACAGTCGCTAATAAATTCTAGTCACATAGCCAAAGATAAATCTTACTAGTCCTATTCCTAATCAAAACTGGCTCCTATGATTTCGCCCGACTTATCAATATTCTAATCCATCCTCCGTACC